>CM067343.1:29534452-29974452 GCA_034190875.2 Urechis unicinctus
TAACTCTTATTGTGTCGCTTATATAATTCACATCTGTTTTGACGTTTTCTTAATGAGCTGTAATATCATGCACCACACAAAGTTTTTTGCATAATGCAATAAGCTATGCAGATTTCATAAACGCAATCATTTTATCACATTAACAAAAATATGTGTCTTCGGATTTGAACGCAAAGAATCTGCAGATTTCTTTCGCAAAAAATCCATGTATTCGTCTATGATATCATCATACCGATGAATTACCTGAAATGAACCAATATCATGTCTTTCGCAATTCAATTATTAGGCAACACGTTTATTTAGGGACAATGGCCATCGAAGCTTCATCAATAGTCAGGCTCCACATCAATCGATGCTAGTATATCGTCACAAATAGCATGAAATAGGTTTGCGAGTAGTTAGCGACAGATTTCCAGTATTGGCTATATAGATTACTGTAATTTGCTTAAGAAACCGAGCCAAATCAAACGGAAATAATGAAGCAATCACATGATGGGATATAAGCAGTATTCAGTGATTCGCTGATGTGTCACCAAAACGTTGTCATTAAAATATTCGTAAGCATATTTATTGCAAATAAGCTAGAGCAGAATCTTGCTAACTGATGTGTCTTAATACGCATAAGGTCTAGCTTCACAACATGTTGAAACGATTTTGGTATCCGTTGTGCGAGTTGAGCTCTTTGATAAGACAATTATTGACTTTGGCAATAGCAAATCATGATATCCCCAGTAAACGCAGATAAGATGTGCGGGTGGCAATGAAGTAATGTTATATTGGTTTATTTGTAAATTAGATTAATGTAATGATGTGGTAACATTACTCATTGACTGCATGTACCAATGCTCCAAATGAGGCCATCTTATTAAGGAATTTTGATATACAGTAACTCTTATATCTAAGACCATTGTAAACACAAGATGGCAAGACTATTGTAATGGTTATATCCATTGCCTAAAATGTTTATGATTGCAATTAGAATTGCAAGAAAATAATAAGCACCGATGTTTATGTTTTGAATAGCGAGCGAACCTGCCATTGTTAATTAGTAAAGAGCCATTGATATCGCATAAAGCTGCAATCGCACTGACACTGTCCCCTGTGTCTCATTGGCGTTATAGTAGCCCTCGGTATTGCTCGATTGCTGTTGCACTTGAAGACCCACTGTGGAATAATCATACCTCAATGCCAATTGAAATTATATCCCAAGAGAATACACAATGTCCAAACAAATTAGCCTCAACTAGTTAGTTGGCATATACCGCAATACAATTAGGTATTTGTAACATTGTTCTAGGGCATTAATGTTGATTAGCTAGTGTTACCTTCCACCTGAAACTGAATCTATAAACGATGTTATATGTAATAATACATTGAACATGAGTCGTGTGCGCTTCTGCAATTTAAAGGATGACTTCACGCGGAATAAAACAAATGTGATCGTGCATTGTGGATAGTAACATACATATATTACGGGAGTCATCGGCTCAACTAAAGCACACCACATGCCAGAATATAAAACTGCATTAGAAACTGTTACTTTACCTTCATCCATAAAGGTATAAGGTAGCATCAATTTATGACTTAGAGTATGATATGATTAAGAAGTGATAATAGATGTTACTAAACCATGGTCAGAGAGAAAACTGTTTGTGATGCTTCCATCAAATGTAAATGGAGATATTGACTCACTGTGAATACAATTCCAAAATGTAGTTATCTCTTTGGTCAAACGTACTTGCCGGTTGATGTAGCGCCTGACTTGTATTGAACCTTGAAGGTTAACACGCTATACCTGAGAAGTGCCGAGTCCAACGGCATAAAGTAGATTATAAGTTCAATATAATGCAGAGTTGCCATTTACGTTGATATTGTCTTTCTAAAGTTGTAAACATGAGACGCCATTCGTTGTAGAGTATTGCAAGATAGCATTGTAGCTATAATCTTGAATAACCATGTGCGTAAGCATGAAAGCTGCATACAGCAATAGATATTCGGTCATACTTGCGATCTTGATCCTAAAAATATATATATTGCCACGGAACATAAGAAGTCCATCACTCCAATGAGCACATAGAACTGGGACGGCGCCAAGAAGTCACCATAAGGACATACAGTGGTTTTCTTGCCGGTATTGTAAGCAGTGTGCCACATCAAAGAAATGCCTATTCAATCGGTCACACAAGCATAAGTTCATACTGTCAGTATCTTACCAGGAAGCATAATTACATTAGGGAAAGTTGTTATCAAATTGAAGCGCACTTTTTTTTGCGTTAGAAACGAGGTCAACGGCAGGCTACACTATAATATTGAATTATCATTATGCATAAAACATGACGACACTAGTCTCAAAAGCGTTGCGAGGTCTGCTTATAGCTAACAGCGTTATAAATAAACCATCACGCATGATCAAATATGTTTATTGTCGGAGGCATTAACATCATGAATGGGGCGAAATTTCTTATTGCTAATCCGACTAACGTAAAAGAATAGCCAAACTTCATCTCCGTTTGCTACCGACTTGATCCATTGCAATTAATCCGTAACTGACTGGACGTAACTACTGATATTGCCGTTACAAATGAAAATATGGTGATGATCTTAGGTCCAATATGCCATGGTTATAAGCATCAGTACTAGTCGCTTTTTACAGGTTTTGCTGACAGCTATAGCCATCAATCATTTAAAAATATTTGTATAGAAATATATTGTAGCTGTGTCACAAATGTTCCAAAGAGCTTTTGAAAAAAATCTTTTATATTTGGTTATTCCACACGAAGGCATTCATGCACATACTTCCCGCCCGCCGAAACGCTCGACAAAGCGTTGGATGAATGGCTATGTCACGAACCACATCACCGCATCAGGACAAATTCCGCAATCGTTTTACAATCGATCAGTATCGAAAGTGCCTGGCATGAAAAAAGTCCAAAACATTAGGAGAATCGGAGTAGATTAATGGAAAAGTCACAACTAACAATAATAATTTCCTCGTGTATATACTATGCATTCGTGACCGACCGATCTACATAAAAGATACTACTAAATAATACCCTCCAGACCATCCCTGGGATATATGAATATTTGACAACTATGGAAACCAACTCACTAAAGGAAATGGCAAAGTTGCCGGAGTGGGTCCAGTGAATCGACATTTGATCATAACGGTGATGACTGTGACTGAGCCTGAACGCTAATAAGCTGAGCTGATCGGACCAACTAAACATGTGACCCCGTTTTCGCAGTCGCAATGCAACATGTGTTTCCTCTCCATGCTGTATTTTGTATTTCTACATTACATCATTACTGTAATATGAACTGATGACTCGTGTAAATAAATCAGACATATCTAAATGCTATACAATCTTGATGACACGGATGCATTACAATATCATGCAACCTTTCATATGGAACGAGAAATACTATGCGGTCAATTCATGGACAAATTTGTCTATGATACATTATGTGCCCTGGGACCTCAATATGCATCACGCCTGTCACACTGCAAAAAGAAAATGGTGGTAATAGCTTGTCCCCAGTTAATCTATTCCGGACTAGCATTTATGTTGATCTAATAGACCCATTTGTGGAAGTTTGAGTATTACACGGGTGTTGTCTAAGCATCATAAACCTCCTCATCCATTAACTTGGAAATATCACATCGATTTTGTATATTTACTTCATACCACCATTAGATGCTTTTGGTGCAAAGTTTTGACTTTGAAGAAGTCACTGATACGGTCGGCAGGGCAAACTGCGACTAAACCCAGCGCAGTAGCAACATTAAGCTGGCCATTCTTTCTATATTACTCCTACTCGGAACTCGCAATACCTCGAAGACATTTAGCTCTCGATCATATCAAATTGAGGTTATTGTACTTTTGAAGTGACTCTATGCAATGCTGTGTATGCGTGTGGAAAGTAAATATATCTGGACTTGAGTAAACTCATCCATATATTGTGTACCACAACCAATGATATTGTTTAATGACAAATTATTCTATGGCAGCAATGCTATATTATCTATATATTAAAACTGATCGTAAAGGTTATAATTCTACATAATTTTTACAGCAGATGTCTGCTAACATATCTTGTACTTGATTTCATTAAGTGAAGTGCATGACAACAGCTGATCACAGCAATTGTCCAGGCAAGATATACATGACATTACTTGGTCTTCATGCGATGGATTGATTAGACAAAAATGATTTTAATTTGCTATGGATCCCCCGAAAATCGAAACGAAATAAGTTGAATATTTGGCAGATCTTCGTCTCTAGTCCAAGCGGCTGTCAGCGGATCATGTAGGCAATAAAGCTCATTTAATCTCAGCTTCAACATTAATGCTTTATATATCATTGGGGTTAGTGCTTATAATTGCACTTATGCGAAGAGAATTATGTGATTAAGTCGTCCTCGCTCAGATATCTCATCAAATCGGACATTCCAGTACCGAACGTCATTATCATAAACTTCCATCAGCGTTATTGTAATAAAAAAGACGTTTGTGTTTTCAAACAAATCAACTCCATATAATTGCTGGCAAATGTCGATACAATGCATTAGCAGGAAAGTCATGAATTCTTTGACAACAAAATGTTATGGTCAGTCAGCCCTGCAAAAACACAATGACAATGAGCATGCACAATGGACTGCATACTCTTTTCAGCTTTCTGTCAGCTGCTTCACAGGAAACCTAGTTGAGTGCGCGTCACTAATTTAGCGCACTCAGACGTGAGAATCTCTATGAATATGGTCCCTTGGAGGTGCCGTTTATCGATAAGTCGAAACGACTACAAGAAAGAGATAGTTATTGTACATCATGGGTATTCCAGCCTAATCATGATGTTGATCATTGACAAATACATTTTTGTGTGGTTTAGTAAAATTTTTAGCAGGCGAGAAGACATAACATTGTTGCTTCGTGTTGCGTAGAAGCAAAATAATCTATGATGGCCTTTCATGGACTGGAACCCAGCTTTTTCAGCTACCGAAATTACCAGCTAGCGTATTGGAAAGCGCAGTAATATTATCATGAACTGTTATATATCAGGCTGAAGCTATAATCGATTAGAATCCAAATCATGCTTTCGTCCTCCCAATAATTGACAGAGTAAATTAGCTATCGATATACTTCATGGCATTATACCGTCAGATTCTATCTGTTATTATCAATATATTGAGCACAACATACGGGTAGTTTGTAGCTGCATTAAGGTCAGCTTTATGCACATGGATTATAAGCAGATCCACACAAAGCTCGTGTTTATTTAATCTGCAGCATAGTAAGTAATTTGGTGATATTTGGAATATAAAGAATGAGTGCCAATTTGCGAGATGTTCAGGTACACTGGTCTTTGCCCGGCATATTACATGTGCACCCTTCAACATAAAGTTACTTACATTATGCATCAACGTTGGCTGTCAATCCATACACACTTATAAGGCTTGTAACTAGACAATTGTGGTTTGCCAATGGACTATTACTGAATAACATATGTGTACCTTCGAAATCACAACAATATCTTATTTATAAAATGATCATTAAATACCAACTCACATGTAAACTCATTAAATAACGCCAGCAAATATAGTCTTTCTCTCACGTTGTACGCATTTTATCACACTACGTAACAAATAATATTTGCTAAACACTTAAACTGTTGATTTTCCTGAGATTCCTTTGTTGCGTTTGCATGATAAATCAATGACAGTGATTGTAGAAGTCTTTTCTTTCATGATTAGATAATTACTACCATCCATTATACACAAACAGGAAATGACGGTGCCAAAACGCAATCATCATGGATAGATTCACGTTTCATGACAGGCCTGTGTAAATGCCGCAAAAAATCGAAAAGGAACGTCTCGCCCAACCCAAGGCTATGATAATTTTGTGTATCTGCTCTATAATGGCAAGATATCGACATATAAATCTCTCCATTAATCGGAATAGAACAAGATCAACATATTCTGATACATTCAACTAATTAGGTAATTATAGCCATGCTGCATATGTTATTTTGCTTTCCCACTATGAAATTCCTGGGTAATAAATACTCATTGGAGAGAGCAAAAACTAAAATAGGTGTCAAGGTGTTATAACAAGGAACATCTTACCAGCAACAGGATGTGCGGTTACAGGGTTAACATATGAAACGATGTTTGTGCAGTTTTCACTGTATTGTGTATCAAGAATTATCTCGATTAATCAAAACGCTTTTTTCCATCGATACTCGGTGGCTGTCGAATGATATCCGAAAAATTTTACCAGCTACTGTAACATGTTTCAGGTTAGTCTGCCCTTCGACTTCTCTTCATTGGTTCTTAGAATGATGTCATTTGTGCCGACTTGACTCAGAGCAACTTGAGGCTGCTGTTTGATGGATAGCCTGGAGGTGATTAATCTTGTCCAATGTTGAACTGCGCTTTCAATGCTTAAGCACGAAAAGGGGTGAAGTAAATTAAGTTGAGCACCACACGCTGAAGTAGAACAGGAATTTAGCCTCACAGTTTCGCATCCTGTAAAACGGGAAGCGTGGTTCTGCAACGGAAATATTAGACAGCGGGCTGTGCTTCGCGTTATTTGATATCAACGCACTTGTCCAAATTATAAGTCAAATATTTAATATATCTCGTTATGCAGTCAAATTGAGGACCCAGCACCAGTATTTGGAATGAACTTTCTGCAACGAAAAACAGTTTGAAGTGGAGCGGACGTACAGAGAGTCCAATATCAGATTATATAGTGCAGCATCGTGGCCGCGACTCTGTTTACAATGAATTACCTCAATAAATTAGCACAAAGCCTGCATATTCATCATTTTGGCGCTGTGACAGTTTTATGAGCTGCAAATTTGTAAATATGCAGGATGACAAAAATGCAATGAAACTATTAACAGGCTCTGAAGGTCATGGTGAATTTGCCTTCATGGTTACCGCCAAGCAAAATCACCATAAGCATACGCCAATGTGAACGCTGTTAAACTAACCGTCGAACTCTAAATACCTTCATTCAAATCAAGAGGAGACTGTAAAGCAGTGCATAAAAGATGAGAATATGTAAAATACGAATGAGCACATGATTGTTGGTTTGAGAAATAAACTATTAGCGGCATTCAGCGATTCGTCCATAAATACCACTAACGTCCTTTGCACAATATTTATTTCAAGCGAATTAAAGCTGCCGAACAATTCCACCTATTTGTCATTCACCTACTGTGCTGTTTTCTGAGATTAATGAAAGTAGAGAATCGCAATCTCTAAGATCCATAAGAAATGTCATGCATTAATTAATGATACCCATGGCTAACCAATGTTCCCGATAGGGCAACATAGATGTGATGGCGCTAATTCAAAAGTTACTCTCATTTATTTATTATTCCATATCAAATATTATGCACGATACTCGAACAGAAAGCAAATTTAATATCACGACAATATTCCGATACTTGTGTTGTATTTTCGCTCTGGTTATCTTGATTACATGCGGTCATTCAACAGAGGAACAGAATATTATTCTATATGTTTTAGAATAACCATGTGCATAAACGTGAAAGGTACTCGTAACAATAGGTATCTGGCCTTACTTGCAATATTCATTAGAGCGCAACAGTGACCAGAGAATAAATAGCAATGAAACGGTGCTGAGAAGGTTGAATAAGGTCGTACTGTGATCTTCGCTCTATCACCATAGAGGGACGGAGCAAAGGGAAAAAATATTAAGTCACGCAAGTACAAATCATAAATGTACCATAGCTCATATTTGGCTGCAAAACTAATTCAACGATTCGATTTCGCGCACATAAATCCCGTTACCTAGGGATCTGATCGCATGTCACACAATGATACATCATGACTGGGACTATAGTGTATTATATACGACGGTATTGACCTTAATGACATGTACGAAGTTATTCCTCTTTACCGCCTCATAATAGAGAACTGCAATCAGTGAATACAATTAAAGGGTAACCGTATATCAACTCTGCGCATTTATATATTTACATTGCTATTTGCTACTTTGTTGCCGTAATTATCTATCAGGTACTCACAAAATGATGAATTAGCCAAGTAAGAATTGCTACAAAATTATGATCAAGGAGTTGATATTGGTCAATAGTATTATCATTCGAAAACGCTTCACACACCATTATATAATCTAGATCTATCTTTGCATCTTCATGACGTAATACTTATAGATCATCCTATTTAGATGGTAGGCCTTGTATGCTGTAACAGTGTGTACTATACTGATAGGCTGTATCATTTTCTGAAAGGCTATCTATGCGATCAATTTCATAATACTTATAAATAACAATAAATGGTAGATCGAAGTCGTTATTACTATATGACGATGTAGAGTTTTGAGTTCTATAGCGTTTTTACCATCTGATTGCTTGATTTGTATCAATCTGCTAGGCTCAACGGGAGTATTTGGTCTTGTTGAAGTGGATATGTTTAACTTTTGGGAAGCATTACAAGCTTTGGACAAGAAAACAAATAAAAGATTAAAATGTTTACGTAATGGAATATCAATCACTATGTAAAATGAGTTACCGAATTAATTTTTGCCGCTGATGGTATGTAAAACAGGTACAATCATATCAGATCAGTTACCCTATATAGCGGTAACCTTACTCTTGATTGTCAGCTGCCAATCACCTTGATTGTGGTCGTGATTCTATGATTCCAGACATTTTCCCGTTATTTATATGCATGTCGTCGGATTTCTAGAGTATGTTTAGATCTGTCGTTATCAGTGCACCTGGGTTTCCCTCACTTCAGCAAAGATATATAAATCATCCAAAAAAGAGCATGATTCAAGTTCTTGCGTTTGTCCTGTTTAGGTCCTGCTTCTGTCAATAAGATAATGTATAGTTTGATCAGGTTTCAGCAGCTTGGGTGCCAATGGTTTAAAACATTCGAACAGTATCCAGTTTATGCCATTACATGGATAAATCGTTGCACCATTTATAAACACAACAGTACCTATGAATGCCGCCCCTTGGCATGAAATGGACCTCTCATTATTTCAGTGATTACGCGTGCGTTGGTCGTCATCCTTTGCTTATTCAACATGTCTCGATTACTATGCAGAATCGGCGACGACATTCGTGTGGAATCTTAAAGGCAAATACACGTCCAACCTGCACAACCAATACCTGACATTATCGACGGGGTAGGTTATTGCTGCGTGAAGTAGTAACTGGCCCCTAGCTCTATTTGTAGATTGAGCTATATTGTGTCAATTACTATTAAAATTTTTTAACGTTTGTTCTACAAGACCACATGACCACATAACTTGACTTCTATACTTCAGTGTGTATTTCAGAATGATGAACATAATCTATGATATTAATGCCTCTCTGTCAATGAACGTCATTAGATTTTGCATTAAGAATGTAGTTTTAACCAATGTGGTGCATTGGACAAGCTCACCTTCTTTGATTGCAATATTCGCCTTTCAGATGATAGTGCCTCTAAGCTAAGCATGACACATGCCATTATAATCGATTGATGCATGTTGTGTTTTTGTATCGTTTGATAAGAGTGTGAATTTGCATTATCAATAGTGTGCCACATAGTATGAATGACTGATGACTTATGAATTGGGATATTGTCGAGTGGCATATTTTTTTCATTGCGGTCCATAAGTGTAGGGCAAACCTTGTTATGTCATGAAAAGAAAACAGCAACTTCATCGACCTTTCCAAATATGTAGCCAGTATTCACATCCATATTTCCTACTCCAGCTCTCGTGCCTGCTACCACGGATGATGCGTTATATTACCTGTGCATATTGAAAAGGGAATTTAGTTATGGCGTACTTGCCCCCAGTGGAAGCTTTGACCAAACATGTCACTTTGTTGCGACAATTGTACAGCAATATGGGCTCATTATCTCCAAAACATTAACACTACAATATAGTTAGAAAACTAAGCACACTACAATAGTGAATCACACATATTAGCGAATGAATATGTGAATGCTGAGACATTCAGAACTGACTTATCGCCTCAGTAGTTTAAGAAAACCATTTTGGACCAAGACTTTGCAAATATACAATCGTGTTTCAACGCTTAAAACAATAATTACAGAGGTATAGCTTACATAGACGCAATATCACATAACATAACCAGATTGCCTCAGCAGTACGTGATGCAATCTGAGCTACTGACCAACAAATCTCAATCACCCCGGATAGATTCTAAGTGGTCCCTCTACAAACGCAAACAAGTTTTGAATAATTGATAAGGCAGTGACGTCTTGCCTTTGATATAATGTTAGCCGAATGTGTTTGTCGGAATCAGCTCTTTAAGTTTGTGACCAAGTGATAAACTTTCCATTAATCGCATTTGTTTTTGGCGTGGTTTCCATATTTATATATGCAATGAATCCCTCGATATATATATATATATAAATTCACCCAAACATGCGAACATATTTATCGATCGCTGAAAAAAAATTAAGGCATTTATTTCAGAGAGGATTGCTTTGTGCCCTGATTATCAGGTATGACTATAAGCACTTAATGTGCTGTATGTAGCTTTCTGAATCACCATTATTTAAAGTCTGATGTTACATTTTACTTTTCTTCCTGTTATTTCATCGCATGTTTTTTGCAAATGTGCTTTGCAAAACATTAAAGCAATCGTCTCATATACATCAAGGTCGGTGTCGTTTACCAAAATCGTTCTTTCCAATGGTGTAACCCATATGGTGTGTGATGATTATTCGGCCTAATTGAATGCGTCTTGAGAACATACGGTTGCACTACCGTTAGCCGAGTGCCGAGACGCTATGTATATACAACTACTAAGAATGACATTGATGGTTAACAAAGAGTCAACCTGCTTACGAGGTTAGATCTGTAACAGCGTTTTTTTTGGCGTCCAAATGGAGTGGAAGGTGATTAATTCAGCCCGAGATTATGTGCATGTGTACGCCACAAAGCGCCAGAAACTTCAGTTATGTGTATTTTATCACAACCGAGTTGCAATATATCAATGGGTGATATATTTCTAGATATATAACAAATATCTCCATGTGGGTGTGTGTCGCTCTATTTCCACTATGTCACACGTATATATATATATTCTACTTGCACACGTATATATAAATATATATTTATATATATATATATATATATATATATATATTATATATATATATTATATATATATAATAAACATATAAAATGTTTTTATATATATTCAAATATATATATATATATATATATATATATATATATATATATATATATATATATATATATATATATATATTTATATATATGTGTGTTTTATATATATCCACTATATATATAGTATATGATATATATCAGCCCGAGATTATGTGCATGTGTACGCCACAAAGCGCCAGAAACTTCAGTTATATATTTATCACAACCGAGTTGCAATATATCAATGGTGTGATATTAACAAATTTATATTTCTACATGTGTGTGTGTGTCTGCTATATTCCCCACTATAATTTGCAGTGTATTTCTGTGCCGCAAGCCATTCGTCGGAAGTTGCTTTCACATTATTCGCTTTATATATTTCAATATACCATTTACCCGTTTGTGTGTGCCGACGCCACGAGTTGCGTCTGACTTATAATCCACGGAAACGTTTCTTATTTCATTGAAGACAATAGATCAATATACAAGCTCTTGCGATTTACACTTAATGAGCTATTGGCGATAAATTCTTGTAGTGTAACATTTTATGCCAATTAGGCGATGGTTAGAAATCGAGGTTAACTCGCTATGTGTTATGCGGTCCAACGAAGGTTGTTGACGTTACAAAGCGACATATCAAACCACAACTGCAATTTTAGTGGCACGGATCATTATATGGGCATAACTGTTTCCCTTTTCTCTGCCGCGTGTATGGAATGTTTTTCTGAAGCTCTTTGATACGTATTATACAAACTTGCTGTTGACTAACTTCTCGTCAAAGATAATGCTATATGTAAAGTCATGGATGTCCAAAAGGCTACCCTTATATATCCAAAACTGATGTTACTTACGCATCATAATCGATGGTTAAAACAGGATTTAACGATGTTCTGTGCAGTATTGACCTGATCTAGCTTGACATAAAGTTTATACAAGTTGATACATCATTCTTGAACTGGATTGAAAGTAGAGGATTAGCGTACATGCATCTGACTGCATACTATTGTATTTATAATCACAAGTTTGATATTGCTGTAATTCTACCTAACAATATACGACTGTTTTCTTGTTTATGTCTCACATCCAAGAACAGGCACATGACATAATTATATTGCACCTGAACTGCGAGGCGAGATTAACCCCATTAACATTGAGAATAAAGACTTTCCTTGGTTCCGTGTTATAAGGCTTTTTCGTCCGCGTTCAATCTAATCAGTTTTTCCTTCTTGATCAATAGGTCACTGGTTATAGATAGCGGGAACAAGGTTGCCAGTAATTGTAAGAATGATTTAATGAAGTGTATGAAACATCTTTCACAGAAAACACCACCATATTCTTTAATCTTGCGACGCGTCAAAGACCATAGCATGAAATGTATCCAGAGTGGTCAATCTGTTAAGAATATGCCATGCTTCACACATGCACGCGTTTTTCCTGTTGACGATTTATTACAGCCAGCATAATTGGAACGCATTGTGAGATGAAAGGCTTAAGCACATGTATGTGGGCATGTCGAGGTTGC
Organism: Urechis unicinctus; assembly: GCA_034190875.2. Taxonomy (NCBI): domain Eukaryota; kingdom Metazoa; phylum Annelida; class Polychaeta; order Xenopneusta; family Urechidae; genus Urechis; species Urechis unicinctus. The sequence continues at coordinate 29,547,163 of CM067343.1, forward strand.
GTTTATCTGAAACGCCAAGTTAGCAAATCCCAATTGCTACGGCGTTTCCCGTTTCATTACCAATAGCAGGTAAACATTACCTTTTTTTAGTTTTCGAATAAATATTAATGCCTTTAAACTCTTTATATGATTATTACGTCTCCATGCATAGTGCGATTGAATGTATTACATGAATTCAACATTCAGAAGCAAAACGCGGTTTATTGAATTGATACGTTTTAATTCGAAAAACCATGTCTGTCTCCACAAATACATGCGCAGGTTTATCTTAGTTAATAACATGTATCATATTCTGTTTGCGTTAATTTAAACTTGTTTCAAGTCCATGCGCATTAATGTGAATAATGGAATTATGACAACATCAGAATTGATCAAAATATGGAATATTATTCTTTTTACTTGTTTAGAGCAAAATGCTACTTTAACACAAAGTTTCAGATATCTCGATTATATTTTGATACTTCATTATGCAATATCAAATAATGGTTGTTATAATTTTGACAATTTTCGTTATAAATTGCAATGCCTCTTTTAAATATCACCAGCATAAAATTTGACCCATTTACTCGAACGCAATATTTAATTAGGACCGCCATACGGATATGTGTTAATGCATCAACAAAAAGAGGTTTGTTTGCACTTTCAATAGAACAAACATAGAAATTAATTAGGAAATATCAAAGAATATATGATCATTTCTCTGTATAAATCTATATGAAGAAACGTTCCATCAAAATACGACAGGTAAATGGTTTGTCTACTCATAAATAACGTAAAGTTTACAAAATATGGTGCTGGATATAAAATTCTGACTACTGTATTACAAAAGTATTGTTTTTGCATGTCATTAGTGTTTGTGTGTGTGTGTTAGTGTGTGTGTGTGTGTGTGTGTGTGTGTGTGTGTGTGTCGTCACCTACATATGCATCTTCAATGCCATTGTCCATTGATAGTTTGGGACAAAAGTACATGCTTCATAAGGTGCAGCACAATATTCAAGCCTAAGTCATGTTTAACATAAACTATTGCAGTTATTATTCGCAATTTCGTTTATAAACGAATATGCACTGCCAATGATGAACAGTGGTTGTATCTTCCTTTGGTTATTCAAAACGAGCCAATATTCAGGCCAGAATAACACTATAGCCAAAAACTACAACCCCAATTTCACTGTCCCAAATGTCTCATGAGCGGTGTTGCATTACTTGTGCAACCCTCAGCATTGCTCCGTTGCAGCTGCATAGCAGTACACACCGGGGAATAGTCTAGGCCCAGTACAAAGTGGAATTATATCCCTCGGGAATACAAATCGTCAAAACCAATTACTTACATCTAGATATGTTGCATATACCATAATTTTGTTAAGTTATCATGGCAATCAGGTACTTGAGCTTCATCTAGAATGAGAATAGCAAATCATATGTGACGTTTTTCAATGATGTAATCAATCGTAAGTAAATCAATTTAACGCAATAATTATTAGAGGAAAGCTCATACTTATGGCGCTTCCTTCAAATTATGAAGGAGATATTCATTTACGGGAATATATATCAAAATATAATACATTAATATTTTCAAATATTGCAAAAATGGACATTTATTTCCTAATATAAATAGAACATAGTGTTTACATAGTTAATGGGTTTTTTTCATGACCAAGCCTACTGGTGCTAACCCAGCGCGAGACATTGATGTTTTGGGTCTCTTCAAGAAAAATTAATAACCAGCTGAGGCTTAAGCAACAGTCATTCTATAGTATTGCAGCTATTACTTGTCAGTATGATTGAAAACAATTCTTGCTTACATTTTTGAGTCTCAATGCATGTTTATATTGTACCATGGTGATGTTTATCGACGTCTGTTATTCACAGAGGATGTTGATAGCTGATGAATCCGATATTTGTGAAGTGTGTTCATCCGGATCTCGATCGGGACTGACTATTGGATCTGTATTCTGCTCAGGTGCGTCTGGCTGAACTTTAAACCACTTGGTCTCTCTGTACAGGAACCACAAATTGCTGCCCCAGGCGCACGTATTTAGAAATCCGAAGAACTGAAAAGAACACATATACGCTCGATATTGAATCTAATTCGCTTCCTTGGTCGTGTACTTACTTACCAATAACTGAAATATATACATTCGGCAATCTCTAATCGCTCACAATTGATATATTCAGGCTGGAAAAGTTGCCCTGTTTGAGGACAGAGCACTTATCGCTTGGATCTGGGTTGTGACACTCGTGAACAAAGTCAACAATCCACAACTCTTTTGGGTCAGTGTAGCGCTTGACTTGTGTGAGTTTGTCGGCCCAATTTGCTGACGAGATGAGCCAGAGTAACGCAAACACGACGGTGATGGCGAAGTCCTGAACAATGACAGAAAACATCAATGACTGGACGAGTGATATGAGCGAACCGGCCATTCCCCATGAAGTATATCATAAGTTTAACACCGTGACAGAATTGCAACAGCCTTTGTTGATGTCATAAATAAAATATTTTACCATTAGCGCGTTCCATTACAGTGCATCATTAATCAGCAAAGTGCATATTGTAAATGATCTTGTGTTATTAATTGAAATCTACCTACAGCAATTGGTATCTGGCCATACTTGTGATATTGATCGTCGAAATAAATATACAGCACCACAGTGGCCAGGGAATATACGAAAGCCATCACTCCAACGAGCACATAGAACTGAGAAGGCACCGAGAAGTCACCATAAGGACGTACTGTGGTCTTCTCACCAGCCTCGTTTGCACATAGCGGCACTTCAAAGGAATGGCTTGTTAGTCTGTCACGCAAACATTACTTATAACGTTTTCATTTGACAAGCAAAACTACACAAGGTTAATTCAGCTTAAAACCAGCAGTATTTGCGGGACTTAGCCATAAACTAGACCTTAATGCCGAATGAATTGTACGATAATGAATAATATATGACAACACGTAAAAGTCTCACGAGTCATTATAAAACTACCATCATTTATGATCAGGAGCATATATATGTTTATTGTCGGATGCATTAAAATCATAAATGAAGCGGTTTTCCTTAACGTTTATACGACTAACTTGAAAGGATAGCCGAACTTTATCTCCTGTTGCACCGGCCTCGATCCATTGCAATTAATCACAAACTGGCTGGACGTAGAGACAGATAAAGTCGTCGCAAAGGCAAATATGGAAATGATCTGAAACACGCAAATCCACGCTACTAAGCATTAATACCTATTAGATTTCGCTACAGGTATTGCAGATAACACCAGACCTTAATTACTTAACAGCATTTGAAATGCATTATAATGTAGCTGTGCAACCAATGAGTTATGTTCTTACTAGGTAGCTGTCATTTGCCAAAATGATAGACAAACTATTAGATCGATGTCTTTGTTACAAGTCATATCTTTGTCTCTGTCTGGAATAATGCAACGTTGACCTTTTACAATCAATCAGTATCAATGGTATATGAATATGTATTACCCATGAGTAGAGGTGAGCAAAAGACGATTACATCAAACCGGACACGAGCGAGTGCCCGACATGACAAATACCCAAATTTTGAAACTCATAGTTGCAAAATTAATATTGGATTTTCGTGACAAAGAATTGTTGAGTGGGGAAAAAAAATTGATGTAATCGTATCCTAGCCGAGGGAGATATATATAATGAGTGGGAGAGAGTGTGTGAGAAGGGGGAGAGAGATAAATAAGGAGAGGGAGATAGTGTGTGAGAAGGGAGAGAGAGATAAATAATGAAAGGAAGCGAGTGCGTCTTACATATAAACAAGCACACCTGTGCGAATATATTCTTCAAGCACATGCTGTGCATTCGAGGCACAGATATTGACATCAATGATGCCTTGTTTGGGAGTAACATTAGGCATTGTTTTGTAATGTATTCTGCAGCACAACTTATTGCAAGCACCAGCTGATTACTAACTACAGTACAAACTTTGATCAGCGAACGATTTCAGGACAGCTACGGAAATTCACTCACTACCGGAAATGAAAACGGTGTCGGCAGTGTGACCAATGCATCGATATTTAATCATAAGGGCGGTTCCTGCTACTTCGCCTTAACGCCACTACCTCACACTGAGCTGAAGCCAACATGATATGTTACCCCGTTTCTGCGGTCCAAACGCCTGTCCCTCGACATGCATAAACTGGCCTCCCATGGTTCTTTAATTGCTCCCTGATGGTGCGTTAAAGTCAGACTCAACATCAGACGCCTCGCTGGTCGCGTGACGACTGACTCAACAGTGTCTTCTGTGAGCTAATCAATCACCGCACATGAATGCGCACCTTAACATTATACCAAAGAGCTCTTACAACTAAGCTAAGTCGCCTGCTCACTCTCAAATTATGTCACCACGATGCCAGTCATTAGGCTTGTGATGAAGTAATGAAACTTCAAAGGCCCCCATGTCATCTAACGACGTACATCTTCCAACCGTCAAGTGCCGCTGTTGTATATGCCTGTGATGGATGACAGCCTGAGTGAGCATTTTTAGCGGCATTAGCAGCGAGCAGGCTTTTACGACGGATGACGACGTCTTCCAGCAAATTAATGACACATTTGATGCTTCGGCTGCATATTAAAAGCACACCTTAATACGCAGGTTTTCATATTAAGGGTTTCAGTTGGTGTTTCATATTTGTTAATGACCGAAACACTTTTTTCAAGCAATTAGCAGACACATGCCAACCTGCTCATCACTTTATTCCTTCCGTGAACACTGTTTGAAAACCACGATGTAGGCAAAACCTACATCGTGGTTTTACCGTGGTTTCTCACGCATTTTTTATGAAACCAATCATATGCATATAGTATTGGGGGTCGTGACGTTGACGGGGAACCATGTTGAACATTGATCCGTGTAAAATGAGGATAAATTACTGGACAAATCTACTCTCTCTCTTACACATTTTCTTTCTTCTTACACTCTCTCTTCCTCTCATTATTCATTTCTGTAGTTTGGACACAGTGATATATTTCTAAACACTGATTAAAGTGATTAATTATAAATAAAGTACTTACCAAATGAAAAATTTTCAAAGTGACAATTGCAACTATCATGATGACGGTTCCTTGTGCGTATCCCATCGAACATGTGATCCTATGTGTAAAATGCGGTTACATGCATTATAACGCCCATAGGTATTGCTTATCATGTATATCTATATAACTGATAAATGCAGAAAGCTTTCTTGATGCGTCTTTGCCCGGACACGATATCCACATCATACTAATTGTATGATTACACTGTGAAAACACGATAACACCACAGGGAGACACCTTGATGTCAGTGGGTCATTATAAAGCATCGCGGGACACTGGAGCAGTGTTATATGTGCCACCAATCTACCGGAGTAGCATCTGGTCAATATAAGATCACCTTCACAAAATATCTATATCCATACAATTCTCTCCACCATTCTTCATCAATGATAATCACATCCAAAGACGATTGCTATCCTTTGCCATATGCCAAACGATCTTATGTCACCGTAACTTTCTTACTCTACAATGATGAACAAAACGTCCTACTGTGCTAAACGAAAGCACTTTTCAACATTCGACACAGAATTGCTGCAGCTGCAAAGAAAAACGGCCAAATTATTTATCCCCAATACCAAAAAGATGCCAGCAACGAATCCTCTCTGTTAGTCGAATAGATAACGGACGAGGATCTGGCACACGGACGTGTTGACTGCAGGCCGGCGATTAGGTATCTCTTTCTCCCGCTCAGCATTGATTGAACTTCGTCTCAGACCTCCCACAACTCCGCTCCAGTAACATCTGCGGTAGCTGCTACACTGAGAGGGGAGGCAATAGACGGCAACGCAAGGCGCCTCCCAAATGCTGTTTAACATTCACACAGCACGATAGGCTCCTCCTCTTCATACCACAAATAGGGTCCTCACATTGCTGCCGTCGCTTCCGTAGTCGTCCTACCACCCGTTTACAGCTGAAACCTTTAGCTGATCAAGAATATAAAGAGATCAGTTTGCCAGCCAGTGCCTCATAGGTGGGACAGCCAATTGAATTACACTACAGCTAATGTACATTGCACTACAGCTAATATGAATCACCAAACAAAAACCAATTCGCTTACAATTGATCCGTCGGGTCAGAGAGCATTCTTGGACCTTATTTAATACGCAGTTTGCAGTACCTGCTCAGTGCTTGATTTATACCAAATGTTTATCGCCATTTTGGTGTTCAGTGTTTTAAATATTCTGCTTAATGTTTATTTCAAACGTTGGCGGGGCATGTTTCTAAATTTCTCGTAAAAATTGCATGCTCTCTGGTGCAATGTAGAAATGCAAAGAGCCATGCAGCAGTAACAGCGGATATGCATTGGAATGGTTGCTGTTATTCTTAACGAACCAATGAACCTTAACTTAAACATAAGTTATTGTATAAATCTCAGTTTTGTTTTCTGTGTAAACGGTCTTGCCCAACCAACTTTTCAGATGACGTTACTAAAATGGAACATTTCGTTACACTTTTAAAATGGGTTGGATAAAGATTCCTACCAACGGTTAGCTAGAAAACTTATGCCCCACGTCGTCAGCGGTAACATATTAAGATAGATATATGAAGGCCGATCGTGGTGATAAATGCTGTTTAACCTGTTCCTTTCTTAATCTAGATAAATGATATAGACAGTGCTGTTGGCATAATATTAAAAACATTGCAGATGACACAAAAGTTTGATTCAGAGTGAGGATAATAAAACAGGCATATAACTTTTAGTGTTAAGTGCCAAGTTTGAACAACCAATTGGTGATTCTACTGCATATGATGTGTAAGAAGAAAAAGATTTAGGTGTCATAATTGATCAGGCATTAATATCCAGCGAGAAATGCAGTCTAGCAGCAGAAAAGGCCGAAGAGCTTTCGAGATGATCAAACGGACGTTCTATAGTCCAACTTTATGAGGCACTTGTTTCGAATATGTAATTCAAGGCGTGTTCACCATTTATTGACCGTGACATAGATATATAAGAAAGCGTGCTGCTATGCTCTCATCCGGCATGTTTGAGATTACGAACGAAGATTGCTCAGCTAGTAATGAGAACTCTTGAAACAGGCGTGGAGACCTCATACAGATTAACAAAATGTCCATTGGATTAGATAATATTGGTATTGGTTGATTTGTTCAGATTCGCAGTGCAGAGAACTGTAGTGTTTGGGGACATTCATAAATCTTCACAAACCCATGGCTTAAACAGAATCAAGACGAAATATCTTTACTTATCGTTTCAGCTATTTCACAGCATATCATTTTAATTTATTGTCTATCTTCCAATTAGCATTAGATAGATGATCCCCAATATTCACAAAGTTGATCACAGATATATGCAACTAATTTTCATATGCATTTATTGATTTACTGCCCGTTTTATTCATTTGTTTACGTACGTTGCGGTATTTGTCTTCTTAATTCAAACGTATTCTTGTTGCATAAGCACACTTCGGACCAGCTCGTAGAAATGCACATTCGATGCTATCGACGAGCTCCTAGTTTTAGTGTTGTGTAAACTTGTGGATTTCATTAACATCACATGGCACAGATTTTGAAAAAAAACCGGATGGGATAAGGTGCTCTAAGTATGTGCCTCATCCAAATATCTTGGATTGATCTGTTGTCAAATTCATTCGTGTAAATCGTCTCAACAATTGACGCAATCCGACATTATTCCCAATTTACCAGCTCAAGCGCGTTGCGTTTTTGTCACGCTGTAATACAGTTCCAGACCCCTAATACGGGTCATACAAGCAATGTTTCCATGATCTATTGTACATAATGAGAGGTCATTATTATTGCAATACCCGAGGCTATGTTGGATCGCCAACGGATGATTGGAATCGAATACAGTATCAATACATTGCTTGCTAAGGAATATAGACTTTGTGATACAGATTTCATCCGAACAAGTTGTTGTGATATGAAAAACTACTTTTAATGCATCTGCATCACTAAGAGTGTGTTATCATATGTGCCCTCGGATTTCAGTAGTTTATGAGGCACCTGTGCCACACCTTCTTGCCGCACACACCACATCACAGTGATGGTTGGCATTCCTAACTGCTTGATCATACTACCGCATAAAAGAAAAAAATGCTAAGCTATTACAAACCATTGAATGATGTTTCATAATAGCATCTTGGTTATTTCCCCCTCGTGCTCATGGGGTTTACATGGTCATAACGCACACCATGCTCAGAACTCAAACCACGATAAGAAGAACAAAATTAATCCGTGCGGAATCTGTAAGGAAATAGAAAACATGAACTTGACCTTGGTAAATTATTCATGGAACAGTTTTGTTGTTTGATAGATGTTCGGTCATGCTGAGCTTAATATGTATTACAGTAGGCGTAAACAGAATTCTACATGGTTTGTCAGGTTTGTAGTTGGTAGAATATTGACCAATCATCAAACAATTACCCCCAGAATTATCCGTTTAAATCGAGGTATCAAAGTACTTATTGCAGAAATGCATTAATAACTACAAAACAGTAATAGTCTACAGTGTATGCTTTCATGATGTTGTGCTTATATCTGTAGCGCATAGCGACACTGTGCTTGTATGCAATCCTCAATAGTGACATAAATCATACACGTAATATATATATATATAAATATATATATATATATTATATATATATATATATATATATATATATATATATATATATATATATATATATATATATATATATATATATATATATATATATATATATATATATATATATATATTATATATATGCAGCTTGTATGCGGATTGATCCGAATTCCTTGACACTTCCAGTTAATTAAAATTATAGTTTATGTCGCGAATAAGGGGGTCAAATCTTATTTTGATATTTGTGCGCAGTGGGTTGCAGTTATGTTCACCCATTCTATATGTAGGGATAAAGCAATAACCATATAGCCGGATGCCATTGGCCGCAAAAACGTCGAGGGTCAAAGTTTTCACAATATACGTCATCGAATGTTACATCAATATAATGACGATATTTCAAAACCAAAGTCGCCATGTATGGCCGATTTCTCGCTGGTAGAATCATGTACCATTCAGTAACACCCAATATGTTGAACTTGCAATCGATTTCATTTTTACTTTTAAGTATTAACGCTTCATATATGTCGAGCACTTGTGCGTTGGTAAGCACATTACTTGGTACGTAGATCGACCATGGAGAAGAAATTAATTTTGGTTTGATTACTGGCCTTTGCAAGAACACATGGAACTGTGCTGAAATAGAACTTGATGAATAATTACGTGTGGTACGTACTATCCAGCATAGGCTGTTTTGTCAGAAGTAATTTGTACTTCATTTTCTTCGTAACGTTCAAACAAGTGACCATTTCAACCGTATTAAACAGGGATATACCAATGTTTACCATACAAATGTAAGCGTTACCGCGAGATCAGACAACCACTACAAACAGTACCTATACTGTGCTTCGATACATGTTATTACATGGGCCAGGCAGTACTGTTTATCGCTGCATCGGTCTCATCTTACCATCGATTGTTTCATTGTCAACCAATGAATTTTTGCATTAAACTATTACAGCAACGCACACAATGTGCCTTTACTTACTTCGATGGTTATCAGTGAAAGCGATAACTGGTGCAGTGAAATCAAGACTTGGTGCGTTACTATCAAAGTCTACATCAACCATATCACCGTTGTCTCAAGCATTCCGTGGTAATTGAAATGACATTTCATATAGTTGTTTTATCAATTAGTACCAAGAAGCAATCTCGCACGTAAGTTGTTTGTCAGTAAACGCTTATTTTTGTTTAGGATATGCAATCCCATGCTGTGCTTCAATACCAAACCATCACAACTCTATAATCCTGTTTTATGCGTATAATATTCTTTGGTCGATAGTTTGAATTATATTTTTGTTTCAAGATATCATCTAGGGAGAGCTTCATGTCCATTCGCGCTTATCTCATTGGCGATTTATGACAGCTTATGTAATTGGATACGTCTCGCGAGATACGAGGCTTAAGCTCGTGTTTTTGTGTGGTTTAAGGAAGATTTTGTAATCAACGCTGAAACACTTCATGTTATATGCCTTATTTTTTTAACATAATAGCAATGGTATATTTGTTCAGCTTTCTAAAAAGAACATGAACTTTAGGTTATAAATACGCTTAGGCGACAGCAAGCGGCCAGGATAGACATCATGACGCCCGCAGTGAAAAAGTAACTAGCTCGCTGAAAAGTTCTAAGCCTAATTGGTTGTGTATGGTCAGTATAAAGAATAAAAAAAATGTTTATTTAGATTATATGATATATCACTAACCACCTCGGCTCCTGTACACAAGGTTAGTCGGCCAAATCGTTTTTTTTTCTTGCTTTTTATTGCAAAGCGTTGTAATTCGTGGTAGGTAGATTCACTCAGTGGCTGTCAAATAACATCCATACGCATGTTTCAGAATTTGCTTTGGCTGCGGAAAGGCTCTGCGAAACAACATTTCCCCGCACTCTTGCATCGCAGTGTCGCGTGATATCGGGATGAAGGCTTACTCTTAGTTTCTGTACTAATAATAATTTGTTATCTAACTTACGCCTAGGAAGCGCACTTCAGTTCTCTAGGCGTAAGTTATTAGCACTCGGGTCAATTTACTGTTAATGCGCTGTTTGAGCATTCTCAAGCAAAATCACCCAAACAACGCAGGATGCAATTTCGAAAGTTGATGAAAAGTTTGCTGATGGTTTTATTACGCCAAATGCACATACCACAGGAGCGCAATACATTTTTCGTTATTCCTGTTTCCCAATTCCGTTATCGCAATACTCTAGTTGGTAATTTTGTCTCGAATATTATAAACCTATGGTAAAGACAATTCCTGTTAAATCAGCTCTGATAATTAATACCTGCAATTATAGACAAGACAAATTATGGCAAAATAATAACCATTCCCTATTTATTGCCACAGGCTTGTTAACTTTTGATCCATATTGTACAACGCGTCCTGTGCTTGGTCAGTTGATAGTGCTACATATAACAGAGGGCGCTGGCTAACAGCATGTTGACAATTGCAACAAAATATATAGACAGAAAGCCTCCAAGCGCCGACTATATCGTTCTCTGTTAGCTTTGTTTAACTGAGTTCATATTCAATGTCGATCCAAAGAATAACGTTCATACGAAATCGATATAAGGTCGTCACTCAACTAACTTGAGTCATCTGGTCCATATGATAGTAAGCATTCGATACTACCGTTTCAGAGGAAGGGGGCACTTTTGAAATAAACCGGGTACTTTGGATAATACATAAGCAATATGCAATTGTAGTTGTCTTATGTTTGTTTTCGATAAATCCATTGGAAACATTGCCTTGCTCCATGCGGAATGGTTCATGGTCATATTGATACCTAGTCGGGCGCCCATATTTGAGAACATTATGCTTTGGTTGTGTTTCAGTGGCATTCTGTAACAACGAATTTAATAGCTGCCTCCAAGGCTGTAATCAGAGTGCAATTCATCAACAATCATTAAATACATCATGGACAGATTCTCTACCACTTGGAAAATGATATCCGTAGCATTTCCTCAACCCTCCCCTATTCTACTCTCCCGGCTATGATATATCTAGCACTCTCGCAATGTGTTGTGGCTTAACTTCCAGAATGAATGCGCGGGCAATATTGCAATGCTGGTCTTACCTACATTTTGGAACATATGCAGTGAATCAACAATGCCAGTCCAAACAGCTAGAATAATAAATCTTGTCTATATAATAGGAGTGGTATCACCAATATGCCGAAATCACGCGCCGCGCAGCTGCCCAGACACGTTGGCCTTGAAGTTGGTCAGCTGGTACAAGTTAGTAATGGTTCAGCGACTCCACAACTGTCCACAAGTGAAAAAAAACTACAAACGGAAGGGTCAGAAGATTGAGAGAAGTAACGACGGATACTTGGCGCTGAAGTGTCATCTTCGCATACTATAGATACATGATTGCACCATTGGGCACGTTAAATAATTCTCCCGGATTGAAAGAGTTTATATCGAAATACGGCAAAGTGGTACCCCATTTTATGGGTAGACAACCAGCATTACTAGTGGCTGATGCCGAAATTATACGCGAAGTTCTAATCAAACGCTTCTCTAACTTCAGCGATCATTTTCATATGGCTTTCCCTGCACCTGCGGACAATTTGATATTGGTATTGTCTGGTGATAAATGGAAACGCGACCGTAACCTGGTGACTCCTACATTCAGCTCTGCCAAGATGAGACAAATGAATGACGCCATTAACCGTTGCTGTCATGTGTTGACGACGAACTTGAAGAAGACTGGTGGAATTGTAGATGTAAGGGAATGCATGGGAGCCTTCACCATGGACCTCATAGCGAGTACTGCATTTGGTTTTGATATCGACTCAGAGTCTGACACGGATAATCCGTTCGTGACCAATTCCAAAAAGGCATATTTGAAGGACGCTACTAGTCCTACCTTTTGGCAGGGTTTTTATTACCTTTTGACCAAATATTTGGCGAAGTTAAGTATTTCATTAATACCCAAATATGCGCTCTAAGGAAGACACAAATAGAACATACTTCCTTCAGCTAATGATCAACGCCCACCAGGATGAGGAACTTGGCAGCTCGCTGGTCGACGAACCCGACAACGCCAGACGAGGACTAACGCATGATGAGGTGCTGGCTTCTTTGTAGGTGGTTTTGATACAGTTGCAAATTCGTGTTATTTCGCTCTGTATTGTTTAGCAACGAATACACACACCCAAGACAAACTTTATGAAGAGATCGAGGACATTTTAGAGGAGAACGAAGACCCTACATACGATTCGGTGATGAAGATGAAATACTTAGAAAAATTTGTTAGCGAGTCACTTCGATTGCATACACCATTCGCAATGCTAGATCGGCTGTGTGAGAATGACATCAATATCAATGGGGTGTTCATTCCAAAGGTGGTGGATGTAACTATCCCAATCGACTACCTTCATCATGACCCTGACGTATACCCCGACCCTGACACCTTTGACCCTGAAAGGTTCACTGAAGAGGCCGAGTCACAACGCGACCCTATCTACTACCAACCGTTTGGCATGGGCCCTCGACACTGCGTTACTATTCGTCTAGCTCTGTTGGAAATCAAGATGTTAATTGTCTACATCCTGCGTCATTTCAGCATCCATAGCTATGCTGAGACCGGCATACCTGTAAAACAAGATGTTTTCAGTGGTCGGCCAAAAAGCATAATTCTTGAATTTAGAAAGAGGAGTGATTGAATCAAATTTTCATTGCTCGTTTTGTCAGTCCTACGGTATGCCAAGCTTTTTCTTTATCATAAAGTTGTCAAGGAGCAGTTATAAATAAGGAGAAGACATACACGTAATGCTATGATATTTGAAAGCCAGCATTGTACATTGGAAAATTAATGCCATTCGGCCAAAAGATCTTGTTACGTAGGCATCGTTCCATATTTCTACTGACTCTCTGTGTGGTAAACTGCGCGAATGTCAAACAACCAGCCGTGATCCGTTATTAACTCAATAGTCCAAAGAAGGACCAATCAGCGCAATCTCTTACATAATCGCAGTAATCTATCTAAAGCCTTGTAAATATTTCGCAACGAATGATATCGAACTTCATCCTCAGATAGATTCATGTTTGATTGTTCAGTAATCTACTGGTGATGAAATGAAAGTCTCTTATGTTGAGAGCATTGAACTGGCTCTGGTTGGCGTTGTGTTTCGTGTGTGAAATACCCAAGACACCATTAAAGACAACCGCCCAGCTGGCCAGGAAGTTGATTCTTGTGACGACCTGCAGGGTGACCACAGTTGTACACACAGTTTTGATCTTGACGTCCATCTATTGCACAAGCTTACTATTTTAATAACATCTTGTTTACAAAAGAGTCCAACGGTTTCAATCTGTCGTCTTAATATCTGTCAAGATCAAATGAGTTAATTGTTCCGGTCTTTAAGTACCACTTCGGGTTAAAAGCACAATAACATATGTAAGTGAAGCTTAACTTATTCAATTCAAGGCACCTGGAGACTGGTTTGAAAATGGCAGATTTAATTGCAGGTGAATTATTAAGGATTGTCTCGTTGGACAAGCGTAGTGCGTGTTTGTTTGTATATTGAACACTATATCTCGCACAAACCTGCAAAATATAGAAGATCCCACACATATAAAAGCACAATGAGTGCCACGTCAATGACACAGCATACACCAGCGATTATCTTACTTCCATAATACCTCAACGACACATTTTTGAGGAACTTACTTCCATAATTCCTCAGCGTTACATTTGTGAGGACCTTACTTCCATAGAACCTCTGCGACACATTTTTGGGACCTTACTTCGATAATACCTCAGCGACACATTTGTGCGGACCTTACCTCTATAATACCTCAGTGACACATGTGTGAGTACTTTACTTCCATAATACCTCAGCGACACACTTGTGAGGACCTTACTTCCATGATACCTCTGCTACATATTTGTGAGGATCTTACTTTCTCTGCCCAGGTTTTGTGTGCCCTAGTGAGCTTAGGCCATCTTTGACTGTGAAGTAGACAAAAATACCAAAAAAGACGGCAAAACGCTTGATAACTGCAAATATTAGCATCACCTGAAAAACAGAAAATATAGATCAAATGATTTGTTTTGTGTGTAAATCTGGGTTACAATTCCACTGTGGTTAATAAAGGAATACCCAGACAGCTAACTCTTACGAATTTGACACGATTGTCACTTGGCACGGCAAACACTTAGACGGTCTCATGAAATTATGGTATAAACCTGACAAACGCTCGCCCCTAATTGTTATCTAGATCGCGACACTCTTGTAGTCGCTCTTACTCGTCGATCGAAGAGCAGATTGATTTCAACCGATTCGTAATTATACATTATGAACACAAGTTTCTGAAGCATCATTAATAGCCAGCGTTTAATGTTTTTTATCAGAGCCGCAAGCATGTGCATGGCCCATACCGCAGTAATTTGGTCATAATAAGTGGGGGAAAACAAATGCGGCTATCTGACCTCCGCCTTGACCTGGCGACTATCAATATTGACCTATTAGTTTTTATGCGTGGGATATAGCCGTGTGGTACTTAATTCGCGTGTGACCCAACAATTGAGGGATTAGTTGTGACTGTTTTTAAAGGCGGGGTCGATAGCATGGGGCTTTGGGAAAGATGATTCATGATCTAATAACTAATGTTATCGATCGTGACTGTTTTGATGTCCTGAATTTCCGTATGGTGATAGCTCTGTGTGATCGCCTTAGCATTTTGAGAGTTATAATACCATCGTTGTGCAACGATATTGACTTAATCAAAACATGTGTATGGAATCACTTAAATAGACTATATATAGTCCACTTAAGCACAAATTGCAAAAGTTAGTCGACAGCGACCTGCAACATTTGCAAATGGCCCTGAGAGTAGATTGCCGCTTGAAGCACTGGATTGAAAGATTGAGAGTGGGAGTCAAAGTTTCTTCGCCTTTACCGTTTAACGCATTTTTACCCACTAAAGGTAACGTTGCTACTTATCTCCCTCCGTAACCAGTCGGGTGGTTTTGGGGGTGGGGCATACTGAAGTTAGTAGGGCCAACTCGGTTCAACATACCTACGATATCTGAGCTTCCAAATCTGAGATCTTAAACAGCAAAATCTTCATTTAAATTGAAGTTGAGCGATTTGTAATAAAGTCGTATATTCGTAAATAGCCTATTTGCAACCATCTAGTATATAGTTACCTACCAACCCTATATATGTGGTTAATCGTACAAATGCAGGGCAATTCATCCAGTATATCCAGGTAAAATTATAAATGTTTTATGCAATGTGGCAGAAGATACATTCATTATATTTCCAATGTTGGTCTAGTCTGTATTTACATGATGTGATGCAAATAGTTTCAAATTGGAAACTGGACTGTGGGCAAACAAGTGTGTCTTATATAAAGCGTTGTATTGTGGCTACCGGAGCGGCTTGGGGGGGGGGGGGGGGGGTGGCTGGTTTGCCTTTAAACACATCCGTTCCTTAGATGGTATAATGCTATCAGCTTACTTATGCTTTTAATGCGTTTAAGAGTATCAGTGTCCATACTCCTACCCCGCACCTACTTCAGGCAAGAGGTGACTTGTTTCTATTTATAGATAATATTTTCTATATTCTTTCGGAAATTTCACGCAACAATATGCTCTAACATAGCCGGAAATACCCCCCTACTGCAACCACTCTAACCTTTCTAATTCATCCCTCACTAATACCACCCTAATCTAACCCCACCCCCAACCCTTGCTACGGCTTATCTAACTATGGAACCCTCTCACTCCCTCTACCATTGAGAGGTGTGTTATCGTCTTGATTATGACTTTGACCCGTTACTCAGCATGCACCACAATAGAGGTAATTCATATAGATGTTATGGGGTCAAAAAATAATTCATTCAATCATATAGATCCATTTGAGGGAGACACTGTTAAAAGAACCATGAAGGTATTACTCGACAATTGTTGCAGTGTTATTCACCTACAATTATTTGGCCCGTACAGCCATATTTAAGTAACCTTTTCTCTGAGTTATCTCAAGTGAGTTATTATCATAGTTTGAATAATGCAGAAATTATTCGAGCGAGTTCAGTTAACACCAATGATTAATCTCGTCTTCACTGAAGTACAGACCCTTCCCAATGATCTTATAAAATACAAATTTCAGGGGTGTGTATGATACTGTGCAGTTCTCCAAACTCTCGTGTGTCTCACTCATTTCAAGAAATTACGTGTCCTCGTCTGGCTTTTATATAATTGCGGTGTTGATGCTTCTTGGTTAAGGTCAGGTAGGGTTCGTAGACCCTATAATTTTAAAGTAGCTCGTAGATAATGTTTTCACAGTTCGCAAGTGGCAATTTTTGCATTAAGAGTCAACATATATGGTGTATCTCTAACGCCTATTAAATAATTTCGAGCCTTATTCTATGGTCAATTGTTCGCTACAAGGAATCACCATTACCCCTTCAACTAAAAGGTAATCTACCCACAGGAGAGACGTGGTTTGCTGCGGTTCAGCAGGCCATGCATAATCTGGGTTATTCATATATATACTTTTTGTTTATGCCCGAATTGGGTTATGCATTGGTTGATTAACCTTTCCAGATCGAGAGATATTCGTGACAAGATTTCAACCCATTGTGTTCTTTTTACATAAGCTTACCAATGCAGATCAGAAGCCAGCGATAGAAAACACAGCACAAGCAATAGGCTCAGGTAATGGTAGAGTAGCGCTGTAGACTACTAACGTTATTTTGGCTTTCAAGTTTAGTCATTTCAATATTTTGTCACAACAAGGGTCCCAAGACTAGGCACCTAACCCCATCAACGGACACAATACGTGGTTAAAACTCATAGGTAATCAGCCTGTAGGAATACATGGAATGTATCATCATGTTATTTGTTCCACTCATGTTGTTTTATAAAGATATTTTCCTGAAGCAGTACATGATAATTACATTGCCATCAGACGACTTGCCAGTTGGACAAGATGTTCACTCATGCCCTGGGTCTTGAGTCACCGACAGCGCAGTCACAAGTTGCTAAATAGTTTGCTCCTCTTGTCACTTCACTCAGCGCCAAGGCTCAAATCAATTAGGCCGGACGCCATCTTTTGATTGTGATTGACGCGATAATGCTATTCAATACTCTCCGCAATTTAAGAAACGCAACCGCCTTCATAGCTAAAATCATATTCCGCGTCCATTTTGTTCTACAGCTGACCACTTTGTTGACCACTCCGACGTCCCGTCATAGACACAATATCGGCAAAAGAGATGGTGGTTTTTGCGGCACATACAGCGATATTTTGGCCATAGTGGCCCCAATCTGCACATCTGTCCTAAGTTATTTTAAATCATTCAGAGGCATTTCAGTAGCCCTTTAAAAAGCATCTGACAGCAGCACCATAACCGAAGAATATTATTCATAAAACCTGCTTCAAACTAGATCCTCTGTCTATGCTAGATGATCAAATAAATTCCATCAGCATATCCTGAGGGGCTCTTAAAGTGTTTTGGGATAATGTTTTGAGTCAATGGCGCGCGAGGAGTTTGGGCAATAAGGTAAAATCTTTCAATGCGATTTCTATGGAAACGTCTTATGAAGACATGCCTGAGATATCGTCATCATGGGAAGGACACTGTCTTTTATCATTTTTGACGGTGTGTATATTAATAGAGTCACAAACGAAATACTCATGAAGGAATATATTTGAAGGCGTGATCCGTCATCAATAAATTAAATCAGCGTCATTGTTAATTGGTCCATTAAACGGCTTAGGGTGTAAGATTGCTTTGACTGGATGGAAATGTTTGTGGTTTCATTCCCAGTATTTCTTGCAGTCGATCAAATTACAGCACTGTAATCCGGCTATTAGCGATTTGGATAATGATTCTTGCGACAAGTCGCCGCAATACAAGACATACAGCACAGACCGCACAACAAATTGCATAGAGCCGTAAATTAAACCTGTCATTATGAATGAAGGAGGTGAGACAGAACCAAACCCGATATCCTGGCACTTGGCAAATGGGATTAGGGGCGCTGGAAAAGAAGGCCGGATGACATGTGTCAAGGGGAGCTTCCGTAGGATTCCCACCTAGCTTTATAACGATTCCATCGTGCGCTGGCAGGTCTTTGATTGCATACAGTATTTCTCACTCTTAAGAGACTTTGTAGCCACGGTTAGCATTTATCTCTATTAATACCGATATAAACGACTGATAGGGGATTAATCCTCTCTCTCACGTGGTTTATTCTGCCATGCAATTTCGTCATGCTGTGGTATCGGTGCATTGACTTCTAATCCCGATAATTGAATGTATAGAGGCAATGTTTAACATTCACCACTAATGATTTCATGAATTTTACCACTCGATATATGAATTCATTCCTAGACACCAAAGTATATCTGCATAACAATTAGTTTAAGAAGCCTCGTACAATACAACGTCTAAGTGTTGAACAACGTTAACGTTGGTAACCTTTATATTATCTGTAGGTGGACATACAGCTTTACATTTAAAACCCACAACGCTGACCGGCATAGAAATTTGGGAACGTATTCATGTGAATCAGCTATTCGGCGGTAAGAGCATCCAATAATGTATCAACAAAATTAGTACATACGCATTTGTTATCATAGGAAACATCACATCTGATTCCCAGGTGATGTTTCCTATTATTGAATACGAATTATGTAGGTGATAAAGCGTAGACCCTGACCTGCTCATGAATAAAGCAGAATATGAGTTCGTCTATCTCTAACCATCATCCTCAAATTGATGTCAACATGGCTTCAAATGAAATATCTTTGACGGACGGTAATGACCATCATGTAAATCATCTCCGAAGACTAAGGCTCATAAATATTGTCACTAGGACACTCGATGCGTACACGAAGGAGAGAGAGAGAGTGCTCTTGTGTCCTTTTCGTCCACTGAGAAGAATGATAAAGGCACTGCCGTGCATGCATGATAGAATGCACAATGTACCATTACATCGTCGCACAAATAAGAAACTGGCATATCATGCAACTTTGGTTATGGCAGGGCTCTACTTGGGTCTAGTTGTGCAACTCTATGGATTGTGATGGATAAAATTATCCTTGGTATATTCAACGACTAGGCTGTCGAATAACACCCAACGAATGATTCACGAGACGGAGCGTAGCAATAGCCATCTTTCACATCAATAAATGACATGTAGTTGTAAATAATTCTACATGTTTACTCTCTTGATACACGTCCTTTGCACATGCTACATTCGCTCGGCTTTACAAGAGGATGATATTCCGTGGTAATTTTCTTCCTTACATAGCAATTCTGAACATTGAAACAAATCACTCATAAGAGATGAGTACACTTAAGTGTTCTGCTAATCACCGATAAAAACAATCCGCTTCAGCGTTGTCTCATAACTAAAAATAACACTTCACCGAAAGAAACGTGCATGGTAATATATACTAACTGTTATCGTGTCGCTTATATAATTCACAAGTGTTTTTATATGTATTAGTTAATGATATCATCATACCGATGATTTAGCTGAAATGAACAAATATCTTGTCTTCTACAGTTCAATGATTAGGCAACACTTATATTGAGGGACAATGACCATCGAAGCAGCATCAATAGTCGGGTGCCACATCAGTTGATGCTGTAATACATGCACAATTAGCATGCGACGACTGTGCGAGTAGTTAGCGACAGAGTTCTAGGTTTTTTGGCCAGGGCCCCACAGGACTTCTTCTGCTACCAGGGTAATTTGTGGGCATCAGGCAGGCATCAAGTTACTTTTGCATCGCACACATCGGGCGGGTGCCAAGACAAATTTTGTACAACCCAGACAATCCATGTATCCCCAGGCTCCGTTTTGACGCTGGCTGAGAAACGCCCAGCGTCCGGCCAACTTTGCGGCGCCAGGCTGGAAATCAGCAATTCATTTGCCGATTTATTGGAGTAAAGCCCTAAAATCTAAATAATACTTCCACCTCATCTCTGCCATGAGGGCCTCGTCCTGGCTGTATGAGGGTGTGCGCATCAACCAGGGTCAAACACATTATCTTCCGCATTGAGTTCTTTGATCGCTGGGCACTCGACAGGCATACTACAGATGCCTGACCGGCGGCCTTACAGCCTTTCCGGCACACTGCCGGATACCGCAGGGATATCGCACGAACGTAGGCAGACATCAGACGAGTGCCGGCTGATAAACGGGCAAATAATTAGACCTCATAACCTGGGAAGGCGGGCGGCTGCCGGTCGGCGACACCCAGGGCCCGTCATAGTCTTTCCTTTACCTCTTAACGCCGGTCAGTGCCTAGAAATTGCACACGCCACCCGGGCTCGACTTCGATAAGGCAAATCCTGACTTTGGCGATAGCCAATCATGATATCCACAGCAAACATATATTAGATGCGTGGGTGGCAACTAAGCAATGTTATATTAGTTAATTCGTCAATTAGTTCAGTGGCCCATTAATTGGAGATGAATGTAATGATGTGGCAACATTATCCATTTACTGCATGTACCAATGGTCCACGTGAGGCCAACTGATTGAGCAGTTTCGATAATACAGTCACTCGATTATTTTAACACCAATGTGAACACTAGATGGCAATAATTGTCAGAGACTTTTGTTATGGTTGTATCCATTGCCCATAATGTGAACGATTCCAATTACCATAGCAAAAAAAACATCATAAGCACTAATGTTTTTGACAGGGAGTAAACCAGCGGTTGGTAATTCAACTCAAGCCATTGTTGGCCAGAAGAACCCTATCGCATAAAACTGCAATCGCACTGATACTGTCCCTTCTGTCTCATTGACGTTGTAGTATCGCACAAGCAGCCCTCTGTATTGCTCGATTGCTGCTGCACAGGAAGACACACTGAGGAATAATCATAGCTCAATACAAAGTGAAATTATATCCCAAGAGAATTACCAATGTCAAAACAAATTAGCCTCACCTAGTAAGTTAGCATATATCGCAATACCATTAGGTATTTGTAACATTGTGCTAGGGCATTACTGTTGATTAGCCAGTGTTACCTCCCACATGAAAATGATTCAATAAAAGATGTTATATGTAGTAATACATTGAACCTGAGTTGTGTGCGCTTCTGGCAATTTAAAGGGTGACTTCACGCGGAATAAAACTAATATGATAGGATAGTAGCATACATATATTACGGGATTCATATGCTTAACTAAAGCACACCACATGCAAGGATATAAAGTTTGCATTAAAATCAGTAACTTTACATTCATCCATAAAAGTATAGCTTAGCATCAATTAATGACTTAGAGTATGATATGATAACGAATGGATAATAGATATGACTTAAGCATGGTCAGAGAGAAAACTTGTGTTTGTGATGCTTCTATCAAATGTAAATGGAGATATTGACTCACTGTGAATGCACTTTCACAATGTAGCAGCAGTTATTTCTGTAGCCGAGCGTACTTGTCGGTTGATGCAGCGACTGACTTGCATTGAACCATGCTGGTAAACACGCTATACCTGAGAAGTGCCGAGTACAACGGCTCTCTCCCATAAAGTAGATCATAATTTTAATATAATGGCAGAATTGCCATTTTCGTTGATATGGTCTTTGTAACGTTGTTAACATGAGACGCAATTCGTTGTAGTGTATTAAAAACTAGCATTGTAGCTATAATCCTGAATAACCAAGTGCTTAAGCATGAAAGCTGCATACAGCAATAGATATTCGGTCATACTTGCGATCTTGATCCTAAAAATATATATATATGGCCACGGAACATAAGAAGTTCTTCACTCTAACGAGCACATATAACTGGGACGGCGCCAAGAAGTCACCATAAGGACGTACAGTGGTTTTCTCGCCGGTATTGTAAGCAGAGTGCCACGTCAAAAGAACGGCTATTCAACCGCTCACACAAGCATAAATTATTACTGTCAGTATCTTACCAGGCAGCAAAATTACATTAAGGAAAGTTGACATCAAATTGAAGTGCACATTGTTTGCGTTAGACGACATTAGTCCTCTTATAGGTACTAACGTTATAAAGAAACCATCACGCATGATTAAATGTTTATTGACGGTTGCATTAACTCCATGAATGGAGCGGATTTTCTTATTGCTAATCCGACTAACGTGCAAGTGTAGCCAAACGTCATCTCCTGCTGCAACCGACTTGATCCATTGCAATTAATCACAAACTGACTGGACGTAAGGACCGAAACAAAGTCCAAAACATGTGAAGAATCGGAGTTAATTAAAATGGAAAAGTCACAACTAACATTAATATTTTCTTCATGCAAATGCTATGCATTCGTGACCGACCGAACGACATAAAATATACAGTTTTGTTGGGCGTACGTTGGCTAATTGTACTACAGAACAACCAATTTTTAACCCCTATAAAATATTACCCTCAACACCATCCCTGGGATATATGAATATTTGACAACCATGGAAACCAACTCACTACAGAAAATGGCTACGTTGCCATTGAATCGACGGTGATGACGGTGATTAAGCCTGAAAGCTAATGAGCTGAGCTGAATGGACCAATTTGACATTGATCCCGTTTCCGCGGTCCAAATGCAATATGCGTTTCATCTCCATGCTATATTTCTTGTTAGTTGTGCAATACATTATTACTGTAATATGAACTGATGACAAGTACCAACGCATCAGACATATCTAAATGCCTAACAATCTTGATTGCACGGGATGCATTGCAGCATTATCCAACCATTGATACAGAACAAGAAGTATGAACGAATTTGTGAATGACACATTATGTGCCATGGGACCTCAATATACACCACGCCTGTCACACTGCCAAAAACAGAAGAAACGATGTATAGTACTTGCTTGTCCCCAGTTAATCTATTCTGGACTAGCATTTATGTTGATCTAATCACCGCATTTGTTGAAGTTTGAGTATTACACGGGTGTTGTCTAAGCATCATAAACCTCCTCATCCATCAACATGGAAATATCACATCGATTTTGTATATGTACTTCATACTATCATTATAGGCTTTCGGTATAAAGCTTTGACTTTGAAGAAGTCATTGATACGGTCGGCAAGGCGAACAGTGACTGAACCCTTCGCAGTAGCAAAATTAAGCCGGCCATTCTTTTTATATTAGTCATACTCGAAACTCGCAAATTCTCGAAGACGTATGGCTCGGTGATTCTTTGCCCAATAGATCACACAGCCAGATGAATAGCCATCATTATAAATCTAGTGGGTAAGCATTCGTCTGCTAAAAAGCCACACCGATGTGGGAAACTAAAACATGCGTCGGCTAATTGTTGCAGAGATGTTCAGTCATATAGTGATCGCCATACGAGTACATATGTGTTTTGGAGTAATGAATTGTCAGAGTATGGCCCCGGTTAACGTACTGCTTCAGGGGAATATAATGAAGACTAGAACATACGTTTCATTTTGATTCAATTTATTGATTTCTTCGTGACCGCTTGTCTTTCTTCCATAACAGTACCGATGTGTTGTTATCTAAGGTGCAAAGACGAAAGAACCATTTTTGCGGTGACGTTTGAGCCAGCTATACGAGTGCTAGTATGAATCTCCATTCCAAATAAATGGTTGTCTATCTTGAATTCAACAATTCATCAATAAAGCCAAGTAGCTTTTGATGCTCTCCATTCAAAGTGGGAATGTTTAGGACCGTTAAATGAGATAATTGGAGGAATAAAAGATATGACATAAAGGGACATTGGGAATTAAAGTGCGTTCGCTTAATTCATCTGCTGTTACTACGCTACCTAACCTTGTTGCACATGATTGCCCATGGGTATAGATAATTGATAATGCGAACCGTAGTTTGCTGTTTGCAGAACAGTTAGCATCTGAACAATGTAATGCTTTTTTCGGTGCTGGTTTGACAATTGCAATTTGCAAAGCAATCATTTATTTTACTCATGTTCGCACGCATGTTGTACGACACGATTGCTATATGGCAGATGGACAGTTGAGCGCCCCGTAGCACGAACCCGGTAGTCCATTAATTTCAAGCTGTGACCATCTTATGCGCGAGCTGTAGCATAAATAGACTCCCGGCTTCCATAGAAGACAGACTAGTTTATGTGCAACGATAAAATATGAGCTATATGCTAGAAGGGTGTCATTATGCAGCCGTTTGTTGAAGCGTAAGTGAATAACAATAAGCAATACCGCTAGACAGCAGCGTAGTACCGCTCATACATAATGCAGGTGGGCAGCTAATTGATGACTCGATGGGGTACTTTTTTAAAGCGAGCGCAAATTGGCACATGATGTCAGATAGCGACTACCTAGGTGGATGATGAAATTATTAAGCCCTACCAAAGGTGTAGAAATATAATTAGTATACCACCGGGTGCATTGTTCTTATACCAACTTCTATTGTGTTCGAATCAAGCAGCGTCTAAGGCAGCTTAATGGCTCTATTTGTTGCTTCTCGTTTGTTTTACTTTACCTAAACTAGTTCATATACAATTTCCAATCATAACCCGCACACAATGAGATCACCTGCAACAGAAATCTTGTTCGTTAGTAATGATTAGCTTTGTTGTTTGAAATAAAATGTTACTCTACGAAATATCGGTGGTCTTGCTTCCTAACATATCATTAGAAGCAACGAGATGTTAATGAGCTGACAAAAATCAACCTCTAGCTTTAAACTCAAGTTTCAGTCCTTTTGGTTTGCCATTCACGAGGTTTCGCTTAACAGGTATGTTGGTCTCAGCACAGGTGTGGAAGCTGAAATGGCGCAGGAGGTTGACAGTTGACATTTTGACTTCCAACAGAGCTAGACGAATGGCAACGCAGTGTCGAGGACCCACACCAAAAGGCTGTTAGTAGATAGGGTTCCGTTGCAACAGCGATATTTAGGTTATGGTGGCGCCAATATTTTATGGAATTTGGCTATCGTCCATCCATCTGTACTATATTTCTAAGTTTTCTCAAATCATTCAGAGGTATTTCAGTAGCCATTTAAAAAGCATATGACAACATCATCATTACCAAAGAATATTATTCATAAAACCTGCGTCAAGCTAGGTCCTCTGTCTCTGCTCGATGATCAGATAAATCCCATCAACATATCCTGACGGGCTCTTAAAGCGTTTTGGGATACTGTACACGAGTCAATGGGGCGCGAGGGCCGATAACTCGCCTGACTAGCTTCAGGAGTCTGGGTAATAAGGGAAAATCTTTCACTGCAATTACTATGGAATCGTCTCATGAAGATATGGCTTTTATCCCTATTGCCGGTGTGTTTATTAATAGAGTCATCGACTAAATACTCATGAAAGAATATATCTTAAGGCCTGATCTTTCTTGAATAAAGTCAATAAACGTCATTGCTAATTGGTCCGTTAAATGGCTCAGGATGTAAGATTGCTTTGACTGGAAGGCTTGTAAAAAACCAATTCCGTGGTTTCATTCCCAATATTTCCTACAGCCGATCGAATAACAGGGCTGTAATCCGGCTATCAACGGTTTGTGTAATGATTCTTGCTACGAGTCTGCGCAATACAAGACATATAGCACATACCACAGAGCAAATTGCAAAGAACGTCAATTAAACCTGTCATCGTCAATTAAGGAAGAGGGACAGAACCACATTTGAAATCCCTGCACTTGGCGAATGGGATCAAGGGCGCCGGCATACTAGGCCGGGCGACATGTGTAAAGGGAAGCTGCCGTAGCATTCCCACCTTATTTTATAGAGATTCGATCCCGAACAACTATGCATACTGCACAAACTGCAATTATGATTTAGTCTGTATGTAATATTTGAGTGAGGCCCTCTCGCGAACAGCAGACATGTTCCCCCGAACCAGTCATGTCTATGATTGCATGCAGCATTTCTTACTCTTAATACACTTTGTAGGCATGGATATCAATTATCCACGTGAAAATCAATATGAACGACTGATAGCGGAATCATTAATACTCTCTCTTTCACGTGGTTTATTCGGCCATTTAATTTCGTCATATTATGAGTTCGTTGCATTAACTTCCCTTCCCGACAATAAACTCAAATTGAATGTATAGAGGCAATGTATACCATTCACCGCTAATGAATTCATGGATTTTACCGCCTGATGTGTGAATTCACTCGGTGACATTAAAGCAAATCTGCATTGGAAATTTGTCAAGAAGCCCTGTACAATGCATCATTTAAGTGTGGAACAACGTTAACGTTGATTACCTTTATGTTATCTATAGGCGGAGTTAATTGGACATACAGCAATCTATTTATAACCTAGAACGTTGGCTGGCATTGAGAGCGTATTAATGTGAATCAGCTATTAGGTGGTAAGAGCACCCAATTATGTATAAACAAAATTAGTACATACGCATGTATTATGATGGGAAACATCATATCCGATTCTTATGTGATGTTCGCTGGGGATAAATAAGAATTATGTAGGTGATCAAACGTGGACCCAGAGCAGCTCAAACATAAAGCAGAATTTGAGTTCGTCTAGTTCTAACCATCAAATTCAATTTGATGTGACCATAGTTGCAAATGAAATATCTGCGACGGGCGGTAATGACCATCCTACAAAACATCTTCCAAGACTAAGGCTCATAAATATTGTCACTGGAACTTCCGATGCGTACACGAAGGAGAAAGAGAGAGTGTGTGTGTGTGTGTCTGCTGTGGCGTACTGAGAAGAATGATAATGGCACTGCCGTGCATGATTGGATGAAGTGATGAAGTATTGATGGAGGCAGAACCAACAACTAATGACGTCACATGCCCCTGTCTCTGTTCTTTTAGCGACCTATAGAAACCTTAGATAGGATACAGAACACACCATTACATCGTCGCATAAGGAAATAGAGATATTATGCAACTTCGGCCATGGCAGGGGTCTGCTTGGGTCTGGTGGTGTAGATATATTTCTTTGTTGCGTAACTCTATGCATCGAATTCGATTTGTACGTCGGAGACAATTATCGATCCCTACAACCAAGAGTAATCTATATGCTTATTTGTGTTCATTTTAAAGACAGTTGTTCGCATCTTATTATGATCAGATCCTTTTAAACAAAATACCAGAAACCTGTTTATTATTGTATTATTCCGAACGGAGGCTTGGCATTGGACTTTACAATGTGACAAACTGAAACTAAATAATACTGTAGGGAAATACGGAAGTACTCATTAGTACCAAATAGGAAGCAACTGAGCCGGTAACCATTATTTAATTCAATGTGTTCACTAAATGCATTATGATAAGCATTTTAGTGGCAATTTTTTCCTTTAAAATCAATGCTGGGCATATCTGGCTGGTTAAACTAGTCACATAGAACTGGCGGCGTTAATGTTACATCCGTAACCCAATATCTCACAACAGACGTCCTATAATTATTATCTATATTGACCAATACGTGTCTCAAACGACTCAATGCAACTGTACAAAAGCGTAAGCAATGGCCATGAACTCGGCTTTTCGGATTTTTGTCTCTCGTAGTAGCTCTAACCATTGACAATAACCAAGCAATAATCATTAAATGATAGCCCGCCTTAGACAATCACACGACCATAAACCTGGCACCCACAACGTGAGGAGGTATGTATTCTTCCTTTAAAACGGCGTGGGTGATTTTTCTTCTTTTCCTAAATGTAAATAAGCTTCACTATGGTATGTTCTCTGACATATGTCTAAGATACGTGTATCTGGCTGCCGCTCCGAAATTGCAGCATCGATGCATGGGTGAATTCAGAGCCAGACTATTTGGCGTAGAAGTGGTACGAATTGAGTCGGACTAATAAGCTCGAGACAATCCTTTCCTCTAGATTTCACATACATTTTCCTGCTACTCAATCGAAGTGTGCTGTGTTTTTCAGGTTTTAGACTACAACAATAGGTTCTTTAGGATGCTCGGGTTGGTTTGAATGTAGTTTGAACTTCTTTGTCTTTTCGTAAATGCAGCATCCAATAACCCAAGTGATCTTTTTTTAATCTGGTGAATGTGATATTTATGGTCATTACCACTGCATAATAGACTACACTTTGGATTCATTGTAATAAATCATAAATTGGCTGAACATATGGATAGATCAGGTCGTCATAGAAGCAAATATACAGATGATCTTAAATGCCGTATCGTTTCTTCTCAACAACATTAATGGTTATGATGGATTTTTTTCAGCAAATGGATGGCAAGGTCATATAGCAATATGTGACTAGGTGAACGTGACGTGAAATTACTCAATATTGCCTTGCCTTGTTTGCAGACGCGTTGGATGATGCACCGAAGCACCGGAAAGCGTCCCAAACCCTTGTATTGTGTCCTGTTTATCATGTACAAATGAGAAACAAGATACACTGATAGATCAGTTTGCAGATTAACGAGTATCTTTTAATCACTTCATTTGATCCGGTCTCACGCTTGCAGTGGACCGAACAGCGACAGCAGCGAGGGTCTCTGCTGATTATTCCCCATTAAACTGATAAGAAACATGGTAGAGCGGCAAATTTAGAATTGTTATCTAATATCCGAGAAATGTTTTGGGCTTTGCCGTACTCTGATAAAACATGTTGATGCTTGAAGTTACGCAATGAAATATTTCACTAGTTTATAGAACCACTTGAAGCGCCAACACACGCCTTCATTATACTTGATATTAACTCACTAATTTAATTCATTGAATCACGTCATGTTTATTTGATGTAACCTAGTCCACAAGCAACACAACCACCCATTGCTGTGGTGGCATTCTTGTCTCGCTTAATTTGAATATTTAGGTTCCTCCCTTCTCACCATACGCCGCGTGGCTTGAACAACATATATGATTACATTACTGTCTCGCACTCTGTCGCCTTTACAGCTATGCTGATTCGAATACACGCTCTTTTATTCTGTTTGATACACACACATTCTAGACGATTTATCTTTTTGCAAAACTATAGCAATTAGAGATCGAGTGAACCGACTATTAGCTTACAAGCGACAACAAATTAATGAAGAGATAGCGTTTGTTTGCATGTACACGATGCAGTTATTGGAAACTCAATGAACATCTATGCAGGCAAAATACGATAAACGATGCAAATGCCTCTACTTTGAGGTTAATTAATGATTTAGAGCCTCTGTTTTAGGCGGTCAATACTCATTGGATAGGCAATTTTGGTCACCCAATGGATGCTACAACGCATCGTAGTTGTATTAGTTGCAACAAATTGGCTTGGCAAATATAAAAAAAACTTTCAAAAGACTATACATGATGTGCTTCATTCAGCATCAGTAATGTCTCTATCTATTCATTACTCGATGTATGCTGCACACCTCCAATAGGCTTTACATTAACCCTACAATAACCAAAAGAAAAAAAGAAAAGACCACGTAATATGGATATAGATTTGCTAAACAGCAGCGAATGCTGTTGTCCCTCTATAAAAACTGATTGGAAGTGTTGGTGTTGGCTAATAGCAGTCTTTATATAAGCTAATCTGCACGCCACTTTCACTTCGGCGTAAGTAGCTGGTCTACAGTTAACATGAACATTAAAAAAAGCTTTGTTTTTGCTATTTCAATGAAGATCTATTAATGCGATGGTATGATCCATCTTTTTATATTTAGTCAATACAAATTATTTGAATAGCATCGATTTATAGACATCCAAACAAAAGTACATCGCAATGAGGTTTGTGGGTTGCTTATATAATCTAGACCTGTTTTGACGTTTTCTTGGTAAGCTGATTTATTATGCACCACACGAAGTATTGGCATAATGCACTAAGCTATGCATAGGGCATTGGCCGATTTATTGGCGTTGCATTCTGAGTTAGGCTCTAAGATTCCTACGATGTTTCCAACTCATCTCAGCCATGAGGGTCTCATACTGGCTGTATAAGGGTCTGAGCACCAACCAACACATCATCTTTTTTCCGCATCGCAGCCTCTGTTCGCTGGGCACTCAACAGGCACACAACAGATGTCTGACTGGCGGCCGTAGGAATTGGCCGGCACCCTGCTGGATACATAGGTAGACATCCGACGAGTTCCTGCCGAACAACGGCAGATAAACGGGCCAAGAATTCGACCTCGTTTCCAGGAAAGCCGGGCGATTTCCGGTCGGCGACACCCAGGGCCCCATCATGATCTTTCCGTGACCTTTCCATGCCGGTCGGTGCCTAGAAATCGCACACACCTCCCGGGCTCGACTTTAATTGTGTAATATGCACCAAATATATGACCGTAAATAATTTCAATATTGGCTATATAGATGAATGTAATTTGCCCAAGAATAATCGAGTGAAATCAAATGGAAATAATGAAGTCAAAAAATGATGAAATATGAGCAGCATTCAGTGATATGCTGATGTGTCACCAAAACGTCGGCTTTAAAATATTCGTGAGCATATTAATCGCAAATAAGCTAGAACAGAAGTGTTCACGTTGAACGGAGCGGAACCTTGCTCACTGATGTTTCGGAATACGCTTGACGTCTAGCCTCACAAAATGTTGAAACGATTTTGGTATCAGTTGTGCAAGTTGAGCCCTTTGATAAGATAATTCCTGACTTTAGCAATAGCCAATCATGATATCCACAACCAACACAAATTAGACGCACGGATGGCACTTAAGCAATGTTATATTTGTTTATTCGTAAATTAGTTCAGTGGCCCTTTTATTAGAAATGAACTTAATGATGTGGTAACATTATCCATTGACTGCATGTAACAAAGCTCCACGTGAGGCCACCTGATTGAGCAGTTTCGATAACACAGTCACTCGGTTATTTTAAGACCAACGTGAACACAAGATGGCAATAATTGTACAAGACAATTGTAATGGTTATAATCATTGCCCAGAAAGTAAACGATTGCGAACTAAGCGCCAATGTTTTTGACAGAATAGCGAGTGAACCTGCCCTTGGTAATTCAACTCGAGCCATTGTTTGGCCAGAAGAACGCAATCGCATAAAACAGCAATCGCACTGGTACTGTCCTTTATGTCTCTTTGACGTTGTAGTATCGCACAAGCAGCCCTCTGTATTGCTCGATTGCTGTTCACAGGAAGACACACTGCGGAATAATCATAGCCCAATACAAAGCGGAATTATATCTCTAAGAGATATAAACAACGTCAAAACAAATTAGTCACACCTAATGAGTTGGCATATACCGCAATACCATTAGGCATTTGTAACATTGTGCTAGGGCGTTGATGTTAATTTGCTATTGTTACCTTCCATCTGAAAATGATTCAATAACATATGTAATATGTAATTATACATTGAACGTCTTGTGCTCTTCTGACAATCTAAAGGAAATCTTCACGCGGAATAAAGCAAATATGATCGTGCACTGTGGATAGTAGCATGAATATATTACGGGAGTCATCAGCTAAACTAAATCACATGCCGGGATTTTAAATTTGTGCTTTAAAAATCAGTTACTATATATTCACTCAGAGAATAGCTTTGCTTCAAATTATGGCTCAGAGAATGGTATGATAAAGAAGTGAAAATAGATGTGACTAAAGCATTGTTAGAGAGAAAGTTTGTGTTTGTAGTGCTTCCATCAAATGTAAATGGGAAAAAAACTGGGACGGCACTGAGTAGTCGCCATAAAGACGTGCTGTGATCTTCTCCCAAGACTGGTAAGCAGAGTGACACATCAAAGGAATGGCTATTCAACCGGTCACTCAAAACTAAATTATTACTGTGTAGTATCTCAGAGGACAGCAAAATTACATTTAGAAAAAGGGACGTTAACTTAAGCACGCATTATTAACGTTAGAAAGGAGGTCAACGGTAGGGTACACTATAATACTGAATGATAATCATGCATAATATATGACGACACTAGCCTCAAAGGCATTGCAAAGTCTGCTTGTAGCTAGCAGCGTTATAAAAAAAACCCATCACGCATGATCAGGAGCTCATATATGTTAATTGTCGGATGCATTAACATTATGTATGTGGCGGATTTTCATATGGCTAATCCGACTAACATGAAATACTATGCGGTCAATTCACATGGAAGCATGAACAAATTTGTCCATGACACATTATGTGCCATGGGTCCTCAATTTGCATCACGTCTGTCACACAAAAAAAGAAATGTTTTATGGTTTTATCTTGTCCCCAGTTAATCTATTCTGGAATAGCATTTATGTTGATCTAATAGACGCATTTGTGGAAGTTTGAGTATTACGCGGGTGTTGTCCAATCATCATAAATCTCCTCATCCATTAACATGGAAATATCACATTAATTTTGTATATGCACATCATACCAGCATTAAAGGCTTTCGGTATAAAGTTTTGACTTTGGAGAAGTCATTGATACGGTCGTCAAGGCAAACGGTGACTGAACCAACTGCAGTAGCAAAATTAACCCGGCCATTCTTTCTATATTAGTATTACTCGGAACTCGCATTACATCGAAGACAGTTAGCTCGGTAGTTCCTTACCAAATAGATTCACACGGGCACATCTTGGGCTATCATTATAAATTGAGTGGGTAAACATTCGTCGGCTAAAAAGCCACATTGATGGATTTGGGAAACTAATGCATGTTTTAGCTTATTGCTGTACATATAAAAATTGCAACAAATAGATAATTAGCGCTTTCGATTATTCAGTTCAAAACCATCACCTCCCTGCCATTACTTATCGATATGCAACTCATTTAATATGGATATACAAGCAAGTACCCCTATCAACCCTACGGCTGCAAACATATCTAACTATTTAGCATGTGGGCTGCATCATCGAGTGGGTTGCTATCAATACTTTATTGAACATGTGGCTCAGGGACCTGGAGTGAGACAAATAGGCTGCATGGAACGTCCACCTAGGCAATTCTACAATTCACAAACCGCTCTGTAACGTAGGTTAATTCATGATCAACTAATACAATATAATTGGTCACTACGGCAAGCATAAATAATGGATGTGCTCGATTCAAACGGGGGTTTTCGGAAAATATATTGTCAATGCTGCAATCCAGGTCAGTTAGACCTTGTCATATAAACAATATAATGCATCGCGTACAGCTTCACAATGGTAGGTATTAAAAGTAGATGCAGGCACACACAAAAAAACAAGTGGTAAGCAGCCCCCCCCCCCCCCGCCCCCCTCACCTCGATGCACCTTTGTGAGAGAACTATCAGACGCCGGTGAGTAATATGCAAGGGAAGTTGCGTTTGGTTGTCAGAATATAAAGGACGTCCTGTAGTCATTTATAGCCTACGCTCATCAGCATTCGCTTACCTCTTTGTCTGCAATTCCACACCATTGAAGTGTTGATTGCATACTATGTGTCAGGCACTAATAAATAGGCCGTCAACGGTACAGTTACGAGGGAAGATCTTATTTTTACCATGTTTGAGACTTGTTTGATCTCAAATATTCTTGCGAAGCCATCATTATATTGATTAACGCACAGTATTCTCTTCCTTCTGTCTGATACAGGTACGGTTGCTTGTACATGCATCTGAGCTGTACAATTGTGTTTAATTTACCCATATTGGTAACACACCGACTTTTCTCTAAATAATGAACTTTTGCTCATGCTGCAGAGAAGAGTCCATTAAGAAGCCCATTCAGTGTTGTTTATGTAAGAGTAAGATTTAAAGACAATGTTAAAGCCGTGGTCAAGTATTTATGGGCCCCCCTTGCCAGATTATTTCAAGCTATCTACAATTGATATACCCACAGTCAACCTTTGCAGTTAATCACCGAGCAGCTGCGCTGATTCTTGTTACCGAAATGCATCGATGTGCAATTATTTGCATGTATTACAGCTAAGACCGTTAGATGCAGCCTGTTGGTGGTCGTACAATATTTCCGCTGCTAGATGGTTTTTTTAATATAAAACGGCAGAGCTCTAATCAGTGTTAGTAAATATATGAATATACCCTGTTTATCTGTTGAATAATACGTCACAGCTGCATATGTTTGCAGTTTAGAAGGCTGCATCCTATGACAGGAATCCATATTGGAAGCAATCAGGGGTTGATTGCCCCGGTTAACGTACTGCTTCAGGAAATATAATAAAGCCTAAAACATATGCTTCATTTTGATTCAATATATTGATTTCTTCGTGACTGCTTGTCTTTCTTTCATAACAGTACCGATGTGAAAAAGTGGAAAAACCATGTTGGCGATGACGTTTGAGCCAGCTATACGAGTGCTTCTATGGATCTGCATTTCAAATAAATGATTGTCAAATAAGTTTTTATGCTCTCCATTAAAAGTAGGAATGTTTGGGAACGTTAAACGAGATTATTGGAGGAACAAAGGACATGACATAAGGACATGACATCTGCTGTTACTCCGCTATATACTCATACCATATATTGCATTTTATTGCCCAAGGATGTAGATAATTGCTAATGCGAACCATAGTGTGCTGTTTGCCGAACAGTTAACATCTGTGCAATGTAAATTGCTTTTTTCGGTGCTGGTTTGACAATTGCAATTTGCCAAGCAATCATTTATTTTACTCATGGTCGCACGCACGCTGCATATTGAGCGATACGCTTGCCATATCGCCCAGTTGCGCGCCTAGTAGCACGAACTCGGAAGTCCATTATTTTTAAGCTGTGACCATTTTATGCGGTAGCTGTAGCATTAAAAGACTCCCGGGACAATAAAACAGTATGCCATAAACTCCCATAGAAGATTGTCTAGTGTATGTGCTACTATGCCAGAAGGGTTTTATTCTGCAGCCGTATGCGTGAAGCGTGAGTAACAATAAGCTATACCACAGGACAGCAGCGTAGTACCGCTCATACATAATGCAGGGGGACTGCTAATGGATGACTCGATGGGGCACTTACATATTCTAAAGCGAAAGCGAATTGGCACATGATATCATATAGCGACTACATTGGTGGATGATGAAATTATCAAGCCCTACCTGATGTACAGTGACAGGAGCTTGCCACCTGCTCGCCAATGTCCAATGCAGGCTATTGCAACTCGGTTGGCGCTGTCTTAAGCATCTAGACTTCCGGCACTTCCTGCTATCCATAGCTCTTCTTTCCAAATTAACTACTTCAATACATGTTGTAATTCTACGCTTCGACACCCCACCATGCAGTCTGCATATCGCACGCTTCCAGTCCTGTCTGGAAGAAGGCAGCTGAAGATACTTGTCTCTTGAACAAGCCTTGATTCTAGTTATATACAACTATGATGCCGATCTTTTTGCTTTTCATTTGACTAAAGGGTCTTTTGGAACAATTTTAAAGGAGTTTGGTAATGTCACTGAGTTCGCAGAGAACGGCTCTTTTCTCAAATGTTGTTCCGTCTCTTCTACTGCTGCCATGTACGTTGTCTTCAAAGGGTTCTACACGTATGTTTAACCAACATTTAGCATATCGGTCAGCCGTCTCTGTCGTCGGCTTGCTAAAGCTGAAGTTAAACCTTGGCAGTCGAAGCTAACGCAACATGCTGGAGTCTTCAGACAGCAGGTGTAATTTAAATATAGTTCAAATAGTAAAAATATCAGTGTATATTACCACCGTCTACTTCTTAATCTTTAACTCCTGTTAACGACGTCCGCACTCTTCACGACGCTGACATGAAAGCTGTTGCTCCGCGCGAGAAATCACCCTTACAAGTCAACATTCCACACATATGTGCGCGCCTGCTCCTCCTTTATCTAGTGAAGCTACGCGGTGTGTCAGATCGAGTTAAATGGTCGCCACAGTCAATACTATGAGATGTTTCGGTGAAAACCATTTTTACATGTGGCATTTCTGTTATCCGTATCATGCTGTATGATTCTGCATCATAATTTACAGTATTAACCCAAAGACTAGGATTTCGGGCTTGCCGGCGTCGCGCGATCAGGAGAGGAGGGTGAACGCGCCAACCTCAAAGGTACAATCGGGTTGTGAGCGCTGCTATTGTTTGTTTGTTTTACCGGGGTCAGTTAAAGCGGTTATCATTGAGGTAATATCACCATGTTTACCCCAATAAGCGTCAAGGTGAGCGTCTAAGAGGCAGTCATATGCTACGGTATAGGGAGAAACTGACAGATGTTTTACATGCGGTGATGACAGCTGGTATGAAGCAATGCTTCTGAGAGTCGAGTCGTTTGATCTACATTGAACGAGCGACTTGCCACTTAGAAGCTCTTACTATGCTAATCACCGTAGATCCCCTAAAGGTGGTTTTATTCATTCCGATGTGTAAACAACAAATTCAACTAGCACCCATCAAGTCTATTACATAAGCTAGATTTGCCGGTGAACAGAAGACTTTAAAGAGGATGCTAATAACAAAATGATCAAGCAAAGCAACTACTATTGTTAATAATATTTACTTTTGTTAGAGCACCGACATGGCGTTAGAATAACAATCGATGCGTTCTTACGAGTGGTATATACTTACCAGTTAAGTCCTTATAGTCTGGGGACAGAAAACGTCTCGCGGATTAGTTCAGAACATGACAGGGTTTAGTTCGGGCTGAGTCCCAAAATAATAATTGCTACTTATTATCATTGCCTTGTCATTTCGGCAAGTGATCTGGTAGGCTCAGCCACATTTGATAATAAAAAACCCCATCAGGATGTATTGAATTATAATATTTATTGCGCCAATATAATATAAATATGATATTGGCGAAAATAACAATATGATAGATAGTGACAAGCTGAACCATACCACCAGTAATCCAAATCAATGATGTGGCATTCATGTGGCATTTCTCGTCATAGTTATTGTGAATGGGAACACATAAAAATATCACAATGAAAGACGCAAACTGTGGTCGCCTATTTGCAAGCACGATTCCGGAAACTAGGCACCAATATCAATGATATTACAAGTTTATGATCATTCAGCAAATATGGGAGATGCAGGAAATCATGCGTCATATATTTGTCACAGGTTGCTCGTGCATAAGTCAAGTTAAGAAGAGGCTAAAAAATTGCACCTACTAAGCCCTTTATAGCAAACTCATATGTTTCAAGGTAATTGGATTTAATGGATTGCAAGTGTTTTAATGAGAACGTTATGAACTAAATAAGAGGCAGGTCAAAGAAAATAGCATTAAATGTATAAAATGATAACATTGCGCTTTACCAGAGCCCCATCAAATGCCCAATTCTTCATTGCTACCTTACCATTGCTAAAAAAATACTCCTTGGAGGCCTCATATCTATAAGCGTTTATCCTATGGACGATTTATGATAGCCAACAAAATGGGATACACCTGGAGAGATACAAAGCGGAGAAACATTCGTATTCCGACCATGGGTGGTTTTATCAGCACCCATTATATGTTCAGGCTCATAATTCACGGCAATATCCGGTCAGTTGGCAATATCGGATATTAATCGTCCTCATGGTAAACTCGGTGAGCTTGCACAAAAGAATATTTATGCCCTCAGGAACGTACTCTGATCCTGTACATTCTTATGTGTAGCTGTGTGTTTTACAGTGAACGTTACGATGCATGTACGGGAAAAATAACGTTCATTTGCATTTTGAATAACAATGTGTCCCTTTGGTGCCGTTTATGTCTCTCTTATCACCGCGAAGGAATCGATTACATTTGTTTTGCCAGAACCAATTTGAGTGCACGTAACCTGAATTAGCGCACACAGACGAAAGCTTCTCAATGAATACAACCCCTGGTTAACGGTGACCGGCACACCATAAAACATTTCACGTGAACATTTAATGCTATATACATGTGTGCGTAATGATTAACAGCCGTCTTTCATGCAATTCATTTTGGGGAGGTGCCGTTTATCTATCAGCTGAAACGACTAAACGATTGTTAATGTACATCGTTTTACCGTCAGATTCCATTCGTGATAATCAATATATTACGCATAAAATACGGGTATTTTGTAGTTGCATCAAGGTGAGTTATATGCATACGGATAATAGGCAAATTCACACAAAGCTCGTGTTTCAATTATCTACAGTAAAGTATGTTTCATTTAACTGCAGCAAAGTTTCATAATTTTGTGATATTTGGAATATAATGAGCGCCAAATTGCGAGATGTTCAGGTTTGTGCCCGGTTTATTTTTTTGTGCACCCTTTATCGTAAAGTTGCTTACATTATGCATCAACGATGGCTGTCAATCCACACACATTTGAGCTGCTTGTAACATGACAAATATGATATTTTCTAAAGCAACGTCTTTATTTAGTGCTGATTCCTCGCTGGCAGAATCATACCTCACTCTATAACAAACTGACGATCCGTACAACACAGAACTTCGACTTACTTTGTACTTCGTTGTATGAGCAGTAAGAACGCTTGAGATGACATGTGATAGGGTTACTTTGTATGTCGAGAAGTCAAACATTTGTTTCCAAATGTGTGTTGCAATTGGGTAAACATATTGCTTCATTGATAGCACAAGCACAAAAAAATAATTTAAGGTATCGTCGGCATGCTTATTGGCCTTTGTATAACACGAAGGCGACATGTGGTCCATGTAACGCAGATAAATCAGATAGAACAAATCATTTCATTCGTGTTACAACAGCCTATAACCACCACCATCACCACCCCAAGCCGCTTCACAATCCCCTACAGCATTGCGTTAAAAATCTATATGAAATGTATGCGCGCTTCAGGCATTTTCTAAATTCACCAACAACTAGTAAAATCATTTGTGCCTTTAATATTATGTTTTTAATTGAATTGTCATTTCAATTTGTCGCCCGTATTGGCTTAAAACATCTAAGTGAAACCAATACAGTCGCACTTATTTGGGTTGGCATAGAAACATTGTGGCCTTGCTAAAACCCGGTGACGGTTATCCACACACTGGACATATTGGAATATAATGTGCTGATGCGTCGCTTATTTGGTTTCTGTATGAGAAGAGGCACTGTCCGTCGGTACGGGATTATGTACGTAAAGCGGGCGACATATGGCAATTATCTAAATGCGTCACTACATGCTAAGTTGTAGTTGATGCTGTATATAAACGTGTAACATAAGCGTTTACTTTTGAGTGAATCTGTTTTTTTTTCGTTGGAAGTCAAGTGTCAGGTGTTGATTTTTTACTGAACACTTAATGGAAAAGATTGAGTGACACTCGATACCGTTGAGCGTGCAATTCATGGAGAAGATCTGCACTAAACACGTATTTATAAATCTTATGTAACAGTCAGGCATAGTCTGTTTATTTCAAGCACTTTTCAAATTATAGGGGCAAATCTGGGATTAACCTCTAACGAATGCAGCGAAAATGCTGTGTGGGCACTATGGCATGGTTCGATTCGGCTTCGTATTATGCTGCTTCTAGCACGATTAATAAAAGTGCGAGCCTCTAAATTAACAGACAATGAATGATCAACAGAGATCGATATCTTTCCCAATAGTATTTAATCCTAATATATCATATGCTACGAAAGCTCTTGATAGAATACACCGCTGCCTGTAATCCGCGAGTGTGAATGGCATGGGTAAATTCATCCCATTCACAAATAAACAATCTTCGCAATTCACACAGTCCCTTGATAACATTTGGGGCCAATACCATCAGGGTAACCTCCTCATTAATTAAGTTGTGCTAATTCAACTTTATCAGCACCGCAAGAGTCTTGCAAAATTCGTACACCAATACAACCTTAACAATCAATAACATGACTGATAATATGAATGCTATTTTCTAGCAAATAGTATTGATCTACAGGATATGCGTCTGCGCAGATGTACTGGACATTATTACGCTGCATTCGTGGCTATGTCATATATGTTAGCAGTAATATTGTAGAAGATACATACAGTGTAAGAAACAAATGGTTATACCTAATATTTTCAATGTCAGTAGGTCGGACATTCTCGCATATAACCACTTATCATAACAGAGGTTCCTTTTAGCCGAGCACGATTGCACGTAAATTTACTTATTCATATCACTTTCATTTGTGTGATTTAAACAGTGACGTTATGGTTTTAATAACTACAATCGACACTCCGATGACGTACTGGGTGTTCTACATTATATTATATGGTGCAACACCGTGTTCCCGATCGTGTCTGATATCATGGCATGAAATGCCAGGCGCCATAAATAAGCACAAAGCCTGCATATTCATCATGTTGGTGCTGTGACAGTTTAATCACCGGCAAATTCATAAACGTGCAGGAAGACAAAAAATGCAATGGAAATATTTACAGGCTCTAGCGGTCATGGTGTATTTGTTTTGATGGTTACCGCCAAGCAAAATTCACCATAACATACGCCAATGTGAACGCTGTTTAACTAACCGTCTAATTCTAAAAACCGACATTCTATTCAAGAGAAGACTGTGAAAGCAGTGTATCAAAGATGAGACCACGTATAATACGAATGAGCACATGATTGTTGGGTTGGGAAATACACTACGAGCGGCATTCAGCGATTCGTAAACAAATATCAGCAAATTCCTTTACACGATATTCTACGACCTACCTTATTTCAAATGAATGATAGCTGCCCAACAATTTCACCTCAGTAGTTAAAGAAAACCATTTTGGACCAAAACCTTTGCAAATATGCCACACGAATTATGAGTCTAAACACAATCGTGTTTTAACGTTAAAACCATCGCATAATTACAAAGGTGTAGCTTACTTTTGACGAAATAACACATAACATAACCGTATTGCCTCGGTAATGCGTGATGCAATCTGCGCAACTGACCAACAAATCTCAATCAGCCCAGATGGATTCTAAGTGGTTCCTCACCAACGCCAACCAGTTTTTTAATAATTGATGAGGCGGCGACGTCTTACTTTTTTTGTGTGTGTTTGTCGGAATCTGGTTTTTAAGTTCGTGACAAAGTGATAAACTTTCCATTAATTGCATTTGTTTTTTGCTTGGTTTCCATATTTACATACGCAATGAATATATATATACATATATATATATATATATATATATATATATATATATATATATATATATATATATATATATATATATATATATAAATTCACTCAAACATGCAAATATATTTAGCGATCGTTGAAAAAAAATATTACAGCATTTATTTCAGCGAGGATTGCTTTGTGCTCTGATCATCAGTTATGACTATTAGGACTTATTGTGCTGTATGTAGACATCTTGAATCACAATTATTTAAAGCCTGGTTATGCATTTTACCAGTTATTTCGTCGTATGTTTTTTGCAAATGTGCTTTGCATACAATAAAAGCACACATCTTATATACATCAATCTCGGTGTCGTGTACCTAAAGCGTTCCTTCCAATAGTGTAACCTATACGGCTGTATGACGATTATTCAGCCTAATTGAATGCGTCTTGAGAACATACAGTTGCACTTCCGATAGCCAAGTGCCAAAACGTTTTTGTTTATAAAACTACTAAGTATGGTATTGCTGGTAAACAAAGAGTCAATCTGCTTACTAGGTTAGATTAGCAATAGCGTTCTTTTGGTGTCCAAATGAAGTGGAAGGTGATACATTTTGCCCGAGAATATGTGCATGTGTACACCGTAAAAGCGCCAAAAACGTCTGTTATGTGTATTTTATCACAACCGATATTGCGATATCTCAATGGTGTCATATTAACAAATACATATTTCTACTAGGAACTTGCGTTTCTGGAACATTTATGGCGCAAACGTCTATGTTTTGTCTCGGTATCCCTATCATATATATATATAGATATATATATATATATATATATATATATATATATATATATATATATATATATATATATATATATATATATATATATATATATATATATATATATATATATATATATATATATATATATATATATATATATATATATATGTGTGTGTGTGTGTGTGTGTGTGTGTGTGTGTGTGTGTGTGTGTGTGTGTGTGTGTGTGTGTGTGTGTGTGTGTGTGTGTGTGTGTGTGTGTGTGTGTGTGTGTGTGTGTGTGTGTGTAGTAGACATAAAGTTTGTACAAGATGATACTTCATTTTTGATCTGGGTTGTATGTAGAAGATTAGCGTACATGCATGTGATCGCATTCTATTGCATATATATTCACGAGTGTGATGTCGCTCACATACAACCTAACAGTATATGACAGGTTTTTTTTGTTTCTGTCTCACATCCAAGAACAACTGCATAATCGACATTCCCGCCGGATGCTGGCACATGACAAAATTATATTGCACCTGAATTGCGAGGCGAGATAACCCCACAAACATTGAGAGTAAAGTTTGTCCTTGGTTCCGAAGTATTATAAGGCATTTTCTTCCGCGTTCAATTTAATCGGTTTGCCCTTCGTGGTTAACAAGGTTGCTAGCAAAAAAGATTAATTGTCAGAATAATTTAATGGAGGGTTTGAAACGTCTTACACAGAGAAAACCAACGTGTCGTTTAATCAAAACATGCGTCAAAGACCATAGCATAAAATGTATACAGAGTGGTCAATCTGTTAAGAATATGCCATGCTATGCTGTGTTGTACTACCACAAAAGACCGTTATCGCTGTGTTGTTATAAATATTATGTACACATGGAAAGATATTCTTGAAAAAATGATATCAAGATAATCTCATTCCGTTAGGCTTCACACACGCACGCGTTTTTGCTGTGGACGATTTATTACAGCCAGCATAATTGGAACTCATGGTGAGATAAAAGGCTTAAGCACATGTATGTGTGCATGTCGAGGCTGCGTTTATCTGAAACGCCAAGTTAGCAAAGCCCAATTGCCTCGGCATTTCTCGTTTCATTGGCAATAACAAGTATACATTACCTTCATTTTTGAGTTTTCAAATAAATATTTATGTTTTTAAACGATTTATAATATTATTCCGTCTCCGTGCATAATGCGATTGAATGTATTACATGAATTCAACATTCAGAAGCAAAAGGTGGTTAATTGAATTGATACGTTTTTAGTCTCCAATTCTTTACTGTATCCACAAATGAATGTTCAGGTTTTTGCTGTATCATATTATGTTTGCGTTCATTTACACGAGTTTTAAGTTCATTGCGCATTAATGTGAATAATGGAAGTTTGACAACATCAGAAATAATCAAGATATGGGATATTATACTTTTTTACTTGTTTAGAGCAAATAAGCTACATTCACAGGGTTTCAGATATGTCGCGAAGATGAGATGTTATGATAAGGGCATTGTAATGATAGTTTATACATCAGACGACCTATAACGACGGGAAAGAGGGGTGAGGTGCATAATAAGTTGGTTGATATCAACCGGTGTGACATTATGATTATGATACCATTTATGTTTCATACAATTCTTGGTTATATCACTGTTCGATTATATTTTGATACTTCATCATGCAAAATCAACTATGAATTGTGATAATTTTTATAATTTTCGTTATAGATTGCAATGCTCAATTGCAGCTGCGAAGTAGAACACACCGGGGAATAGTTACAGCCCAGTACAAAGTGGAATTATATCCCTCGGGAAAAGAAAATGTCAAAGCCAATTTCTCACATCTTGTTAGGTTACATATACCATAATTATGTAAAGTTATCATGACAATCAGGTACTTGAGTTTCTTTTAGGCTGAGAACAGCAAAGCATATGTGACGTTTTTCAATGATGTCATCAATCATTAATAAAACAATTTGACGCGATCATTATTAGAGGAAAGCTCATATTTACCGTGCTTCCTTCAATTTAAAAAGGAGGTATT
Source organism: Urechis unicinctus (assembly GCA_034190875.2). Lineage (NCBI taxonomy): Eukaryota > Metazoa > Annelida > Polychaeta > Xenopneusta > Urechidae > Urechis > Urechis unicinctus. The sequence goes on from CM067343.1 coordinate 29,591,377, forward strand.
CGTTCACTGAGAATATCTTCCAAAATATTATACATTAATATATTCAAATATTACTTTACTGCACAAATGGACATTTATATCTTAATATAAATAAAACATAATGTTTATATAGGTAATGTTTTTTCTCATGACCAAGCTCACTGGTGTTAACCCAAAATGAAAGAGTGATGCTTTGGGTCTCTTCACGAAAAAGGAATAACCAGCAGAGGCTTAAACAACAGTCATGCATTTCTATAGTATTGCACCTATTACTTGTCTGCCCGATTTAACAAATTTCTCGCTTACATTCTCAATGCATACTTACATTGTACCATGGTGATGTTCGTCGAAGACTGTTATTCACAGAGGATGTTGGTAGCTGATGAATCAGAGATTTGAGAAGTGTGTTCATCCGGATCTCGATCGGGACTGACTATTTGATCTGTATTCTGCTCAGGTGCGTCTGGCTGAACTTTAAACCACTTGGTCTCTCTGTACAGGAACCACAAATTGCTGCCCCAGGCGCACGTATTTAGAAATCCGAAGAACTGAAACGGACACATATACGCTCGATTATAAATCTAATTAGCTTTCTAGGTCGTGTACTTACTTACCACTAACTGAAATAGATATACTCTACGATCTCTAAATCGCTCACAATTGATACATTCAGGCTGGAAAAGTTGACCTGTTTGAGGACGGAGCATTTATCGCTTGAACGTGGGTTGTGACACTCGTGAACGTAGTCAACAATCCACAGTTCCTTTGGGTCAGCGTAGCGCTTGACTTGTGTGAGTTTGTCGGCCCAAGTAGCTGAGGAGATGAGTAACGCAGACACTACGTGATGACGAAGTCCTGAAAAATGACGTAATACACCAATAACCAAACGAGTGATATGAGTGAACCGGCTCTTTCCGCTTAAGTATATTATAAGTGACAGAATTACAACAGTCTTTGTGGATGTCATAAATTAAATATTTTTACCATTTGTGAATTCCATTACAGTGCATAATAAATCAACAAAGTATATATTGTAAATAATATTGTGTAATTAACTTAAGTCTACCTACAGCAATTGGTATCTGGCAATACTTGCGATATTGATCGTCGAAATAAATATACAGCACCAAAGTGGCCAGGGAATAGACGAAAGCCACCACTCCAACGAACACATAGAACTGAGAAGGCGCCGAGAAGTCACCATAAGGACGTACTGTGGTCTTCTCGCGAGCCTCGTTTGCACATAGCGCACTTCAAAGGAATGGCTTGTCAGTCTGTCACGCATAAATTACTTATAACGTTTTCAATTGGCAAGCAAAACTACACAAGGTAAATTCAGCTTAAAACCCACATTATTCGTGGGGCCTAGCCATAAACAAGTCCATAATGCCGAATGACTTGTACGATGATGAATAATATACGACAACACGCAAAAATCTAAGGAGTTGCGCTTACAGCTAACATCAGTATAAAACTGCCATCATGTGTCATTAGGAGTACATGTATGTTTATTGTCGGATGCATAAACATTATGAATGAAGCGGATTTCCTTAACGTTAATCCGACTAACTTAAAAGGATAGTCAAATTTTATCTCCTGTTGCACTGGCCTCGATTCATTGCAATAAATGACAAACTGGCTGGACGTAGAGACAGATTAAGTCGTCGCAAAGGCAAATTTGGAAATGATCTGAAGCACACAATTTCATGTTAATAAGCATTATTATCTAGTCGATTTCGCTACAGATATTGCAGATAACACCAGACCTAAATTACTTTACAGCATTTGAAATGCATTAAAATGCAGCTGTGCGACCAATGAGTTAGGTTCTTATAGACCACTAGGTAGCTGTAATTTGCCAAAATGATAGACAAACCATTTGATCGATGTCTTTGTTACAAGTCATATCTCTGTCTCTGGCTGGACAAATGCAACGTTGCCTTTTTACAATCAATCAGTATCAATGGTATATGAATATGTATTGCCCATGAGTAGAGGTGAGCAAAAACTATTACAGCCAACAGCACACGAGCGAGTGCCCAACACGACAAATACCCAGATTTGGAAACTCATATTTGCAAAATTAATATTGGATTCTCGTGACAAAGCATTGTTGAGTGGGGAGAGAAAATAGATGCTATCGTATCTTAGCCGAGAGAGATATATATATATAATGAGAGGGACGGAGCGTGTTAGAAGAGAGAGATATATAAATAATGAGAGGGAGAGAGTGTGTCTTACTTGTAAAAAAGCACACGTGTACGAATATATTCCTCAAACAGATGCTGTGCATTCGAGGCACAGATATTGACATCAATGATGCCGTTGTTTGGGAGTAACATTTGGTATGGTTTTGTAATGTATTCTGCAACACAACTTATTGCAAGCGCCAGTTGATTACTAACCACAGTACAAACTTTGATCAGCGAACGATTTCAGGATACATAAACTAGACAGCTACGGAAATTCACTCACTACCGGAAATGAAAACGGTGTCGGCAGTGTGGCCAGTGCATTGATATTTAATCATAAGGGCGGTTCCTGCTACTTCGCCTGAACGCCACTACCTCACCCTGAGCTGAAGCCAACATGATATGTTACCCCGTTTCTCCGTCTAAACGCCTGTCCCTCGACATTCATGAACTGGCCTCACATGTTTCTTTAATTGCTCCCTGATGATGCGTTAGAGTCTGACATAATCTTCAGACGGCTTGCTGGTCGCGTGACGACTGACTCAACAGTGCCTCCTGCAAGCCAATCAATAACCACACACGAATGCGCACCTTAACATATTTTTCAATAAGCGAAAAACTTATTTCAAGCAATAAGCATGCATATGTCAACCTGCTCATCATTTTATTCATTCCGTTTACACAGTTTGATTAGTCTATCGGGGAATTGATAGGACACTAATAAAATATTTTCTCGTGCAAAACCTGAATCGTGGTTTTACCGTGGTATCTTAAACATTTTCTATGAAACCTATCATATTCATACAATTGGGGGTCGTGACGTTTCTAAATTTCTAATTAAAATTATATGCCCTCTGGTTCAAAGAAGCAATGCAAAGTGCCTCGCAGCAGAAACAGCGGATATGCATTGGAATGGTTGTAGTTATTCTTAACGAAAAAATGAGTCTTAACGAAACAAAGATTATTAAATTAATCTCCGTTAGTTTTTCTGTGTAAACGGTCGTGCCAACCAACCCTTCAGAGTACGTTACTAAAATTACCTACCGACTGTTAGCTAGAAAAAAATATGCCCGACGTCGTCAACGGTAAAGTATTAACATGGATATATGAATGGCTCAGTAATAGAAAGCCCAGAGTTCCTTTCTTAATCTACATAAATGATAAAGACAGTGCTGTTTACATTATATTAAAAACATTGCAGATGACACAAAAGTTTAATTCAGAGTGAGGGCCAAAAACAAGGCACACAACGTTTGTGCACAGTTTGTGCACAGTTTGCACACCCAATGGGCAATTCTACTGCAGATGATGTGTCAGAGGAAAAGGAATTAGGCGTCATAATTGACCATGCAGTTATATCCGGCATACAGTCTAACAGCAGAAAGGGCTAGCATAGCTTTACTTGTTAGGCCCCATTTCGAATATGAAGTTCATGGCGTGGTCACCATTCTTTGGCGTGACATAGATATATAAGAAAGCGTTCAGAGGTGCGCTTCTATGCTCGTATCCGGCATGTCTGAGATTACGAACGAAGATTGCCCAGCTAGGGAATGAGGACTCCTAAAGCATGGCGTCTCTGTGGGGACCTCATACAAATATACAAAATGTCCAATACATGAGATTATAGTAGTGTTGATTTTTTCGGATTTGCTTTTATAATGAATTGAAGACCTGTTTAAAAAAAAATATGTTACATTGCTGTACTCGCCAATCCGGCTAATTGATATTGACAGTCGAGAGAAAACTTGCGACAGGCAAAGGGAGCGTGTGTGTTTGGCGTGCATGAATCATATCAATGCTACCTGCGTCTAGAATAATACCATTTGGGAATAACGCATGGCACAAATATACCATGATATATGTAATTCATCGCTTTATTATAGTCGATTAATGGACGTAGCAGATTGAATGGAGCAATTTCGCAATTATTCAGGCGGGTAGCCGTTATAGCATTCCAATTTGTACCAGAAGAGTTTTAAATGTAATTTGAGCCGCTATGTATTTAAAACACTTCAGAGCGAATATGTCTGTTGAACGATATTTTAGGGTTCGACACCTCACTCTGAAGTCGTCCGGACAGTCGCTAATCACCCAGAAGCTGGTTACCAGAACATTGAAGACACGGCATGCACCACAATAAAATGCCCCTTTCATGACACATTGTGTGCATCATGACTCCGACATGCATCACGCCTCACACACGGCAAAACAATGCAATGAGTTAACGCAGTAGCTCGTCCTCAGAGAATCCATTCTGAATGAGTATAAGTGATTACTCAATTAAAACATCTAACAAGGCTGGATATTAATGGATGAACTCGCCTTCTTTTGTGGTTGACTAGTCACGTTCCATTATACAATTAGCCCCTAAATGCCACAAAACACTTAGCTAACAGCAAAAGCGTCATTATACAGCCGTACCAAAACAAAAATTATTCAGTTGGTAATAGCAAAAACCCGTCGCTGTATCATTAATTATTGTACAAAACGTGGAACGTGTCACTTCACGAACGCTATATGTAGAACCCATTAAAGAGAAATACACACACTCAGACATGTAGCGACTAACACGAAAAGCGTCGAAATACGGTGCTATTTCGGTAATATGCAGCGACTTCGATGAGCATGTCTGCCCAAAGATACCTCTGACATTGGAAAATCTAAATCTGACAGTAGCGACGAATTCACAATCCCCGCCATTGTGCACAGGCTGAGAGGCTATCTTTACGACCCGTGCAATTGATGAGACACTTGACAGGGTCTCGAAAGAGATCTTGGAGATACTGAGTTTTATATATATAATATATATATATATATATATATATATATATATATATATATATATATATATATATATATATATATATATTATACTTTATATATATATATATATATATATATCTCTCTATATATAGATATATATTTATCTTTATATCTCTATATACCTCTCTCTCTCTAGAGATATGATATATATATATTTCTATATATATCTCTATCTCTCTATATCTCTCTCTCTCTCTCTCTCTCTCTCTCTCTCTCTCTATCTCTCTCTCTATATATATATATATATATATCTATCTCTATATATATATATCTCTATATGATGTGTAATGACTCCTTGGAGGATGTGCAGCTCCTGATAGGCGGCTCATACGTTCCTTTGCGACCCCCTCGAAGATCAAAACGACAGCCATAGAATGTAAGGGAAATGTACGACGGCTGCCTTACACTCTGTGCTGTTTACTGTCCGAGACGACATGGATATATCAACAAAGTGTCCTGTGACCAATTGCCAGGCACAGGCATCGACGCCCGACACCAATATTTCAGATCTTTGCGGAAAAGAGTATGAATAGATAATAATATGAATGTGTTGAATGTATTAACAACCGACGAGAATTTTTTCATAGGCTAGATGTTTATGTAAGTTGCTAATGAACCAGTCATTGGGTTGGAATTAAAGCGTACACATGTTTATGCAAAACGTTTGCCTGTGTGGGTTGTATAATTAGATCTTAAGAAATTATCGATGGATGTGTTGGAAACCCGGCATGAGAACTTGAAGGGATAACTCAAGTTAAAAATTCATACTTCCATTGCCTTGAAATTTCAAGCAATCAATCCATCTTATCCGCATTTGTTTAACATTAACCTTTTCAAGATGACATATATTTGGCGTTAATAGAATAATTTTATGCTGTGGGTGAAAATATTAAGTCTATTGTAATCTTAAATTATAATAGATGCTGCCAAAATAAGATATCAATGTTTTGACGACAACCCGGCACCATCAGATTAAACGTGTCATTAATACTGCAATCAATGAGGAGTAAGGCATGAGGCAGTCCTCGTGGTACTTATGCTAAATAAGAACTCTAAGAAATATCAGTGTAAGATGCTTTAATAAACTTCGTTGAATTTAGCCTAGAGTGCGTGTTCACAATACCTTCATAGTGATCACCCTAAGTATATACCGAGCAATGTGGGTAATTTTAAAACACACTTATTATATTGAGTAATGATGAAAGATAATAATCTGTATGACATGCCCAAAATGCACGCGTTGTTTTACAAGAGTGTTGGGTATTGTTAAATGTGGATATCACACAGATAGCAAGCGGTAACAAAGCTGTATGTGTGTGAAACGGTTTTATGGACTTTTGTTGGCGAACATGGTGGTATATTGAATACAATTCGCCAATCATCGATTCAGAATTCAGCATATGCTGTTAATATTATGTTCTGCAAAATGCCGGCTTCTATCCTTCAATGCTTATGACAATTAAATATGTTTAAAACTTAATAATGTATTAATCCGTAGTTTTAGTTTCACTGGTGTGGAGTTTAGGTCTGGCCAAAGTTTCCAGTGTATGGAGGAGATATGTTCAAATTATATGGGAACACGAGCTCAGGACACGTTCAAACTATTTGTCAATTATTTCGGAACAATTTATTTTTCTTGCGCATTGCTAATTTCTTCCATAAATGCATGAGAAGTTCCAATGTGTCAATATCCGACGTGTGTAAATATTTTTTTCACAGCAGAACCACTGATAATTTTCGATTATGCATGCCCTGAATATCAATAGCTGTTATGCAATGCAGCAAAGACTTTTAAACCAAATTAAGATAACACCACGAAGTAGTTTTGAAAATGAAAATATTGCCATAACCATAGCTGACTTTATTGCAATTACAGTCGAGAAAGCCAATGCTTTCTGTACCTGACGTATGTTGCAGGAACTTGGTGGATCACAACTGTACTAATTATATCAACTGTGTGGGTTTTGTTTTGTATGTTTTGTTCGGTTCATTATTTATGTGTTTCTATATTTGTTGTATACTGAATATCATTGGCTTTATCATTATTTCTATTATCGTTACTTTTTTATTGTGCAACAAATATGTATTTCTTCGATTACAATATCTATAGTTACCTTACAACTCAACACAAAACATTTGTAATCACTTGCAACGTTGATTGACTTGACACAACACTGATATATTTGCAACAATTTGTAACATTAATTTACAAACATCAATCATTGCTTTCCAGATGACATATATTGATCGCGTTACTTTTTTATTGCTGTGGGTGAAAATATTAAGTCTATTGCCATGGGCCGCAGAAGAGTCGAAGGACTCGTTCCCATCATCGTTACCTTACAACTCAACACAAAACATTTGTAATCACTTCAACGTTGATTGACTTGACACAACACTGATATATTTGAATGTTACAATGATTAAGGACGATATTTAAGAAAAAAAAGTCTCCATGTATAGCCGATTCCATGCTGGCAGAATCATATGACATTCAGTAACACCCAATATTTTGAACTTGCAATCTATTTCCTTTTTTACCTTAGAGTAATACATTTCATAATTTTCAAGCAATTCTAATTAGGTACGCACATTACTTGGTACTTATATCGATCATAGAGAAAAAACTAATTATGGTTCGATTACTGGCCTTTATAAGAACCCGTGGAATTGTGCTGAAATGGACGAATAATTAGGTCTGGTACGTACTTACCTGCTAAGGCTGATTTGGCAGAAGTAGTTTGTACTTAATTTTCTTGCACATCATATAAACAAGTGATCATTTCAGCCCTACACTGGTGCACTGAAATCACGGCTTGGTGCGTTATAATCAAAGTCTGCATCATGCATATCACCGTTGTCTAAGCAATCTGTGGTAACTGAAATGACATTTCATATCGTTGGTTTATCAATTAGTACAAAGAAGCAATCTCACAACGTAAGATTTTTATCTGTAAATGCTTATTTGTTAAGGATATGAAATCCCAAGCTGTGCTTCAATACCAAACCATAACATCTCGCCGTATGCGTATAATATTCTTTGGTCGATAGTTTGAATGATATCCATTTTTTTAAGATATCACCCTGGGAGAGCTTCATATCCATTCGCGCTTATCCCATTGGCGATTTATGACAGCTTATGTAATTGGATATGTCTCGCGAGATACGAAGCTTAAGCACGTTGAGGGTAGATTTTGTAAAACACCCCATGTTGTATGCCATATTATCTTAAGGTAAAGTCTACGTAATAGAGAGCATTTATATTCTAGGAAAAGTAATCTGATGCCTGTCTGCAAAGGCGTTAGCAGCTCTGTAGGCCGAGGGAATATCCATTAACCCAGGACGAGGCAATTTATTTGGTATCATAGTGAAATTGATTTTGCAAATAGTGGTAGAGTGTGCTATATTTTGCTGTCAAAATAATGTCGAACTATCTTATGTTAAACTGTTGTACATTTCGACAATCGATGAATTATAATTGTTAAATTACCTGGCTGATGAAAACAGACACAATAAATGCATTTACTGCAAGGTTGACTTGATCACCATGAATTCTACTCAGCAATATATATATTATCTGTGTTGTATGGAACATCCAGTACTAGCTGTTATGCGGTTATCAGGTTATCAGTGATTAGTTGAATTTGTAAAGACACGATTAGCATAAATAGAACAAAAAGCTAAGATTGGAATTTTCACGATCGTATCTACTCCTAATATCGGACATGAGCGAGATAGCAACGTAATAGCGTGATAGAATACACGGATGCGGACGCAATGATAATATCAGTACCATAATGCACTCCTATTTACTGATGTGTGTACCAGTAACGATAATGAACAATGCACCTGTCAGGTAGGTTAAATTGGATTCCACGCATGCATTATCATCGACAGTAACCATCATATTCGCCAAAATTACATCCAAGCTGTGGACAAGTGTGGCTTACAATCTTTGTCGTTACTGGTGGATAATATATATGATTCCTATGCCATCTGACTGTGATTGATCAAATTTATTGACAACATATGTTTTAGTTTGCTTTTACGCCATCACTGCTGCATCTGACTGTGTATTTATGTTGCACAGGGGAATTAATTTTGGGTTTCAACATTGACTTTTACGCATCAACTTATAATCCTTCCTTATGATCAATACGTCATATATACACCTACTTATTGCACAGTATTTGTCAGAGCGTCTCATAGAGTACACATTGTAGTTGCGCGCTGGAATCAAATGGCCATGGCGGCTGTTTTCAGCAGATTTAATTTAGACAGCTATTAACGATAGAAATAGACCGGATACACATTTCTCTTGTCTTTATTCCTTTTCTTAATTTGGGATATAGATCTTCTCTTCTAGTTTCCATGTGATTACGCTTGAAATTGCAAGCATATTGGCAGGACTATAACAATGTAAACAACATTAGTACATTCCTACATTTCACTAACAGCAACATATATTTTTCTCATGACCATGATAACGTGTGTTGACAATACAGTAGGGATAATCGGCTAACTCGTTTAGATTCACTAATTTTACTTTATCCGTACCGACCGTAGTAATAATATGATTGACGATATCCATAATTATCTCAGGAAAACAGTTTCGTTCCAAAGGATATTCGCTAGGATGGGATAACTAAGCTAAAGCATTGAGCCTGATCTTAAAATATCCTACAGCGTCCGTGGATATGTCATAGGGATATGGAAGGAATTACAATAAAGTGCGAACTATTGGGCCCCTTGTGTCACTCGACACTTTTCAGTTGCTCGCCATAACGAATATGTACAGATTAAAATCAATTATAACAGAGGCACGGTATAGTTTTACTTGTTTGAACACCTGGATTGTGATTCATATCACTCTTATTTGATGTATAAAGATGTGAAGCCATGGTTCATACATAGCTGAAATTGACAATCTGAGGACGTACAGGGATTTATGGACTATTTGATATGCAATGCTATGTGACGGATGTGTTAGATGGAACCACAAAGTACACCAACGGTATATATACGCCTCTGTTTTAATGCGTACAGAGCTAGAATTTCCCTCCGCTGTCATCTCGGCGCTATGATCACGTTTATGAGCTCTTGTATTTTGCGAGCGTTATGAATTTACGAGCGTTGTGTTTTCGAGCGAAGCGCTTATGAAATCGTCGTAAAACGAAAAACTGGTATTCTCGTAAATAAATTGCTCGTGTCTTGTATAAATAAGACAAAACATGTGGTGAACTTATGTTGGTCAGATGAACCGTAGCTAGCACTGGATGTGTTCTTCTTGTTTGCTCACTCTAATAAAAAGGCAAATACCAAACTTAAATAGGGCATCGTTTTGATTGTGCTGGGCCATTTCCTTGTAGCTTGATATTCCTGTCTTGCAATTTAAGCAAACCACACGAGAGCAATCAAATATGAATACGATATATTACGGGAACTTATGCTGAATGTCTGAGGCAATACAAAGGTTGCTTTACGTGACAGGGATGTAACAGTGCGCTATAGCCCGTGGCGGATTTAAAGTAGCCTTCTATGCTACCATAGAATAGGCCAGTCTACACAAGTGTGCTTGGTGCATTGCTATCGAGCTTTATACTATGATTTCAGCTGAAAAGTAACATTGTAGTGGTGGAGAATGAGTAGGATGTAACGCACTCTGACGCTCTTCCACATTAAAGGGTTAGGGTGATGGTGGTGATTTAAGATAGTGCATCAAGGCAGCGTCCGATGTAACGTTTGACGTACGTAGGCATAACACTTGCGGAAAATGAAACAGACGCTACCAGCCAAAAACACAACTAGTTAAACATGCAAGTACCAATAGAACGCGACAGTTGCTCTTTTTCTCTTTCTAAGCAATCCATGGATTTGAAATAAATACCCCACACCTTCAATAGGGCGTCTTGCGTATGGGCTTTGCGCTCGTTACACAGCGGACATTGCGGAGAGAAAGCTACTGTGATCCAAGTCCCTCGGTACTCGACGTCAGAAGCATATGTGTTTGGAAGCGTGATATCGGAATGATGGCTTACTCTTAATTTCCTGTGCTACTAATTCTAATTTGATAACTAATTTACACCTCGAGAGCGCACTACAGCTAACGGTGAATAGCTTGCCTGGTTATTCGCAAATATATATCTGATTTTCTTCTTTCACAAGCTGTCGGTCAAGTGCAAAGATTGTCGCGCCTCAATGAGGATTCATATTCATTCCACTTATAGCAGCATGCACTATCGCTAATTGGCACACACATTTATAGTTGATTTGTAACTGAATGGGACCATAAATGACATATTGGTAGATGTTCAATGACAAACACTGCTTACAGAAATAGCCATGTGTGTGCTGTTGATTTATGTTAAAATATTACCCACATGCAATTATTATACCGTCTCCACATAAGTTAACATACTCGAATTCGTCGCAAGTACAATATCTTGCTAATGTACCAATATATGACTGATGATGTTGCTTTGGTGATCTTATTTACATCCCATAACAGATGACAAGTTATGAGTATTGGATATGGTTTGGAACGATCACGTGTATACGCTTGAAAGGTGCTGCTAACGAGCTAGCAATATTGAGCCTCATATAGGACGAGAACGAGCTGTCACTCCATTCCCATCAGCGCACAGGCGCAAAAAAAAATCAACAGAAATAGAGTATGTCAAGCCAGAACAAATCAATACTGATGCAAAGCAATATTGTGCGTTCATATATTTTCTAATTATTTGAGGCATTATCAACATTAATGATGCAATTCAAATCGTACATACCGCTAACTTTAAAAAGTAGCCAAACTTTATCGCCTTATTGTCAATTCCTTTAGGTTAACAAGAAATGGTGTCTTGTGATGCCGAACTTCGGCTGTTCCAGCAACAAGTAAGTCACTTCTCTGTAGACACCAATCACTCGAGAGCGCAGTCCTATACATCCTTGCCAGATATGCATTTACATCACAACAACATGACATCATCCTACATGTCAAAGACGCCGTTCATGATTTGACAAATGCACTTCATAAACACATGGTCAAACAGTCTTATTCGATAGTAGCTTGCGCACGAACTGCAGCAGGTTTCCGCTGTAATCGTATTTAAAGTACCGAAAGAATCCCTAACCCCATTCTGTACGACTGTTATATTAGTTCTGGGTAATTGTTAATTGACGCATTTGTTGTTTCAATTAAGGGAAAGAGCTCTTCAAAGCATGTTTGTTCATACCACGGATGTATCCGGTATTACCAGTCTTCCTGGATAGGAGTTACTATTAATTGAATAAGGATCTGGGGCTCACAATTTTGTTAACCTTTGGAATAAGCATATTACCTATATTAGTTACAGTTTGATGGATCCTGTGACTTTCATAATTCTTGTTGCATTTACCCCGACCATAGGAATGTGAGGTCACAGAACGAACTATTTTTAGCACCCTTAACATTATTATATGTAAAATCAGGGGCATAGCTGGGCCTATTACGAAGTATAGGACCACTTGGTATGGGGGGTTCGGGGGACCTCCCCCGAGATTTTTTTAAAATATAGATCCAATATGGTGCAGTTCATTTTTGGAAACGATGTTTAGGCCCGGGCCTACCGTGCCTATTGGAGCTACGCCGATGAAAATCGAAACTTCAAAACGCGTAAGGTAAAACATTCCAGAATAATGGCCTGGTTGCTATTTTCCGATCGGTTATGTCACTGGATAATAGTCATATCTTAATATCTAATAACTTATATAACTAACTATACTAATAACTTATAACACTTACAATATTATATATATATATATGTTATATATATAGTATATATATACATATATATGTATATATATATACATATATATATATACATATTTATATATACGCATATATATATGCATGTATATATAATTATGTAATTATATGTACATCAGTTAATATATGCAGAGTGAATATGGCATTCAAATTATTAGCGTAGATAGTTCGATGGGCCCATATTGCAATTCGATATTGGAGACGGTTGTTATGATGCTTTTGATTTTACAGCCAATGAATCATAACTACCGATCCGTTGTTTCTGGGAGCTGATGCGCATTCGTAGGGCCACAATGAGGGTGATATGGATACGTTAACTGAATAACTATTGAGCGGTATCAGATGACAGCCACCAATCAAATTGGGGAATTATTCTGTTTCCGATTAACGCTGAATAGGAAGTACTCACGACCAAACCACATGGAAGATCGATTAGGCTGATTCATGGCGCTGTCTGCCATTTGACCTCAGAGGACATCACTTCTGTCACACTGCAATAATTGAGTAAAGACAATAACTCGCAGCAAGAACGTCCGTTTCAAAATAAGTGATGTAACATTTAATTTCTGGCCTAATTGATTCGCTTAGCTCGAAATCCTTAAACGTCAGGGTACTAAATATAACATGGAATTATCTCGGTTACAACAATGCAATGATCGGTATATATACAATCATGTGAGGAGACGTTTCAAGGAAGCTTCCAACCATATCGACGCCAAGAAGAACTCTCGAACAACAAATGATGGGTGAATTTACTGTTAATGCGCTGTCTGAGCATTCTCAAGCAATATCGCCCAAGCCACGCATGATACAATTTCGAAAGTCGATGACAAGGTTGCTGATGAATTTGTCACGACAACTTCACATAACAAGAGGAGCGTCATGCATATTTCGATGTTCCTGTTTCCCAATATGATGATCGCAATCCTCTGGTTGGCAATTTTGTCTCGATTATTACAATGCTACTGCAAAGACAATTCCTGTCAAATCAGCGGAGCTAATACACATCTGTGCTGTGATAATCAATATCTACAATTATAGACAAAACTAATTATTGCTGAGCCAAGCAATAACCATTCCCCTGTTAATGCCACAGGCTTGCTAAGTTCTGTGATCGAGCCATATTGTACTATGCGTCTATTGCTAGTGCAACTTATACCAGACGACGCCGGCCAGCAGCATGTAGCCAATAATAATAAAATATATCGAGAGAAAGCCCCCTATCGCCAACTATGTACAAGTGTGGTGGCATCAAGTAGTGCCATTACCAACAACTCTGAAAGCTTGGTTCATCATTACCATTATTTAATTGAGTTTATAAACCATGTCCATCCTAAGAAATAACGTGCATGCGATATCGATATATGATCGCATAAGTGTTACCTGTGCCATTAATTATGATAATGATTGAATTAGCCTAATCCTCGTCATTATATGAAATATTGTCTTGGACTAACCTTCGATGTTGAATGGGTCAGTTTATGACATGTTTACCACAGCTATATATATATATATATAAATATATATATATATATATATATATATATATATATATATATATACATATATACATACATATATATATATATATATATATATATATTTATATATATACTGTTATATATATAAATATATTATATCTATATATATCTCTATATATATAATATATCTATCTATATGGAATGGTTCTTGGCCATATAGATATATCTATATGATATATATATATATATCTCTATATATATTCAAATATATATACAGTCAAACCTGTCTAATCAGGTCATAACTATATATATATATATATACATATATATATATATATATATATATATATATATATATATATATATATATGCATAGTATTCTCCCTATATATCTATCTACTATATATTATAAATATATATAGCACTCTCGCAATCTTTAAATATTTTATATATATGCATATAAAAGGATATATATATATTTATATATATGTGCATATGCCCATATATGTATATATAGCTATAGTATATATACATGGTAATATCCAGCGACTTGTGACTGTATGTATATATAGCTATATAGGGTTTAGATATAAATTTATACGGACCTACAGCTGTATTTACATACATATATGAGATATTTGGTATAGACGTGCCTCTATGGCTTCTCCTCCTATTGAGTGTCATACAGTACTAAAGATATTAGATATCTCTATATCCATTTTATATAGCAACGATCTCCCCCAAGACAAACTTCTGAAGAGATCAAGGACATTTTGAGAGAACGAAGACCCTACATACGATTCGGTGAGAAGATATATACTTAGAAAAAGTTCTATCACTTATATGCATACACCATCTCTAATGCTAGATCTATCTCTATCTCTCATATCTATCCTCTTCATTCCTCTCTATATATACTATATATATCTCTCTCTATATATCTATATATATATATCTATCTTCTGACTCTCTAGGTTCACTATATATATATATATAAATATATTTATATAGATATATGAACCGGGTACCTTGGGCAATACATAAATTATATGCAACTTATGTTTGTTTTCGACAAATCAATAAGAAACTTTGCGTCGTTCAATGTGGAATGGTCCTTGGCCATACCAAGGCCTAGTCGCGCTCCAAAATTCGATAACAGTATGTTTTGGTTGTGTTTCATAGACATTCTATAGCAGCGAATTTAATATTTATCTCCCAGACTGTACTCAGAGTGCAATTCATCAAACATTCTGTTGTAAAAAATACATTATGCTCAAATTTCCTACCACTGGAAAATGATATCCATAGCATTCTCCCAACCTTTCCCTATTCTACTTTCCAGGCTATGATATATCTAGCACTCTCGCAATCTCACACCATTGAGATATGCATTGTCGCATAACTTTCAGAATAAATGCGTGGGCAATATTTCAATGCTAGTCTTACCTATATTTTGGAAAATATGGAGTGAATCAACAATTCCAGTTCAATTAACAACAAAAATAATGCTTGTATTATAACAGGAGTGGCATCATCAATATGCCGAAATCACGCACCGCTTAGCTGCCCAGACGCATTGGAACTAGCAGTTCGTCAGCTGGCACAAGTTGGTAATGGTCCAGCGACTCAACGACTGTCCACAGGTGAGGACTTCTTTCAAGTGTACCGCTTTAGCAGCAGACATAACGTATAATTATGATCCAAAAAAAACCAAACATTAGTAGATGCGTTCGTCGGATGTGACGGCGTCCAAATCTTAAAGGTAGCGGCCGAAACAGGACTGCTGTATATCTTTCATCCAATCGACATCCTTCATCAGAAACACGTCTACAATGACTGCTATACTAAGTTTGAGCATGATGAAACAATAAATTCGATCCATGGTTGGAGTGGCTTGCATTTGTAAAAGTCTAGGTTGCTGATGCCACCTCCCATCCCCATACGTGGGATACAACCTTGTGCCACTTTAATCACGTGTGACCCAACAACTCTGGGATTAGTTGTGGTTGTTTTAGAGGCAGGTCGACAGCATGGGGCTCTGGGAAATGTTGTTAGAGATGTAGCTGACACGTAACGGTCATAATGAAGCCAGCATCAGCAACTACGCCATGACACATTTAAATTCAAGTTGAGCGATTGGTAATAATGTCGTATATTCGTAAATAGCCTATTTGTAACCATCTAGTATATACTGACTTACCTACCCTATATATGAGGTTTATCGTAGAGATGCAGGACAATTGATCCAGTATGTCCAGATCAAATTATATATGCTTTATGCATGCGTGTGAGCTGGTTAGTCGCCTTTACGTCGTTAGTTTAAAAGGGATTCTCGATTGAAGATACATGGATTATATTTCCAATGATGGTCTAGTCTAGTATTAACATGATGTGATGCTAATGGTTTCAGATGGAAACTAGGCTGCGAGCCAACAAGTGTGTCTTATTATAAAGCGTTGTGTTGTGGCTACCGGCGCGGCTTAGACAGGATGTCTGCCTCCTTAGCTAGCCTCAGAATGGTTTGCCTTACAAAACCTACGTCCCTAAATGGTTAATGCTCTTAGCTTACTTATGCTTGTAATGCGTTAAAGATCGTTCTTAGTCTTTCCGCTGCAATGAAGCTGTGGTCCCTTAAGCCGAGCTTAGCTGGACTTGAAGTGGTTAGCTTTATGCATCTTTACCTCTAAATATTGATTACCTGTGTGGTGTAAAACACACACACACACACACACACACACACACACACACACACACACACACACACATCAACTCAATACACATTAACTAGAGTACGTTCAAAGTGGACACATTCACGGTTTAAACGTTACACGTTGGGTTATACTGAGGTATTTGTAATTCAGTACATTCAGTGAATCAATGCCAACCCATAAAGTTGTACCGACTACGTACGTGTCGTGATTTTATGCTCAATTAGTTTGCTCCCCGCTATGTATTAAAGATTTAATCAGCAGCGAGATGTTTCGTCACATGAGTATCAATGTCCATACTCCTACTATTCACCTTTTTAGGAAAATATGCACAAAAACATGTTCTAACATAGCCGGACATACCCCTCTACTACAACCACTCTCGCCTTTCTCATTCGCTCCTCACCAACCCCACCCTTATACAACCCCTAACCCCACCATGGCTACGGCCTATCTAAGTAGGGAACACTCTCAATCTCTCTACCATTGAGTGGCGTGTTATCGTCTTGTTTGTTACCCGTCCATCAGCATGCACCATAATACAGGCAATTCATGTAATTGCTATTTAGTCATTCAATCTTATACATCCACTGGGAGGGGGCACTGCTGAAAGAACCATAAATAGATTACTCGACGATTGCTCAGTGTTAGTATCCTTGAATTATTTTGCCCGTACTTCCATACACAAGTAACCTTTTCTCTGAATAAACTCAAATGAGTCATTATCATAATTGGAATAAATCACAAAAAAAATATTAGAGCGAGTTCAGTTAACACCAATCAAACTTCTCGTCTTTACTGAATAAATACAGACCCTACCCAGTGATCATATAAATGTACATTGAGGGGTATGTATGATACTGTGCAGTTCTGAAAACTGCCGTGTCTCTCACTCTTATTGAGAAATTATGCTTTTCGCTTTGATGATTCTGGCTCAAGGTAAGGCAGGACTTCAGAATTTGAAAGCATCTCGTGGATAATGCCTTCACAATTCGCAATGGGCAATTCTTGTATGAACAGTCAAAATATATGTTGTTTCTCCACAAAGCCTGGTAAATCTATTATCCTAAGGTTGCTGGTGATTTGTCAGATTTGTTTATGCAACAAATATAATTCTCCTCTATACAAAAGGTAATATAACCACAGAAAATGCCGTTGAGAGGTTTATCGAGCACCCGAATCAAGCTATGTTTTATCGTGGTGCTTCTTAAATAACCCCAGAGTTTATCCTGGACAAGAATTATAATCTCACTGTATAATTTATACACGAAGAATGATATTTGCGGAAAGGACAAACGTTAAATGGTCAATTGTTTTGTTACAGGGAATCACCATCACCAGGACAGGTTAATCGAGTTCCTGACCTTACTCATGCACAATCTGGGTTATGCATGTATATATACCTTTGGTTTATGCACAGATTGTGTTATCTTTTGGTGGATAAACCTTTCCAGCTTCAGTTAAAACACAATTATGTGACTGCGGCATCGGTGATAGGAAATTATGTTACATATTTCATGGCACAAAGCAGATAACAACCCTGTGCAAAAACAATACACGTAGCTATACCCTCTCAGATTTCACGAAAATACCCAAAAGGATACATAACCGTGGCAGCATCCATTGTGTTATCCATTTCTTCAGTATTTCACAAGCTTCTTTGCTGCACACAAGTGTTGAATGCCCTTGTATTGTCAATACAACTGCCAAGTCTTCATGAGGCCGGTTTATAGAATTTTGTGTTGATGGTATCCCCACAACCCAGGCTTCTGAACCATGTCTGTCAAGATATCTGTTTTCATGCATCACTGATCCATGTCATTATCCCATCAACTCCATGTTCCCTCTGAGGATTGTACATAGTATGTTATTGCTAGTCGTGCACAAATTATGCACCGCACATTACACGCTACGTTTCTAACTTCTTAAGATAACTTTACGCTCGAATATTGAGCCGTGGACCGAATAAATTAATTACATACTTAACCCAGATAAAGCACTGTATTTGTTTGCATTGTCCAATTCGTAGGTTTAATTTGGTCTTTAATTAACCGAATCATCGAATACTCACTGAATAAAAGCCCCGATAAAAGCCCCGTAGCGTAGCTTATATGTTTAGTGCGAGTTATGGTGTGAACATGAAGACTGATCTACACAGAGAACACAATACCTATCACATAAAAGATTAAACATAACAACTGTGGAAGAAGCCACAGCATTATTGCAAAGATGAGAAAATATGTCGGAACAACAGATTACATAGATGATCATCAATATTGTCTTGTTCACATAATTGGGGTATTTCTTTATGTGCCGGCTACATGCAGTGCCACGATGTTAACTCCAGGGGCAGTTGAATATAAGTAAACCTTTGTTGACAAAAGTGCTTTCAGATTAGCAATGGCTTCCCCACCAATGACCAATATCTACCTCAGGTCACAAATTGTTTGGGATCCCTGAATCATTATAGAATCAATACATTAAACAGAACATTATCTTATTGCATTTCTATCTATTGCTGAAATGCAGAACATACACTTGCCCAAATGAATATGCATTAATGTGACAAGATATTATAAGTTATTTTATGTAGCAATAATCTCGTATGCCATGGCTTACTATATGACACAATTTTCTTACTGGGTTTATCTTACTTACGGATAGGAAACACAATGCTTACTTACAAAACCACAATCTTACAATATGCGCCCTATTTTCATCCATGAATAGGAAGATATGAACGAATAAGAAATAATTCGAAAAAAGATGCTCAAATCCCATTGTAACTTGTGCATATCAATATTACGACCTATATAGGTCTCGACCTCTACGGTTTTCAACTGTGCAAGGTATTAGCTGTCATTTAGGCAGCTCACAGAGAAACACTTCATAGGGAATAGAGTATTATTTGTCATTTTGATGTCGCATGGCTCAGAGAAATAATGACGTATAAAGGCTTAATCAGGAATGTGAAAGATTAAAAATATTCCCTCCCAATATGGGTTAAACTTGTCAACTTGTAAAACTTTCAAAATCACTAGAAGTCACGTTTCATTTAACCAGCCAATGTTCATGAAGCGATTTATGTCTGTGTTTCCACATTCTGATAGTGCGTGTGTCGTGCACATGAGTGCCTATTATGCTGACTTTCTAAAATCCTAGCTTGAGGGGCAGAAGTTGGCTGGTCATAACGGGATCATTAACATTTTGAAGGCTATAAGCAGCTTCTGGTACTACGTCTTTATCTGCTCAGATAAGATAATGATTGTCATTTTTCCTTCTTGTTCCTTCAGCTTGGCGCATGAACGACCGAACTGTTCATGCTACCACCATGGTGCTTCTGTCCTCCTCTCCAGCCTTACCCGCTCCATCTGCTGGCCCCTCAACACCAGCAGTCACAACCTCGGCCGGAAATTGCCTCGTATCAATGGTTTAGCAATAGTTTGGATACATAGATGGCTAATTATTCAAAGGCAGAGACAGGTGATAATTGGCAAAGCATTTGATTAGTCAAGGGTTATAAATGATGTCCCCAAAGGGTCCGCCCTGGGGTCTGTCCTCTGCTTGATCCACATGGATAATCAATATACTGCTGTAGACGTCATTTTTAATGACACTTTACACTTGAGTGAGGACGAACAACATAAATTCCCATAAAGCCTAGTTAGCACATTTGACTGGAGACTTGGCAATGACCTGACGAACGTTCATTAGTTATTCAAAGAGAGTTTTTAATATAATTTACAGTACAATTCAGAATACGCCATTCAGGCGTGGTCATTATATATTTAATATGATATACACATATTCGAAAATGTACAGACAAGAGCTACAAAGCTCGTAACAGTTATTATTCGTGGCCGACAATGCAGTCCTGAAAACTCACGAAAACTGGGGCATTCGTACATCTCGGCCAAACCTACGACTATGTCGTAACTAAGATCCCATGGAATAGTTTACCAGCCTTAATATTTTTACCCAGTTCAGCCAGCTCTTATAAAATTGGATGGGTATTTAAAAGAACAAATATTGTAATCAATAAGTTGAGCGGCTTTAATGTAATGCTACGTTAATTTTGTAGCCAATTGTTTCCGATTGATACGACACTGGCTACCCATCGCTATCGCGACTTGGGTGGCCATCATTGGAAATCATTGTTGCACTGTTATACATGATTAAGTTGTATTAACGTTCGTTCGAAGGCTGCGAACAAGTCCAATACGGTTCAGCTTGGGTCCTATTATACCTTCTAATCTTAACTCCCTTCGAGAGATACAATGCTCATTGCTTCATATCCGGGCCTATTTCCGTACTGGATGAATACACTGAAAGGCCATTTTAGCAAAGTTTGTCCTCAACTTTCCAAAGTCGTGGTGGGTTTTGCCATAAATATTGATCAAGATCGTCACTCTTTGATTGTAGGTCACGGAATTTATTGTGCTGGCCATGTCTTCGTGATCTCACTACGTGCATTGCAAACAAACAATAAAACAACAAAGAGGTGTAAAAGGCTTCCCTGCCAATTATAACATTCAGTGTTGCACTCACTGCCAAAGTTGTTATTAGCGGCAATATTGTGACAAGAATCCTCATGGACGCATACACCTCAGCAAACACACATACACAGACATTTTTAGTCATTGATAGTTCAGTAAAGTAAGCTTGTCAACCAATAGTATGAAAATTTAAGCCTTCATTGTGTGGCATTGTCCCCACCGACTTTTGCTTTATTGAAAATATTTTGGAATGCGCACATTTGTTGGGGATCTATGACCTGATACTACAGAATAAGGAATACATATTTAATTTGCCCCTTGCTGTATAACAGGGATCCTACAGCCTGGTCTTACGCCTCTCGGCGTCAGAAGGTTTTTCGCAGCAACATGGAATCCGCCTTAACTGAAAATCTATTGAAAAATAATATCAATAGGATGCTGACCAGAACATTCTATGGAGGGACAGCAATGCGTTTTTCAAATGTATGGCCATCTGCAACATAAAAAATAGCGATGTTATCCTACATAAGCCGTGTCCCGCACAGGCAAATGCTTTGGCTCATTCGATGAATGTGTCATCACCGAACGTATCTTGCAAATAACAAAACAACCAGGGTAGTTTCATTGCTTTCCGTGTGATTCAAAAGACAAAGGCAACATAACTTGTGTGTGGGCGAACATAAAATCTGGGAGTAACACATTTACAATGAACATCATGGATGTTCGAGAGGTACAGCTGCGCTCTGTTTGTCGGGTGGGTTACGTAACTGGGATAAAGTTCCTTGTGTTGTTGCTGAATAGTATCTTATATAATTTCCATACCAGCGGTAAGGCTCCACAAACAAATGTGGGTAATGACCGTTAGGTGGTGTTGTCCAAGCATTTTGTTGCTTTATTCATATTAAAGTAAGCGCCCGTTCCGACTAAACATTTGAATGTGAACGATGACAGTTTCTGTTTTGTTTAAATATAAAATAAGACACATAAATAAACACCCACAATTGTCCATTCACCAACGACGTACAGCACACATTGAACGTAATCATTACCCAGTAATTGTGGTCATTTATAGGCACCCATCCATTTTGGAGCTCTTCGACCTCATGCCGTCTTGAACTTCGTTAGCAGGCCCGCAGAAACTGTCTTACAGGTATTGGATATTGTGCGCGCCCTATCATTGTCTGCATTTGTTTTTTAGTCTTTTTCAATGAAGTCTGCGTATTTCACGGGCTTTGCCCTTGATATTAATTTTATGTCTGCTTATAAAACCGATGTTCAGATTAAGCCACATTTTTTGCTAGAAAATCCGTTGGAAAACTAACATAGAGTCTCGGCCTAGAAATGCATATAAGGTGAGATATATCACTTTCGGGAGGTACTCAAGGCCAAACACGAATATTGCCTCAGAAAGAAATATGCGTAAGGCAATAAAATGCGTGCACCATTAGGATTATATGTGACGTAGGAGAAATGGTAAGTACTCGTCCCAGTGGGTGTCCTCTTGAATATTGCTTCCAATTCACTCAATAAGTTGAGTGTAGGTGTACTCCTACATGAAGAGGCCATTTTACTTTGATAAGTAGGATGCATGGCAGTGCCATTGAAACTTGTCTCCACTATAGCGGATTGACCACAGACATTCAGGGTTATTTCGTCACTTGTTTACCGCAAATATCCATCAGCCTCAATGCAGCATTCAGCATCTCAGGTACATACCATCTTAACTGTCACGAAATATTTATTGAAAATATCTGCCTTATTGCCGAGGAGTCGTTCACTCCCGACCTGAACAATATCACTTTGGGGATACGATGGTTAGAATTAGTACTGTCCTTGAATATTTACCGATTTTTGCGTCTGTCTCATTATTATAGAACCTGGGCATTACCCCCTTTCCGCTGTTGTGGCGACATATGTGTATTTATGCATTGGCAGACATTTCTCTGATTGGACATAGTAATTGCATGACATGAATCATATGCGGCCCGCTATAGACCTGTCATTTATTCATCCTCACTAGAGTGATATATATTGGACCTCGGAGCACATTCTTTAAACATCGATAGCTGTTGGATTGATACTTGTTCAAATAGCATAAGTGATTTCTGTTTGAAGCTTCTACGTGTGAAAATGTCTTGCTGTGTTCATCGCTCATTAATTTCCAACCAAACCCGTTATATGACGGAACAATGTATACCCACGAAAGCGCGGATAAGCTGTGGCCGACTTGGCTTTAAATTCAAGCAGGGTCAGGGTTCGAATGAGACAGAGAAGGAAATGCGTGACCTTAAAGTACTGTTACCCTCGTGGCAGAACGCCAACCACCATAACGGCAAATAGCAAGCAGTTAGCTCTGTAACCTTTTGTCGGAGCCTCATGCAAATGGATGTATGGTTCTATATCGCAGCCTAGTTATCGTTGTGTGTGTTTTATCGATTTGATCGAGAAAAGGTGCGCTATCGCCGTTAACAATATATATGTGACAAGAACGTTCGGCTTTCATTATAGCGGATATGTAAAGTTGTCATTGTTATCTGTAACCTATTAAGGCACAATTGTTTATGACCATGAATATCTCAGTTCTAGGCGCAAACGGATATCTCGAAGTTCGGAGATCAATCGCACGACATGCAATGTCAGAAGCATGTTGTCAGTAGTACAAGTGCAAACAGCCTACAATCGGTTTTGATGTCGACAGGCATGTTAATGCCCAATTTCGCGTTGCAGCCTTGGCGAACCACGTACAGCTACTTTATGAGTGGAAAGACAATAATATAGCGCAATCGCATGGAAAGTGTCGTAAACCTAGTAGTTTTCGACTTCTAGGTAATTCTATCGACATTTGATTGCCCTCCATAGGCTACTCTATGTTCGATATGTAATTTGATGTGTTAGTCGTGCTTAAAGTCATTGCATGTATGATACCATCTTCATCAACTAATCTTCAGGGCAGCTTTGCTGTATCGATGGTCTTTTCGGGCCAGAATGGACATCAAAGCAAGTTTACATGATTTTTATTAACCGAATAAACTGTTATCTACAACGTTAACTTGGATTGTGGTCTTTGAAACATCGATATTTGACCAATTACTTGCTCCCGGATGTAACAGTCTCTCCATTTGGCTGATTCGTCAAAGTAAGCGATACCTCTGTTGAGGCAGATTACCTTTTATTAAAGAGGTAGTATTTTCCATAAAACTGTATGCAGCTTGCATCGCAAACAGCCCCTAATCTCCAATCATGCAGCACAAACGACCAATTAATAGGTTTAGCGGCCGAAAATGAAGACGTAACTCGCAACCAGTCTGCCGCCATCCGATGAACATTCTGCTACTTAAACGTACTAAAACCAACGTCAATAACTAACTTTAAAACCAATGTCACACTGTTGATTAAACATCAAGTGCAGCGCGATGATCATACACCTTTTTAATGACATAATATATTAATCGACATGCATAAACATATAGTATGCGTGGTGTTTAACTAGCGGCAAGTATTTTCTCGTCTCTGTAATGGATAACATATGGAAGAAAACCTATAAACATACGACCTCTTCGACGGTGCATTTGACTGAATGTGCCTCTATAGTTGAGCATATTTGATGTAAACAAGTAAATAAATTAGTTTATTCACCCAAAGGCAAAGCAATATAAATCGCACACGCCAAGTGTGTGATTATACCCAAGTATAGTCACAATGAGGATACGTAAAAAACCAGTAATGCATTTAAACTGTTGTTCAAGATTTTGTGTGAAGTGCGGTATCCATTCAAAGACATAAACACTTCAATTACGTCCAAACACTTTCAACAACAAGACTGAGCTAAATACCCATCAATCAGTAAGTGTATAAATCTTATTATGTCAGTTATTTACTATTTGCAGGACACATTGTGATTATTTTTCCTGCTGACATCTTCTAATGGAAGCATTACAACGCGAGAAATAAACTGTTTTTCAAATGTGCAAGTGAATAAAAAGTTCATTGCGCATGCAACCCTATATTTCGTAGCAGGTGGGTGTTATGATAAACCATATAGGCATAGTTGGCATTATGGTACTTGGAATGCAGTGTTATATAAAAGCAACAGTGCAATGATTGTGGGCAATTCATTGTCATATGGCATAATATGGTGAAATATTGAGGACACTTCAGTAAGGGAGCCGTAGTATTCACGGGATGAAAACATCAGTGCCGTCTTTGTGACTTTGTGTTTCGCGTTATGTGTATTTGTCATTGTGCTTTGATAACGTCCTAACCATTAACACCATGAATTGGAACAACTAGCGCTATGCAACATGTCCCGGCGCAACTATGTGCAGAAGAAAGGAAAGCATATGTGCTTTTTAACAACTGCACAAGACAAACTCCTAACATACATACATATAATGCATTCTTAACAGGATTAGATTATCTAAGTCACATGTGACTCAAGGATTGAAGGTGAAAGGGTTATTGTAGTGGTATGTATAAACTATTCACCATTAACTTTTGAAGGTGATGGGGGAGTACCAGGTTGGGGGAGTATCGCCGACATATCTCATGCGAAGGATCCGGGGGAGCTGAAATCATAACCAGTTGGGAATATCGTGCATAGTTGAAAACGTCTTGCTAGGTGAGCCAGGGTATGCAGAGGTGCTGCGTCCTGTGTGTGCCATTTGGGAATATGAGCGTCGAGAAGAGATATGGTAAATAACCATCCCAGTGGCTGGCTCATAGTTTATGTTTCCATGTATAGACCACTTAATAGTTGTACAGAATTGCTTGCACCGCTACATGTATAACCAGAAACATTCGTGGCTTGTTTGTATTGCTACAGAGAATCAATATCGATTTTATTAGGACTGCTAGACATCATTGACAATAAGTGTTAGTCAATGTACACATTTTTAAAGGCCTTACTCTCTTGACCTGCCCTGTTGGCGTATTAATCAATTTGCACCATGCAATTTGAACCGAGGATTATGTATGCAAGTCATTCAGTATTGAAAGCCCTAACCAGCTATATAACTAAAATTGCTGGACGAAATCTTATTTATCAGGTGATAGTGCATGGACGCAGCTGTTGTTTATAGATATTTTCCTCAAGATCTTGCATTTGGCAACATATTGTTATAAAGCCAATAACGCATATCTGGTATTCATTGTGTATATTGCTGGCCCACAATTTGTTAAAGGTAGTGTACAAATTTTCCCGAATGCCTCCCAGGCTTGCGATTTGATCCGCTTGCTGAACTCATCGATGAGCAGAAACCACGTAATTAGCAAAAACTTCATTATCTAAGTTTTTTGACAAGTACTTCACCTCCTCTCTAGGTCGCTTGCGTGGACTTTGTTACAGATATATATATATATATATATATATATCTTACACATCAATGACCCAATGATATCATCAGTGAGCACATTCACGACTTGTTTACGACGAAGAACTGCAACGTGAAATGATTATACCATATTATCAAACGTGAGCGATCGGTTTGAAAGATAATCGCTGATACCTTTGTACTCTTTAATGTCTGCAAACTGAATATTGCAACATATTTACTTATCTGCACAGTATCAAACCTGGTCAGCCAAATGTTTCTGACTAACCAATCATGTGGCCGTTTAGCATATCTCTTGCTATTAAAGAGGAACGGATTTGCGATGACAGACATAATCTATCAAATCTCAATCAAGGATTTTCCTGTAAAATACAGTGATATTGTTTACTTTTCTACCAACATTTTGAGCAGAGTATTGTTTTAAGACACTGGAATCTTTCTACCAATTTGCATGATTTTAAGGCAGTGGTTGCATCGCCCTAAACATCTAATGTCTGTTTCTTAATGCTCATCTCTTGGGCTAATAACATCCCCGTCATCTTTTCGAGGGATCATATCAATTGTGTTATTTGGGAATTGATATTTTAAGCAATCAGATTCGAAAGATGTAATTAAGGAGGCGAGATATATCGGCGAGGATTTAGTTTCTATGGAGCAATGCTATCGCTGAATAGCAATCCCAGTGAACGTAAAGTGCCTACACGGCACGTTTGTCATAGAAGATTTGTGCGATCTCATGAAAGCCAATATTGTTGGCCCATTGAGCATGATCTATATCGTTAATAAACTAGCATCAGGTGAGGATACATCACAATGTACATTATTCAACTGTGATATAACCTTAAACTGTTAACAACATATGTGATTGTACAATAAACTTCGAGTCAAAGCCAAAACCGACAACGCGCGGTAGCAATTTGCAAGCCTCGATATCACATACAATTAACATTAAGAAATGAACATGACACATCATGTGTAAATGGAGACATCTTTACAGTAGCATGTAGTCAACAAACGTACTATGATATACAAATACAATGATAATAAAAAATTCCATAAACGTTAGCATGTTCGACTGGGTGATGCATTATTACAGGGTTGTTGTTACCCTGCTTTGTTAAGCATTTATTCAGCTCATGAAAGTTGCTGTGAAAAGTGATTAATCAAACCCATATATAACTGCTCACTACTGTGTGCAAAATATTGCTGCGCAAATGTACGTTTAACCGGCGTCGTTTTGAAAGAGCAGGTTACTTCAATAATGAGATTGTCTCAAATACGCGATCCCATCAACCTAGAAGCTACAACATATAACGTAAATGGTCTGTAGAGAAATAACGGTCTTATTGTCCGAAATTGCACTCATTAATATAACGGGCCTTGGCTTTGGACAAGTCACATACAAAGTCATGAACAGTCTGAAGTTTCCGTGCCCTTTAAGCAAGGACATCAAGCAAAAAGATTAATATCGGTATAATTATTCACCTATGTTGTTCATATAACATAGCAGCGTGGTCATGGCTCAATCAATAGAGTTATTTACTGCTTACTGCGTATTAATTAAACTATTATCCCCGACATTATGCGACAGAAGTGGGACCTTACTTCTCCATCAAACGATTAGAAATATTTCTTGGAATATTGACGACATTATTATTGCAGTCTGCATAAGCTACAACATTCTAAATATGTACTCTGGTTTAAACATAAGAGAACAGAATGACCCCACCGAGGAGATTTGAATCCATGGTCCGTGACTTGTGTATATAAAACATCTGCTTCAAGGGAATTGTGCTTATGCAGTTAGAATCGTGGGACTGATTGAATCGATGATTCTAATGCATACGCTTAACGTTAAGGTGACATATTTATACGCATCTACATATAAACGAAATTCGCAGAATCTGGCCGTGATTGAGATATTTAAGTACTAATTTAACAATAGTGTTAAAAAAGTGGCAAAATAGAGTGACAAGGGCAACATTAATGCAGAAGACGGGGACTGTGGCTGTAACAAGCTAATCAGATGTAATCTATGTATCTATGGGCAGTAAAATCACCGTGCTGGACATTGACAAAATTACCGATATTGTCGGATCCCTCTCAAATATTTATGCCGATGTAGCTCAGTAACTCTGGCAATCAATATCGAAGGGTTATCATCAATTATCTTAATTGTATCTTCATTTCGCAATGACAAATCCGTATTCGCATTCATTAATCTGTGATTTAACAAAGCTACGTCATGGTAACCCACTGCAGATATTACAACCGTTCGGCATGGAATAGAACCTTCTGTTGCTTCAACTGCGCACCTTATTGTATCCTGATATGTTCATGCTGAACATCGCGTAGTAACTCTGCTTTCTGATTGCTTCTTTGTTCATGAATACAAAAGATGCTTGCAAATTAGATGAAAAATCAGAATTTTGCATGTAAATCGCAACTATGCGGTAAATGAAATCGGTCGCCCAAAGACGGATGTTTGGGCGATTATGATACGCAATTGTCTATATTTCAGTCGCCCAAATAAACATTTATTATGTGCATAATATTTAAACAGTCAACATTTGAACGAAAATAAAGCCATGACTTAATGTTATCCTATGAATCATCTGGACGTGTTTCAATATATTGCTATCATTGTACCGTTACGGGCATTAAAACAAAAGCTCTCATTCTACTCTTCGAGGCCATATGAGTAAGATATCTACGTCTTTGCGGTATTATTACAATAAGATGTGCTCTTCATAACTTATATACCTGTAACAGTATGAAAACACTTCACCGGTTAGCGCTTTTTTACGGTTTATTTGCATGTTTTATTGCTAGAAATGCTTTGTTCCATTCGGTAAACATTTTATTTTGTTATTGGACTTAACACGCGGTGCCATTAATAACGGATGAGCGATGTTTCATGCAACGCAAGCCGAGGTGTAATCATATTATGGATCTGTCCAATGTGTGGCGCAAGTAACAAAGTGGCTACAATCTGCGAGGGTTTTGTTGAGTATTGTTTTACTGCATTGGCGCTTAATGCTCCTAAATTATTAATGAGATTAGAATTATAGTTCCATTACCGATAATGGCTGTCGAAATTAATTACAGGGCATTTATAACCAGTATAGATTCTATTCAACTTATGCAATAGCAAAAAAACCGGGTATATGCAATTGACCCAGTTAAAGGAATGTATGTAAGATTCTGAGAAATGTAATGGAAAACGGTCACATCGTCAGGCTTTTACATTCATTATTCTCCCATTTGGATAGTAGAGCCACACGTGGGTCTGTTTAGTTATCTGATGAAATAATGCACTTATTTGACCAGGAGTTTGTAAGTTTGCAAATTGTATGTAAATGACAAATAATCGAGTTACTTGAACTGAATGGAAGCTAATACAATGCATCCTTTAAATGTTTTGCATGCAAAGCAAATGACGATGCTATGTTATGCTGAAGGCGATAACCAATCTATAGTTATACCGATATTTAATATTTTTTGAATGATAAAGCAGCATGAATAGTTAGTTGAAGAAGGCCATCGCCGACAGATCTCAGGTGGAAGAT
The DNA here is from genome assembly GCA_034190875.2 of Urechis unicinctus. Lineage (NCBI taxonomy): Eukaryota > Metazoa > Annelida > Polychaeta > Xenopneusta > Urechidae > Urechis > Urechis unicinctus. The sequence goes on from CM067343.1 coordinate 29,621,759, forward strand.
CCGGAGAAACTGAAATCTTTACCAGTTAGGAACATCAGGTATAGTTAAGAAAATGTCTAGCTAGGTCAGCCAGGGTTCAAAGATAAAGTGCTTGCATAATGTCGGTACAAAGATGCCAAGCCAGAGTATATGCCTGTCGAACAAAGTAGAAGCATCACAACGAGAGCTGAAGGAAATGAAGCAATCGATCCTGCATATCCACAGAACATATACAAGTAAAGTAATTTAACTGTCGGTTTGTATTCAAGGTCAAACTTTGGCAACAATCCACCTCCCAATCCATCAAGCATATTAATCCATCACTACTTTATATGATCTACCTATTTATGAGCGCTATCCATTAATCAATTAAGCTAAATTGTGCATTTTTTTATTTTCAATTAATCACTTTAGCAGAATTGCTGAGACTGCTGCATATATAACCATCTATTTTCATTAGTCTTGAACAGTGGTTTGTCTGCAGTGCTGCAGAGAATCAATGACGGTTTTACTATGACTGCTCCTTAATGTACACATTTTAAAGGCCTAACTCTCTTGATCTGACCTGTTTGAGTATCTCTGTGATTTTATCAATTCACGTGCATCGTATAATTTGAACCGAGGGTCATGTACGCTAATCATTCAGCATTAAAATCACTAGCCAGCAGAATCAATGAAATGGCTGGCCAAAAATCTTATTCATCATGTGATCATGCCGGGAAGAAGTGGTTGTTTTAAGATATTTATCTCATGATCTTTCATTTGGCAACATATTTTTATAAAGCTAGTAACACATACCTGATATTCCTTCTGTAAATGGCTGGCCTGCATTTTGTTAACTGCAGTGTACGAATCCACAGATTGTCCCTAATGCCACTAATGCTGGCGATTTGATCCAATTGTTGCATTCATAGTTATTATTAATATTCAAAAGTGCCATAACTGAATCCATCATGATCATGCGATGAACAGTTATAGTTAAGAAAAGCGCGATCCAAATTATTTACTTTAAGTAAAAATGGAATCAACCTAGCCAGCATGTTATCATTGTATTTGATATCTCCACTCTAGAAAGTTTGAGTCGACGGCTATGTTAGAGATTCATGTATGTTACACATTGACGCGGAATGATGACCCCGTATGTGACTTGAGCGATCTGTTTGGACTACCTTTCGTAGCGACCAATTACAAAGTCGCAGATACCCCTGTTCTATAAAGTCTTCAAACTGAACACTACAATAAAGGAGCCGACATATATCGTCGATGTTTTGTTATCTATGGAGCAATGCTATCGCTGAATAACAGTTCCAGTGAACGTCTATGATTAGTGAAGCAGAAAGCCAATATTGCTTGCCCATTGAGCCTTTATAACATCGTGCTTCTAACAAACCAGCTACACGTGATGTTACATCGTAATGTATACAAGCCAACTATAATATTACCTTCACATTTAACTATAAATCTGATTGTACAATAAACTTCATAGCCAACAAAGCGATTTTGAGGCATCGATGTTGAACTGAATTAAAATTAATATGTGAACATGACTTTTCATGTTTGAATGGAGACATGTTTACTGTGGTTGTCCACAAATATACCACAATGCACTCAAACGATGATAGACGATAGACTGTCCGACAGCGTCACTGACTTTATCAGTGCGATGCATTATTACAGGGTTGTTGTTGCACTATTGCCAGCTGTGTTGTGTATTCGATTAGCTTATACAGATGGGAGTAACCATGAAAGGAAATTAGTCAAACACATAAGTAACTGCTTACTGATGTGCAAAAAATGTTGGAGGATGGAATTAAATGCCAATAGCGAGGGTATATTTTTGTGCGTTGATTGCGCAATCTAATCCACATTTAAGTAAAAACATACCAAATGTGCTATGTTGATGGCCCTTAGAGAAAAAACTGACGTACTGTCTAGAAAGGCACTTTGGTATATTACCTGTACTTTCCTTTCATCAATATGACTGGCCTTGGCATTCACTAAGTCACATAATCCAAAGTCTATGTGCCCTTAAAGCGAGCAAATTAAGCCATTAAGACTGTTGGTCTGATTGGCTAAGTGCTAAAGGCTACACAGTGCCTTTCAGCCAATCTAGTGTGCAAGTCTCCGAAACAACAAAGCAACAACAGTTTTCTAGAATTACTGACTTACATAAATAAAACAACATTGCTTCAAACGACAAATCAATGCTAATCAAAATCTCCCATTAATACACTTACAGTCAACAACCCCCCCCCCCCCCTACATGCCAATAGTTATTTATCCAAAAATTCAACCGTAACGAAAGAATGACACGGTGCATACTCGTGTCAATGTCAGAGTAGTTAACACATTTGCAGCTTAGCTTACACAAAATGTGTAGCAAAGTATTGAATTATATAAATGTGTATTATTTCGTTCACGACTATGATGCTACTTTTATTGTGATAGTGTTCATAACAGAGCCACTGCTGACATTTGTAACCAGCTAAATTGTCATGCTTTTAAAAGTCGAAGATAAACCTGAATAGCAATACGGCATTTAGTGTCAATACAATTTCGATGCTGCATGTTAGTGGCAATAAAGTCACCATGATTGTCTTTTCCGCACGTTAAACTCCAATTCCATCCGTAATGATTGCATCGTTGTTTGCTTCGATAGGTCTGCACATCTGTTGCTATTGCGCTGCATATGCGCTCTGGCACAATGATTTAACGTTTAATATGCAATTGGTATGTGGTAAACAGGTATGCGCGCAGATACAACGCACAGTATATAATATGATATGTCCATAACATTGTTTATGTAACCTGCTTTTATGCTGAAAGAGTTTTTATATCATCATAATTGGCGTCGCGAAAACATTTCAAACCAAATTCTAGTGTATCACGACCGAAAGTCAGCCACGAGCCTTGTGGCGATTGAATTTGATTAAATTGCTTCTTGTTTTAGATCTTTCATAGAAACTTGTCACCGATTCCTTTCGAGCTCAGATAAGCAGATAAACTGGCAGTCAATTACGCTTGCATACGCTATGATGAATAAATCTCGGGTACTTAGGGTGTATTTAAAAATTGCTCGAACAACTGACTTCACTATTTGATGTTGGAGCTATTCAAACCAAACTAGTGGCCATCTCCTTCAATATGGAATCTCCCTGTGTGCATTGTGTGGATTGTATTGCTTAATAGTGCAACTTTGGCAAAATGAATGATTATAAAATGCAAGGAAAATACAATGCACTTTGTACTTGAAATGTTTTGTTGACCTAATCGTACTAATCCGTATATCGTTTGATAAATGCCACACTATGCATAGCAAAAGGAGGTCATATCTATGTCAATTGAATTGTTAGTCTCCTCTACGCTTCCGCAGTTAATTTCCATCGGTTGGTGGATGCTTATGTAGGGCCTCTAAGAATCACGGAATGCCTGAACGTGACCGAATAACTGGGAAAAGTCAGTAATGCCCTTTTTAATTGCTGTACCTGTACGTTCTGCCTTTAAGCACCTTTAGAAAGGGCTCGCTATGCAAATACAAAGTCAGTCTTTGGATATTTCTTGTCAATAATCACATGTAAAATATCTCGAATTAAATTTCACTTCTTGTCTTGATAAGTCGATTTTTAAGTTTTTTGCGTGCGTGTTCTAGTTGGCCGATTTATATACAAATGCATCACTCCGAAGCCTCATATTTACATTTGTAAGAACTGTACCTAATCTCCAAGGAGTAAACGTCAAAATGACTGAAAGCAACTGCTGTTTTAGTTGCCCATTCACCAGAGATTCCGTGGGGTAGACTCAGTGAAAAAGCATAGTGTGTTTGGATAAAAAAAATACCGCCCAAACATACTATGTCGAAGTACATTCGGCATTCTAAATTTTTATAGCACACTCACCACATGTGGTATCATATCATGGTTGTGATAAATGACACACACACACACACACACACACACACACACACACATATATATATATATATATATATATATATATATATATATATATATATATATATATATATATATATATATATATATATATATATATATATATATATATATATATATATAAATATATATATATATATATATCTATATATATATATATATATATATATATATATATATATATGCATATATATATGTGTGTGTGTATGTATAAAAATATATATATATATATAGATATATGTCGGAATTTGATGTATGCAATGGTAAATGAGGCAATCATTCATAGATGTGTGCTATTGTGCCTGGGTCATACAATGTATTGACCGTACATCTAATCCCTTTCCGGGGATTTGGCGACTTTGGCACATTGATGTATTTAATTGATACTTGGCGGCACAACTAACGGATCATTGAATAGCTCGTTGTTCCTCGGGAGTAGTAACAATCTTGCCATCAATAGTTGTTGAAGAAAGTCTGATCGGACGTGACCTTGTTACAAATCTACTGACTGCATGTCAGATTGTATCTGTGAATCGCATGCTTTAGGCCATGAGCCTAGTCATTTACTCATCCATACCATAGAGTTTGGCCGCTTGAATCGGACATTATTCGACATGGTGCTAACGCATAGTGATCAAGGCTTGTGTCGTGTAGATGCATCGAGCATGTTGTATGCAGTAGACATTCATAACTGGCTGAGGAAATCCCCGTCTATAATAATGGTATATATCATAAATTTTGAATTATTTTGCCAATCAATGAAATTCTACGCCGAAATCACACCTCAATACCTCTTTCGGCTATGTCATAAACGGAACAGGAAGGAATCTTAATATCCTTAGTTTTAAAGAATATAACTCACAATGTGATTGCGAGTCGGCACCAATGCAATCAGTGTCATGCATGCGTTTATATACCAATAACTAATTACATTGGTAACACTAATAAGCATTACACCAGCATGCGTATTTCCATGATGAAGGTCATTTTGCAGTCAAGCAACCGTAGAAGCTCTATTTAAATAGCCTCGAAACGGAATTCATCCACGGTGATAATATACATCGATCTAAACCGTCCTCTTGCATTGTTGTCTAAGTCCATAAAATCATCTGATTGTTGGTGGGTACTTAGAATGTATCATTGGGATACTTTCAGGTAAGCTAAATACTTAAACCGTGCATCTTAACGACGATCGTGCCTCCTCTTTCCACCGAAACTGCGTCACAGGTCGGGCTTCTTGGTTCATAAAGGCTTGGAGTGTGATATTACGATGCATTTGTCGATATGCTCGATTCATGGCTCGTTGTGCTCCCCACCAGATGATGGAGTACTTACAGATCGATAAATACACATGTAACCTGAGTAATACGCATCAGTTGTTTTGCTGCAATTTGATACAGCACCATTAATAAAACCTCTCAGTATATAATTATAAGCGGTAGCACTCATGGCTGCATCTTCATTATTGTAGTACTAAAATGCGAGTGTTTCCTGTCTTGTACGGTGATGCGATCCAAAATGCAAATGCAGCATTCAGCCATTTCGTCTGTTTAAAGCCATTTCTTAGATGACTGCTTACGGACAGGTTGTAACACCCTTATAACGGCAGCCAAATTATATTATTATCGATGTGTGTGCACCATCGGTGTTAGTTTTAGACATACTGCTGTTTACGTATTGTCATTCAAATGTGACTTATTATGTGCACATGTTTGACTTCAACTTATAATAGCATTTAAGCTTCCAATTGAAGTCCACGGCTTGCCTGCACATCATTGGTTAACATCGGTGTTATTAGGATCTGTTCTAATACAAATAGCAATATTTGCTGACAAAATGTTGTGATCGTTAAAAGTTAGTTGAATAAATATTTGTTGAAACGAGAAACAATGTCACCTCACTGGTACCAAGTCTGCTGCGTTCTCCCGATTATTGTGTCCCATTTGTTATATTCGCCATCGCAAATACGTTCCACATCCTTAACAAGAGATCAGATTAACGGCAGCTTGATTGGTTTGTGCAACCGAACAAAATTCTGCTAATATCGTTCGTGTGTGATTATTTTACCTTGTAAATTGTCGAGGAATCCAGACCAAAAGATTTGCTGAATGCTTCGTTTTTTAATTATCATGAAGAGAATCTGAGTGAGCCAAACCATCGTAAATCTCACGGAACGTATTGCGTACCGGCTGTATAGCATATTTTGAGATGTAACATGGAGCATTTTCAGCAGAAAGTGGCATTACATCATTCTCATCAGCTGTATATTTTATCAACTCGATCATAATGCAGGGTTTGTAAGTTCATCCCATACGACGTTTGTGAGGAGATAGGGTGTGGGGATGTAAAACGTGCAGGGATGTAAAACGTGTAGAAATGTCAAACGTGTTACCTTTTTATGTAAAGTATCTTAAAAGCCTCTGATTAATGAAGCTTAAAATACAAATGTGTCAGTGCGTGTGAAAACAATTGCAGTCTTTCACTTTCCGTGAGCGCTAAACGGATATTGGACACATCGACAGCCATCCATTACATAGTTTTATAGAGCAATTTAGTAACAGATATCTTATCTTTGATACTAGACCCCTCGATCCCCTTAATAGAATTTTCTGCTAATCAAACATCAATTGCAACCTTAATCATGGCATTTTTTACATTCGATGGTTGTGAACCTCTGTAGCATTAGTGTTTCTAATGCGCTCTGTCAGAATGATTCAACATGTACCTGCAATATGTGACACCAAATTAACTATTGCTTAATCTGCTGGAGCATTGCATCATATAACCCTTTCAACTGCTCCCAAATGCATGGGCTAGTCTTAATCAGACGACATTTATCATGACAGCTGCAACATCCCATTGCATTGCCATTGCTCGAATCACTATAAGCTTGAACAAACACAGCCCCCTTTTTTATATCAACAACGCAACGCTGCAATTCTTTCTCCGTCAAACACTAGCAGTAGATATATTTATCCCCCTATTATTACATATATGTACGCTGACTCAAATCCCATGCGCTCCTCTGGGATACCAATCGCGCTATCTACTGAATTAGCTTACCGACCCAAATGACCAAATGAAATATATCTTTTGTAATGCCACAGGGGGTTAATGTAGGGCCTCAAAGAATCGCAGTGCTCCTGTTAGTTAACTGCGAAGCTATTGCTCACTAATTCATGAACTAAAGTAAATATATCGCTGTTCATGTGCACCCATGTGCAACGTGTACAAGTGAGACAGAGGAGTATTTTGAGAGTTGTATTATAAAAAGACCAACCTCTAAATATTATAATAATCTCACAGGGCACATAGATAGACTTAGGCACTGAGCGCGAGCACAAAATGTCCTGAGATTTGCCATTACGGATTTTTATTGGTGTGATTGCAATTCAAAACTGCTGAATTGCTTTAGTACAGCGGAGAAATGAGGTTAGTCAATTGTAAAAGAGGGTATTTGGTCACTTCCACTGTATTTCGATATCAATATGTGAGCATGTCTTAAGCCATTTTTATTAGGAATGTGTTATATGTATGATTTACCGTTTTGTGTTTGTTAATGTAAAATATAGGAGAATAATGGCATCAAACGATTTGCTCGTACCTTCATCGAGTTGTTACAGAGAACGCACGGTCCGGTGGAAAAGTAGGGCACAACATTCTCATGCAAATGCTCTGGTGGCGAGATCTACTCAATTATCTTACTCACCCAAATGACCAAATGCAATATATCTTTTGTAATGGCACTGACCCCAATGTATCTATTACCGGTAACAGCCGGCGTTCATTCCCTAAGGCATCGTTAACAAAGATAATGTGATGGATTTATCATGGCAACATTTGTTCTGTCCCGTTATATGAACAACCGTTATTGTTGAACAGTTATTGCCTACTTGCATTCTGTAACTGGTGATGCAGTTTTACACAGCACTATTCACTGACGAGCGTCACTACCATACTTCTGTTAAAACGAACTTTCATGTTTAAAGAGACCATTTTACTATGATTAAGTACGACGCAAGACAGTACTGTTCTCCCCAATGTGATGGATCGACCACAGTCATCGACGGTTATCTAGTGTCTGTTGTCACGCAAATACCAATAAGTCTGGATCCAACATGCAGCATTTCAAACACGACCCTTTTAAGCTGTCTTAAGCCATTTATGAAAACAACATCTGGCATATCTATGCTGTTTAACTCCCTCCTGCTCAATTGAGCCAGCCTTTAATTGGATGCTATGGCTAGATTTAGCGCTGTATTTAAATATTTTACGAGGTTTCTCTCCTATGATGTTACAGTGTATTAAACCTGGGCATAAACCATTTTCCGCTTTGTTTGGCGACATATATATATATATATATATATATATATATATATATATATATATATATATATATATATATATATATATATAGATATATATATATATATATATATATATATATATATATATCTATATCTAGATATATATATATATATATATATATATATATATATCTATATATATATATATATATATATATCTATCTATATATATATATATATATATATATCTATATATATATATATATATATTAATGAATCGGCTTATACTTGTCGTCTCTACTGACTTATGATAATTGAATTTGTCAGTATTGTTATCGCGTTAGCTATACCACACATGGGTCCATTGTGTCCCGTTTGGGAATACCCGAGCTGTCTGGACCTTATTACATATCTACTTAAAGCATGTCAGATGGCTTCTTTGAATCATATGCTGTAGGCTATAGGCCTGCCATTTATTAATTCCCACTAAAGTGATATATAGCAGGCCCTAAAGCACATTGTCTATATTATCGATAGCTGCTCGCGTTTCATGTCCACCACACATGACACAAACACTGTGTGCTGCTCTGAGTTGTGGCATATTACTGAAGCATTGGTCTTTTTTTCTTGGTGCAAAGATATGCACAAATATCGCCATGTGCTCATAACTGACCTATTTCTGACCAGGACCTTTATCTGCAGGAGCAATGTATTTCCATGAAGCTATTTTGCATAGCGCGTAAGGGATATGGCCGACTTTGCTTTAGAGACATATTAAGTTTAAGTCGAGTCAAGGCTCTATTGAGGCAGAGAATGGCATGCGTGATTTTTAAGTTATTATCCCTCTAGGCAGAAAGCTAATTTACATAATTGCAAATAGCCAGCAGTTATATGTAACTTTTGGTTTGATTATCATGTAAGTGCATGTATTAATCTATATCTTTTATTGGTGCTATATCGATTACATTTAGCAACTACACGCTACGGCTGTATTAAAGCCGTAATGTCACGTTGCCATTGTTTTCTTTATCCTGTTGAGGAACAATTTCTAATGACCATGAATACCTCGGTTCCAGGCGCAAAAGGAAATCTTAAAGTTCAGATATCAATCACATGAGTAGGACACCAAAGTCGACGACGTTGAGTGTCATAACCTACATGGCTGTTTGTAAAAGTAAGCGATACCGGGGCTCAGGCAGATAACCTTGTATTAAAGCGGTTTGATTTACCATGAAGCAGCACACAGCGTGCATGTTTCGACACAAACAGTTTCCAACCCCAAAATCACACATCACAAATAACCATTTCATGCATATGCTGAACATAGCTCTCTAGCCACACAACGAATATTCCTTTACTTAAACGTACTAAGATAAACACATATATGACCTTCACACAAACGCGAGCGCGATGATCAAGCACCAATCTACTGACATTAACGATGAATCAACATGCTGTATCTATATAGGATACGTGGTGCTTACCTAGACGCAATAATGTTTTTTTCTCCAGAATGGATCGCATCTAGAAGAGAATCTATATTCATTCGATCTTTTCGACGGATCCGTTGAATGTGCCTTCAAAGTTGAGTATGAATATGACTCGCACACGCCTGGCAATACCTGTCAACCATTTAATGTTTCAGATTTTGCAGGATAAGTGTAGCTGTCTTAAGCCATTTGTGAAACAAAACAGCTGGCATATCGCTTCTGGCGAGCAGAGGTTATATCCCTCTTGCTCAATAGAGTCTTTTATTGGATGCGATGGCTTGTCCAATAATTATTGTTTTCATGCGTGAGCCACTATATTCTAATGTTCAGCGTACTTACATTATCATATTCCGATCCGTCTTTTGCAGTAATTCACCCTCCAACTAACGCATCATATCAAAGCCATCATTGCTTTATTTTGCGTAACCAGTAATCATTTAAGCATTTGTTGATTTATGAAGAATCACAGTAGCAGAATTGCTATATATATAACGTACTCTTTGTTATCAGTGGGCAGATTTTAGTGCTGCAGTTAAGCAATATTGGTTTTATTAGGATTGCATTGTCCTTAATGTACCGTAGGCTGGCCATTTGATCCAATTTTTAAATTTATAGATAGTTCATCATGATAACGCGATGAACAGTTAAAGCGAAGAAAAGCGCGGTTCAGATTATTTTGGATGAGTAAAGAGGGAATCGATAGAACCAGCTTAATTAGCAAACTGTTGATTAGCTTTGCTTGTAATCAGTGTTTTTAGAGAGTGTATCGCTTCTATAGGTAACTTGTGTCGACTTTGTTACATATATATGTGTCATACATATCGACAACCTAATGAGACGGCCTCTATAATAATTAGTGAGCACATTCACGACTATTTGGTGACGAAGATTGCCATGTGATCAGACTTGAGCAATTATGACCAATTTCAAAACAATCGTTGATACCACTGTACTTTTACAAACTGAACGTTTCTATACAGTTGACAACCAGGTCAGCCATTTGTGCCTGTCTGCACAAACCAATCGAGATGCCGATAATAAGATCTCGTGTTAATGGCGTGGAGCGTATTGGCGACGCAACGGTCGACATGAGCATACTCCGCGGCTACAATGTCGTAAGGCGCGCAGTAAAAGTAAGAGAATGTTCTATTCCATGATGAACGGTTGTAATATCCACGGTATTTTTCCAAGACGCATCTCTATTAATATATAAATTTATACAGGCGAATACGCCTTTGTTCAAGGAGAAATGCAGAAACAGAGAAGTTATCCACAATGACCATTCGAGAATAAATGGCAGAGTTACTGAGCTATAATTATATGAAAGGGAGACAGACAATATCAGTGATCTTGTCAATATCAAGCACGGTGCTTTAACTATCCATATATAACGGTTGTAGAAAGTTGGCTGCATACGCTGTGTGTGTTTTCACCGTCTCCTGCGCTAACGTTTCCCCGTCTATTATAATTAGCCCATTTCTGGCATAATTTTTGAATTTGTACCTGAACATCTCTACGGTTTTTAATTAAATGGCTAAATGTGCTAGCTTTTAGGGCACGAAAACCTTAGACGGTTCATGACTTTCTATGTGACTTGTCGAATACCAAGGCCAGTCATATCGATGCGCAGCAAGTACACATAATATTCCTAAGTGCATATTCGGACCGTTAGACCGTTATTTCTCTACATGCCCTTTAACATTGCACATTATGTATGTTTTGGATTATAAGTTGTTTAAATTGCACAATTGAGGCGATCTCATAATTGAAGCAGCGCACAATACCATTCATTTGAATTTTGCTCCCATCATAACAATAGAGGTCAAATTTACGTTTGTGCCACAATATTAAGCGCACAATAGCAAGGATTGTATGTGTGAGTAATCGCATTTCACGGCAACTTTCATCAACTAATTTAATGCATAACGCTGCGCTGCAAAGCCGTGCAACAACAGCCCTGTAATAATGCATCGAACAACATCAGCGACGTTTCCGAGCACGCTATCGCTTATTGTAGTTTGTCCTATCATTGTCTGTGTACATTATAATATGTACGGGACACAATGGACCCACATGTGGTATTGCTGTTGAGTTATTAATTCTGACATATTCAATTATCATACGTCAGTAGAGAAGATAAGTATAAGCCGATTCATTAATGTATGCATGTCGCCCAAAAAAGCGGAAAAAGGGTATTTCCCAGGTTTAAGTAACTGAAACATCATGGGCCAGAACCATTTAAATACAGCGCTAAATCTAACCATCGCATCCATCTATTTAGCAGGATGGAGTTTAACTCTGCTTGTCAGCAGCAATATGCCAGATATTCTCTTCATTAATGGCTGTAGACAGCTAATTTTTGAAATGCTGCATGTTGGATCCAGACTTATTGGTATTTGCGTGACAACATACGCTAAATAACCCCAAATGCATGTTGTCGATTCATCACATTTGAGAGAAAATCCCAACAGTACTGCAAAGCATCCTACTTAATCATAATCAAATGGCCTCTTCAAGCGTTAAAGTCCGTTTTGACCCCAGCCTAATAGTGATGCCCGTCAGGGATTAGTGCTGTATAAAGCTGCATCATCCATTATATAACGCAAGTCGGCAATAACTGATATCCAATAATAGAACCAAGAAACGACGGGACATAACAGATGTTGCCATAATCAATCCATTCCATTAACTATGTATTGGATGCTTTAGGGAATGAACGACAGCTGCTACTGGCAATAGATACACCAGGGTCAGTGGCAGTACAAAAGATATATTTCCTTTGGTAATTTTGGCAGGTAAGCTAATTGAGTAGATATCCCCGTGGCATGTGTGAATCAATTTGTATATTGTAATGATATACATGGTGTATGCTCCACCTTGATGTCTCTGATGGGTCGAATGAATAATAATTTACTTTCAAATGTGATCCCGTACGCAGCGGAAACATACCTGCCGCTAGGTAAACATCATGTATCCTTTATTTATACATCATGTTGATTAATTGTTTATACCAGCAAGGAAGATGCATGTTCATCACGCTGCAACAGTTAACAAGCAGTGTGAGAATTATTTGAAATTCACGTATCTGTGTTTATTTAGAACGTTTGAATTAAGGAATAATCGTCGTATAGCGGGAGTTTGCATGAGAGTTGTTTCTTTATTTGCGGCCAATAAACGCATGAAGTGGTCATCAGTGTTATGTTTGGGTTGGAGCTATTTTTGTCGCACCCTGGTTATATGTTTGCACACGGGTATCGCTCACTTTTAACGAATCAGCTACATCGAGAGATTGTTACACCCGGGGAATTCCTTGGCGGTCGCTTAGTTTGCAGCTCATAGGTCAAATAACGATGTTTAAAAGACCACAATCTAAGCCTATATTCCTGCTAATGGATGATTTTGATTATAAACAGCCTACAAAACGGCTCTGATGTTCTTTTTTAAGTACAAACAATCACGAAAATACCACCAAAACAGTAATCTCGTTTGTAGAAATGGACAAATCTGCCATGCACATAAGATGATAAAGATGAAAGCCGTTTATCTTAATGACTTTAGGCATGTATTGCACGTCAAATACACTATTTAACATCGAAAAGACCATGACGGGTTATCGCATTCCAAAAGAATTATCTGGAAGTCGAAATAACCGGCTATAAACCATTTTCCTTGCGGTTGTGCGATGTTTTTTGGCCCATAATAACAATGTAAGTTATTACTGTTGGCTGCTCAGCAACACTGCTCATCAACAGGCCGGTCAAACATCGACGTTTGCCTTAGATGAACGACGTAATCGAGCGCCGTGCAGGCCATTGCACTTAACGTCGTCGAAGTTGGTGTACCACTGACTGCATGTTAGAACATTAAATGCTATGCGAATGATCTCCGAATTTTTTCTATTTTCTTTTGCGCTTAGAATTGAGATATTCATGGCCATTTGAAATTATGCTCAACAGGTCACAACAAACAATGACAACGTTACACATCCGCTATAATTGAAACCAAGCGTTCTTGTATCATATAGATTGCGCAAGCGCTCATTGGCCCAATAAAAAGAACTATAAAACTGAAAACCGATAACAACGCTGCGAGATAGATTTATACCCCACTAACATAACACTCAGACCAAGGTTACAATGCGAATTTATTCATATTTGCAATTTCTGGCTTGTTACAGCTTAGATGGGTCAGATATGAGATGGTGCACGTTGCATACAATAGACTAATAGACTAATGGGTATATGCGGGACAACAAGCACCTAATAATCTGCAATGTATGGGTCGATCCATCACATTGGCGACAAAGTCTCAATAGCGATGCCATATTGCTAACTAAATCATAGTAAAACAAGGATGAAAGTCCGTTTTGTAATAGACGCTTTATAGTATGTTGCCCATCATTAAATAGTGCGATATAAAGATGCAACACCAATCGGCAATGGGAATGTAGGCAATCAATGATAAGCGATAAAGGTTGTTTAATGAACAAACTAACTCCGAACACAGATGTCATGATAAATTAACTGTGTATTCGATGCCTTGGGGAATTAAAGCCGGCTGCTACCGGTAATAGATACACCAGGATCAATGGTATTGCATAAGTTATAATACATTAAGGTGGGTAAGCTAATTGAGAAGATATCGACTGCGAAATATCCACCAGAGTATTTGCAAGAGAAAGTTATGTTTTGCAGACCGTGCGTTCTATAGAGGCACTCGACGAACGTAAGAGCAATATCTACTCCTGTCTATCGCCTTATTTCTTTTGTTGTATTGCTAATATTTTACACGCAAAACGTTGCCTATACATGAGGCGCTGTGCGTATAACAAGGAACCAGTCATGTTGTCATACATACTGTGGGTCTAAAGCGAAGCATTTAGCCACTACGTCACGTGAATTGTCGTTCCATAACCACTTTGGTAACAGACATTATTGCCTGAAAACGTATAATTAAGTTTGTATCCCTGCTTGGTAGAGGCATCCCAATAGCATTGTACCCTTCTGTCGGAGCCTCATGTAAATGGATGTTTGATTCTATGTTGCGGCCTAGTTATCGGTTTTTGTGTATTTTATCGATTTGATCGAGCAACGATGAGCTATCGTCGTTAAAAATCTGTATGCGACAAGAACGCTTGGCCTTCATTATAGCGGATATGTAAATCTGCCATTGTTATCTGTAACCTGTTGAGGCATAATTGCTTATGACCATGAATATCTCAGTTCTAGGCGCAAAAGGAGTACGGAGATCAATCGCATAACATCCAATGTTAGAAGCATGCTGTCAGAAGTGCGAGTGCAATAGCGTACAAGGCGATCGGATACGACGTTTATCTAGGTTTTCATGTCGCCAGGCATGATAACGCCACATTTCGTTTTGCAGCCTCGACGTACCACGTACAGCTATTTTATGGGTGGAAAGATAATAAGATAGCGCAATCGCATGGAAAGTGGCATATACTTAGTTGTGTTCGACTTCTAGGTAATTCTATCGACATTTGATCGCCCTTTATAGGCTAATCTATGTTAGATATGTAATTTGATGTGTTAAGCGTGCTATAAAGTCATTGTATGTATGATTGCATCTTCATCAACTAATCTGCAGGGCAGCTTTGCCTACTGGAAATTTCTAGAAAAATAATTGCTGTCTTGGTGGTCTTTTTTTGTGCTAGTCTGTACATCAGAATTGTTGAGGCAGATTACCTTTTATCATAGCGGTAGTATTTACCATAAAATTGTAACAGCCCCCACTCCCCAATCATGCATCACAAACGACCAATTATTGGGTTTAGAAGCCGAAAATGAAGACATAACCAGTCTGCCGCCATCCGACGATCAACTGAAACGTACTCAAATAAATGCAAATAAATGCAAATAACTGCAAATAAGCAGCAACTGCAGCGCGATGATTATGCATCTTTGATACTGACATAAACAATCAATCGACATGTATAAACATATAGTATGTGTGGTGTTTAACTAACAGCACGTATTTTTTCTTCTCTATAATGGATAACATATGCACGAAAACCTATAAACATACGACCTATTTGAGAAAACCGTTGATTGAATGTGTCTTTGTAGTTGAGCATACATCATGTACACCAGTCAATTAATTCGTTTATTCACCCATAGGCAACTCAATATAAATCGCACACGCCAATGTATGCGATTATTCACATATACAACCACAATGAGGTTACGAACAAAACTCGAAGTAAAAATAGTTCACCCAGTATATGTTGTTCGCTTCAAATTTTGGGTAAAGTGCGGTATCCTTCAAAAGGCATGAACACCCCAATAACTTCCATACACTGTCAACAACAAGACCGAGCTCAATACCGATCAATCAGTGAATGTTTCATGTATAAATCTTGATATTTCAGATGTTAGTTATTAGCAGGGAGCAGCATGATAATTGTGTCCAGCTCATGATGTCAAGCTCTGATGACATTTTCTTATGAAAGGAATACAACACGAGAATTGTTAAATGTTTTTGCAGATATTTAAGTGAATAGAAAAGTTCAATGCGGATGCATCTCTATATTTCGTAACAGGTGAGTGTTCATGCTATATCATATAGACTTAATTGATATTATAATACATGGAATGCATCGTTACATATCAGCAACAGTACAATGATTGTGGGCAATTCATCATGGTCATATGGCATAATATGTTGAAATATGGAGGACACGTCAATAAGGGAGCCGGAGTATTTACAGGTTAAGACACCAGATACTTTAATTATTTTTTTGTTTCGCGCTACGTCTTCATGTTATTGTGCTTTGATAACGTCCGAACCGTTATCATCGTGAATTGGAACAATTAGCATGTCCCGGCGCAACTATGTACTGAGTTAAGGAAAGCATATGAGCTTATTAACCACTGCGCTAGACATACTTCTTATATACATACATAGAATGCGTTCTTAACAGGAATAGAATATTTAAGTCAGATGTTACGTAATGACTGGAGGTGAAAATGTCATTGTGGTAGAGTATGTTAACTAGACACTGTTAACTGTTGAAAGTGATGGCGGTTAACAAATGTGAAGAAGGCTATCGCCGAAAGATCTCATGCCGAGTATCCAGAGTTGCTGAAATTATAAACTGGTATTGCTTCTGTATATTGATGGCCCGCACTTCGTTAACTGTAGTGTACAATTGCATACATAGTCCCGAGTGCCTCTCAGACTGGCGATTAGATCCTATGGCTGAATTCATCGATGAACAGAAACAGCGTAATTAGCAAACAGTCGATTATCTAAGCTTGTTGTCAGTGTTTTAAAAAGTATTTTGCCTCCGGTCTGTGTAGCTTGCTTGGACTTTGTTACAGATATATGTATTTTACACATCGACGACCCAATGAGACCACATATTAAATCATCTGTGAGCATATTCACGGCTAATGTGCGACGAAGATCTTTGCTTGAGCGATCGGTTTGAACGACGCTTCGTCATGACCAATTATACAATCGCTGTTACCTTTGTACTTTTTAATGTCTACAAACTGAACCCTGAAATATATTGACATGTCTATAAAGTATAAAACCAGGTCAGCCAAATATGTCTGACTAGCGGTTAATTGGATATCGTGCTAATTATGAGGAACGGATTTGCTATGACAGACATAATTTATAGAATCTCGTCAATCGAGGAATATCCAGTAAAAGTGCAGTGATATTGTTTTTCGTTCAAACAACCTTTTTAACATAGTTATTGCGTTAAGGAACATGAATCTGTCACCTTATCATGCTTTTAAGGCAGTGGTTGCATGGGCAAGGCCCGGCACATCTAATGCCTGTTCTTAATACTTCTGGGCTAATAATGACACAGTCCACTTTTCGACGTGCCCTGTCAATTGTGTTATTTAGGATTTTATATCTTAAACCAATCAGATTCAAAAGATTAAATAAAGGAGGCGACAAAATATCGGCGAGGTTTTGTGTTTTTCAATAGAGCAATGCTATCGCTGAACAACAATCTCAGTGAACGCCTAAGTTCATTGATGTACATACAGTACACCTGTCAGAGAAGGTTTTGTGCAATCTCATGAAAGCTAATATAGCATTTATTTAGCCCATGAAAGATGCCGCGAGGCCATTAGTCAAAGACATATGTAACTGCTCACTTCTGTGTGCAAAATATGTTTGCGCTAACGCACGTTTAACCAGCGTGGTAGTAAATTTGATGAGTTTAAAAGGGTGCGTTCCTACAATTATGAGATTGTCTCATTGCGTGATCTACTCAACTTATAAGCTCAACATGTAAACTGAGTTAAGTAAATGGCTTGTAAAGAAATGACGGTCTTATTGTCCGAAAATGCACTTAGTGATATTACGTGTATGTGCCGCTCGTCAATATAACTGGCCTTGGCATTTCGCCGAGTCACATAGAATGTCATGAAGTTTTCGTGACCTTAAAGCGACCATATCAAGAAATAAATTTGAAACCCGTAAAAGTACTAACCCATGTTGTTCATATAACATAGCGGTGTGGCCATGGCTCGATCAATAGAGTTAGTTACTTTTTCCTGCGTATAATCATAATTCTATTGATTCACTACTATGCATTTTACCCAGACATTATTCGCCAGAGTTGTATTCTTACTTCTCTATCAAACGATTCGAAGAATTATTTAGAACATTGAGGACTTGATTATTGCAGCCTGCATAAGCTACAACATTCAAAATCTGTGTATTTGCTTAAGGCTACAACCTAGAAGGATAGACCCCACCGATGATAGGTGCTCTTCACATCTTTAATTATTTGGATTATCAATTATAAGTTTGTGACTGGTATGACTAAAACACGTGTTTCATGGAAATTGTCGGCGCTTACGCTTATGATGTGTCACGAGCTGTAGTACTATCGTCTCCATGATGTTCGATATTTTCCCCGTTTTCAGTACTTTCGAAGGCGTATTTTAAACGTTAAGGGACATATTTATACGTATCTACATATAAACAAATTTGATAATCGTGTCTTAAATTGGATATATAGCGTGACAAGGGCATCAGTAATGCAGAAGACGGTGACCGTTGGCTACAATAAGCGTAGCAGACGCAATGAATTTTCTACGACCAAAATGTATGGACAATATTGTCAGTTCCCTCTCATATATTTATGCAGATAAAGCTCAGTCATTCTGGCAATCATTCTACAGGGGTGATCGTCGATTATTCTCCTTATTTCATCATTCTACTATGACAAAGGCTTATTCGTATTCATAAAAATGTGATTTAATAAAGATACGCCATGGGATCCCACTGATGATATTACAACCGTTCGGCATGGAATAGAACCTTATGTTACTTGAACTGCGTGCCTTGTGGCGTCGTAAGTCGCGGTAAGGACCAAGTATGCTCATGCCAAACGTCTCGTCGTAACTTCCAGCATTGAAGAGGCCTGTCTTATTTCGCGGGCTCAGACAACCCAAATCATCCACAAAAAGTCAATCATATCAGGTGAAAAATGCTTGGTTCAATACAGATTCTAGTCAACTTATGCAATAACAAAAACCAAATATCTCCAATTAACAACCTGCAGCATTTAACCCAGTTTAAAGAATGTATTACAAATTCGAAGCAATGAAATGGGAAACGATGACATCGTCAGATAGATACAATGTCATCGAGGTTTATTAAGGCTTTCACATACATAATTCTCCCTTTGGGACAGCAGAACCACACGTTGCACTGTTATCCGAAGGAATAAACCCCATATTTGACCAGAACTTTGTAAATTGATGTAAATGATAAATAGTCGAGTAACTGGAACGGCGTGGAAGCTAATACTATGCATCATTTAAATGCTGCAAGCTGCATAATCTTAAACATTAAAAGGCCAAATAATGAAGTTAAAATTGCGATTGTGCGTGAGAGTATTTAACATGCAACGCAAATGACGATGCTATGTCAAACCGAAGGCGATACATACAGTTATATCGATGTGATTCTAAACATAGCTTGAATGACGAAGCTGTTCCAATAAGTAGGCGCGTATGTCATGGGCCGCATGTTCTCAATAAGGTATCCACAGTAATGTGGACACCAATAGCAATATATTCATATGTTAATCTTATTGTTCATGTGTGCATCCAAGTGCTAATAGTTTGCTGACCTCTAGTATCCAATGTAACATGGGTCACTAAAAGTCTGCTAATGATAATAGCATACCTAACATATTCGTCGTTGAAGAATGCCCACATAATTAATTTCGTCAATCCCAATGTAGAAATCAAAAGACAATGTGTTGCTGCAATACTGCATTATTTAGCAGCCACTTCTAAGCTCGTGTAAATATCATCGTTCATGACCAGTCGTAGAACATCAGTGTGTAAGGTCTGGTTATATTAGATAAGTAAACCGGTAAACACGTAGCTACAGCACATTTAACGTGATGCATATCAATACAAGTGTCATGAAACCACGATATATATAGTCGGAATAATAAAAAAGACACACATGGTTTATGAACCAAGCGATTGTGCATTAATACAGCCATATGTGGTTGCGCCACCTATCATCGATACAACAAGGCAACAGCACTGCTAGAACAAATTCTACGAGGAAGATATTGGACAGACTGACATGTATAGAATAAATCTGCGTTAAGTAACAATATAAACAATCATCAAAATATCTTAGTCAATATTCCGTCCCTCGGTCAAAAGCTAGTTATTCAATAATTCAAACCCAACGATCAAGTTATACAGTTGATGATATGCTTCTGTGTCGGGGAATTAATTGCTTAAGCAGCTAAACTTATACAAACGCGCGGTCTGCAAAACATAACATTCTCTTGCAAACACGCTGGTGGATATGTCGCAGTCGATATCTTCTCAATTAGCTTACCCACCTTAATGTATTATAACTTTTGCAATGCCACTGATCCTGGTGTATCTATTACCGGTAGCAGCCGGCTTTAAATCCCCAAGGCATCGAATACATAGTTATTTGAATGCATTTGTCATGACATCTATGTTCATTAAACAACCTTTATTGCTTATCAGTGATTGCCTACATTCGTTATCGAATTGGTGTTGCATCTTTATATCGCACAATTTAATGATGAGCATCATACTATAAAGCGTCTATTACAAACGGACTTTCATACTTGTTTTCTTTGATTAAGTAAGCAATATGGCATCGCTGTTGAGACTTTTTCGCAAATGTGATGGATCCACCCATACATTGCAGATTATTAAGTGCTTGTTGTCCCGCATATACCCATTAGTCTGTATGCGACATGCACCATCTCACATCTGACCCATATAAGCTGTAACAAGCCATCTGGCAGATCGCTGCAGACGAAAAAGGAAATGTGTTATCGTGAAAAAATTGCAAATATAAATAAATTCGCATTGTAACCTTTGGTCTGAGTGTCATTTAGTGGGTGTATGAATCTATCTCGCAGCAAAGTTATCGGTTTTTGGTTTTATATTTTTTTTATTGGGCCAATGAGCGCTTGTGCAATCCATATGAGACAAGAACGCTTGGTCTCAATTAAAGCGGATGTGTAACGTTGTCACTGTGTGTTGTGACCTGTTGAGGCATAATTTCGAATGGCCATGAATATCTCAATTCTAAGCGCAAAAGAAAATAGAAAAAATTCGGAGAACATTCGCAGAGCTTTCAATATTCTAACATGCTGTCAGTGGTAGACCAATTTAGACAACGTTAAGTGGAATGGCCTGCACGGCGCTCGATTATGTCGTTCATCTAAGGCAAACGTCGATTTTCGACCGGCCTGTTGATGATCAATCTTGCTAAGCAGCCCGCAGTAATAACTCACATTGTTATTATGGACCAAAACACATTGCACAATCACAAGGAAAATCGTTTCTAGCCGGTAATTTCAACTTCCAGATAATTCAATTGAAATGCGATAACCCTTCATGGTCTTTTATATGTTAAATAGTGTATTGCACGTGCAATACATGCCTATAGTCATTAAATTAAGATAAAGGGCTTTCATCTTTATCAACTTATGTGCATGGCAGATTTGTACATTTCTACAAACGAGATTGCTGTTTTGGTGGTATTTTCGTGATTGGTTGGAAATAAAAAAGAACATCAGAGCCGGTTTGCAGGCTGTTTATAATCCAAATCAACTATTAGCAGGAACATAGACTTGGATAGTGGTCTTTGAAACATTGTTATTTGACCTATGACTTGCAAAATAAGCGACCGTCAAGGAATTCCCCGGGTGTAACAATCTCTCAATGTGACTGATTCATCAAAGTGAGCGTTACCCCTGTGCAGACATATTACCAGAGAACATGGTACGACAAAAATAGCTCCAACCCCAAAACAACTCATCACTTATGGCCAATTCATGCGTTTGCTGACCGCAAATAAAGAGAAAACTCTCATGCAAACTCCCGCTATACGACGATCATTCCTTTATTCAAAGGATCTAAAATAAACACAGATAAGTGACTTTCAAACAATTCTCAGTTATTGCCGACTTGCGTTATATAAAGGATGATGCAGCTTTATAGAGTACTAATCCCTGACGGGCATTACTATTAAGCTGGGGTTAAAACGGACTTTAACAGAGGCCATTTGATTATGATTAAGTAGGATGCATTACGGTACTGTTGGGATTTTCTCTCAAATGTGATGGATCGACAACATGCATTTTGGGTTATTTAGTGTCTGTTGTCACGCAAATACCAATTAGCCAACATGCAGCATTTCAAACCTTAGCTGCCTCAAGCCATTAATGAAGAGACTATCTGGCATATTGCTGCTCATAAGAGGAGTTAAACTCCATCCTGCTCAATAGAGCCAGACTCTTATTAGATGCGATGGTTAGATGTAGCGCTGTGTTTAAATGTTTATGGCCCACGATGGTACAGTGACTTAAACCTGGGAAATACCATTTTTCCGCTTTTTTTAGCGACATACATACATTAATGAAACGCTTTATACTTGTCTTCTCTACTGACTTATGATAATTGATAATGTCAGAATTATGAGCTCAACAGCAACGCCACATATGGGCTATTGTGTCCCGTACATATTATAATGTACACAGACAATGATAGGACAAACTACAATAAGCGATAGCGTGCACGGAAACTACGCTGACTTTACTTGTTCTATGCATTATTACAGGGCTGTTGTTGCACTGCTTTGCAGCGCAGTGATATGCATTTAATTAGTTGATGAAAGTTGCCGTGAAAGGCGATTATTCACACATACATGTAACTGCTTGCTATTATGCGCTTAATATTGTGGCAAAAACGTAAATTTGACCTCTATTGTTATAATGGGAGCGAAATTCAAATGGTTGGTATTGTGCGCTGCTTCAGTTATAACGAACATACATACTGTGCAATGTTAAAAGGCCTGTAGAGAAATAACGGTCTTACGGCCCGAAAATGCACTTAGGTATATGATGTGTACTTGCTTCTCATCGATATAACTGGCCTTGGTATTCGACAAGTCACATAGAAGTCATGAACCGTCTAAAGTTTTCGTGCCCTTAAAGCGAGCACATTTAACCATTTCATTAAAAACCGTAGAGATGTTCAGATACAAATTAATAATTATGCCGGAAATGGGCTAAATATAATGACCGGGGAAATGTTATCGCAGGAGACGTTGAAAACACACACAGCATAAGCAATCAATTTTCTCCAACCGTTATATATGGATAGTTAAAGCCCCGTGCTTGATATTGACAAGACCACTGATATTGTCTGCTCCCTTTCACATATTTATAGCTCAGTAACTCTGCCATTTATTATCGAAGGGTCATTGTGGATAACTTCTCTGTTTCTGCATTTCTACTTGACAAAGGCGTACTCGCCTGTATAAATTTATGAATTAATAAACCTATAAACCGTCTTTGAAAAAATACCTTGGATATTAAAATCGTTCGTCATGGAATAGAACATTCTCTTACTTTTACTGCGCGCCTTATGACATTGTAGCGGTGGAGTATGCTCATGCCGACCGTTGCGTCGCCAATACGTTCCACGCCATTAACACGAGATCTTATTATCGGCATCATGATTGGTTTGTGTAGACAGGCACAAATGGCTGACCTGGTTGTCAACTGCATAGAAACGTTTAGTTTGTAAGAGTACAGTGGTATCAACGATTGTTTCGAAATTGGTCATAATTGCTCAAGTCTGTTCACATGGTGTTTATCATTTCACATTGCATTCTGGTGGGTTGGAGTTCTTCGTCACCAAATAGTCGTGAATGTGCTCACTAATTATTATAGAGGCCGTCTCATCAGGTTGTCGATGTGTATGACACATATATCTGTAACAAAGTTGACAAATGTTACCTATAGAAGCGATACACTCTCTAAAAACACTGATTACAAGCATAACTAATCAACAGCATAGCTAATCTGAACCGCGCTTTTCTTCGCTTTAACTGTTCTTCGCGTTATCATGATAAACTCAGTTATGAATATTAATACTAGCTATAAATGTAAAAATTGGATTAAATCGCCAGCCTGCGTGGCATTAAGGACAACACAGTTATAAAAATATTGCTAACTGCACCACAACAAGCAACCCACTGATCAAAAAGAGTATGTTATATATACCGCAATTCTGCTACTGTGATTCTTTATAAATCAACAAATGCTTAAATGATTACTGGATAACGCAGCATAATGCACTGATGGGTTTGATATGATGCGTTAGTTGGAGGGTGAATTATTGCAAACGACGGATCGGAAGATGATAATGCTGACCATTAGAATATTAAGTGGCTAATACATGAAAACAATAATTGTTGGACAAGCCAGCCACAGGGATAGAAAATAACCATATCTTTTCCTACTTGCATATTCCCAAATGACACATCAAGGACGCAGCAGTATTCCACCGTCTAATATCCGTTTCTTTCTGCGGCAATGCTAAATGTTTGTCCTTGACTCGACAGTATTATTCTTTCTCTAATATGTGTTCTAAGAATATGGACTTCATGTTATCTTTTGCCTTGAACCCGGGCAAAATGGATCTCTTTTACAACAAAGAGCTCTCTTTGTAATGGTCGTACTTTGTTCGGCAGGTATAGACACTGGCTTGGTATCATTGGAACGACATTTTGCAAGCACTTTATATCCTGGCCTACCCAGCCTTTCTGTGCGATATTTTAAACGGTCATAATTTCAGCTCACCCAGATACTCCACCTAAAATCTGTTGGCGACAGCCTTGTTTTACTTGGTTTCCTCCTATCACTTTCGACTGTTAACGATGTGTGGTTAATATACACCACCTCGTTCACCTTCAGTCAATTTGTACAAACATTTTACTACAGCAATGTATTCCTATTCAGACGTATGTCTTGCGCTGTTCTTGAAAAGATCAGGTGCTTTCCCTGCATCTGTACATATTTACGTCTGAACAACTTGCTTAATCCAATTCGTTTCAAATAATTGTGATAACGGGTAAGATTCTTACGTTAATAAACACGATGACTGTAGACATAACGCAAACGCGAAATTACAGGCAAGTCACTGGCGTTTTTGTCTCCTTAATTACACCCTTGTTGAAGTGTCCTCCATATTTCTAGGTAAGCACCACGTATACTATATAGATACAACATGTTGATTTATCCTTAATGTCAGTAAAAATGGTGGTTGATCATTGCGCTCGCAATCGTGTTATAATTGATAGTGTGGCGTTTGTGTGAAGGTCGTATATGTGTTTATGCTCGTCGTGTGGTTGGTTATTGGTTGAGAGCTATGTCCAGCATATGCATGAACTGGTTATTTGTGATGTGTGATTTTGAGGTTGTAACTGTGTGTGTCGCAACATGCACGCTGCGTGCTGCTTCATGGTAAATCATACCGCTTTAATACAAGGATATCTGCCTGCGCACGGGTATCGCTTACTTTTACAAATCAGCCGTGTAGGTTTATGGCACTAAACGTCGTCGACTTTGGTGTACTACTCATGTGTTTGATTTCCGAGCTTAATGGTTTCCTTTTGCGCCTTGAATCGATGCATTCATGGTCGTTAGCAATTGTTGCTCAACAGGTTAGAGAAAACAATGGCAACGTGATGTATCCGATATAATGAAGGCCAAGCGTTCGTGTCTCTTACATATTGCACAAGCCAATAGCGAGTAGTTGCTAAATGAAATCGATATAGCACCAATAAAAGATATAGATTAATCCATGCACTTACATGATAATCAAACCAAAAGTTACATATAATTGCTGGCTATTTGCAATTATGTAAATAAGCGTTCTGCCTAGAGGGATACTTACTTAAAATCACGCATATCATTCTCTGCCTCAATAGAGCCCTGGCTCTGCTTGAATTTTATATGTCTCTAAAGCAAAGTCGGCCACATCCCTTAAGCGCTATACAAAATAGCTTCATGGATATACATTATTCCTGCACATAAAGGACCTGGTCAGAAATCTGTCAGTTCTGAACACAATGTGATATTTGTGCTTATCTTCGCACCAAGAAAAAATACCAATGCTACAGTAACATATAACAACCCAGAGCAGCACACAGTGTTTGTGTCATGTGTGGTGGATATGAAACGCGCACAGCTATTGATGATATAGACAATGTGCTCTAGGGCCTGCTATATATCACTCTAGTGTGGACTAATAAATGACAGGCCTATAGCCTACAGCATATGATTCAAAGAAGCCATCTGACATGCTATCAGTAGATATGTAATACGATCCAGACAGCTCAGGTATTTCCTAAACGGGACACAATGGACCCATGTGTGGTATTGCTGTTGAGATAACAATACTGACACATTCAATTATCATACGTCAGTAGAGAAGGCAAGTAAAAGCCGATTCATTAAATCGCCAACAAATGCGGAAAAAGGTTTATGCTCAGGTTTAATGCCCTGTAACATCATAGGACAGAAACCTCGTGAAAAATTTAAATACAGCGCAAAATCTAGCCATCGCATCCAATAAAAGTCTGGTTCTATTGAACGGGAGGGAGTTAAACTCTGCTCGTCAGCAGAGATATGCCAGATGTTTTTTTCACAAATGGCTTGAGACAGCTATGATGGGTCATGTTTGAGATGCTGCATGTTGGATCCAGGCTAATTTGTATTTGCAACAGACACTAAATAACCGTCGATGCCTTTGGTGGATCCATTACACTGGTTAGAACGTCTTAACAGTACTGCCCTGTATCCTACTTAATCATAGTAAAATGGCCTCTTCAAACATGTAAGTCCGTTTTAACAGAAGTATGATAGTGATGCCCGTCAGTGAATAGTGCTGTATAAAGCTGCATCATCAGTTACATAATGCAAGCAGGCAATAACTTATAAATAATAACGGTTTTTCATGTAACGGGAGAGAACAAATGTTGCCATGATAAATCTAACAAATTATCTATGTTTACGATGCCTTAGGGAATGAACGCCGGCTGTTACCGGTAATAGATGCATTAGGGTCAGTGGCATTACAAAAGATATATTTCATTTGGTCATTTGGGTGAGTAAGCTAATTGAGAAGATATCGCCTGTTGCATATCCACCAGAGCATTTGCACGAGAATGTTGTGCCCTACTTTTCCACTGTAGCAACTCGATGAATGTACGAGCAAATCGTTTGATGCCGTTATTCTCCTATATTTTACATTACCAAACAAAAAACGGTAAATCATGCATATAACACATTCCTAATAAAAATGGCCTGACGTAGGCCATGAATAATCAACCACAAGACACGCTCACATATTGATATCGAAATACAGTGGAAATGACCAAATACCCTCTTTTACAATTGACTAACCTCATTTCCCCACTGTACTAAAGCACTTCAGCTCTTTTGAATTGCAATCACACCAATACAAATCAGTAATGGTAAATCTCACGACATTTTGTGCTCGCGCTCGTTGAACACGGGTGCACATGAACAGCGATATATTTATTAATTAGTGAGCGATAGCTTCGTATTTAACGGACAGGAGCACTGCGATTCTATGAGGCCCTACATAAACCCTCAAGTGGCATTACAAAAGATATATTTCATTTGGTCATTTGGGTGGGTAAGCTAATTGAGTAGATATCGCGATTGATAACCCAGAGAATCTCATGGGATTTGAGTTAGCGTACATATATGTTATAATAGGGGAATATTTATATCTACTGCTAGTGTATGACGGAGAAAGAATTGCAGCGTTGCGTTGTTGATATAAAAAAGGGTGTTGTGTTTGTTCAAGCCTATAGTGATTCGAGCAATGACAATGCTGATAGGGATGTTGTAGCTGTCATGATAAATATCGTCTGATTAAGACTAGCCCAAGCATTTGGGAGCAATTATATGGTTATATGAAGCAATATTGCAACAGATTAAGCAATAGTTGCAGGTATGTATCAGTAACATGTTGAATCATTCTGACAGAGCGCATTAGAAACACTAATGCAACAGAGGTTCACAACCATCGTATGTAAAAATTGCCATGATTAAGGTTGCAATTGGTGTTTAATTAGCAGACAATTCTATTAAGGGGATCGAGATTACTTTGTAGCTAAAACAGTCACTAAGAAATTGCATTGACAGTAGATTTCTCTAAAGCTATTTGATAGTTAAACATGACAGCATACTTATCAAAATAAACATCAGCCTTGCCCTTGTAGTAATAATTCAAATACATATGCAATCTTGGTCGAAAATAATTAATCCATCATGCGAATTGTTACGTGTAGCATATGGCTGCAAATTGTATGCAAACTTTGTTTCCTATGCAGTCACCGTCACCGTAGGAATATATTACTGCAATGTAAGACACAATTCAAATAAGAGTACCACATCTATGGAGAAATATACATCTACCATGCCAATTAATTGCAAAAAACATACAAAGACACGGGTGCGGTAATGCTAGTTTGTTCCATGCCGCTAATTTGTCCTAAGCGGAGTACATCATATCCCTGACACACCGTTCCTCTACGTACTATATTAGTCCCAGCACTACTTAAGAAATTAATCTGGCTGACAAGGCTTCAGCGAACCTGCAGACTCATATATTATACTCATCTTCAGTATGTGTTTGGCCCCATTGATATCCAACAACAACTTGCACTACAAACGTTAAATGAAGTCTTCAATGCCGCATATTATTCCAAATTGATCCAAAATCTAGCTCATGAGGCTTCATCTAATTAATTTGCCCCCAACCATGTGTTTTAGGTTAGCCAGGACGCTGTTTAGTCCAGTATCGACGATAAGATATCTGTCACTAAATTACCTATAAAACTGCGTAATAGAAGGTTATTGAAGTGTCCAATATCCTTTTATACCGCGTACGAAAGGGAAAGGCTGGAATTGTTTTCTCTCACAGATTGACACATTGTTATGTTATGGTACACTAGTCAGAGGCTTTTAAGATACATAATATAAAAAGGTAACACGTTTTATATCCCTACACGGTATACATTCCCTCACCCCCATCTCCTCACACAAATCGTGCGTGTTGGACTTACAAACCCTGCACTATGATCGAGGTGATAAAATATACAGTTGATGAGAATGAAGAAATGCCACTTTCTGCTAAAAACATCCGACAATTTATGAGGTAAAATCATCTCACACGAACGATATTTACAAAATTGATTGAACAAAGTAAATGAGTTTTAGCTATGACGCCGTTCACAATTAGCTGTTCCGAAAACACGCAATTTCGTTCGGTTGCACAAACCAATCATGCTTCCGTTACTCTCATCTCTTGTTAATGACGTGGAACGTATTGGCGATGATAGATATTACAACTGAGGTGATATTGTTTCTCGCTTCAACAAATATTTATTCAACTAACCGTAGACGATCACAACATTCTGTCGGCAAATATTGTTGTTTTCGTTTATTGTTGATGCCCCCGAAAGTGTTTTAGAACGACTAAGGCAAATAATATTATCTCAAATATCACCGTAAAACCGATATATACCAATGATCTGCAGACATGGACTTCTACATGAGGCTTAATTGCTATATTAAGCCTCATATTGAAATCAAAATGTTTACATAATAATTCACATTTGAATGACAATGCGTACGCAGCAGTATGTCTAAAAACATCGATAGTACACAAACATCGATGGTTCTAAATGCGATTATCGATTACGATTTACTCGATTGGGCCGTGTAACCCGCTAATAGAGTAAATGCCTGGTGTGTGTAGCCTGAAGTTCAATAAAGGTTCATATGGTACGGAATTTATACATACTTGTTGCTCATCAATGTACCACATTCACATTTATCTAAGCACAGTCAAAACACGGTTCTTAATCAAATTTATTTAACTCCTATTTATCATTATATTTCAATCTATTTATTGCTAAGCGCAGTGCATATAACAATGGTTATATCAGGTCGCTTCTTTCCAATTACACAATAAATTCAATTGATAGATTATAATTACAACGCGGTAAGAAACCGCTTCAAATTGGTCGCGTGTAAATAACACGTTCAAATGACCCTCTTTTATTGTCATGAATACTAAAATCATTGTACAAATTATAGCAAGAAGAATATTCTAAGATGAAAAAGATTATTATTTAGCAAATCGATATAAGTAATGCCCCATCTTCAACATGACAAAAATATTCAGTAACGTTGAGTAGTTGAGAAGTTCTGATTTAAAGTTAGGACAAATACAAATGAATATCCTTTCTGGAATCACTATTAAGTTTGAGGCCTGTGATTGTGGTAAAGTTTTACATTTGATGTAGCCCGTCATGATGGTTTCTAAGAGTTAATCAATCGATCGCAAATTGCTCAAGGAGAGCTGTTTTCGGACATCAATTTGTTTTCGGATCAGGAAAGCCCTTTTTCAATTATTAGTACAACATGTATTTGGAAGCATGCTCATGGTTGCTCGGTGTGGCGATAGGAAACCTGTTGATTACGTTAGCCAAGCCACGCCCTAAGAAAGCCAGTCGTAGATACAATGATGCACTACTATTTTAGTAAATTGTGCCACACACGGTTGTAAATATCCACTCTGGGGCATTTGAAATCATTATGCATTAACACCCTGTCAAATAACGCGAAATAAAAGCTTACGTCCTCTCCGGTGTGGCTTAATAAGTAAGAGGCTATCGCCTACGGCATGCGATTCGCAGATACAATCTGACATGCGGTCAACAGGCATGATACTAGGTCCCGTCAATCCTATTTTCTCAAATGGGACTTGATTGCATGATTGATATGCTCCTACGGAAAAGACATTCAAGGCCGCCAAAACACCGGGAAAGGGATAAAGCGTACGCTCAATGACAACCGCACAATAGCACACATCTACGAAGCAGTACCTCATTAATTCAAATTGGCAGATGTTAAAAAGGTGTAAGAGGACAGTTAAATATATAAATATATATATATATATATATATATAAATATAAATATATATATATATATATATATATATACATATATATACACATATATGCATATAGATATATATATATATATATATATATATATATATATATATATATATATATATATATATATATATATATATATATATATATATATATATATATATTTACATATTATATTAAAGGATTACAGGATCTTTTAACAACGAAGGAAGACCAGGGTGGTTTGATACAGGACATATATATATATAGATATATCAACGTCGGTAATGATAGCTAATGGATAGGATATACGTTGTTGAGCAGTAGCTGCTTAACACATGACAAACGTAAATTGATTTCAGTAATATTAACCTAATCTCATTAAGACTCCACAAGTAATATGCGTCAATGCAATTTGGCAAAATTCCACATTACACAATACTGCAGATGGTAGCTACTCTGATATCATAATATGTTTGCACCTCTGATGCATCACGCATCCGTAGCTAATGGAATGGGCGTTCTTAATCCATGCAACACAAAATGAAATGTTCACCGCATGGCACGAAACATTTTAGCAATAAAACGTAAGTAGTTTAGTTTGCTGAATTTATCGGATTAAACAAAACATAATATGCACATCCCCTTGGCATAATCAGCACTAACCGGTGATATGCGAGTACAAATTACTCCAACTCTAATGACTTTCAACGGCCCGTAACGTTGCGGTGTTGATGGTAGTAGGCCTCAGAGAATAGGACGAAAGACTTAAAATTATAGCTGTATATTTACTACAGTTACACAGCCAACGACGATTCATCTGATGATATTCGGTCATTGCGGTATTTGCTTTTGAATGTTGACTGTTTAAATCTTAGCAACAAAGGAAATTGGATTGAGTTGAAGATTACGGGTGTCGGCTCTATATGAATAAAGACATTATGGTGATTCGACTGGCTTAGTCAACATGGGAAGTTTTACGCGACGTTCTCATTAAGAGGTCCACCGCGACTTTTGATATGAGGCGCGAAGTTCAAGCAAGTCGGCTCTATTCCATGCTGGACGGTTATAATATCCGCAGTAATATCCATTGCGTATCACAATCAATTCATAAAGCAATAAATTCATAGAAATTCACAGGAATAAGTAAATTGCTCCAAAGACCGAGCTCTGACCGAGCTGATATATTATGTGGACTCAATGAGTAAATATTGCACGGCTGTCAATTAAACGGCTTAATGTGCTCGCTTCAAGGACAAGAAAACTATAGACGGATCATGACTTTCTATATGACTTGTCAAAAGCGAAGGTCAGTTATGACTTTTTATATGACTTGTCAAAAGCCAAGGTCAGTTATATTGATGAAAGGAAAGTACACGTAATATCCCTAAGTGCCTTTTTAGACCATAAGACATTTATTTATCTACAGGCCATCAACATATTACAGTTAAGATGCTTTAACTTATAACTTGGATTAGATTGCGCAATCGAGTCAATCTCTTAATTGAATCAACGCACAAAACCAGTCGTTTGGAGCTTGCTCGAAATATCACACATGCCATATGTCTTACTTAATCATAGCAAAACAAGTATGAAAGTATGTTTAATAGACGCTTAATAGTGTGATGCCTGTCATTGAATAGTGCGATACAATGTTGAAACACCAATTCGACAATGAATGCAGGCAATTACTGGCAAGCAATAAAGGTTGTTTATGGACCAAACTAACGCCGAACATATGTTGTCATGTTGTTAAATTATTCAATTAACTGTGTATTCGATGCCTTGGGGAATTAAAGCCGGCTGCTACCGGTAATAGATACACCAGTATCCGCGGCATTGCAAAAGTCATATTTCATTGGGGTGGGTAAGCCAATTGAGAAGATATCGGCTAAGGCATATCCACCAGTGTATTTGCAAGAGAATGTTATGTTTTGCTGTGTGCTATAGAGGCACTCGACAAATGACAGAGCAATATATACTCCTGTTCATCATCTTATTTCTTTTGTTTTGTTGCTAATATGTTACACACAGAAAGTTGCTTCTCCATGAGGCGCTAAACATATAACAAGGAACCAGTCAGGTTGTCATAGATACTGTGGGTCTTAAGGTTGAGCATTTAGCCACTACGTCACGTAAACCGGCTGTATATTTAATTTTGTAATTTTGTATCCCTGCTTGGTAAAAGCATCCGTATACACCTCCTTATCATAGGCAGTGTCTCTACATACATATGCTGTCAGTCGACTTTTTAACAGTATTGTCGTGTACTCAATGTTTCTGATGAGGAAAATTGTTTGGGGAATTTCTTGTTGGATGGACGATATACAGCAGTCCTGTTTCGCCCGGTACCTTAGGATTGGAGCAGCATCGAATGAGAGTTATTATGAAGAAACAATCTTCATATCAATCTTCATATCAATCACAACGGGCATGTGATAAGATTATACGACATCTGTTCACTGATCAACGTAAAACTGTAGCTCGCTACATACTGTAATGAATGGGCTGATTTACACGTTATTTCGTCTTAGACAAATTAAGTTTTAGGTAATTTATTATGTGATTATTTACTGTTATTCACATAGCCAGTACTCTCAAGAGGTGCTTTAAAGCAGAGCATACAGATACTGCATTAAATAAGGCGCTCATTGACTTTTCCAAGTACTCATCTCTCTTCCAGGCGTTCCGGGATTTTTTAAGGATCTACATTAGCTTCCATCAACTTCTGGAAAATTAGCTGAGACAGTAAAAATCATTAATATAGATGTGACCTCATTTCTAAGCAACGGCAGGACATTTGTCAAACAATATACTGTTTGACACGGTTATGTCACCACAACATTTCAACGTGCAATGTTGTATAACTTGATCGTGGCGGTTGAAATATTGAATAACTAGCTTTTGACGGACGAAATATTGACTAAGAGATTTCGATGATTGTTTATATTGTTACTTTATGCAGATTTATTCTATACATGTCAGTCTGTCAAAAATCTTCTTCGTATGAATTTGATCTAGTACAGTGCTGTTGCCTTGTTGTATCGATGATAGGTGGCGCAACCACATATGGCTGTAATAATACACAATCGCCTGGTTCATAAACCATGTGTGTCTTTATAATCGTGCGCATGTGTGCAACTTTCAATAACAGTATAAGGAATAAGAGCATAATTGTCGTTATCAATTTTGTAAATATAGTAATATATATTTTGTCATTACTATAACTAACAAAGCATTAACATAGTGGGTAACCATTCTGGAAAGTATATTTGACAAGTTATCTTTCCGTCTGCGTGTTAATTATATTTTTGAATGCTTAAGTAGATAGCAAAGGAGGCAGCAGGGTGCACCCTAAAATTATGTGTTCATATAGCCTCAGCGCATTGCTGCTATTAGAAAACCATTGGATCGTTAGGATGGATTTTGCATTACTGCCAATTTATTGAATTTAGGCACTGTGGTAGCTTATCAAGGCAATCACAAAATGCTTCTCAGGTGAGATCACAGATATTCATAATGTCTGCCATATTTATGTATAAAACCCTTTTGCCATTACCAATATTTTCATCAGAGGGAAACCTCTTCCGAGATTGTTCCGGCTCTTTATATCTTGTTGACATGGCATTTTCATGGATATGCATCACGTTAAATGTGCTGTAGCTACGTGTTTACCGGTTTACTTATCTAATATAACCAGACCATACACACTGATGTTCCGCGACTAATCATCAACGTTGATCCTCACGTGAGCTCAGAATGTAGTATTGCAGCATTACATTGTCTTATGATTTCTACTATGGGATTGACTAATTGAATTTTGTTGGCATTCTTCAACGACGAATATGTTAGGTATGTGATGATTATTAGTAGACAATGAGTTACCCATGTGATATTGGATACTAGAGGTCAGCAAACTAATAGCACTTGCAGTGAATCATAGATGTGCACATGAACAATACCATTAACATATGGCAAAATATTACTATCGGTATCCACATTACTGTGTTTACCCATGACATTCGCGCCTAATTCATGCAACTCACTATTTATGCTGCTTCGTTATTCAAGCTATGTTTACAATCATGTCAGTATAACTGTAGATTGGTTATCATCGGCTTAGCTTAGCCTCGTCATTTGCGTTGCATGTTAAACATTCTCACGCGCATTCACAACTTATCGGAATTCAATATTTGGCCTTTTAATGTCCAAGGTTCTATAGCTTACAACATTTAAAGTATGCATGGCATTAGCTCCCACGCAGGTCCAGTAACTCTACTATTCATCATTAACATAACATCTACAAAGTCCTGGACAAATTAGGGCATTTTTCAGATAACTAAACACAGCCATGTGTGGTTTTACCGTTCCAAAGGGAGAATTATGTATGTGAAAGCCTAAAAAGCCTTAAGGCATGGTATCTATATGACGATGTCACCGTTTTCCATAATATTGCTCTGTATTTTCCTTAATTTGGGCTAAAGGCGGCATTTTGTCAATTGGAGATACTCGGTTTTTGTTATTGCATAAGTTAAATAGAATCTGTATTGAACCGAACATTTGTCACGTGACATGATTGTTGTTTTGTAGAATATTCTGGTTGCCTGGACTCACGAAAAGAGACAGGCCTTTTCAAAGCAGGAAGTTACGACGACACATTAGGGGCATATAAGGTCCTTAGCGCGACTTACGATGCCATAAGGCGCGCAGTTCAAGTAACAAAAGGTACTATTCCATGCCGAACGGTTGTAATATCAGCAGTGGGTTTCCATCTTTATTAAATCACAGATTTATGCATGTGAATAAGCCTTTGTCATAGTGAAATGATGCAATAATGAGGATAATCGACGATCACCCCTGTAGAATGATTGCCAGAATGACTGAGTTTTATTGCATAAATATTAGAGAGGAAACTGACAATATCAGTGATCTTGTCAAGCGCGGTGCTTTTACTGTCCATACATTTCGGTCGTAGAAAATTGATTGCGTCTGCTATGCTTGTTGTAGCCAACGGTCACCGTCTTCTGCAATACTGATACCCTTGTCATTTAATACAGCCAATTTCCGACATGATTATTAAATGCTGCGAATTTCGCTTACATGTAGATACGTATAAATATGTCGCTTACCGTTAAAACGTACGCCTTCAAATCAAAGTACTGATAACGTTTGGAAGAAAATATCGAACGGCATGAGAAGATAAAACTACAGCTCATGACACATCATAACAAATAACATCATCGTTTCAATCAGTCTCATGGTAGAATCTGCATAAGCGCCGACAATTTCCTTGAAACAAGTGTTTTATTCATACCACTCACAGAATTATGATTGATAATTCAAATAATGGATGAGACAAAAACACCTATAATCGGTGGGGTCATACTATTCTTCTAGGTTTTAGCCCGAACATTCAGCATATGTACAAATTTGAAAGCTTATGCAGGCTGTAATAATAATATCGTGAATATTCTAAAGAATACTTCGAATCCCTTGAAAGAGAAGCAAGAATATAACTCTGTCTTATAATGTCTGGGTAAAATGCATAGCATGATGATACGCAGAAAACAGTAAATAATTCTATTGATCGAGCCGTGACCATGCTGCTATGATATATAAACAGCAAAGGTGCATATTTCTACGATTTGCAATTTAATTACTTAATGCGTTCGCTTTATTGGCTTGAAAACAATATACCGTTCATGCATTTCTATGTGACTTTCATGAGCTTATTAAATGCATAACACTGCGCTGCAAAGTCTTTGAAATATATTAGCAATCAGATGTGATCTACATAACTAATATACCATGATGATTCATAAGTATATTGGACTGCAATGTGGTGTTCACTAAGAGTGAGGCGGAGTAACACTTAGAACGTTTCATGTATGGCTTTCATCGTTCAGTGCTTGGTGTCGTCTAATATAGTCATAATGTCGGTAACGTACAAGACCAAAGACATATGATATAGGGAATTGGAAATTTACTAGTATTGGTCTCATAAATGATTGGAGTCTGACATACATCGGAATTCAAAGCAATTCTGTCCATCATATTTGATACGATATTATAATATCCCTTTATCTTTACACCAGCTGTATGCGCATAGTACTAAAAGCTTGTGAGTAGACCACAATCTGACTGATATAACGTATAAATGACCAATGAGGCTCAGGCATTGAGAATAAATGCCGTACAGAGGATATTATTTGGTCACCTTCGCTCACATTGTTCCCTCAAAATGAAGAGTCCTTCTGCGCAGAGTAGCGTCGCATCCATTTCAATAAATGTAACACGACTTTGCCCTTTAGATACAAGGTGCACTCAAATATCGTCCAGCTCTGTCAATTTGTGTTTTAATAAAAAAGGTTAATAGTTGAAAGTGATGAGAGAATAAACGTAATGCATCTCGTTTATTGCGTAAAGGCAATAGGATGCATTCACAGCGCCAGCAAACCGAATGATGGCTCTTGTTATGTTGTTTCAATTCATTTGGAATACACGCATCGATTTTTTGACTTTTTAGATTTGCACAAGAACGAGGTCTCTGTAAAAAGCTAGTGGATATGCGTAATGCATGCACTAAATAGGATTTCAATCGATGCACTAAAGAATTTCAATCGATAGAATACACATTTCGCTTATAAGGAAAGAATGCAGTTACCAACTGCAGCGGCATAAAGTTTGAGGGATATGAGGAATCAAGTGGCATGTGGCATAAATGTGTGCACGTTATTAACTTCTATATTCTGAATGAGCACGGCGTCGTTTGTCGTGTTTGTGGTGATTCTGGAGACTGGCAACTTATAATGCATCCTGATCGACAACAATATTTATCACTCTTTAATCAATAGTTTTGGATTCGACAATCACTTAGGACTACGCAAAATAAAACCCAGGTCTCTGCTATTCCTTACTAAAGTGACACACTATCA
This sequence comes from Urechis unicinctus, assembly GCA_034190875.2. Classification (NCBI taxonomy): domain Eukaryota; kingdom Metazoa; phylum Annelida; class Polychaeta; order Xenopneusta; family Urechidae; genus Urechis; species Urechis unicinctus. The sequence goes on from CM067343.1 coordinate 29,659,753, forward strand.
GCAATATAGAGGAAGAAACGTAATAGAGATTTGGCGTTCTATTGACATCGAGATGAGGAATTATGAGATGCAATGGACCAAACATGGTCTTCCAACGATGTTATTGAATCTCATGTCTATGTCTATGTATAAATCAAATGCCAGACAAGATCTTATCAGTTAATTGTCAAGCTGCAAAATTTTGCAGTGAATGAATCTTCACCGGATCATCAGAGCAGATTCATCAATTGGTGGTTTTGTCAATTCCTAAGAATTCTAAAATTGCAGGAGATTTTGGAAAAGATGCATTCATTAGCTCATTATTTTCCGTCACCAGCGACAATACGTCTTACACGACAATACAACTTTCAATGACTATGGATAGAATATGATCAGAATCCGTTGGGTAGTTTGTCATCAACTATTCGAAACGTAGCATGTCACAGAATGTTCGACATAATTGTTTTATCACGCACGTAAGTATAAGGCAAAACCGCAGTTAATTGTCAATATGATATGGAAACTGAATATTTTTGCAATTTCATTTCTAACGACAATGGTACCAATATGTACATAGAATTAAAACAAGACGATCCTCTTCTTCCTTAACAACATTTTCTACTATCCAGAGTAAACAGCTTTCCACGAAGTGTCCTCAAGGTACCTCAACGAATAAGCATCCAAATGGCCCATATCATAATAGAATACTGAAGATGGTGTTTCAATACACGTGCTTTGTTAACAATATGCTACATCTGCGATATATTTCGTACCAACAGTCACCATCCGATGCATCTACTCATCAAACTATTTAATATAATTCTGGTTTTTGCATTGGAAGTGTCTCATCAATTGCAGATTCTAAGAACCTCGCTCATTGTAGTACTGGCAATAGCTAAATCACCAAGGATGTCAATGATCAGTTTTTGTGAGCTTAGGTTAGTTCATTAAGTAATAGCATAGCACTGTTAATCATATTACGGTGCGTTGTCCTAATTTGAATCAATCCAATAATCTGCTTACATTCTTATCATTATTTCCAATAGACATCAAAAAGAGAACTAAATTACCATTTAAGTTGAAAAATTCTTTCAAATTGCTACCGCAATATGGCTTTTGTTTCACCAGGATGTGATGTCGTGCAGTGCCTTATATATTAAAAGTAAAGTAGTGATCATGTTCAACGGACAAGCAACATTTAGTATTCTGTGGCAGCATTTACCAACTGTTTCAAACCTTCAATGACTGCCATTCGGATCTGATCCAATAATATATCAAGACATGTCGCAATGCCGTTTCTATAGATTCTATGGATTTACACCTCATATAAATTGCCAAAGAACTTGACGTCAATTGTTGAGAGCCTATAACAATGCAATTACTACATATAATCAAGCAGTCATGCGTCGTTGACACAAGAGTCAATTATTGGCATCATGGTTGGTTGGTTTTAATTGAATACAATTGGTTGCGTTCCGTTGACCTGATGAGCATTATAACGGAAACAAATGTAGTTTGTTGTTTGTTATATTCATGTCGCGCACAATTATCTATGAGCGCTACAATTGTTCAGTAAACATCAATGAGCATTGGGGTACTTTTTGCATAAGGTTTTACCCCTAAACTACATATAAACAATCTGCTCATGTCTGACAACATGACCTTTAATTGTATCTGAACGCGCGTCGCTTACTGGTTATGATTTGGTATACCTATGAATAAGGCACAACGTCTAAAGAAGTTCATGTTAATCTGACCTTGATGATGATTTTGGGTTCCAATGTCACGTCTCAGGCCCTAATAGCTACAATCGGTTTCTTTGTAATAGTTGTAATGATCATGTAACCTTGGTAGTTAGAAAAACGCAATACAATATCATGCGTACCATGGCTCTCGTGTATTTCGGGATCTCTTTAATAGCATGTTAGCATGTTTTGGTAACCATACAAGCTGCTGTGTGTGAATATAAATAACATACTTATCAATACTTTGTTTTTCTCTCTAGCATTTATATGGGGCTGGCTATCATGCTACATCCTGCATTTGTGCAACGATCATATTCTACGTGGCTGTTTCAAGCAGTGAGTATTCAGTACATGCTTGTAGCAGTTATAGGCTCATTGCTTTTGTGTGCACAATGTATTCTACGCTCATTGTACCGACTGGTAAATAGCTTTAGATTAGTATATCACAGACAGCTTGTAGTCTGTTGATAGTTAGCGCATGTGCACACCGCGTTGCATGGAAATAGCATGCATATATTCCCAAGTTTTTCCATGATCGCGAAACTCTAATTTTATGTTGTCAACTTAAGAATTCCATTGTCACCCAAATAATACATGTTTCATGTAGATTAATGAACACTTATCACGTAGCCGCATGCTGATGCTTAGTATAATGAATGTGATCTCTACTATATGATTATTAAAGCAATAACATACTATGTACAATCCTCAGAGGGAACATGGAGTTGATGGGATAATGACATGGATCAGTGAGGCATGAAAACAGATATCTTGACAGGCATGGTTCAAAAGCCTGGGTTGTCGGGATACCATTAACACAAATGTCTATGCACCGGCCTTATTAAGACTTGGTAGTTGTACTGATGAACATTGGCATTCAACACTTGTTTATATAGTACATTTTTAAAGAAACAGCAAAGAAGCTTGTGCAATACTGATGAGAGTGATAGCAAAATGGATGCTACCACGTTTATGTATCCTTGTGGGTATTTCGTACAATCTGTCATCTACTTACATATCTCAATGGGAGCGCACAGCTACGCAGATTCAGATGAAAATAATTTTCTTTGCAGAGGGTTGTTATTTGCTTTATGCCATTAAATAAAGTAACATAATATCGTACCACCTATGTTGCGGTCACATAATTGTTTTATACTGATGCAGTTAAAAACTCATAGCATAGCAGTGGCTTATGTATCAGGAACACATTGGGTTGAAATCTTGTCACGAATATCTTTCGATCTGAGAAGTTTAATCCACCAATGCCTTACGCAATTTGTGCACACGAGACACAACGCCAACCAGAGCCAGTTCAATTCTTTCAAGTTAAGAGACTTTCATTTTATCACCAGTAGATTACTGAACAATCAAACAACCATCATCTATCTGAGGATGAAGTTCGGTATCATTCGTTGCAAAATATTTACAAGGCATTAGACAGATTACTGCAATTATGTAAGAGATTGCGCTTATTGGTCCTTATTTGGACTATTGAATAAATAATGGATCACGGCTGGTTGTTTGACATTCGCGCAGTTTACCACACAGAGAGTCAGTAGAAATATGGAACGATGCCTAGTAGCAAGATCTTTTGGCCGAATGGCGTTTATTTTCAAATGTGCAATGCTGGCTTTCAAATACCATAATATGACGGGTATGTTTTCTCCTTATATATAACAGCTCCTTGACGACTTTCTGATAAAGAAAAAGCTTGGCATAACGTAGGACTGACAAAACGAGCAATGAAAATTTGATTCAATCACTCCTCTTTCTAAATTCAAGAATTATGTTTTTTGGCCAACCACTGAAAATATATCGTTTTACAGGTATGACGATCTCAGCACAGGTAAGAATGCTGAAATGCACAAGATGTTGACAATTGACATCTTGAATTCCAACAGAGCTAAACGAATAGCAACGAAGTGTCGAGGACCCATGACAAATAGTTGGTAGAGATAGGGTCGTGTTGTGACTTGGCCTCTTCAGTGAACCTTTCAGGGTAAAAGGTGTCAGGGTCGGGGTATACTTCAGTGTTATGATGAAGGTAGTCGATTGGGATAGTTCCATCCACCCCCCGAACACTCCGTTGATAGTGATGTCATTCTTACAGAGCCGATCTAGCGTTGCAAATGGATTATGCAATCGAAGTGACTCGTATGTAGGGTCTTTGTTCTCCTCCAAAATGTCCTCGATCTCTTCATGAAGTTTGTCTTGGGTGTGTGTATTAGTTGCTAAACAATAAAACACGAATTTGCAACTGTATCAAAACCACCTACAAAGAAGCTGACACCTTAGGCCAGCACCTCATCATGCGTTAGTCCTCGTCTGACGTTGTCGGGTTCGTCGTCCAGCGAGCTGCCGATTACCTCATCTTGGTGGGCGTTGATCATTAGCTGAAGGAAGTCGGTTTTATTTGTGTCTTCCTTAGAGCGCTGCGATATGGTTTTTTCAATGATTTTGACGAAGAAGTTCAATGCATCTTTGGGTATTAATGAAATACCTAACTTCGCCAAATATGGGTCAAAAAAGGTAGAAAAAATCCTACCAAAAGGATAGGACTAGTAGCGTCCTCCAAAAATGCCTTTTTGGAATAGGTCACGAACGGATTATCCGGGTCCGACTGTGAGTCGATATCAAGACCAAATGCAGTACTCGCTATGACGTCCATGGTGAAGGTTCCCATGAATTCCCTCGCATCTACAATTCCACCGGTCTTCTTCAAGTTCGTCGTCAACACATGACAGCAACGATTGATGGCGTCATTCATTTGTCTCATCTGGGCAGAGCTGAATGTAGGAGTCAGGTTACGGGCGCGTTTCCATTTCTCACCAGACGATACTCACATCATATTGTTATATGAAAATGATCGCTGAAGTTAGAGAAGCGTTTGATTAGAACTTCGCGTATAATTTCGGCATCAGCCACTAGTAATGCTGGTTGTCTACCCATAAAATGGGGTAACACTTTGCCGTATTTCGATATGAACTCTTTGTGTTGAGCGGGCAAGCCCCGTTGAAATATGGGCAACATAGTTCCGATAATTGGCCACGGCCTGGGGCCTTTTAATCCGGGAGAATTATTGAACGTGCCTCATAGTGCAGTCATGTATCTATAGTATGCGAAGATGACACTCAATAGTTGGAGAAGCCACAGGGGCACGTCTATTCCAAATATCTCCATCGTCGAGATTGTTCTAGGTAACTACAGCGCCAAGTATCCGTCGTTACTTCTCTCAATCTTCTGACCCTTCCGTTTGTAGTTTCTTTTTCACTTGTGGACAGTTGTGGAGTCGCTGAACCATTACTAACTTGTACCAGCTGACCAACTCCAAGGCTAACGTGTCTGGGCAGCTGTGCGGCGCGTGATTTCGGAATATTGGTGATGCCACTCCTATTATATAGACAAGATTTATTATTGTTGCTGTTTGGACTGGCATTGTTGATTCACTGCATATCTTCCAAAATATAGGTAAGACCAGCATTGCAATATTGCCCGCGCATTCATTCTGGAAGTTAAGCAACAACATATCTCACAATGGTGGAAGATTGCGAGAGTGCTTGATATATCATACCCGGGAGAGTAGAATAGGGAGGGTTGAGGAATTGCTACGGATATCATTTTCCAAGTGGTAGGGAATCTGTGTATGATGTATTTAATGATTGTTGATAAATTGCACTCTGATTACAGCCTTGGAGGCAGCTATTAAATTCGTTTATACAGAATGCCACTGAAACACAACCTAAGCATAATATTCTCAAATATGGGAGCGCGACTAGGTATCAATATAACCATGAACCATTCCGCATTGAACAGGGCAAGGTTTACCTAAGGATATATCGAAAACAAACATAAGACAACTGCAGTTGCATATTACTTATGTACTGTCCAACGTACCCGGTTAATTTTTTCAGCAGTGCCCCCTTCCACTGGAACGATAGTATGGAATGCTTACTCTCCTATCGACCCGATGACTCGAGTAAGTTGAGTGATAGCTATATATTGCATAGTTTTTAGACCGAGTTGAGTTAACACACACACACACACACACACACACACACACACACACACACACACACACACACACACACACACACACACACCATGTTATGCTTAGCATTTCGAGCTAAGTGAATTAACTAGGCGCAGAGGCGGAACATAAATGTTACATCACTTGTTATTCTATAACGGATGTATATGCGGCAGGCGATTGCCTTATGTTTAGCATTTCAGCTAAGTGAATTAATTAGACGCAGAGGCCGGCAGTGTGACTATAAAGTGACGTCCATTGCTGGGGTCAAATGGCAGACACAGCGCCATGAATCAGCCTAATCGGTCTTCCATGTGCTTTGGTCGTGGTTATCTTCTTTTTCAGCGTTATTCGAAAACAGAATAATTCAGTGCACCAGGGGTCATCATGGTTCAGACACCTATTTGATCGGTGGTTGCCATTTGATACCGCTCTAACGACATAAAAAGTCCTAGACGAAGTTGGCGGCAAACAATAGTTATTCAGTTAACGTATCCACATCAATCGCCTTGTGGCCCTACGAATGCGCATTAGATCCCAGATACAACGGATCGGTCGTTATTATTCATTGGCTGTAAAATAAAAAGCTTCATAACAACCGGCTTCAATATCGAATTGCAATACTATCTTCGCAAATAATTGATTGTCATATTCGTTCTGCATCTATAGACTGATGCACACACACGCACACACACACACACACACACACACACACACACACACACACACACACACACACACACACACACGAACCCACACATACACCCGCACCCACACACACCCACACCAACATACACATACACACACATATATATATATATATATATACATCAATCGCCTTGTGGCCCTACGAATGCGCATTAGCTCCCAGATACAACGAATTAGTCATTATTATTCATTGGCTGTAAAATAAAAAGCTTCATAACAACCGGCTTCAATATCGAATTGCAATACTACCTTCGCCAATAATTGATTGTCATATTCGTGCTGCATCTATAGACTGATTGTCATATTCGTTCTGCATCTATAGACGCGCACACACACGCACACACACACGCACACACACACACACACACACACACACACACACACACACACACACACACACACACACACACACACACGAACCCACACACACACCCGCACCCACACACACCCACACACCATACACACACACACACACATATATATATATATATAGATATATATATATATATATATATATATATATATATAGATATATATATATATATATATATATATATTATATATATATATATATATATATATATATATATATATATATATATATATATATATATATATGTGTGTATATATATATATATATGTATATATAATATATATTTGTATTTATATATATATACATGTATATATAAATATGTATATATATTTATATACATATATATATATAATATATATATTCATATTTAAATATATATGTGTGTACATATATATATATATGTATGTATGTATATATATATATATATATATATATATATATATATATATATATATATATATATATATATATATATATATATATATATATATATATATATATATATATACACACATACCTACCTGGTATAAACCCAATTCCCAGACCAGGCTGCTTAACTCACGCCGCTGGGACGAATGACCAGCATGGTACTATTGAGCTATCGGATCGGGTGTATCCCCTGTCAGTGATGGGATCACCATTCAACGTGATCATCTGAGTCGAGGGGAGCCAGTTAAAATTTCGCGCCTTGGTGTCGAACTCACAACCTGTGGGTCGAAACGCGACGGGGTTTACCATTACACACGGGAACATACTTGCTTAACACTAGGATGGAATTTAAGAGTATGTATATTATGTCAAAATTTCGATAGCAGTTACTGCTTCGTTGCAACGGTGAGTTGCCCGTGCAGTCTATGGCATGTGATGAATGCGAGCAGAGCGTCTCGTGTGTGATATATACAGCGAGAATATACGCATGACGGTTATATGATCCACCACTTCGGTAACCGGTATTTGAAGCAATATGCCCTTATATATATAATTTGAGCCTCGATGAGCTTCACAGAGCAAACGCCAGAATCTGGTTACTTAATATGATAAGGTCAATGATGCGGGTGCGACACATTAGATGTCTGCCAGAATTGAGACCTTGCCACTTATAGATAACTTTGTTATCCAAGTGCCTCAAGTGATATATCCCTCTTTGCAGTCAGACTTTTCCGTCTTTGGGCTTTACTGGAATTTATACATTAAGTTAAAAAGATTGAAGATTTAGCTCTAATTTTATATTAATGTGATCAATAATCACATTATAGTTCAGACCCAGAGCTTCCGCTGTTAAATATTGAAACCCAATAGGTTGTGCATTTCTTTTTTGTATCGAGAGAAGAAAATCACCAAACTTTACCTCTAAAGCGTTGGGAGTCTCTGTTGCCTCCTTGTAAGAACATCATCATTAATGCATAGGAAGTTTTGAAAATTTCTTGGTTGACTAATGAACAGTCGATGGTAAGATGAGACCGATGCAGCAATAAACAGTAATACAAGACCCATGTAATACCTTGTATCGAGGTACAGTATATACACTGTTTGCAGTGGCTGTCTGATCCCAGTGTAATGCTTAAATTTGTATGGTAAGCATCCCTGTTCAATAGGGCTTAAATGATCACTGGTTAAAATTTTGTGGAAGAAAATTAAGTACAAATTACTTCTGACAAAACAGCCTTAGTATCTACCAGACCTAATTATTGATAAGGTCCATTTCAGCACAATTCTACGTGTTCTTGCAAAGACCAGTGTTCAAACCAAACCTTCTCCGTGATCGATTTACATACAAATTAATGTGCATACATAGGCACAAGTGCTTAAACATTATGAAGTGTTATTACTTAAGGGTAAAAAAGGAAACAGATTGCAAAAATAATGACCGGAATTAGGATCAATCCGCAATGATTGATGTGTGTAAATCACAAAAGACAGAGAAAACCTGGTTCACGTGATACACAGTCGTTCATGTCTAGTTACATCACTGTGATATTTAAACACGACATTGATGTAAATATATCATTGTTATGTCAAGTCCATCAACGTTGCAAGTGATTGCAATAAGTTCCACGATGGTCAAAGCAATATTTGCATACTCAAAACTACATGGATGTGTAAACTTAATCGACACAAAAGTCTTTGCTGCATTCCATAACAGTTATTGATATTCATGGCATGCACAATCGAACATAAATACTAGCAGTGGCTTCGCTGTGAAAACAATATCTTCAAACGTAGGATATTGACACATTGGAACTGTTTAGGCATTTATGGAAGAAATTAACTATGCGCAAGAAAAATAAATTGTCCAAAATAAATGACAAATATTTTGTGTATGTGTCCTGGGCTCTTGTTTCCATATAATTTGAACACATTTCCTCCATACACTGCATACTTTGGCCAGACTTACACTCCACATCAGCGACACATACAACTATTAAGATTGTTTTGAAATTAAGAGTTTCTAACAACAGATAATCAGACACGGAACCGGGACATTGTCATATTTGTGCAATAAGCAATATTACTACCCAAATGAACAGGTTTTGTTTCTTGTAGAATTAATTCATTATTAGGTGTTAAACAGATTTGATTGTCATAAGCAGTGAAGGGTAGAAACCGGAATTTTGAAGAACTAAACTGTTCTTAGTATTTATTCGAACTTATTCGCAAACGCTAAGCTTTTGCTAGGCAGCCGCGATTGATGTCGCAATGAGCGACATATCATAAGCATCGATGGCTTCGACATTTTGACGGCACATGATGAATGCTGAAGCTATGATTGGCGAATTTTATCGATACCGCCAGGTTTGCCAACCAAGCTCAAACAAAACGTTTCACACAATACAGCTCTGTTGTCGCTTTCTATCAATGCGATATCTATGTTTAACAATACCCCACACTCTTGTAAAACAACACATGCAATTTGGGCATACCATACAGATTATTTGTATAAAACATTACTCATTATAATAAAGTGTGTGTAAAATTACCCACAGTGCTCAGTATATACTTAGGATGTTGAACACTATGAAGGTATTGTGGACACGCACACTAGGCTAAATCCCACGTAGTTTATTTTAGCATCGTTCATTGATTTTTCTTGGTGTTCTTATTTAGCATAAGTACCACGAGGACTGCCACATGGTAACTCCTCATTGATTGCAATATTAATGACACGTTTAATCTGAAGATGCCGGGTTGTTGTCAAAACATTTATATTGAATTTTGGCGGCATCTTTTATAGTTTCAGATTGCAATAGCCTATAATTTTCACCCACGGTATATAATTATTCTATTAAAGTAAAATATATGTCATCTCGAAAAGGTGAATTTTCATCAAATGCGGATAAGCTTATTTGATTGCTTGAAATGACAAAGCAATGGAAGCATGCATTTGTAGCATGAGTACTCATGCCAGGTTTCCAAAACACCTACGAAGAATTTCCTTTTATCAAATTATACAACCGACACACGCAAACGTTTAACGAGGGTGCGTTTTTATTCCAACGCCATGACTGTTTCATTTGCAACTTACATAATATCTAGTCTATGAAAAAAGTCTCGTCGGTGGGTGATGCTTATATTAATTGTTAATACATTCAACACATTCATATTACTATTTATTCATACTCTTTGCCGCAAATCTCTGAAATATTGGTGTCGGGCGTCGATGCCTGTGAAGTTGATGCAATTGATCATAGGATATTATGTAGATCTATCCATGTGGTCTCTGCCAGGAAACAGAACAGAGTGTAAGGTAGTCGTCGTACTTTTCCTTTACATTTATTATTGCCTTTTTGTTCTTCTAGGGGGTGGCAGTGGAACGTATTAGCCGCCCATCGGAGGCTGGTATCGAACCATGTCATGCCAAAGAGTTTCAACCCGGTTTATGTCTCATTGTTAGCCTCCAAATACCTTCAACTCGGTTAATGACTGATACCGAGCCTTTCTGCGTCTAACTTTTAGTATTTCCTGCATCTCTTTCGAGACCCTGTCATGTGTCTCATCAATTACATGGGTCATAAGCAAAGCCTTCTTCTTGTGCACAATATAAAATATATATATATATATATATATATATATATATATATATATATATATATATATATATATATATGTCTATATATATACATATATATATATATATATATATATGTATATATATATGTATGTATATATATACATATATATCTATATACCTATTTGTATGTATGTGTGTGTCTTTGTGTGTGTATATGTGTGTGAATGTGTGTGTTTGTCTGTGTGTGTATGTCTGAGTGTGCGTATTTCCCTTTTATTGGCTCTACAATACAGCGTTCGTGAAGTGCCACGTTTCGCGTTTTGTACAATAATTAATGATACAGCGATGGGTTTTGGCTATTACCAGTTGAATAATATTTGCTTTGGTTCGGCTGGTTCGGCTGTTAGCTACGCGTTTTGTGGCATTTTGGGATTAATTGTATAATGAAACGTGACCAGTCAACCACAAGTTCATCAATTTATATTCAGCTTTTTTAAAATTTTTAATTGAGTAAACACTTATATTCATCCAGAATGGATTCACTGAGGACGAATTCACTGCCCTAACTCATTGCATTGTGTTGCATTGTGTGAGGCGTGATGCATGTGGGAGTCAGGAATAAGTTGTATTAGGTTTTCAAGAGAACCGACCGTTTGGCATACAGGTTCTGTTTTGAAAGGGGCGGATGACTAACAAGGGAGGCGTCAGACCCTGAAATATCGTTCAACAGACAGAAATTACTCCTATCAATCTGCTACGTCCATTAATTATATACACTTAATCAATGAATTATATGTATTATGGTATATTTGTGCCATGCGTTAGTCCCCAATGGTATTATTCCAGACGCAGGTAGCATTGATATGATTCATGCACGACAAACAAATTCGCTCCCTTTTTACTGTCGCAAGTTTTATCTCGACTGTCAATATCATTTAGCCTGATGGGCGAGTGTAGCAATGTAATATAAATACTTTTAAATAGGTCTTCAATTTATTATGAAATTAAATTTTGAGATTAAGCGAACGGTATTTAAACTGATACGCAGGTATACCCCAAGGATAATACGCATGACAATTGATTACCACTGTCGGAACAGATGTCATTACTTTTCGTACAATTTCACAATTTCAAATATTATTTGGGGCTATTTTGCTAATTGCGCTTATGATTTGTGCCACTATTGTGAATATCATGCGCGCACAGTGTTGGAATGCAGTACAGATGTAAGCACAACATCATAAAAGCGTGCACTGTAGACTAAGAAGAACTGCATTACGAACTTGGATGCCTGGATTTAAATCGGTGATTATGTAATGAATGGTCGAGATTCGGCGAAATACAAAGCTGGTAGAATACTGATTACGCCTGCTGTCACAATTAGTGAACTCAGCATGACGGCACATCTATCAAACAACAAAACTGTTCCATGGGTAATTTACCAAAGGACCACATGTTTATGTTTTGATTTTGTTGCAAATTAAGTTCGTAGTTATTTGGTTCTTCTGACCGGGGTTGAAGTTCTGAGCATAGTGTGCGTTATGACTATGTAAACCCTATGAGTACGAGGGGAAAAACCCAAGAAACTATTAAGAAACCTGCTTACATCATTCAAGGGTTTGAAATAGCGTAGCATCTAATTTGGTTATTTTGTGCGGTTGTATGATCAAGCAGTTACAAAAGCCATCCATCAGTGTGGGGTGGTGGGTGTGTCAAGCAGGTGTAGCACAGGTGCATCATAATCCACCGAATCCTGAGGGCACAGATGATAACACAACCATTGTGATGCAGACCAGTAAAAGTAACACAACAACTTGTTCGGATCAAATCTGTATCACAAATACTTCATTCCTTGGCGAGCAATGTATTAATGCTGTATTTGATTGCAATCACCCGCAGGCAAACAAACATAGTCTCTGGTATGGCAGTGATAATGACCTCTCATTTTGCAGAAGGGATCATGGAAACATTACTTGCTCCTGTAAGTATGTATTAACCGTATTATGGGTCTGGACTTCTATTACATGGTGAAAAAAATTTAATGAAACGCAACACCCTTGAGCTGGTAAATTGGAAATGATGTCGAATTGCGTCGATTGTTATGACGATTTACACCAATTAACTTGACAGCAGAACAATCCAAGATTGTTGGATGAGGCACATACTGAGTGCACCTGGCCCCATCAATTTTCCCAAAAAATGTGTGCATATAATGTTAATTAATTTTCACAAGTTTACACTATACTCAAACTAGGAGCTCGTCGATAACGTCGAATGTGCATTTTTTAAGAGCTGGTCCGAAGTGTGCAGTAAATCAATAAAAACATATATACATTAGTTGGATGTATCTGTGATATATTTTGTGAATAATGGGGATCATCAATCATATGCTAATTGGATGATTGACAATGAATTAAAATGATGTACTGTGAACTAGCTGCAACGATAGGTAACGCTATTTCTTCTTAATTCTGTTACAGTCATGGGTTTGTCAAGTTGTATGAATATCCCCAAACACTGCAGTTCTAAACACTGTGAATCCGAAAAAATAAATCAACATTACTAAAATCTCATCCATTGGACATTTTGTATATTTGTATGAGGTCCCCACGGAGACGTCCTCATTCCTAGCTGAACAATCTTTGTTCGTAATCTCAGATATGCCTGATACGAGCATAGTCACACGCATTTGAACGCTTTCTTATATATTTATTTCACATTCAAGGAATGGTGACCACGCCATGAAATACATATTCAAAATGGGGCCTAACAAGTGCCTCATATAGTTCGATAAAAGCTTCTTTGGAGCCACTAGTGTATGTCCGTTTGATCATCTCGAAAACTCAGATAGCCTTTCTTGCAGCTAGACTGCATTTTTCGATGGATATAAATGCATGATCAATTATGACACCTAAATCCTTATTCTCTGACACATCATATGCAGTAGAATCGCCTATTGGGTGTTCAAACTTTGTGCTACACACACCACAAGTTATGTGCCTAGTTTTTAACACTCTGAAATAAACTTTTGCGTCATCTGCAATGTTTTTATTATTATGTATTATGCACTGTCTATATCATTTATGTAGATTAAAAAATCAACGGGTTCAATAGCAATTATCACCACTCTCGGCCTTCTATTACTGAGTCATTCATATATCCATGTTACTTTGTACAAGAGAACATGCAATTTTAATTAGAAAAACGCCCCGCCAACGTTTGAACGAAACATAGGCAGATTATGGTGATAATTATCAATTGTGGAAGATTACAGATCAAACACTGAACCGTTATGCTCTCTGACCAGACGGATCAATTGTAAGAGCACTGGTTTTTGTTGGGATATTCATATAATCTGTAGTGTAATGTACATTGGCTGTAATGTAATTGAATTGGCTGCATCACCTATGATGCGCTGGCTTGTAAACTGATCTCTTTATATTCTTGTTCAGCTAAAGGTTTCCGCTGCAAACGCGTAGTAGGGCGACTACGGATGCGACGGTAGCAATGAGAGGACCCTGTTTGTGGTATGAAGAGGAGGAGCCTATCGGGCTGTGTGAATGTTAAACAGGATTTGGGCGGCGCCTTGCGTTGCCGTCTATTGCCTTCCTCTCTCAGTTCAGCATCTACCGCAGATGGTGCTGGAGGGGAGTTGTGGGAGGCCTGAGAAGAAGTTCAATCAATGCTGAGCTGGCAAAAGAGATCCCTAGTCGCCGGCCTGTAGTCAACACGTTTGTGTGCCAGATCCACGTCCGTTACCTATTCGACCGACAGAGAGGATTCGTTTTTGGCATCTATTCGGTATTGAGGATTAATAATTTCGCCGTTTTCCTTTGCAGCGGCAGCAATTCAGTGACGAATGTTAAAAAGTGCTTTCGTTGAGCACGGTAGGACGTTTTGTTCATCCCAGTAGAGTAAGAAAGTTACGGTGACATAAGATCGTTTGGCATATGGCAAGTTTGGCAATCGTCTTTGGATGTGATTATCATTGATGAAGAATGGTAAGGAGAATTGTATGGATATAAATATTTTGTGAACGTGATTTTATAGTGACCAGATGCTACTCCGGTAGATTGATGGCACATATTACGCCGATTCACTGTCCCGCAATGCACTATAAGGACCCACTGACATCAAGGATTCTCCCTGTGTTGTTATCATGTTTTCACAGTGTAATCATACAATTAGTATGACGTGGATATCGTGTCCTGGCAACGACGCATCCAGAAATCTTTCCGCATTTAGCAGTTATATAAAAATACATGATAAAGCAATACCTATGGGCATTATAATGCTTGTACATGCATTTCACACATAGGATCACATGTTCGATGGGATACGCACAAGGAACCGTCATCATGATAGTTGCAATTGTCACTTTGAAAATTCTTCATTTGGTAAGTAATTTATTTATAATTAATCACTTTAATCAGTGTTGAGAAAGATATCGCTCTGAATGAGTTCCGTCACTGTTCAGACTACAGAGATAAATAATGACAGGGGGAGAGTGTGTGAGAAGGAGGAAATTGTGTAAGAGAGAGAGCAGATTTGTCCAGTAAGTTATCCTCATTTTACACTTATCCGTGTTCAACATGGTTCCCGTCAACGTCACGATCCCCAATACTATGTGCATATGATAGGTTTCAGAATAAGTTCGTGAGATACCACGATAAATCTACGATGCACGTTTTTGCGAGAGCTAATATTGTATTAGTTTCTTATCAATTCACCGGTTAGTTGGATCAAACAGAGTTCATGGAATGATGAAGTGATGAGCAGGTTGGCATGTGCCTGCTAATTGCTTGAAATAAGTGTTTCGGTCATTTTACACTAATCCGTGTTCAACATGGTTCCCCCAAACTCCCCAATACCCTTAATGTGATAAAAATCCCGAGGCATTATCAAAGGTTGTCAAACTTTTAATGAGCAGGTTGGCATGTGCCTGCTAATTGCTTGAAATAAGTGTTTCGGTCATTAACAATTGTGAAACACCAACTGAATCCCTTAATGTGAAATCCTGCATATAAGGGTGTACTTTTAATAAGGGTGTACTTTTAATAAGTTGCGGCGTCGTCCGTCGTAAAAGCCTGCTCGTTGCTAATGCAGCTTAAAAGGCTCACTCAGGCTGTTACCCATCACAGGCATATACAGCTGCGGCATCTGACGGTTGCGAGATGTACGTCGTTAGGTGACATGGGGGCCCTAAAGTTTCATTACTTCATCTCAAGCCAAATGGCTGGCATCGCGGTGACATCATTTGAGAGTGAGCAGGCCACTTAGCATAGTTGTAAAAGCTCTTTAGTGTAATGTTAAGGTGCGCATTCGTGTGCGGTGATTGATTAGCTCGCACAAGGCACTGTTGAGTCAGGCGTCACGCGACCAGCGAGGCGTCTGATGTTGAGTCTGACTTTAACGCACCATCAGGGAGCAATTAAAGAACCATGTGAGGCCAGTTCATGAATGTCGAGGGACAGGCGTTTGGACCGCAGAAATGGGGTAACATATCATGTTGGCTTCAGCTCAGTATGAGCTAGAGGCGTTCAGGCGAAGTAGCAGGAACCGCCCTTATGGTTAAATGATGCATTGGTCACACTGCCGACACCGTTTTCATTTCCGATAGTGAGTGAATTTCCGTGGTTGTCTAGTTTATGTACCCTGAAATCTTTCGGTGATCAATGTTTGTACTGTGGTTAGCAATCAGCTGGTGCTTGCAATAAGAGTTGTGTTGCAGAATACCATTGGAATCACCCAATGTTCCGAAACAACGACATCATTGATTTCAATTTTTGTTCCTCGAATGCAAAGCATATGCTCGAAGAATGAATTCGTACAGGTGTGCTAATTTACATGTAAGACACACTCTCTCCCTCTCATTATTTATCTCTCTCTCCCTTCTCACACTCTCTCCCTCTTATTATATTTATCTCTATTTTTCAACTACGAATTCCAAATTTTGGGTATTTGACATGTTGGACACTCACTCGTGTGCTGTTGGCTGTAATCGTTCGTTGCTCACCTCTACTTATGGGTAATACATATTCATATACCACTGATACTGATTGATTGTAAAAAGACAACGTTATATTTGTCCAGACAGAGACAGAGATATGGCTTGTAATAAAGACATCGATCCAGTGGTTTGTCTATCATTTTGGCAAATGACAGCAACCTAGTGGTCTATAATAACATAACTCATTAGTCGCACAGCTACATTATAATGCATTTCGAATGCTGCAAAATAATTGAGGTCTGGTGTTATCTGCAATATCTGGAGCAACATCGACTAGGTACTAATGTATATTAACATGAAATTGCGTGTTTCAGATCATTTCAATATTTGCCTTTGCGACGACTTTATCTGTCTCTACATCCAGCCAGTTTGTGATTAATTGCAACGGTTCGACGCCGGTGCAACAGGAGATACAGTTTGGCTATCCTTTCAGGTTAGTCGGATTAACGTTAAGGAAATCCGCTTCATTTGTGGTGTTAATGCATCCGACAATAAACATATATGTGCTCCTAATCATACACGATGGTAGTTTTATAATGATATAAGCTGTAAGCACAACTCGTGAGATGTTTGCGTGTTGTCGTATGTTATTCATTATCGTATAAGTCATTCGACATTAAGGTTATGGCTAGCCCCTTCCAATAATTCTTGTTTTAACCTGAAGTTGCCTTATTTAGATGTAGTTTTGCTGGCCAATTGAAAACGTTTGAAGTAATGTTTGCGTGACAGATTGGCAAGCCATTCCTTTGAAGTGCCGCTATGTGCAAACGAGGCTGGTGAGAAGACCACAGTACGTCCTTATGGTGACTTCTCGGCGCCTTCTCAGTTCTTTGTGCTCGTTGGAGTGATGGCCTTCACATATTCCCTGGCAACTGTGGTGCTGTATATTTATTTCGACGATCAATATCGCAAGTATGGCCAGATACCAATTGCTGTAGGTAGATTTTAATAAATTACACAAGATTATTTACAATATGCACGTTGCTGATTTATGATGCACTGTAATAGAATGCGCTAAAATTTGATTGATGACATCAACAAAGGCTGTTGCAAATTTTTTAACGGTGATAAACTTATATATACTTAATGGGAAAAAAGCCGGTTCACTCATATCACTCGTCTGGTTATTGGTGCTTTGCCATTGTACAGGATTTCGTCATCACCGTCGTGTTTGCGTTGCTCTTGCTCATCTCGTCAGCAACTTGGGCCGATAAACTCTCGCAAGTCAAACGCTACACTGACCCAAAGGAGTTGTGGATTACTGACTATGTTCACGAGTGTCACAACCCAGATCCAAGCGATAAATGCTCGGTCGTCAAACAGGGCAACTTTTCTAGCCTGAATGTATCAATTGTGAGCGATTTAGAGATCTATATTTCATTTATTGGTAAGTAAGTACACGACCTAGAAAGCGAATTAGATTTAATGTCGAGCATATATGTGTTCGTTTCAGTTCTTCGGATTTCTAAATACGTGCGCCTGGGGCAGCAATTCGTGGTTCCTGTACAGAGAGACCAAGTGGTATAAAGTTCAGCCAGACGCACCTGAGCAGAATACAGATCCAATCGTCAGTCTCGATCTAGATCCGGATGAACACACTTCTCAAATCTCGGATTCGTCAGCTACCAACATCCTCTGTGAATAACAGACGCCGACGAACATCACAATGGTACAATATAAGTGTGCATTTTCTATAAAAATTGTAAGCAAGAAATTTTTTCAATCACAAGTAATAGCTGCAATACTGAAGAAAGGCATGACTGTTGTTTAAGCCTCTCTTGTTATTGCTTTTTCTTCAAGTATGCTTGGTCATGAGATAAAACATTACCTATGAAAACACTATGTTTAATTTATATCAAGATATAAATGTCCATTCTTGCTGGAAAGCAATATTTGAGAATATTAATGTTTTATATTTTGGGATATATTCCCTGTGAATAAATATCTCCTTCTAAATTTGAAGGAATCGCTATAAATATGAGCTTTCCTCTAATAATGATTGCGTCAAATTGTTTTATTTACGATTGATTGCATCATTAAAAAACGCTATTCTCATCCAAGATAAAGTTCAAACACCTGATTGCCACGATAACTTAACGTAATTATGGTATATGCCACGTAACTAGATATAAGTAATTGGTTTTGACAATTTGTATTCCCGCGGTATGAAATTCCACTTTTTACTGGGCTGTGACTATTCCCCAGTGTGTACTGCAATGCAGCTGCAACTGAGCAATGCCGAGGGTTGTACAGGCGATATAACACCGCTGTAGTAAATAGATAAAAACAAAGCTCTTATAAATGGTCCAGGGGCCTATTGTCATTTTACAACATTGCACACACATACACACACACAAACACACACTCGCAATCACGCACATACACACACATACACACACACACTCCCACACGCATAGCCTAATGGCTTGCATAATCTGTATCTTTTGTAAAACAGTAGTAAGAATTTGATATCCTGCATCATATTTTGTAAACTTTATTAGTAGAAAAAACATTCAACGGTCGTATGTCGAACGAATGTTTCTACACATATATTTGTACAGAGAAATGATTGAAAGTGCAAACCAACCTCTTTTGGTCGTTGTATTAACACATAAAGCAGTATGGCGGTCCGAATTAAATATTGCGTTCGAGTAATGGGGTCAAATTTCATGCTGGTGGTATTCAAAAGAGGCATTACAATCTTTAACGAAAATGATCAAAATCATCCCAATTCATCGGTGCTGTGGGGTGTTGCACAGTGCATTAAACGATATTGCGGAGGAGCATGATGCGCCGGAAAATGCATCCATTTAGCGCCAGAACCGCAAGTTTGTATATTAATACGCATTAAAAAACTTTAGACAAACGATCCATATTTGCGGCATAGAAAAGGGAAACAGTTTGCTTCTACCCATATAATGATCGGAGTGTCCATGCCACTGAAAGTGCAGTTGTGTTTTGATATGTCGTTTTTAACGCAAAGTCAAATACCTTCTTTGGACTCCATTACACATAGCAGGTACTATTAAATAAATAATATATGTTAATATTATTATAAATATATCTTTCTATCTCTCTCTCTCTCTCTCTCTCTCTCTCTCTCTCTCTCTCTCTCTCTCTCTCTCTCTCTCTCTCTCTCTCTCTCTCTCTCTCTCTCTCTCTCTCTCTCTCTCTCTCTCTCTCTCTCTCTCTCTCTCTCTCTCTCTCTCTCTCTCTCTCTCTCTCTCTCTCTCTCTCTCTCTCTCTCTCTCTCTCTCTCTCTCTCTCTCTCTCTCTCTCTCTCTCTCTCTCTCTCTCTCTCTCTCTCTCTCTCTCTCTCTCTCTCTCTCTCTCTCTCTCTCTCTCTCTCTCTCTCTCTCTCTCTCTCTCTCTCTCTCTCTCTCTCTCTCTCTCTCTCTCTCTCTCTCTCTCTCTCTCTCTCTCTCTCTCTCTCTCTCTCTCTCTCTCTCTCTCTCTCTCTCTCTCTCTCTCTCTCTCTCTCTCTCTCTCTCTCTCTCTCTCTCTCTCTCTCTCTCTCTCTCTCTCTCTCTCTCTCTCTCTCTCTCTCTCTCTCTCTCTCTCTCTCTCTCTCTCTCTCTCTCTCTCTCTCTCTCTCTCTCTCTCTCTCTCTCTCTCTCTCTCTCTCTCTCTCTCTCTCTCTCTCTCTCTCTCTCTCTCTCTCTCTCTCTCTCTCTCTCTCTCTCTCTCTCTCTCTCTCTCTCTCTCTCTCTCTCTCTCTCTCTCTCTCTCTCTCTCTCTCTCTCTCTCTCTCTCTCTCTCTCTCTCTCTCTCTCTCTCTCTCTCTCTCTCTCTCTCTCTCTCTCTCTCTCTCTCTCTCTCTCTCTCTCTCTCTCTCTCTCTCTCTCTCTCTCTCTCTCTCTCTCTCTCTCTCTCTCTCTCTCTCTCTCTCTCTCTCTCTCTCTCTCTCTCTCTCTCTCTCTCTCTCTCTCTCTCTCTCTCTCTCTCTCTCTCTCTCTCTCTCTCTCTCTCTCTCTCTCTCTCTCTCTCTCTCTCTCTCTCTCTCTCTCTCTCTCTCTCTCTCTCTCTCTCTCTCTCTCTCTCTCTCTCTCTCTCTCTCTCTCTCTCTCTCTCTCTCTCTCTCTCTCTCTCTCTCTCTCTCTCTCTCTCTCTCTCTCTCTCTCTCTCTCTCTCTCTCTCTCTCTCTCTCTCTCTCTCTCTCTCTCTCTCTCTCTCTCTCTCTCTCTCTCTCTCTCTCTCTCTCTCTCTCTCTCTCTCTCTCTCTCTCTCTCTCTCTCTCTCTCTCTCTCTCTCTCTCTCTCTCTCTCTCTCTCTCTCTCTCTCTCTCTCTCTCTCTCTCTCTCTCTCTCTCTCTCTCTCTCTCTCTCTCTCTCTCTCTCTCTCTCTCTCTCTCTCTCTCTCTCTCTCTCTCTCTCTCTCTCTCTCTCTCTCTCTCTCTCTCTCTCTCTCTCTCTCTCTCTCTCTCTCTCTCTCTCTCTCTCTCTCTCTCTCTCTCTCTCTCTCTCTCTCTCTCTCTCTCTCTCTCTCTCTCTCTCTCTCTCTCTCTCTCTCTCTCTCTCTCTCTCTCAGAATATTTCGATATGTCGATATCTTTCAATTTTGGAACAGATACACGAACTTATAATAGCCTTCAATGCATTATTATAGTATGTTTTTATCCATCAAGTGTTAATTTGCTTGGTTACGTTAAAACAATTCAGGCTAGTTTCAAACCCAAATAAGTGTAACAGTATCTGGTGTTTAGTGAGATGTATTAGTTAAGCCAATACGGGGGAATTACTTTATAAACATAAAATTAGAGACGCAAATGATTTTACTAGTTGTTCGTAAACTTCAAAAATGCCTGAGAGCACGCATACAATTAAAATATTTTGAACGCATTGCTTTAAGGGATTATGTAGCGGCTTCGAGTGGTGGTGGTAGCTGTTATATGCTGATATAACGCAAATGAAATGATTTGCTGTATCTGCTTTACCTGCGTTACATAGACCACATGTCGCCTTCGTGTTATACAAAGGCCAGTTAACATACCAACGATACCTTATTTGGTTGCGTTTGCGCCATCAATCAAGCAATATGTTTACCCAGTTGAAAAAAAAACATACAAAGTAACCCTATCACATGTCATCACAAGCGCTCTTACTGCTCATATAATTCAGTTCAAAGGAAATAGAAGTTCCGTGTGTTACGGTTCGTCAGTTTGCTTTGGAGTGAGGTATGATTCTGCCAGCGAGGAATGAGCCCAAATTGCAGTGGTTGCTGTATAATACCTCATCGAGAATTAAAGTATCTAAAAAAATCAAATATTTGATTTCAAAGTACAAAGTGAAGCAAGACTATATTTGCTGGCGTTATTTTAATGAGTTTACATGCGAGTAGGTATTTGATGACCATTTTATAAGTAAGATATTGTTGTGATATTGAAGGTACACATATGCTATTCAGTAACAATCCATTGGCAAACCACAGTTTTCTTCTTACAAGCAGTTGTACAAATGTGTATGGATTGAGAGCCATCGTTGCTGCATAATGTAAGTAACTTTACGTTGAAGGGTGCACATGTAATGTACCGGGCACAAACCAGTCTACCTGAACATCTCGCAAATTGGTACTTATTCATTATATTCCAAATATCACCAAATAACTTAATTTGCTGCAGTTTAAATAAACACGATGTGTGGATTTTCCTATAATTGATATGCATAAAGCTTACCTTAAATGCAGCTAAAAAATATCCGTTTTGTGTGCGTGATATATTGATTATAACGGATAGAATCTGATGGTCTAATGTTATAAAGATTATAAATAGCTTATTTATTCTGTCAATTATTGGGAGGACGAACGAAGGATTTGGATTCAAATCGATTATAGCTTTAGCCTGATAAATCATAGTTTATGATAGTTTTACTGCGCTATACGATACTCGACCTGGTAATAACGGTAGCTGTGAAAGCTGGGTTCCATCCTAAGGAAGGCCACCATGGATCATATTGCTTCTACGCAACACGAAGCAACAATATGATGTTTTCTCGTCTGCTATGAATTTTACTAAACCACACAAAAATTTACTATTAAATGTTCAACATCATGATTAGGCTTGAATACCCATGATGTACAGTAACAATCTCTTCCATTTAGTCGTTTCTGCTTACAGATAAACTGCACCTACCAAAATGACTTGCATGAATGGTGGATGTTAATCATTCCGTGCGCCGTATAACTAACTCACTACTGCTGTGAATACTATCACGAAGGTTTCGAAATGAAGATACCATCACATCTTCATGTGCAATGTTTTATGGTGAGCCGGTCTCAGTTAGCTTGGGGCCGTAGTCGTAGAGATTTAGAAGTCTGAGTGCGCTAATTAGTTACGCGCTCTCACCTTAGTTTTCTGTGAAGCAGCTGACAGAAGGCTAAAAAGAGTATTTAGTCGATTTCGCATGCTCATTGTCATTGTGTTTTTGACTGACCATAGCAATTTATGGCTTTCCCGCCAATGCATTGTTTCGACATTTACCTGCAATTATTTTGACTTAGACGCTGATTGAAGATTATGATAATGACGTTCGATACTGTTTGGGAATGTCCCATTTGATAGGATACCATGCCGACTTAATAGCATAATTCCGCACAAATCAATTCACGCTAGTGGTAGTCTGAGCAGTAGCACCAATGATATCCAAAGCAGTTATGTTGAAGCAAGATGAAATGAGCGTTTTCACCCACATGCATCTTTGACAGCGCTTGGACCAAAAATTCTGAATATTTCATTCGCATTTTCGTACTGTTTGACTGTGTGATAATGAACTGCGTATCGTTAGGGTGAATCAAAGTAGATTATAATCAATTGTGTCTAATCAATCAATCGCATGAAATCTTGTAATAAGTAACGTCAGGCATATCTTCTCTGAGCAATTGTTTGGTGAGCCATTGATATGCACTTCACTTAGTTAAATCAACTTCAACATATGGAAGCAGACATCTGCTGTTAATTAGGTAGAATTATAACCATAACGATCAGTTTTAATACATATATAATATAACATTGCTGCCATATAATTATGATTATCATTAAACAATATCATTTGTTGTGAAATAGAAAAATACGGATGAATTTACTCAAGTTCAGATATATTTCACCATCAACATGTATACACAGCATACAGTCACTTCAAAAGTGCGATTACCCAAATGTGAAATGGTTATAGCTCATTCACTCTGAAGCATCTATCATTGTATCTCATATGGCAAACACATCATTAATTATAGTTCACGATAGCAGATTCATTACAATGTGCATAACATTTGTTTAAATTTTTATTTACATCAACGTTATAAGCCTTACCAGATTAATGAAGTTGAATGATAGCCATAGTTTTATCATAAAATTACCACTATTCTTCCCTGATATGAAATTTCAAATAGGTTAATACATAATAACAAAGCCACTCTCACACCAGATGATAAATTACTGCCATGATGTGGTTTGGACCTAAGACATATTACTATATTTTGTCAACCAAGAATATATAGCTATATGAGTTTAATATGTACAACGGTTCACTCAGCGTTTTGTAAGTTAAATGTGGCTTGCCAAATGAAATGTACAGGTGGCCTGAAAACAAACATGCGCCAGATGGTTAAAGGCAATATGATCATTGTAAAGGTGTTTTATACTTGCGCTTAAAAACTAAGAGACACTCTACAGATATTTGTGTGACATTTCTAGTATTTTTGTCGCTAGGACATCGGAGCTCAAATCCAGACACTTTTTGCGCAGTTGAAAACAACGACTCATGCCTGTCATCTTCGGGAATCAGCATCATAACGAATTAATGGTTGTGTAATCGTACCGGTAAGTCAGCACCCCAATAGGTTTGGTAGCTGTGAAAGCTGGGTTGCAGCCCAAAAATAGCTACCACCGATCATTTTGCTTCTACGCAACACGAAGCAACAATACAATGTTCTAAGAATCGTTGAAGTGATAAAAGTTGCTTATGATATTTCTGGTCGTGTTGTTTCTGTGAAGCTTACAGTTTGGCGCGTTCGATCTTCCAAACTTAAGTAAGGTCGGTGGCGTACTTAAGTTAAGTTCGGACACGTAATTTACTACCCAGGTCAAATTTACCATCAGTATCAAGCATCATTTCGAACAAACAATATTATCGACGAATCTATTTTCAGATACTGCAGAGCAGCGACTAAAAGTTAGAAAACTCTGAACCATAGGTATCCAAGGTACGTTTGCCGAGCAGATAACCAGACAACCTAGCTCAGGGTTTATGGCTGGAAACTTTTTTTAGTGCACGTTAGAAAAGAATGGAAATCATAGCCATGAAGAATCATCCACTGACCGGATATTGCAGTGAATTAAGAGCTTGAATATATAAAGAGTGCTGAAAAACCTAGCCATAATCAGCATACGAATGTGTCTTCGCTTTGTATCTCTCCAGGTGTTTCTCATTTTGTTGGCGATCATAAATCGTCCATAGGATAAACACTTATAGATATGAGGCTTCAAAGCCATATTTTTAGCGATGGTACGGAACCAATGAAGGAAGGGGCATTTGATGGGACGATGGTAAAGTGCAATGATATCATTTCACACATATTATGCTATTTTCTTTTACCTGCTCTTCATTAAGTATACAATGATCTCATTCAAACACTTGCAATGCATTAAATACAATTCCCTGTAATCTTTAATCAAATGAATGCTTTAAAGGGCCTAGTATGTGCAATTCGATAGCCTCTTTTCAATGTGACTTATGCATGAGCATCCTCTGACCAATAAATGGTGCATGAGTGTGTACCATCTACCGTATTTACTGAATGATTATGATCTTGTATAATCATTACTATTGGTGCCTATTTACCGGAATTGGGCTTGCAAATGGGTGACTAGAAATAGCGTCATTCATTGTGATAATTCTATGTGTTCCTATTCACCATAACTGCGGCGAGAAATACCACATGAAAGACACATCATTGATTGGGATTACTGGTGGTATGGTTCAGCTGGTTTTCCTCTATCATATTTTCAAGTTTCGTAAGTCTTTATTTTTTTATCATATTAATATTTTATTTGCAAAATAAATGTTATGATTCAAGACATCATGATGAGCTAAATCATTATCAAATATGGTTAAGCCTACTATATCACTTGCCGAAATGACAATAAGCAGCGATGAGCATTTAGGGACTCAGTCGGCAGTAAATCCTGTCATGGTCTAAACTTGACAGGCAAGTTGTTTCCCCGACGCCATTGCGGGTGCTCTGACAAGAGTACATATTGTTTAAAACAAAGTAGTTGCTTTGCTTCATAATTTTGCTTTTAGCACCCTCTTTAAAGGAGGTAGCAGCTTCAATTTACCTGCACATCAAGCTTATGAAAACGACTTGCTGATGGTAGCTGGTTACATTGGTTGTTAACGCATCCGTATGAATGAACCCACCCCTCAAAGATCTACCGTGATAAGCACAGTAGGTTGAACGCCAAAGATTCTAAGAAGCAAGTCGCTCGTTCGATGTAGATCAAACGACTCGGTCCTCGGAAGCATGACGTCGTACCAGCTGTCATCACCTAATGTAAAACATCTATCCGTTTGTCCCTACCCCATGGCATATGATTGCCTCTTATACGCTTACATTGACGCTAATAGGTAATGATATTACCTCACTGACAACCGCCGTAACTGACCCCGTTAAAACAAACAAACATTAGCCGTCGGTAACCTCAACAGGATGACATTCAACGGCGGCACTCACAACCTGATTGTACCTTTGAGGTCGGTGCGCGCAACCTCCCATCATGATCGCGGGACGGCCGGCAATCTCGCGAGTCTCTGTCACCGGACATTGAAATCCCGCGAGCCCAACACTCTAGCTTTAGTGTTAATACTGTAAATTATGATGCAAAATCATACAGCATGATGCGGATTAAAGAATTACCGTATGTCACAATGGTTGTCACCGAAACATCCCCTAGTATTGACTGTGGCGACTAACCTATTCTGACACACCGCGTAGCTTTCCTAGAGAACGAAGGAGCAGGCGCGTGTGGAATGTTGACTTCAAAGGGCTAATTTCTCGCGCGACGCAAGTGCCTTCATGTTAGCGCCCTGAAAGGTGCTGACTTCGTTAACAGGAGTATTGAAGACTCCAGCATGTCAACCTCGCATTGCGTTCGCTTCGACGTCAAAATGGAAAATAAGGCGATTTACATCACAGTTGTACATTACTAGATTTAAGACATGTTTAAGAGAAAGGTATCTTCAGCCGCGCTCTTCCAGACTGGACAGGAAGCGCGTGATGTGCAGACTGCACGTGAAGGGGGGTGGGGGTGTCGAAGGGTAGCTAAGGGTAGAGTTATTGCACTTGCTTAATTTGGAAATAACAGCTACGGATAGCAGGAAGCGCCGGAAGTCTAGATGCTTACGAAAGCGCCAACCGAGTTGCGTTAGCCTGTATTGGACTTGGCGAGCAGGTGGTAAGCTCCTGTCGCTGTTTATCAACTGTCACGTGTTTTATTCTGATAGATGGGTGGGTGTGGACATGGCTTTGCATTGTAACAACTTGGTTTAATGTATCGTTTTTGGCAACTGCTTGCACCATATTTTAGAAAAATACTTTGTTGGTTCATATCAGTGTTCTGCACAGGATGATTGCAATAAGCGATAGATGCAGTTAGAAGGTGATGCGGAATGCAATTGCGTGGTATGATCCATTATGTATATGCTTCGAGAGAAGGTGCAACATATATAACTTAAATAACTGCATTATTTGAAACAACCAATAGCGTCATAAATCTGCCTTAGACGTTGCTATATTCGAATCCAAACGAAGTTTGTATAAGAACAATACACCCAATGGTATAATGATTATATTTCTTTACCTTGGTGGGGCTTAATAATTTCATCATCCACCCAATGCAGTCGCTATATGATGTGCCAATTCACTTTCGCTTTAAACAAAGTTAAGTACCCCAACGCGTCATCGATTAGCTGTCCATTTGCCTTATGTATGAGTGGTACTACGCTGGCTTGCGGTATAGCTTATTGTTATTCACTTACGCTTCACGCTTACGGCTGCATAATAAAACCCCTCTAGCATATTAGCTCATATTTCATCGTTGCGCATAAACAAGACTATCTTCTATGGAAGCCTATGGCATACTGTTTTATTGTCCCGGGAGTCTATTTGTGCTACAGCTGTCGCATAAAATGGTCACAGCTTAAAATTAATGGACTTCCGGGTTCGTGCTACTGGGCGCGCCACTGGGCCATATAGCAAGCGTGTCGTTCAGTATGCAGCGATCGTGCGACCATGAGTAAAATAAATGATTGCTTTGCAAATTGAAATTGACAAGCCAGCACCAAAAAATGCAATTTACATTGTAAACTTTTCGGCAAACAGCACACTGCGGGTTGCATTATCAATTATCTATGCCCATGGTCAATCATATACAATATGTGATATGGTTATATAGAGGAGTAACAGCCGATAAATTAAGTGAACGCATTTAACTCCCAATGTCCTTTTATGTCATATCCTTTCTTACTCTATTCGCCATTGATCTCGTGTAAAGGTCCCAAACATTCCCTTTTTTAATGGAGAGCATAAATACTTATTCGGCTTGATTAACGCCCAGACAAAAAATCCATTATTTTATCTAAACCAACAGTTATATAACCAGACCTATTAGGACGCAGATAGGCGAAGGGTTGAATTCAAGAGAGACAATCATTTATTTGAAATGGAGATTCATACTAGCACTCTTATAGCTGACTCAAACGTCAGAAAGAAGAGAATTCCGTAATAAAACACTCGCTTATGTCCCTTAATCGTATGTGCGTGATTCAATATAAAGACGGCTTCGTCGGAATATTTGAGATCAAACAAGCCTCAAACACGGTAAAATTAGGTAAAGATGGACATAGTGTCACATTACAGCCACAGTGTTGCACATGTCACCGGGTTCGTGTGCTGTGTTTTTATACACGTTATGTTATTAAAACCATACTAGAAACGGCAGCTGCAAAACGAGTTCTATAAATGCTGCCCCAATTCATAAAGGAGCGTGCTACCACTTGGTTTTAATTATAGCGTGGTTACAGAAGATCTTCGCTCGTAACTGTACCGTTGATGGCCATGTTATTAACGGCTGACTCGTAGTA
Source organism: Urechis unicinctus (assembly GCA_034190875.2). NCBI lineage: Eukaryota > Metazoa > Annelida > Polychaeta > Xenopneusta > Urechidae > Urechis > Urechis unicinctus. The sequence goes on from CM067343.1 coordinate 29,688,738, forward strand.
TGCCATCAACGCGGTGGAAATGCAGACAAGAAGGTATGCCAAAGCTGATGAGCGTGAGCTACAAATGACTACAGGACGTCTTTTATATTAAGACAACCAAACGCATCTTCCGAGGCATATTGCTCATCCGCGCTAAATAGTTCTCTTTTCTTGTGCTTGCATCTACTTTTAATACCTACAATTGTGAAGCTGTACTTGATGCTGTATGTCGTTTATATGACAGGGTCCAACTCACCTGGATCGCAGCATTGATGTTATATTTTCCGAAAAGCGCCGTTTTAATCGAACACATCCTACATTTATAGTTGCTGAAGTAACCAGTTATATTGTATAAGCTGATAATGAATCAACATACGTTACGGAGTGGTTTGCGTATCTTACAATTGCTTTGATGGACGTTCCGTGCAGCCTATTGGTATCATTCCAGGTCCCTGAGCCACACGTTCAATGATGTATTGATTGCAGCCCACATGCTAAATAGCTAGACATGTTTGCAACCGCAGGGTTGGATAGGGTTACATGTTAGTATATCCACATAGCTGATGAGTTGTGATCGCCAAGACTACATCATTTCGCTTGTATTGAAGCTACCAATAGCTAGACATGTTTGCAACCGCATCCGGGTTGGATAGGGTTACATGTTAGTATTTCCACATTAAATGAGTTGTCCATCGCCAAGTCGTTTATATCATTTCGCTTGTTTGATGCAGCATTGCTAGTTACATGTTCCGCAACCGCAGGGTTGGATATCGGTTACATGTTAGTATTTCCACATTAAATGAGTTGTCCATCGCCAAGTCAAAACATTTCGTTACGTTTGATGGTTTAGTATGTTTGCAATTGCAGGGTTGATGGACGTTCATGTAGTATTTCCACATTAAATGAGTTGTCCAGGTCCCTGAGCCACACGTTCAATAATCATTTCGCTTGTTTGATGCTAAATAGCTAGACATGTTTGCAACCGCAGGGTTGGATAGGGTTACATGTTAGTATTTCCACATTAAATGAGTTGTCCATCGCGAAGTCAAATATCATTTCGCTTGTTTGATGCAACGCAGGGAGGTAACGGTTTTAAACTTAATATAATAAATGCGCTATTTATCTATGTGTTGCAATTGTTTATAATTTCTAAGATCGGGATCTGACAATTCATTACTCCGAAACACATTTGTACTCGTTTGGCGATCACTATATGACCAAACATCTCTGCAACAATAAGCTGACGCATGTTTTAGTTTCGCATATGCATCAATGTGGCAATGATCTATTGGGCAAGGAACTACCGAGCCAAATGTCTTCAAGAATTTGCGAATTTCGAGTATGACTAAAATAAAAAGAATGGCCGACTTAATTTTGCTACTGCTGTTCAATGTTCGCCTTGCCGACCGCATCAATGACTTCTTCAAAGTCAAAACATAACACAAAAACCCTATAATGATAGCATGAAGTACGTGTACAAAGCGATGTGATATTTACATGTTAATAGATGAGGAGGTTTATGACGCTTAGACAACACCCGTGTTATACTCAAACTTCATCAAATGCGCTATTAGATCAACATAAATGCTAGTCCAGAGTAGATTAACTAGGGACAAGCTAGTACTATAAATCGTTTCTTCTGTTTTTGGCAGTGTGACAGGCGTGGTGCATATTTAGGTCCTATGGCACATAATGTGCCGCAAACAAATTTAACCATGCTTCCATGCTTCTCGTTATGTATCAATGGTTGGATAATGCTGCAATGCATCCCGTGCCATCAAGATTGTAGACAATTAGACATACCAGATGTATTTGCACGTGTCATCAGTTCATATTACAGTTATAATGTATGGTACAAATAACAAGAAAATACAGCATGGAGATGAAACGCATATTGCATTTGGACCGCGGAAACGGGGTCAATGTCAAGATGGTCCTTTCAGGCTCAATTGCAGTCATCACCGTTATGATCAAACGTCGATTCACTGGACCCACTGTCGGCAACTTAGCCATTTTCCGTAGCGAGTTGGTTTCCATGGTTGTCAAATATTCATATATCAGAGGGATGGTCTGGAGGGTAATATTTTGTAGGGTTTAAAATTGGATGTTCTGTAGTACAATTAACCAACGTACGTCCAACAAAACTGTATCTTGAATGTCGATCGATAGGTCACGAATGCATAGCATTTGCAGGAAGAAAATATTAATGTTAGTTGTGACTTTTCCATTTTAATTAACTCCGATTCTCCAAATGTTTAGGACTTTTTTTCAGTCTTTACGTCCAGTCAGTTTGTGATTAATTGCAATGGATCAAGTCGGTTGCAGCTGGAAATAAAGTTTGGCTACCCTCTCATGTAAGTCGGATAAGCCATAAGAAAATCCGCTCCATTCTTAATGTTAATACATCCGACAATTAACATATATGAGCTCCTGATCATGCGTGATGGTGTTTTTATATCGCTGTTAGCTATAACCAGATTTTGCAATGTTTTTTAGACTAGTGTCGTCATATATTATGCATGATGATCATTCAATATTATAGTGTAGCCTGCCTTTGAACTTTTTGCTAACGCAAATGATGTGCGCTTCAATTTGATGTCAACTTTAAGCAATGTAATTTTGCTGTCTGGTAAAATACTGACAGTAATAATTTATGCTTGTGTGCCCGGTTGAATAGCCGTTCTTTGATGTGACTCACTGCTCACGATACCGGCGAGAATACCCTATGGTGACTTCTCGGTGCCGGGCCAGTTCTATGTGTTCGTTGGAGTGATAGATTTCTTATGTTCCGTAGCCATATATATATTTTTGGGATCAAGATCGCAAGTATGACCGAATATCTACTGATGTATGTAGATTTCATGCTTACGCACACGGTTATTCAAGATTATAGCTAAAATGCTAGTTTTTAATACTCTAAACGAATTCCGTCATATGTTAACAACATTATAAAGACAATATCACCGAAAATGGCAATTCTGCCATAATATTAAACTTATGATCTATTTTATGGGAAAGAGCCGTTGGACTCGTCACTTCTCAGGTATAGCGTGTTTACCTGCAGTGTTCAATACAAGTCAGGCGCTACATCAACCCACAAGTACGATTGGCTACAGAAATAACTGCTTCTACATTTTGGAGTTGGATTCCCAGTGAGTCAATATCTCCATTTACATTTGATGGAAGCCTTACAAACACGAGCTTTCTTCCTGACCATCCTTTAGCCACATCAGTTATCACTTTATCATATCATACTCTAGGTCATAATTTGATGTTAAGCTATACTTTTATGCATGAAAGTAAAGTAACAATTTTTAATGCAAAAATGTTAAATCCCGGTATGTGGTGTGCTTCCGTTGAGCCGATGACTCACGTAATACATGTATGCTACCATCCACAGTGCACGATCATATCTATTAAATTTAGTCAACCTTCAAATTGTCAGAAGCGCACATGACTTAAGTTAAATGTATAATTACATATAACATCGTTTATTGAATCATTTTTAGCTGGAAGGTAACAATAGCTAATCAACATCAACGCCCTAGAACAATGTTACAAATGCCTAATGGTATTGCGGTGTATGCCAACTCATTAGGTGTGGTTAATTGGTTTTGACATTGTTTACTCTCTTGGGATATAATTCCACTTTGTATTGGGCTATGATTATTCCACAGTGTGTCTTCTTGTGCACCAGCAATCGAGCAATACAGAGGGCTGCTCGTGCGATACTATAACGCCAATGAGACACAAGGGACAGTATCAGTGCGATTGCAGTTTTATGCTATAGTATTCTTCTTTTGCCTAACAATGGCTCGTTAGGAATTACCAGCTTGTGTTTTCTCTTGCGATTGTAATTGCAATCGTAAAAATTATGGGCAATGAATACAGCCATTACCATTGCAATTATTGCCATCTTATGTTTCCATTGGTCTTAAAATATTTAAGTGACTGCATAATTGAAGGTACAGATTAGTACAAGCAGTCAATGGATTATGCTACCACACTATTACATTAATCTCTAAGGAATGGCCCACTAAACTTATTCATGAATAAACCAATATAACATTTCTTAATAACCATCCGTGCATCTAATATGTGTTTGCTGTGGATATCATGATTTGCCATTGCCAAAGTCAGGGGTTGCCTTATTAAAGAACTCAACTCGCGCAACTGATACCAAAATCGTATCAATATTGTGTGAGGCTAGACGGTGCTGCTGCGTTCAACGTGAACACTTCTGCTCTAGCTTATTTGCGATTATATATATATATATATATATATATATATATATATATATATATATATATATATATATATATATATATATATATATAGATATATATATATATATATATATAAATATATATATATATATATATATATATATATCTATATATATATATATATATATATATATATATATATATATATATATATATATATATATATATATATATATATATATCAGTAAATGTTCATTAAAAATATCAGTGAAAGACGCAGGTGATGATTGGTTACTTCGCCAATTACCAAAGCAATGCTGCGTGACAACAAAAGTGAGATATATTGTGATTTCCTGCGAATTTATATAAGTTACCAATATCGACGGAAAGTTCTTGGACGCATTTTTCAAAGTGTATCATTGTTAGTTTCAAGAAAGAAAGAATAACTTAAAATTTTACTTGTATATGACATTTGATGACCACAACAGATATATGATTCTTGTGTTAATGATTACTATGGGTGGATGATAAGGAACAAATTAAAGTTTATTTCTGTTGATTGCACAAAGGTAACATCACACTACCCCAAGGAAACAAGATCTAAAAATACAAGTAGGCAATGCTGTTATCTCCACATTAAAGCATGTGAAGAATCTAAGAGCAGTACTAGACAGCCAAATTGACATGGCAGCACACGTCACTGCGGTAACCAGGGGAGTCGTTTACAACATCCGTCGCATCAGCAGGATCTGAGGTCACCTGAGCAAGGTCTCCTGTGCTTAGGTCATCAACGCCCTGATCACATCACGCCTCGACAACCATAATGCTCTCTTTAACAACTATCCTGAAGTATCCCACCTCTTCAGAGAGACCAGAACAGGGCAACACGGCTACTGGCTGGGGCAAAAGAGCGGAATAACGTTACAGATGCAGAGGCTCTCATTCAGAGTGCTTGTTCTTGTCTTCAAGGCACTACAGGATGTGTCAGCACCACCGTACATGGCACCAACAACCACCTAGGATTTTACGATCATCATCGTGGCCCCATGGCTGATTCGTGCTACAACCAGCATCTAAGTGTGTTTAACCTAGAAGATAATCAAGGGAAATCGTAAACTTATTACATGGTACAATATTATAATTGTTAACTGATATAATGGTGTAACAATGACATGAACTGTCCAATGAATAATTAAAGATTAATCCAAGTTCCTAAGGACTAATGAATCCCAATGTATGGAACACACGAACCTCATTACAGTACACATTCGCTGGGGTGTATGTGAATCGATGCTATTCAAATAGTATTTATTGGCTAGGTATACAAAGATGGATCAAACCATCTCATTAAAGAACGCATCAGTTTATCTGGCCACTTTACTCGGTTTGCATTCCTATGCCGCATAATGAGGTGTACATGGGTATGCTGAATGTAAATAGCTAACACAAAGTTTATTTTAATACTCATGTTAACTGTGGACCGGCTTCATATGCATGATATTCGATGTGAAAGTGGCGTGCAGATCAGCAAATATAAAGACTGATATTAGACATCGCCAACAATTCCAATCAGTTTTTATAAAGTCACAACAGCACTCTCGGCTGTTTGGTATATCTTTATCCATATTAAGTTGTCTTTAATATTTTACTTTGGTTAATGTAGGGTTAATGTATAGCATACATCGAGTAGGGAATAGATTAAGGCATTAACGAAGCTGTAAGAAACACATCATGTATCGTCTTCTGAAGGTTTTTTATATTAACCAATCCAATTTGTTGCGACTAATACAATCACGAAGTGTTGTAACATACATTGATAAACCTTAATGGTCCATCCAATGAGTATTGACCGCCTAAAACATAGGCTCTAAATCATTGATTAACCTCAAAGTAGAAGCATATGCATCGTTCATCGTATTTAGCCTGCATAGATGTTCATCGATTATCCAATTACTGCATCGTGTACATGCAACCAAACGCTATTTCTTCATTACTTTTTTGTCGTTTGTAAGCTAACAGTCGGTTTACTTGATTCCTAATTGCTATAGTTTTGCAATAAGATGCATTGTCTAGATTGGGAGTCACACAGATTATTCAAACAAGCACAGCCATAAATGTCGCCAGTATTTATTGTCTTAGGAGCATATTAAGAGGCTTGAAACGCTACTGACTGGAACAATGGACAGAAATGTTAATGATATATGATTTGGATATCAAGATTGAGTAGTGTCTGCGAAAAACCTGCGTTGTCTATTGAACAGCGTATTCATACATGTACAATACGAAGATCAGGAAAGTGTGGAAACCAATATAAAGTCTATTCGGAAAGCCTGACGGTCGGTAGATGATCATGGGGTTTGGCAGGACAGTAGCTCAATGAATACGGTTGGCCAAACGGCAGAAGGCGAGACAGCAGCAGTAATGTAATCCTATATGTTGTTGAAGCCATGGGGCGAGTGGTGAGAAGGGAGGAATAAAAGGCTCAAATTAAGCGAGACAAGCATGACATCACAGCAATGGGTGGTTGTGTTGCTTGTGGACTAAGTTACATCAGATAAACATGACGTGATTAAATCAATTGAATAAATGAATGAATGGCGCGCATGCATATGGCCAGACTCTAGAAGTTCGTCTTTATATTTATATTTCATTGCGTGTCGCTGATTCATGTCAAATATCCCCTTCAACAATAATGTCTTGTAGGATATAATGATACGATGCACCCGACCCTCTAGCTTGTATCCGACACCTGATTTTTTAGCTGACACCAATTGCTCTACCAGGTTTTTCATCAGTTTAATGGGTAATTGATAACAGAGATCCTCGTAGCTGTCGCTGCTTGGTTTACAGCAAGTGTACGACTGGATCAAATGAAGTGATAAAAAGCTAGTCGTTTATCTGTAAACTGATAACTTAGTGTTTCTAGTTTCTTATTTGTACATGATAAACAGGGCGACACTAGCCATAAATTGCTGTTTGATCTTGCCCTTCATTTCGTGAAAAAATTCCATCATAAACGTTTATGTTGTTGCGAAAAAGATACCGTCCTCCAAGATCATCTCTATATTTGCTTTTGTGACGGTCTGATCTCAATGTTCAGCCAGTTGGCGATTTGTAACAGTGAATTCAAAGCGTAGTGTATAATACAATGGAAAGGACCATCAATATCACAATCGCCAGAGTAAAATCGATATATTGGGTTACTTGGATATTGCATTTACGTAAAAAGACAAAGGAGTTCAAACTACATTCAAACCAACCCGAGCATCCTACAGAGTTTATAATTGTCGTCTAAACACAGCACATTCCCATTGAGTAGCAGGCAAATGTTTGTAAAATGTAGGGGAAACGTTTGTCACTTACTTGTTAGTCCGACTTAATACGTACTACTACTACGCCAAATATTCTGGCTCTGAATCCTCCCATGCCTTGATGTTGTTATTGTGGAGCAGCGATCAGATACGCGTATCTTAGACATATGTCAGACAACATTCCATGGTGAAGCCAAGTTACATTTTGGCAAAGGGGCAACAATGCATACCCCCTCACGTCGTGTGTGCCAGGTTTATGGTCGTGTGATTGTCCAAGACGTGCGACCATTCAATGACTATTGCTTGGTTATTGTCTGTGGTTTGAGTTACTACAAGAGACGACCATCCATAAAGCCGAGTTTATGGCCAGAGCTGATACTTTTGAACAGTAGCTTTAAGTCGTTTGAGACACGTATGGGCCAATATGGATAGTTATTATAGGGTGTCTGTAGCGATATATAGTATAACGGACGTCACATCAACGCCTCTAGTTCGTTGTGATTCGATATAAGAGCCAGTCGAATCCCAGCATTGATTTAAAAGCAAAAAATAGCTTGCTAAAATAGCCACTAAAATGCTTATCAAATGTCATAATGCTTTTAGCAGACACATTGAATTAAATAATGGTTACCAGCTCATTTGTTTTCAATTTGGTACTAAGCTTCCGTTCGGAATAATACAGGTCTCTGGTATTTTGTTAAAAAGGATCTGACCTTAATAAGACGTGAACAACTGGCTTTGAAATGAACACTAACCTAATTTTGCATATTAGCATATAGATTACACTTAGTTGGATAGATCGACGTACAAATCGAATTCGATCCATAGAGTTACGCAAACAAAGACATATATCTACACCACCAGACCAACGCAGACCCTTGCCATGACCGAAGTTGCATAATATCTCTTTTTCGTCTTTATGAGACTATGTATTGGTATGTTCTGCATCCTATCTAAGGTTTCTACGGGGTGCTTATTGAACAGCGAGACGAGCGTGTGACGTTATTAGTTGTTGGTTCTGCCTCCATTAATCCTTTATCACTTCATCCAAGGATGCATGGCAGTGTCTTTGACATTCTTCCCAGTGGACGAAAAGCACGCAACAGCACACACCCTGTCTTTCTCCTTCGTGTACGCACCGGGTGTCCTAGTGACAATATTTATGAGCCTTAGTCTTGGGAGATGTTTTGCAGGATGGTCATTACCGTCCGTCGCAGATATTTCATTTGCAGCCATTGTGACATCAAATTGAGGATGATGGTTAAAGGTAGACGAACTCAAATTGTGCTTTATGTTTGAGCAGGTCAGGGTCCACGCTTTATGACCTACATAATTATTATTCATCACCAGTGAACTTCATATAAGAATCGGATATGCTGTTTCCCATCATAATACATGGTTATGCACTCATATTTTTGATACGTTATTGGTTACTCTTACCACCCAATAGCTGATTCACATGAATAGGCTCTCAGATTTCTATGCCAGTCAACGTTCTGGGTTTAAATAGTTTGCTGTATGTCCAATTATCTCTGCCTACAGATAACATAAAAGTTAATCAACGTTAACGTTGTTCCATATTTAAATGTTTTATTTTACGGGGCTTCTTGAGAGATTTCCAATGCAGATTTACTTTAATGTCACCGAGTGAATTCATACATCGGGCGGTAAAATCCGCGAATTCATTAGTGGTGAATGGTATAAATTGCCTCTATACATTCAATTTGAGTGGATTGTCGGGAAGTCAATGCATCGAGCTCGCAGCATGACGAAATTGAATGGCAGAATAAACCACGTGAGAGAGAGAGGATTAATTAATCTTCTATCAGTCGTTTATATTAATTTTCACATAGATAATTGATATCCATGCCTACAAAGTGTCTTAAGAGTGAGAAATGCTGCATGCAATCATAGACATGAATGGCTCGAAGGAACATGTCTGCTGTTCTCGAAGGGGCCTCACTCAAATATAACACAAAGACTAATTCATAACTGCAGTTTGTTCAGTATTCAGTTATTCGGGATCGAATCTCTATAAACCTATTGCAGCTTCCCTTGACACCTGTCGTCTGGCCTAGTATGCCGGCGCCGTTAATCCCATTCGCCAAGTGCACTGATTTCGAGTGTGGTTCTATCCTTATTGTACAGCATCCCAATACGCTTTAAGTGCCTCTCAGGATATGTTGATGGGATTTATCTGATCATCGAGCAGAGACAGAGGACCTAGCTTCACGCAGGTTTTATGAATAATATTCTTCGGTAATGATGATGTTGTCATATGCTTTTGACATGGCTACTGAAATCCCTCTGAATGATTTGAGATAACTTAGGAATATAGTATAGATGAATGGACGACAGCAGAATTCCATAAAATATTGGCGCCACCATGAACAAAATATCGTTGTTTATTCCGCAAAAACCAGCGACTTTTGTCAATAGTATGTGAGCAGCGGCGCATGCGCATGTTGTATCTCTGTCTTAACCTCGGGAGTGGTGAACAAAGCGGTCAGCTGTAAAACGAAATGGACCCGGAATATGATTTTAGCTATGAGGGCGATGCGTTTCTTTAATCGCGAAAAGTATTGACGTGAATCAACCCGACATTCACTGTGGAAATATGGCGTCCGGCCTAATTGATTTGAGCCTTGGGGTTGAGTGAAGTGACAAGTGGAACGACCTTGATTGGAATCTATTTAGCAACTTTTGACAACGCTGTCAGTGACTCACGACTCGGGGCATGAGTGAACATTTTGGCCAACTGGTTAGTCGTTTTAAGGCAATGTAATTACCATGTATCAAGTGCTGCTCCAGGAAAACGTCTTTATAAAACATCATGAGCTTATAGCGAAACAAATAACATGGTGGTATTTAACATTAAGTTCTACAGGCTGAATTCCTACGCTTTGAGTTGTTATCACATACTGGAGGGTGAATGCTGGCACTTATATTTTACGTAATCATCCAGTAACCAGTCAGGTTGGGGAATGATCAGCAAGACATGCCTGCTATGGCACACAAAACAACGAAGGTCTTGATCAATTTGCTGTTTAGAGTGCTTGGAGCTGTAACGTCCATCACTTGTTTGCGGTTTAACGATTTTATGATCACTCGAACATTGCAACCGTGCCTAGGAGCACAAATGCAATAATGCGTTTGCAGGATTATACGCGGTTGCGTTGAAATCAGGTGTCAGCCCTACAATTTTTATCTCATACCCTATACAAGCATGGGTTTTGGGGGCACATTGTTTCAAATTATGGTTGTTTTTTAGTTACCAACGCCGATATGTTATTCATCAAGTCAGCACATATATGATAGACATGGTCTTAGTATGCTTTCAAAAGTTACAATGGCCAGATGCAACGACGTGGCATATTGTGACAGTGCTGTGTTGATCCTAGCACGGCATAGAATTGTGATCAGTATCATTCATATCTACGTAAATGCTACAAATACCTGTTACACTGTTTTCGTTATTCGCTTAACCAGCACCCTTTTTAAGGTGTTTTAAAGCAGAACGTACAGATACCGCGTTTAACAAGGAGCTTACTGATTTTTGCTGTTATATGACTACGTCCAGGGTATTCCCTGATTGTTAGAGGCTCTGCATTAGCCTCAATTAACCTTTGACAATTAACTGTGACAGTGTAGGTGGTTCTAAGAAACCATTAACATAGATGCGACCTCCCTGTGCTATGCATCGGGAAACATTTATCAGACAATATACGGTTTAAGACGATAATGTCTCCACACAGGTGACACCGCAACATTTCGGGTACCATTGTTAATATAACTATTCGCAAATTCAATGTTGCACAATTAAGAAAATCAGCGAGTTTCTATATTAAAGGAGATGGCGACGTGTTACAGCCATTCATCAAGCTGCGGTTCAATGCATCCTGCATCAAATATTGAAGAATATGCCAAAACCAATCTTCATAAACAATCAGTGAGTTTGACATTTCAAACTGTGTGTAAGCTTATTGGACTGCAAGCGTATCTCCTTATCTCAGATTTGACGAGAAGCAAGAATTTGAAAAAAAAATCAATGACAAGTTTCTATTATTCTTAACAAATATGTAGAACAAGAAGCAACAAGGGTATTTATGAATATATCGTCCTAAGTCACATAAGCGGCATTTGGTTGTTATCACTATTTGTGATGCATCATAATTTTGTTTGAAATCTTTTACGACAACACTGTTGATGGTATAAACTCCAGGGACTCCTTCTTTCAGAATGAAAACAGGGTATCCTAACAATGTTACGGGAAATCATATTATATACTTTCCGTCGCATCTGTACACGTACCTTTTTTATCACATCGGCTTTACAACATATGTCAGTGGGATTATTGGCTAACTGTGTGCTTGTGCAGCGGTAACTGAAAGTTTGAAAGAATTATTATAATGTCAGCTACCTGCATCATATGTTCCATGAATCTGAAGATTGTTGAGCTCATTGTATTTCACTGCTGGTGTCCAATAAAACAGAATAACAGTGTTGTAATTGTATACACAAAGTTCGAAGGGGATGTAATTATTCAATCTGTTAGTGATATTTGGAATAAAAGGACATACTACGCCATAATTACGGACGGTATTGGTGTTTAACGTGTTGAAAAAGCAATCAAGGCGACCTTATTTCTACACGATGACAGTATAGAATTGGCGTTAAGTGTAAGCGCCGTTTTCCTATCTAGCGTCTATTGTTGCACACTCTAATGTAATCTGAGCTGTTTTTTTGTCTAAATCTCTGATTTCTATCTGTTATCTGTGACTTAGCACTTCAGCTGTTAACAAAAGTCAGCAATTGATCTGTAATTATTACTAAAATGAAAGCGGTATCTTAATCAGGAACGAAAATATCAACCACGCAAATTATTAAGTAACATGCTGCACATTTTATGCAAGCGTATACATTTTTATCGGCCGTATAATGTATTCGTGGCAGCTGAATTATTGGATCAATAGCTATTGACTTAATATTGGTTTTAAGCGCATTACTGAGCTATTGTTTATGTTAATATTAAAAGAAGTTTTGCTTTATAAAGATCAGTCTGTTAAATCTATTTCTCACGTGAATTTGATCTAGCACAGTGCCAATTGAAAGAATTGTTTTAATTCTCATAACTGTACGGTGATAGCTATATATGTACTTATATATGTAAAACACGTGAAGATGATTTATCTGATAATATTTGGTTATGAAGAACGGTTGTAAATTGAGTTTCTATGACACCACAATCACCCATCGAGAATAATTAGTTACTGAGTTACTGAGCTTAAATATTTCAAAGGGAGTAGACAATATCAGTGATCTTGTCAAAATCAAGTACAAGAAAAAATAACAACTCTATTGATCGAGCTATGGCCACGCTGCTATATTACATGAACAGCACGCGTACACATCAGCTAATTAAATGTATAACACTGCTTTGCAAAGCAGTCCAACAACAACTCTGTAATAATTCATTGAACACGTGAAGTCAGCGTCGTTGCTGAGCACGCTATCGTTTATTGTTTTTTGTCTCTTCATAGTCTGAGTACATTGTTGTATGCTTTTTAACGACATGCCACTGTAAATGTGTCTCCATTTAAAACATGAAGTGGAATAGTTGCATTTCAATTCAACTTCGATGTTTACATATTGCGACTGGTCTTTGTTGGTTTTGGCGTTGACTCAACTTTATTGCACAATGTGCTATATTGTTACATTTGGCTTGGGTACATTACGATATGGCATCACGCGATGATGGTTTATTAGAACTAGATTGGTGTGGTTCTATACATTATATGGGTCATCGTAAATTCGTTCCACGTCACTAACACGAAATCTAATTATCGGAATCTTGATTGGTTTGTGCAGTCAGACAGAGCTGGCTGACCTGGTTGTCGACTGCATAGAAACGTAAATTAATTGCATTGTTTAGTTTGTTGAGAAGAAGACCACGGCGCTATGAGCGATTGTTTTAGAACTGGTCATAACGAAGCGTCGTTGAAACCGATCGCTTAAGTCTGATAGTATGGTGTTATTATTTCACGTTGCATTCAGTTAGGTTGGAGTTTTTCTTACTAAAATAGTCGCAAAGATGCTCACTAATTATTTTAGATGCCGTCTCTTTTGGTTGTCATTGGATGCATTTAACACTTATATCTGTAACATAAGTTGCCTAATGAGATGATACACTTTCTAAAACACTGATAACAAGCATAGATAATCAACAGTTTGTTAATTACGCTAGTTTTATTGTTCCCTTTTTATTCATCCAAAATAGTCTGGACCGCGCTTTTTCGTAACTAAAATTGTTCATCGCAATATCATGATGAACTCAGTTATGGCGCTTTTGAATATCAATGCTAACTTTAATTGAAAAAAATTTGCTCAATTCGCAAGCCTACATGGTATTAAAGTCAATGCAGTCCTAATATAACCGATATTGCTTAACTACAGCACTACAAGCAACCCACTGTTGGAAAAAAAAGAATATGTTATATATACAGAAATTCTGCTTCTGTGATTCTATATAAATGAACAAAAGCTTAAATGATTACTGGATAACGCATAATAAAGCAATGATGAATTTGATTTGATGCGTTAGACCGAGAGTGGATAATTGCCAATGACTGATTGGAAGCTGATAATGTAAGTACGCTGACCATTAGAATATTAAGTGGCGTATACACGGAAACATATCTTTTCCGACACTCATATTCTCAAATGACACATCCAGGACGCAGCAGTATTCCGCCGTCTAATATCCATTTCTTTCTGCGGCAATGTTCATGTTTCACCTTGCGTACGACTCGACAGTTTTATTCTTTCTCGAATATGTGTTCTTAGAATATGGACTTCATGTTGTCTTTTGCTTTGAACCTGGTCAAAATGGATCTCTTTTGCAACAAAGATCATATCAGGCCTGTCATTTCCTTCAGCTTTCTTTGTTCGGCACGTATAGACACTGGATTGGTAACCTTGGACCGACATTTTGCAAGCACTCTATATCCTGGCTGACCCAGCCTTTCCGTGCAATATTTTAAACGGTAATAATTTCAGCTCACCCAAATCCTCCACCAGAAATCTGTCAGTGACAGCCTTCTTTTACTTGGTATCCTCCCATCACTTTCGATCTCTAACGATGTGTGGGTAATATACACCACCACTTTCACCTTCAGTCAATGTGTACAAACATTGGTCAAAACTTGACTGCAAAATGTGCTCCTCTTAAGATGTGTGTGTTGCGCAGTTGTTAAAAAGCTCTGGCGCTTTTTCTGAATCTGTACATAGTTGGGTTAAATACGTTGTTCCTGCACATTAAGGGCCTGGGTGGAAATCAGTCAGTAATGAACACCTGATATTTTTGCATAACTTCGCACAAAAAAAAAACACCAATGCTACCGGAATATGTAATGGTACACAGTGTTTGTGTCATGTGTGGTGGATATGAAGCACGCACAGCTATCAATGATATAGACAATGTGCTCTAGGGCCTGCTATATATAACTCTAGTGTGGATTGATAAATAGCAGGCCTATAGCCTACAGCATATGATTAAAAGAAGCCATCTGACATACTATCATTTGAGATGCAATAAGGTCCAGACAGCTCAGGTATTCCAAAACGGGACGCAATAGACCCACGTGTGGTAATGCTGTTGCGATAACAATACTGACACATTCAATTATCCTAAGTCAGTAGAAAAGACAAGTATAAGCCGATTCATTAATATACGTATGTCGCCAAAAAAAGTGAAAAAGGTTTTATGCACAGGTTTAATACACTAACATCATGGGACAGAAACATCGTAAAATATTTAGATACAATGCTAAATCCGACCATCGCATCCATTAAAGGTCTGGCACTATTGAGCAGGAAGGAGTAAAACTCGATTTGCCAGACGTTTTTTTCATATATGGCTTGAGACAGCTAAGATGGGTCATGTTTAAAATGCTGCATGTTGGATCCAGACTAATGTGTATTTGCGTGACAACAGACACTAAATAACCGTCGATGCCTGTATCTTAACGGTACTGCCATGCATCCTACTTAATCATATTAAAATGGCCTCAAATGGTTGCTGTATCAAATTGCAGCCTTACAAGTAAAACAATACTAGCGTTAAATTGGCCAAGTACCACGACGTGGCATGTTTGGACAGTGCTATGTAAATATGAATGGCATGGCATCTTTTGTGTATTAATCGGCCAATTAGAAAACGCACCTGTCAAGCTTATATTAGGATTGCGCACTGATCAACGCAAGTACCAAAATAGAACTCGCTGCAAGCTTCAGTGAATAGGTTCATTTACTTGTCTTTAAAAAGGAATGGTTCCTTTATTCGTCAAAATTATGTCTAGCTAGCTTTAAATGTGTATATTTATTAGAAATGCCTGAAAGACTGATAATGTATTTCGCATTGCCCGCACTCTTAAAGAGTTGCTTTACAAATTGCTTCTTTTCTATAACACAATCAATTCAAATAACGCAATGTAATCAGCTCAGTAATCCGGTGATAGGCTGCATTTGCATCGAGGATATAAATTGCATTCAATTCTTGTGGTGTAAATAACAAATTAGAATCACAGTCTTGTATTATCACGAATACAAAATAGATTGAGATAATGACTGATGTATGATCTTCATCCCGAGTGGCTGAGGAGTTCTGGTTCAAACTTAGGACAAAAACAAAAGTATTCCCTATGTTACATCAGAAGTATATATTTGCATCGACAGATTAATGACAACCAACGTTTGAATTATGTCGTTTAACCCAGTGTTAAAATTCGATATATATGTATGTATATATATGGCATTTTGAATTAGAACAAAACTAAATAAACCACGATACAAATTAAATTAATTGCAAAATCGAATGATTTAATTGCAACCAACAGAGGGTTAATGACGCGTCGACCTCGTCGTTTGAATTTGCGATGAGGAAAACAATTTTGTTGGCTAACGCATGTAGTTTAAAGAAGCCACTGTCAGTTCAGCTGACGTAGAAAATGGCTAACCGTTATTATAGACGGGGATTTGTTCAGCAAGTAATTAATGTTCACTGCATGCAACATGCTAACTTCATCTAAATGACACAGGTCTTGATCATTATGCGTTAGCACCCTGTCGAACAATGTCCGATTCAAGCGGCCAAACTCTCTGGTATGCATGCATAAATGACGGGGCTTATGGCCTACAGCATGCTAGTTACTGATACAATCTGACACGCAGTCAGTATATTTGTAACAAGGTCACGTCCAATCAGACTTTCTCCAACGAGACTTGATAGAAAAAGTATTACTACTCCTGAGGAACCATGCCGAGTTATTCACTGATCCGTCAGTTTTACCGCCAAGTATCAATCAATCGCCAAAACGTCGGAAAAGGGATTCGATGTACGGTCAATGCATTGTATGGCCCCGGCACAATAGCACACATCTATGAATGATTGCCTCATTAATCGTCAAACATGTAAAGAGCCCTCTTAAGGCCATCGCATCTATCCTTAACACATTTGGTAACATATTTATATATGTATATCAAATGATAGATTTTGGCAGCCTTTACAAGGGTGTAAGAGGATTGAGGTAGCAGCCTGCTAGTAGACATAATGATGGAAAAGTAGACACCCGCTTTTAGCGCCACATTACAAAAGAAGAAGCTACACGTTTTTATCGGTACCTATGACGTACATTCTTCCCAACAATGTAATGCGAGTTAATATAGACATTAAAAGGAGCAGGGTTTCAAAATTAAGTTCTCAATATAATGCAATGCTCAAATTAATATTACTCCTTAAAAGCATTATTATTTTGTCTGGTCCAATGATCATTAAGTAACTACTTTATGCTAAATGTATGGTTGGAAATTTTTCTTTTGAGAATGACTTTCAACGAGGGACTGCGAACTTACAGCGCGAATGTGTAATTTGACACAACCATGACATGATACACATGTGGTGAGTGTGCTAATAAAAGTTAAAATGCCGAATGTACCTCTAAATGGTATGTTTGAGCAGTACTTTGTTGATCCTTACACAACTGTTCCCCTTGACAGCGTCTACCCGACGGAATTTCTGGTGTATGGGCATTTAAAAGAACATTTGCTTTCAGTCATTTTGACGTTCACTGCTGCATTTCGTGGTGATTAGGGATATTTCTTAAAAATGTTAATTGCAGCTTCGGAATGACGTATCTGTATATAAATTGGCCAATCAGAACACGAACGCAATTAACTTATATAGCGACTTATCTTCGCAAGTGCCAAAAAGAAGTGTGCTGCAACCTGCAGTGAATGTGCGGATTTACGCTTTGTTTCGTCTAAGTCTAATTTAATTCGAGTTAATTTAAAATGTAATTATTTACTAGAAGTATTAGATAGACTGACTTTGTATTCGCATAGCCAGCCCTTTCAAAAAGTGATTTAAGGCAGAACGTACAGGTACCGTAGTAATTAAGGGGCTTACTGACTTTTCCCAGTAATTCGGTCACGTCAAGGCGTTCTGTGATTCTTAGAGGCCCTACATTACCCTCCATCAACCTATGGAAATTAACTGCGACAGCGTAGATGGGACTAACACTTCAATTGACATAGATATGACCTCCTTGTGCTATGCATAGGGATGCATGTATCAAACGATATACGGATTAGTACAATCAGGTCACCACAACATTTCAAGTAAAAAGTGCATTGTATTTTCCTTGCATTTTATAATCATTCATTTTGCCAATGTTGCACTATTAAGCAATACAATCCACACAATGCACACAGGGAGATTCCATATAGAAGGAGACGGCCACTTGTTTGGTTTGAATACACCCATCATCAAATAGTGAAGTTAGTTGTACGAGAAATTTTCATATGCAACCAAAGTACACGAGATTTAACTATCATTGCGTAATTGCCTGCAAGTTTATCTGCATATCTGAGCTCGAAGAGAATCGGGGACAAGTTGCTACTACTCTTATCGAAGATGTAAAACAAAAAGCAAGTAGGGAAGCGTCCAGGGTATTAAGCATTCAATCGTAATGAGGCGCATTAATTAAATTCGGTCGTGATACACCAGAATTTGGTTTGAAATGTTTTAGCGACGCCAATGATGATGATATAAACTCCAGATCAACAATCTTTCAGAATAAAATATTGACTGCAAGTGTATTCGTGGGAGATTTAATCTTGCGTATGTGTGGCAAGCAATAAACGTCAATGCAATTTTGCAAAGTACCCCATTACTGTACACAATTATGCAGATGGTAACTACTCTGTTATCATAATATGATTGCTCCTCTTCTAGAGTTGCCTGATGCATCGCTCTTCGTAGCTACTGGCATCGCGTTCTTAATCAATACAACACACACACACGAGGCATTTTTAGAAATAAAACGTGAGTCGTATAGTTTGCTGACTCAATCGGCACTACACAATGCACAATATGCTTTCCCCCTCGATATAATCAACGCTAACCGGCGACATGCGTTCATTCCGCTTCATGTACATTAGTTATTCAGAGTACAAATTACTCCAGATCTTATGACTTTCAACAGCCAATAATGTCGTGGTGTTAATGGGAGTAGGCATCAGAGAGTAGGATGAAAGATTGTCTTTGAATGCTCGTAGGTGTAGAATGTAGCTATATATTTACGTAAGTTAAACACCCCAAAATGATTCATCTGAAGATATACGGTCATGGCGGTAATTGCGTTTAAATGTTGACCGTTTAAATCTTAACAACAAAGGGCCTAGGATTGAGTTGCCCCCGCTTACTGTCTGTCTTACACTTTCAATCGGCGAAAGAGCAATCTCTCTTTTTTATTTAATAAGAGCTGAGATGATTAAGTCACCTGTATATTTTAAATGCCATTCAACGCTCGAAATGACCGGTCGCCCGCTTTCCCGAGGCGAACAACTTAAGATTTTGGCGACTGCAGAATAGAAATTTGCTCATCATAATCACCAAATATATACATCTAGGTTTCTTCGAATTCACACGCCTCTTTTGTACACATTGACGCTGTAGAAAATTACGCAGCGTGAGATTGTGACGATTGTCTTAATTGGTGTTGAAGATCACGGTTGTTTGCGATATTATGTGGACTTGATGGGTTAATATTGTACACCTTTCAATCAAATGGCTTAATGTGCTCACTTTAAGGGCACGAAGACTTTGGACGGATTATGACTTTCTATGTGACCAGCTGAATGCCAAGGCCAGTTATATTGATAGAAGGAAAGTACACGTAATATCCCCAAGTGCCTTTCTAGACCGTACGACAGTCATTTCTCCACGGGCCATCAACATAACACAGCTTAAATGCTTTAACTTATAAGCGGATTAGATTGTGCAATCGAGTCAATCTCATAATTGAAGCAACACACAAAACCACTCGTTTGGAGCTTGCTCGAAATATATCCTTGCTATTAGCATTTACCTCCACACTACAACATTTTTTACACAATAATTAGCAGTTACTTATGTGTATGACTAATTGCCTTTCATGGCAACTCCCATAAGCATAAGCTAACTGAATACACAACACAGCTTGGCAGTAGCGTAACAACAACCCTCGAATAATGCATCGCACTGATAAAGTCAGTGACGCTGTCGGGCAGTCTATCGTGTATCATCGTTTGAGTGCATTGTAGTATATTTGCTGACAACAACAGTGAACTTGTCTCCATTCAAACATGAAGTGGCATGTTCACATATTAATTCAAATTCAATTCATCATCGATGCTTGCAAATTGCTTTGTTGGCTATGAGGTTTATTGTACAATGAGGTATATAGTTTAATTTGAAGGTAATATCATAGTTGGCTTATATATTATTAGGGTCACGATATTAAGAATGCTCAATGGGCAAGCAATATTATCTCACGTCCAGGCGTTCCGTTGTATTTAGAGGCCCTGCATTAGCCTCCATCAACTTCTGGAAATTAACTGATTGCATAATTTAAATCGAATCTGTATTGAACCGAGCATATGTCACGTGACATGATTGCCTTTTTGTTGAAGATTTTGGTTGCCTGAGCCCACGAAATAAGACAGGTTTTTTCAAAGCTGAAAATTACGACGAGACGTTTGGCATGAGCATATTAGGTCCTTACAGCGACTTCCGATGCCATAAGGCGCGCAGTTCAAGTAACGAAAGGTTCTTTTCCATGCCGAACGGCTGTATTATCAGCAGTGCGTTTCCATGGCGTACCTTGATTGAATCACAGATTTATACCAATAGCCTTTGTCATAGTAGAATGATGAAATAAGAAGGATAATCGACGATCACCCCTGTAGAATGATTGCCAGAATGACTGAGCTTTAGTTGCATAAATATATGAGAGGGAACTGACAATATTTGTGATCTTTTCAAGCACGGTGCTTATATTGACCATACATTTCGGTCGTAGAAAATTTATTGCGTCTGCCATGCTTGTTGTAGCCAACAGTCATCGTATTCTGCAATACTGATGCCCTTGTCACCCTATATAGCCAATTTCAGACACGATTAATAAATTTGCTATTTACGGGTAGATGCTGCAAAATGACTTATATGTAGATACGTGTAAATATGTCCCTTACCGTTAAACGTACGCCTTCGAATCAATGTACTGAAAACGTATGGAAGAAAATATCGAACGGCATGGAGAAGATTGTACTGCAGCTTGTGACATATCATCACCAATAACAACATCGTTTCAATCAGTCTCTCGATATGACCTGCAGAAGCGCCGACAATTTCCTTGAAACAAGTGTTTTATTCATACTAGTCACAGACTAATGATCGATAATCCACATAATTAATGAGGTGAAGAGCACCTGCCCCCAGGTGGGTTCATTCTATTCTTCTAGGTTTTAGCCAGAGTGATAAGCAAATGTATACATTTTGAATGTTGTAGCTTATGCAGGCTGCAATTATCGTGTCGTCAATGTTTTAAAGAATACTTCGAATCGTATTAGAGAAAAGCAAGGAAGCACCTCTGTCGAATAATGTACGGGTAAAAAGCAAAGTAGTGAATCCATACGATTATAAAAATACAAAGAAAAAGTAGCTAACTCTATTGATCGAGCCATGGACACGCGGCTAAGTTAAATGAACAACATTGATGAATATTTTTACGGGTTTCAAATTTATTGCTTAATGTGCTCGCTTTAAGGGCACAAAAAGTCAGACTGCTCATGACTTTATATGCCAAGGCCAGTTATATTGATAATCGGCAAATACACGTAAAATCCCTATGTGCATTTTCGGTCAATAAGACGGGTTATTTCTCTACCGACTATTTACTTAACTCAGTTTATACGTTGTAGCTTATAAGTGGATTAAATCACGCAATTGAGACATTCTCATAATTGAACTAACGCACCCTTTTAAATTACAATCACGTTGATTAAACGTACATTTGCACAACAATATTTTGCACATTGTAGTGAGCAGTTACATGTGTTTGACTAATCGCCTTTCACAGCAACTTTCATAAGCTACATAAATGCATAATACTACTTAGCAAAGCAAGCAGACAAACACCCTGTAGTAATGCATCACCCAGGTAAAGTCGAACATGCTAACGTTTATGGTATTTTGTATTATCATTGTCTGTGTACATTGTAGTATGTTTACTGACGACATGCTACTGTGAAAGTGTCTCCATTCAAACAGGAAGTGTCATGTTCACATTTTAATGCGCTTTGTCGGTATTGGTTTTGACTCGAATTTTATTGTACAATCAGCTATATTGAGGTATGTTTGTTGACGACATTCTTGTACAACCAGCTATATTGTAACAGCGGAAGGTTATCTCACAGTTGGATGATGTACATTATGATGTATCATCACGCGATGCTGTTCTATTAACGATATTGATCTTGCTCAATGGGCCAGCAATATTGGCTTTCATGAGATTGCACAAAACCTTCTATGACAAATGTGGTGTATGTACTTCACTATACGTAGGCGTTAACTGGGATTGTTATTCAGCGAGGGCATTGCTTCATAGAAACCAAAACCTTGCCGTTATATCTCGCCTCTTTTATTACATCTTTCGGATGTGATTGC
Source organism: Urechis unicinctus (assembly GCA_034190875.2). Classification (NCBI taxonomy): domain Eukaryota; kingdom Metazoa; phylum Annelida; class Polychaeta; order Xenopneusta; family Urechidae; genus Urechis; species Urechis unicinctus. The sequence goes on from CM067343.1 coordinate 29,711,297, forward strand.
TTAAAACATATATTCCAAAATAACGCAACTTATAGGGCACGTTGAAAAGTGGTCTGGGACATTATTAGCCCAGATGATGAGTATTAAGAACATACATTAGATGTGTTTGGCCTTGACCAATGCAACCACTGCCTTAGAATCATGAATACTGGTTAAAAGATTCGTGAAACAATAATCTGTTCAAATGCTGTATGAACGAGGAACAATATCATTGCACTTTTACAGGAAAATCCTCGATCGATGAGATTCTATAGATTATGTCTGCCATCGCAAATCCGTTCCTAAGTCATAGCACGAGATCTAATTAACGGCAACAAGATTGGTTTGTAAGACACATTTAGCTGACCTGGTTTTATTCTGTATAGAAACGTAGATATATTGCTGTGTTCAGTTTGTAGACATTATTGAGTACAAAGCTATCAGCGATTGTATAATTGGTCATAGCAAAGCGTCGTTCAAACCGATCGCCCAAATTTGATAATAAATTGTGTAATCATTTCACGTTGCACTCAAGTCGGGTGCAAAGCCGAGTTCTTTGTCACAAACTAGTCGTGAATGTTTTCACTGATTATTTCATGTACCGTCTCATTGGGTCGTCGATGTGTAAGATACATTTATCGGTATCAAAGTCTGCACAAGCGAACTAGAGAGGAAACATTGATAACAAGCTTAGATAATCAACTGTTTGCTAATTATCTTATTTCTGTTCATCGATGAATTTAGCAATTAGATAAAATCGCCAGCCTGGGAGGCATTCGAGACAATATGGGCAATTGTACATTACAGGTAACAAATTGCGGGCAACGAACGTACAGAAGCAATACCAGATTTGTATTATTGGCTTTATAAGAATATGCTGCCAAATGGAAAATCTTGGGGTAAATATATATAAGAAACAGCTGATTTCATAAACGATCACCTGATAAATGAGACTTCGTCCAGCCATTTCAGTTGTTTTGCTGGCTAGTGTTTTCCTTACCGAGTGATTGGCATACATAATCCTCAGTTCATATTGTAAGGTGCACATAAAGAATACGCAAACAGGGCAGGTTAAAAGAACGGAGTGCACTGACCATTAGAATATTAAGTGGCTTAAACATGGAAACAAATATTATGAAACGAGCCAGCAACTAGGATGGAAAATTACCATATCTCTTCCGACCCTCATATTCCCAAATGGCACATCCAGGATGCAGCAGTATTTGGCCGTCGAAAGTCCATTTTCCAACCTGGCAGTAATATTACTTCTCTAATATGTATTAGTAGGATATAGACTTCGTGTAGTCGGTTGGCTTGACCCTGGTCAAAATGGATGTCTTTTGCAACCAAGATACAATCAGGCCTGACATGTAACAAGAGGCTTTGCAGGCTGATTAAACCGGCCTCGAATCGATTGCTTTATTTCCTTTAACTGTCGTTGCGATGGTGGCAGTTTGTTCAGCAGATATAGACACTGGTTTGGTATCCTTGAACCGACATTATGCAAGCACTTTCTATTTATATATGCGCGATATTTCTAACCGGTTATGGTTTCAGCGATACTCTTCTTGTTATCCTTATTACGTTCTACAGGTAACAGTGTATAGTTAACATACACTACCACAATGACCATTTCACCCTCAGTCATTGAGTAACATGTGACTAAGATAATCTATTCCTGCTAAGAATGTGCTCTATGTATGGGTGTGTGGAGTTTGTCTTGCGCAGTGGTTAATAAGCTCATATGCTTTCCTTTATTCTGCACATAGTTGTGCCGGGACATGTTGTATAATGCTAATTGTTCCATTTCATTGTGGTAAGGGATTGAACGATATCAAAGCACAATGACATGTAGTCATAACGCGAAACACAACATTACAAGGAAGTCTCTGACATTTTCATCCCGTGAATACTACTCCGACTCTCTTATTGAAATGCCCGGGGCGGGGGGGGGGGGGGGGGGGGGGGGGGGGGGGGGGGGGGGGCACTTAAGTGTATAAAGGTAGTATATATGTGCCGCGCGACGGGGTATGTTTTTTGGGCCTCTCGACTTGTACGACGGGTTTTTGGACCTCATACTTGTACGACGGGGTATGTTTTTCAGGTTCAATGTGTACGACGCGTTATACATTCGCATAATACCTTGTAAGACGGGGTATGCTTTTTGGCCATTTTGACCTTGTACGACGGGTACGGGCTTTTGAGGTCCCGCGGCACACCCCTATCCAGAACAAGGCCAAGTGCCCCCCCCCCCCCGGGTTGAAATGTCCTCCATATTTCAGCATTTTATGCCATATGACGATGAATTCCTCACAATCATTGTACTTGTGCCATGCACTTTACATATACATTTCCGCGGCTCCTAGCAAAAAGAAATTCCTTCAGTTCTCTCTGAGTAATCTTATTTACACCACGACGTTTTAAAGCTCATCAAGTATTGACCCACATTGGAATTCAAAGCAATTCAGTACATCACGGTAGTGAAAGCTTGTGAGCAGGCTACAATATCATCAGTGTAACGCATAAATGACGTATGGCAGCCAATGAGGCTCAGGTCACATGTGTTGCGTGTGGCATTGAGAATAATTGTTGCTCGCCTTACAGAGAATATTATTTTACCAATTTCGCCAAGATTGTTCCCACAAAATGGAGAGTCCTTCTGCGCAGAGTAGCGTTGCATCCATTTCAATAATTGTAACAAGACTTCGCCCTTTAGATACAAGGTGCACGCAAACACCGCCCATTTGTGTCAATTTGTTTTTTAATGAAAATATTTAATTGTTAGAAGTGATGACAGAATGCTTATTGCGTAAAGGCAATTAGATGTATTCACCGCGTCAGCAAATCGAATCATGCTTAAGTTATGTTGTTTCATTCACTTGGAATGAAATTATTATTTTGTTTTATATTCTGCAAGAAAGAGGTGTATATAGCTATGGATATGTGATTCACATAAGAATTTCAATCGGAAGTTGACTGATAGAATACATCTCTCGTAAGATAGATGGAAAGCAAATACCAACTACTGCAGCTAAAGAATTACATGCACGTTTATAACTGCTATATTCTAAATGAGCATGGAGTGTATGTGATGATGCTAGTGACTGGCAACGTATAATGCATCTTGATCGACGTCAATATTCATCACTATTTCCTCCATAGCTTTGGATTCGTCGATCACTAAAGACTACACAAAATAAAAGACAGTTATCTTACTTAAGTGACGTAATAGATATGTTAATCAGCTTTGGCGTTCTATTGACATCGAGATGAGGAATTGTGTCATGCAATGGATCAAACATGGTCTACCCTCGAAGTTATTGAATCCCATTTCTATGTATATGCATACATCAAATGCCAGACAACATCTTATCAATGTTTTTCGAGCTGCCAAACATTGCAGTGAATGAACATCTGATCAGATTCATCAATTGGTGGTTTTTTCCATTTCTTAGAACTCAAAAATGGCAGGATATTTCGGAAAAGATGTATTCATTAGCTCAATATCGTCCGTCACCAGAGACAATACATCTGATACGACCAAACAACTCGCAAGGACTATGATAGAATATGACCAGAATCCGTCGCATAACTTAAGTTGTTTGTCTTCAACTATTCGAAACGTAGCTTATCACAGCATGGTCGATTGAATTGTTTTATCACACACGCACGCATAAGGCAAAACCGAAGTGCATTAATCAAAGTTTCTATAGAATAGTATGGAAACCCCCGTATTGATTTTTACCACAAATAAATTGCCTAAAAACTTGACATACATTTTTGAGGGTCTTTAACAATGCAATGACTACATATAAACAAGCATCCCGAACCATACGTCGTTGACACATGAGTCGATTAATGGCATCATGGTTGGCTGGTTTTTATTAAATACAACTGGTTGCGTTTTGTTGGCCTGAGCAGTATCATAACGGAATCAACTGTACTGTTTTGTGTCTGTTATATTAATGTCGCGCACAGTTATTTATGAGCGCTACAATTGTAAAGCAAACATCAATGGACATTGTGGTACTTTTTGCATAAGTTTGTACCCCTTAACTACAATCTGCTTTTGTCTGACAATTTGACCTTAAATTGTATCATCGCATTCAGACAGAGGAACCGGCAGATGTATATGTAATGTGCATGGCACAAGTACAATGATTGTGAGGAATTCATCGTCATATGGCATAAAATGCTGAAATATGGAGGACATTTCAACCCGGGGGGGGGGGGGGGGCACTTGGTGTTTATCCATAAAGCCTAGTAAATCTGGTTATTCTAAAGTAGTTGATGATTTTCGTTTGACAAATGTCAGATATTTGTATACAAAAAAAATAATTCTCCTCTTAACCAAAGATAATATAACCACGGAAAAGGCAGTTGACAGGTTTATCGAGCGCCCGAATGAAGCCATGTTTTATCTTGGCATGTCTTAGATAAACCCTAGAGGTTATCCTGGACAAGAATTCTAATCTCATTGTTTATATTATACATGAAGAATGATATTTGCAGAGGACAAACGTCAGATGGTCAATTGTTTGCTACAGAGAATCACCATTACCAGGCCAGGTTAATCGAGTTACTGACTTTAACCATGCATAAACTCGGATATTCATATAAATGCAAGTGCTGTCGATATGATTCAAGGTAGGGAAGAGAGCTATTTATAATATTTCATTATTAATACATTTGAGGCAGTTTATCATCCTTACCTGTTGTCTGTGCCTTTTATAGAGTCAATAAGGACGATAACACACCTCTCCATGGTAGAGAGATTGAGAGGTTCCCTACTTAGATAAACCACAGCCATGGTGTGGGGGTGGGGTTAGATTGGGTAGAGATTGGTGAGGGGCGAATGAGAAAGGTTAGAGTGGTTGCAGTAGGAGAGTATTTCCGGCTATGTTAGAGCATATTTTGGTGTGAAATTTCCAAAAGAATATAGGAAATAATATCAATGATAGAAAAAAGGTCACCTCTTGCCTGCAATAGGTGCGGGGTAGGAGTATGGACACTGATACTCCTGTAACGACACCCCTCGCTTACTGATTAAAGCTGGTGTATGCTGTGTCATTGACGTGGCACTCATTGTGCTTTTATATGTGTGGGATCTTCTAGATCTTGCTGGTTTGTGCGAGGCACAGTGCTCAATATACAAATAAAACACGCACAAGAGGACATGGTATTACCATGCGTTATAAGTTGTAACCATTTCGGTACAGGAATGACTGATACTAACATTGAAGACAGAGTCAGCTGTCATTTCTGACTAAGCGACCCAATGTTCATAGAAATAATATGACGAACGCTTTTACATGAATAATTAATTTTTGGGCTCTTCATTACACGTTATTCTTGTAGCTAAAGCGGCATACTTTGAAAGAATTCCTCAAACTGGACACTCCTACATACCAAGTTTGGTAGTACTGAAAAACTGAGAACCGATCATATCATAAAATTCGAAGCACTGTTAATACTACGCGTGTCCATCGAGGCAATCCCTAACCAGCCTCTATGTGCCTTAAATTTAATAAGTTAAGCTATATATTTAATAAGTTAAGCTATATATGTTATTGTGTTTATAAGCCGAATTGGTTCTTAAAAGCCTGAACTATTAACTCATTTGATCTGGACAGATTGTCAGACGACAGATTGAAACCGTTGGACTCTTTTGTGAACAAGACTTTGTCGTAAACAGTTTTACTTAATTTCACCCTCTCTACCTTAAACCTTCTGGCTTGCTGATTACCCGTAAGTTTTCCTTCCCCCCAATCTAACTACCTCATTAAGGGGCGACCTTATTGGTGATCCGGCTAGAAGCCTCTCAGCCAATAGCACTCACCGATTGGGGGCAGCCCCGAAAGGTGACAGGTATATAAAGGAGGGAGGACACGCTCACGGGAGAGAGAGATCACCAAACATATATTTAAATATCATCCTTTTCGGCTACGTTGATTAAATAAAGTTATCCTGTCTTACGAAAATAAAATATATTTCATCCTTTTCGGCCCTACAACGTCGTTTGTGTCTTCAGTTCATCACGTCTTCAAAGTCGACAAAACCAAGCTCGACAACTTTTGAAATACTAAGCTTGTAAATTGTAAGCTTGTGCATACTTATATTTAATAGATGGACGTCAGGATCCGAACTGAGTGTACAACTGTGGTCACCCTGCAGATGGTCACAAGAATCAACTTCCTGGCCTGCTGGGCGGCTGTCTTTAATGTCGTCTTGGGTAATTCACACACGAGACACAACGCCAACCAGAAACAGTTCAATGCTCTCAACATAAGAGACTTTCATTTCATCACCAGTAGATTACTGAACAATCAAACACGCATCATCTATCTGAGGATGAAGTTCGGTATCATTCGTTGCGAAATATTAACCATGCATAAGAGAGATTACTGCAATTATGTAAGAGATTGCGCTCATTGGTCCTTATTTGGACAATCGAGTAAATAATGGATCACGGCTGGTTGTTTGACATTCGCGCAGTTTACCACACAGAGAGTCAGTAGAAATAAGGAACGATGCCTAGTAACAAGATCTTTTGGCCGAATGGCGTTTATTTTCAAATGTGCAATGCTGGCTTTCAAATACCATAATATGACGGGTATGTTTTCTCCTTATATATAACAGCTCCTTGACAACTTTATGATAAAGCAAAAAGCCTGGCATACCGTAGGGCTGACAAAACGAGCAATGAAAATTTGATTCAATCACTCCTCTCCCTAAATTCAAGAATTATGCCTTTCGGCCGCCCACTGAAAACATCTCGTTTTACAGGTATGCCGGTCTCAGCACAGGTATGGATGCTGAAATGACGCAGGATGTTGACAATTGACATCTTGACTTCCAACAGAGCTAGACGAATAGCAACGCAGTGTCGAGGACCCATGCCAAACGGCTGGTAGTAGATAGGGTCGCGTTGTGACTTGGCCTCTTCAGTGAACCTTTCAGGGTCAAAGGTATCAGGGTCGGGGTATACTTCAGGGTCATGATGAAGGTAGTCGATTGGGATAGTAACATCCACCCCCTTTGGAATGAACACTCCATTGATATTGATGTCATTCTTACACAGCCGATCTAGCATTGCGAATGGTGTATGCAATCGAAGTGACTCGCTAACAACTTTTTCTAAGTATTTCATCTTCATCACCGAATCGTATGTAGGGTCTTCGTTCTTCTCTAAAATGTCCTCAATCTCTTCATAAAGTTTGTCTTGGGTGTGTGTATTCGTTGCTAAACAATAAAGAGCGAAAGAACACGAATTTGCAACTGTATCAAAACCACCTACAAAGAAGCTGACTCCTTGGGCTAGCACCTCTTCATGCGTTAGTCCTCGTCTGACATTGTCGGGTTTGTCGTCCAGCGAGCTGTCGAATTCCTCATCTTGGTGGGCGTTGATCATTAGCTGAAGAAAGTCGGTTCTATTTGTGTCTTCCTTAGAGCGCTGCGATATGGCTTTTTCAATGATTTTGACGAAGAAGTTCAACGCATCTTTGGGTATTAATGAAATACCTAACCTAGCCAAATATTTGGTCAAAAAAGGTAGAAAAAACCCTACCAAAAGGATAGGACTAGTAGCTTCTTCCAAAAATGCCTTTTTGGAATAGGTCACGAACGGATTACACGGGTCCGACTGTGAGTCGATATCAAGACCAAATGCAGTACTCGCTATGACGTCCATGGTGAAGGTTCCCATGAATTCCCTCACATCTACAATTCCACCAGTCTTCTTCAAGTTCGTCGTCAACACATGACAGCAACGATTGATGGCGTCATTCATTTGTCTCATTTTGGCAGAGCTGAATGTAGGAGTCACCAGGTTACGGACGCGTTTCCATTTCTCACCCGACAACACCAACATCATATTGTCCGCAGGTGCGGGGAAATCCATATGAAAATGATCGCTGAAGTTAGAGAAGCGTTTGATTAGAACTTCGCGTATAATTTCGGCATCAGCTACTAGTAATGCTGGTTGTCTACCCATATAATGGGGTACCACTTTGCCGTATTTCGATATAAACTCTCTGTGTTGAGCAGGTATGCCCCGTTGAAATATGGGCAACATAGTTCCGATAATTGGCCACGGCCTGGGGCCTTTCAATCCGGGAGAATTATTGAACGTGCCAAATAGTGCAGTCATGTATCTATAGTATGCGAAGATGACACTCAATAGGAGGACAAGCCACAGAGGCACGTCTATTCCAAATATCTCCATCGTCGAGATTTTCCTCGGTAACTACTGCTCCAAGTATCCGTCGTTACTTCTCGCAATCTTCCGACCCTTCCGTCTGTAGTTTTTTTTTCACTTGAGGACAGTTGTGGAGTCGCTGGACGATTACCAATTTGTGCCAGCTGACCAACTTACAGGCCAACGCGTCTGGGCAGCTGCGCGGCGCGTGATTTCGGCATATTGGTGATGCCACTCCTATTATATAGACAAGATTTATTATTGTTGGTGAATGGACTGGCATTGTTGATTCACTGCACATCTTCCAAAATATAGGTAAGACCAGCTTTGCAATATTGCCCGCGCATTCATTCTAGAAGTTAAGCAACAACACATCTCTCAATGGTGGAAGATTGCGAGAGTGCTAGATATATCATAGCCGGGGGAGTAGAATAGTGGAGGGTTGAGGAATTGCTACGGATATCATTTTCCAAGTGGTCGGGAATCTGTCCATGATGTGTTTTCCATAACAGAATTTGATGCTTGTTGATGAATTGCACTCTGAGTACAGCCTGGGAGGCAGCTACTAAACTCGCCGCTATATAAAATGCCACTGAAACACAACCAAAGCATAATGTTCTTAAATTTGGGAGCGCGACTATGTCTTAATATGACCAGGAACCATTTCGCGTTGAACAAGGCAATGTTTACCTATGGATTTATCGAAAACAAACTTGAGACAACTGCAGTAGCATATTACTTATGTATTATCCAACGTACCCGGTTCATTTCAAGAGTGCCCCCTTCCACTGGAACGATAGCATCGAATGCTTACTCTCTTATCGACCCAATGACTCGAGTAAGTTGAGTAACGGGTCAGAGTTCACGCACATATACCATTAGTTAGGACGCCAAAACAGCTCCCAATGGTAGCGGAATCGATATGGTGTCCTAGTTAGATATGCCACTGCCAGCGGGGACGGGGTTAAGTATACACACACACACACACACACACACACACACACACACACACACACACACACACACACACACACACACACACACACACACACACACACACACACACGCACACACACACACACACACATATATATATATATATATGCATATATTTATATATATATATATATATATATATTCAAATATATATAAATATATATAGATATATATATCTATATTTACATATATATATATATATATATAAATATGTATCTGTAAACGTATATATATGTATAGATATGTATATATGTGTATATATATGTATTTATATATCTATTTATTATATATATCTATATCTATAAACCCCTATATATATACATAACATATATATATATGTATCTATATATAAATATATATATATGTATATATATATATATATATATATATATATATATATATATAAATATATTTATATAATAGCATTTATTTCGCACACATGGTACAAATATTTTATGACGATCAACTTCAAGCGCAATCATTTAACAAAGCGTGGGGTCCCATCATAATGTGCAATTAAAATTACGTAGAATATTGATATCTTCGTGCGAAAAATCGGGAATAAATTCACATTCACGGGCCACACAAAGTTCTTGTATGGAGTTAACAAAGTTCAATCTCTCTTGATCAATTTTCGGTAGACTAAGCTTGCTTGAAATATCATTAAAAGTAATTGTCTGGTCGTAAATCGTAGCAGTATTAAGATTTACGATACTCATAGTATATCTTATATTATTTTCAGCATTCGAATTGCTAAAGGCACGTAATCGGCTAACCGCCGATACAAGATCATTCGTGCTATTGAGGCTATTTAAGAAAAATTTCATACATCGCAACATTAATTGCTCTTTTAGAGGTATTCTACCAGCTAAAAAAGGAATATAGATTGATCTTGTTCTAGGGTGCAGTTTCCATATATGGCGGATGCATTTGCGCCAAGTGCAACATTAACTTTTAAATGCATTGCTCGAAAGCGTCCACAATGGGGATCCATAAAAACTTGTGCAATATTTGTCAAATAGTGTATTACGAACCTTTACGGAAGAGTGACCGAATCTTGACATCAGCATATTAGTTTTGGACACAACATCACCACATGCAGCATGCATATTCAATTATTCGGAATTTTTCCTATACAGGATCCAAGATGGATAGCATGTTCATTTACATTTATTCTAACACTATTCAGTTGTAGATTCACATCACGCTTTTGGCAATTAAAAAGCAACAAATTGCTTTTTGATGTGTTAAATATAACATTGTATTCTTTGGCAAACTCTTCGCAAGTTTTAGGCATGGATTTGGCCGCATTCAAAGAAGGAGCAATGAGAGCGATGTAGTCAACATAACTAAGTGCGCCTGCGTAACGGGGATCAACATGGCACCCGATGACCCTTTTTGAAAGGCGTGACAATAATTCATCGATATACAGACCAAACAAAATGGATGACAAAACTGCCCCTTGTTTGACTTTAGCAGTCATAACACATATGCCACGCTCTTGTAACAAACCAAACAATTTCATAAAATTAACTCGATCAAACGCTTTGGAAGCATCTAATTATATGACATAACATGGTGAGTCTTCAGTGACATAATTATCTATGATTTCCATTAATACAAAATTGCACTGTGTTGTTGAGGGTGACGGTTTAAATCCAAATTGTAAACTACCCGATTTCAATACATCGCTTTGATAATCAATAATCACATTATCTAACAGTTTCCCTATAAGCTACTGTTCGATAATTATCACTGCTGTTCAAAGATGTCTTTCTGTTCTTGGATGTTAGCATACAACGTGGCGTATATGTATAATTAAACGCCATATTAAAACGTTTTGATAGATGGGCATATAACTCATAGCAGTCATTCAGTATGTGATCAGAAGTTATTTCACAAACACCATCTGTTTTATCTCGTTTAAGCTTACAAGCTGCTTGCCTAACTTGTGAAATATCGATAGCATGCAAAGAGCCACATGTACCACCGGCACAGTTAGAGTGTACATCATGACCCAATGATTCATTAAGGGCATCCATCGCAGACTTACTGTAAGACACATTATTGTAAAGTATTTCATATTTATCTTTAAAGACATTGCACATCTCGTCGTCGCCATGCGAGCCATTCATTACGGACACGGTCCACTTAGTTTTGAAATGCTTCTTCCGTATTTCTTTCCAGAAATTGCGACCATCACTTGTGGCCAAAGAAACTGCCATTCTGTCAGACGCAAGCTTATTTCGATTTCTGATCACATACCGTGACACCCTTTTATAAATCCGCTTTGCTTTACAGTTGATGTCTTTAAGAACACCAGAGGTGGGACACCTATATTCCATCCAGAGTCGACACCATAATATTGATTTTGCTTTCAGCTGATTGACCTTTGATCAACATCACATGACATATACAAATTGATCACTACAATCCTATGGGACATATTGTTTGAGTGCAGGGTTAAATTGCAAGCCTGAAACCTTCTATTATGTACATCATTTATCAGGGATATAGTTAATTTGGACGACGTTTTGTGTATAAACGCACAGCCACCATAACGTCTTCCCTTAATCAGATCCGAGTCATCCATACCAGAAATGCCTGTAACTGATACGTCACCTATGCGATATTCGAGCTGAGCAAGATCCAGCTCCAACAACCAATGTTCTTGGATTAGGAGAACATCATATTTGCGTAATAGATTGCGTATGTACATTATGGTGCCTTCACTGTGCCCTCGACAGTTATACGTGCATATTGTAAAGTTGCAGTCAGTCATAATAAATAATGATATATATAAAGGTTAAAGTATAAAACGCATATATTTTCGTCTAACGCAGTTATGCATCCACCTTATTGCGATAATATATGTACACATACATCACATGGCCCAAATTTCTCGTCTAACATTGCACCAACGTCTGAAATTTTTACTTCAATTTTTAGGCTATCGAATTTGCTTCCGTTTTTGATGTGTTATCTACCGATCTTACCTGAATATCAAAATCTTCAACATCAGACTCTTTATCCTTGATGTTGGTGTCTTTTTCACCCCGGTGGACAAATAGGTGTCTACTTGGCTCAGGTGCACCACGAAGTTAGTTGGAAGTCACAGTCCCCGTAACCGGACGAGCCTTGCGATTGATTACATACATATATATATATATATATAAACATATATATATTTATAGGTATATAAATATTTACATATATATATATATAAATATATAATATATATATATATTTATATATATAAACATATATACGTATAAATATATATATATATATATATATATTTATGTAGGTATATATATATAAAATAAATATATATATATCTCTATAGATCTATATATATATCTCTTCTATATATATCTCTATATATATATCTATATCTCTCTCTCTATATATATATATATATTATATATATATATATATATATATCTATATCTATATATATATATATATCGGCCATATATCGATTTCGTATGCACGTTATTCCTTGGATCGACATGATTATGAACTCACATAAATAAAGCTAAAAGAGAACCAAGCTTTCCGACATTAGATTTGCTGGTAATATCACGTGATGCCACCACACGAGATGGACATGGTCGGTGATTGAAGGCTTTCTGTCTGTATATTTTGTTGTAATTGCCCTACATGCTGCTGGCCAGCGCCCCCTGTTATATGTTGCACTATCAACAGACACGTTGTACCATATGGCTCAAAATTTAACAAGCCTGTGGCAAGCCTGGTTATTATTGGACTAATAATTTGTTTTGTCTATAACGGCAGGTATTGATTATCATAGCTTGGATGTGTATTAACCCCGCTTATATAACCGTAATTGTCTTTACCATAGGATTATAATATTCGAGACAAAATTACCAACTAGAGAATTGCGATCACGGAATTAGGAAACAGGAATAACGAAACATATATCACGCTCCTTTTGTAATGTGAAGTTGGCGTGATTAAATCATCAACAAACTTGTCATCAAGTTTCGAAATTGCATCATGCGTTGTTTGGGTGCTATTGCTTGAGAATGCTCAAACAGCGCATGAACAGTTAATTGACCCGATCGCTACTAGTTGTTTGTTATGTTCGAGGGTTCTCCTTGGCGTCGATATGGTTGTAAGCTTCCTTCAACCGTCTCCTACATCATTCTATATTACCAATCATTGCATTGTTTTAGCCGAGTTATTTCCATGTTATATTTAGCATCCCACCTTTTATTCTATAACGGATGTATATGCTGCAAGCGATTGCCTTTACTCAATTATCGCAGTGTGACAGAAGTGAGGCCAACTGGGGTCAAATTGCAGACACAGCGCCATGAATCAGCCTCATCGATCTTCCATGTGGTTTGGTCGGGAGTTCTTTCTGTTCTGCGTTAATCGAAAACAGAATAATTCAGTGCACCCGGGGTCATCACGGTCCAGACACCAATTTGATTGGTGGTTGCAATCTGATACCGGTCTAATGACATAAAAAGTCCTGGATGAAGTTGGCAGCAAATGATAGTTATTCAGTTAACGTATCCACATCAATCACCTTGTGGCCCTTCGAATGCGCATCAGCTCCCAGAAACAACGGATCGGTAGTTATGATTCTTTGGCTGTAAAATAAAAAGCTTCATAACAACCGGCTTCAATATCGAATTACAATATGGGCCCATCTGACTCTATTCGCCAATAATTGAATGTCGTTCTGCATCTAAAGACTGATGCACACCCACATCTATACACACCACACAATATACACTCTATCTATATATCATCCAGTTCCCCTTGCAGTTCTAGGTTCGCCTTAGTCGCGGACATATTCACTGGCCACTGTGGCTCTCTATGATTCATTTTGAGGATCAGTATTGCTGGTTTGACCAGATACCTATCGCTAGCAACAGCTTTCAAACGTTTGCACATGATCGTTCCCAGCCATATCACAAGCTGCCATGGGATGTAAATAAGATCAACAAAGCAACATCATCAGTCATATATTTCAACATTGCCATGATATTGTACTTGCGGCGAAATTGAGTATGTTCCCCTTATATTGAGACGGTATTATAATTGCATGAGGGTAATTTTGGTCACATATGACTATTTTTGTGAGCAGTGTTTTTCATACAACATCCACCATCTTGGCATTTATGGTCACATTCAGTCACAAATCAACTATGAATGTGCCAATTAACGATAGTGCATGCTATGAGGGGAATGAATATGCAGCCTCATTGAGGCGCGTACAATCTTTGTACATGAACAACAGCTTGTTTGTCATTTGCTTGCGCATAATCCTGAGTATGTACGGAATCCAGATCAGAACGCAACAGGGCCAGAAAGCAACGTATAGAGACGCAACTATGCGAAAACGCAACCAGTCCACTAAGAAACTCGTGAAGGATAAAAATCGGGTTTATATTTGCAAATAACTTAGCACGCTCTCCGCCGTGAGCTGAAGTGCCCTCTCTACGCTTAACTAGGATAACAAATTATATCTAGTACATAAATTAGGAGTAAGCCTTTCTCCCGATATCAAGCTTCCAAACACATTTGCTTCTGACATCGAGTACCGAGGGATAACAGCAGCTTTTCGCTGTGTAACGAACAATGTCCGCTGTGTAGCGAGCGCAAGAAATCCTTTTGCGCGTAGGGTATTTATTGCAAATCGATGGAGTGACTAGAAAGGGACAAGAGCAACTGTCGCTAACTACGGTTTGACTTGTTGTGTTTATGGCTTGAAGCGTCCATTACATTTTCCGTAAGTGTTATGCCTACGTACGTCAAACGTTTCATCGGACGCTGCCTTGGTGCACTATCTTTCCATCGCCACAATCACCCTAACCCTTCCATGTGAAAGAGCTTCAGAATGCGTTATATCATCTTCATTCGCCACCCCTACAATGTTACCTTTCAACTGAAATCATAGTGTAGTGCTCCATAGCAAGGCACCAAGCGCACAAACGTCTGTACTGACCCATCCTATAGTAGCATAAAAGGCTATATAAATCCGCTACAGGCTCCAGCGCAAGGTTACATGCCTGTCACGTAAAGCAACCTTTGCATTGCCTTCGACATTCAACATAAGTTCCAGTAGCATATATTGTTCATTATCGATTGCGCTCGTGTGGTGTGCATAAACTACAAGACAGGTATATCAAGCAACAAGGACCGCCCTATTTAAGTTTTGTAATTGCGTTTTCAGTAGATTGAGCAAACAAGAAGAAACCATGCAGTGCAAGCTACGGTTTATCTGACCACCATAAGTTCACCACATGAGCAAGCACCCAAAACTCCTTCCACCCTCTCTCCTCTTTGTAATCTTCCTCCCCTTCTTCCCTGTGTTTCGTTAAAAATGCCCATGCTGTTTCTAACCACAGGTAATTGCTCTCCAATACACAATAATCCATCGTAGCCCACATCAATGGTTTCCGCTTCCTTCTACAGCCCAGTATTTAGTATTCTAGTGTTCATGGGTAATGATATATCAGGGGACTCGTATCGTAAATAGTCTTGTCTCATTTATAAAAGACACGAGCAATTCATTTACGAGAATTCCAGTTTTTCGTTTTACGATGATTCTTATAAGCACTTCGCTCGAAAACACAACGCTCGTAAATCATAACGCTCGTAAAATACAAAAGCTCATAAACGTGATCATAGCGCCGAGAAGATAGAGGAGGGAAATTCTTATCCTGTACGCATAAAACGTACATTCATAAGAAGTGCTTTGTTAGCGTCACGACGGTGATGCATAAGAATGATTGTGATTCTTTGACGGCGCCCCTTAAGTGCCCGCGCCTACCTGATATAAACCCAATTCCCAGACCAGGCTGCATAACTATCGTCGCTGGGACGAATGTCCAGCACATTACTACTGAGCTACCGGATCGGGGCATCCCCTTTCAGTGATGGGACCACCATTTAACGTAATCATCCGAGTCACGGGGAGCCAGTCAGGATTTCGCACCTTGGTATCGAACCCACAACATGTGGATCAAAAGGCGACGGGGTTTACCACTACACACGGGAACAGACTTGCTTAACACTAGGTTGGAATTCAAGAATATGTATATTATGTCATAGTTTCGAGTTGCCCGGGGAGTCTATGGCGTGTTGTGAATGCGAGCAGAGTGTCGTTTCGTGTGTGAGATCTATCGCGAGAATAAACACACGACAGTTATATGATCCACCACTACACCCGTCGATATTTCCCTGAAGCAATATGTTCTTATATATATACTTTGAGCTTCGATGAGCTTCACAGAGCAAACGCAAGAATCTGGTTACTTCATATGATAAGATCATTGTCGCGGATGCAACATTTTAGCTCTGGCAGAATTGAAACCTCGCCACTTGTAGATAACTTTTTTTTTATCCAGGTGCTTCAAGTAATATATCCCTCTTTGCGGACAGACTGTTTAATCATTGGGCTAAATATATAAACATCGCTGGAATTCAAACTTTAAGTTAAAAAGGTTGGCGATTTAGCTATCATTTTACATTAATTAATCAATAACCACATACTAGCTCAGAGCCAGAGCTTCCGCAGTTGAATATCGTCCCTGATGTGTTAAGTGAGGTTATGTTGTCAAAAGTTATTGCCAAGAAACCTAGTTTATTGGTTGTGCAGCTTTTGGGTCAGAAAAGAAAGTCCCCAAACTCGACATCCAAAGAGTTCGGAGTCTGTGTAGCCTCCTTGTTAGAGCAGCAATATAGTCTATATTGCTTATTTTATTTTCGTATCATGAAAGTTTATAATTGCTCCATATCAAGTTTGGCTACGCGAACATAAATACTTTGCAGGGAACTGCAATGCTTAATGAACCATGACCCCATAGGCAAATCTTCACATTGCAATTGTTCAATTCTCCACATGTATAAATTTGGAGGTCATAGCACACAACATGCAAGCCTTTGTGCTAGCGCCTGGCGTTTGTCATTTTTAAGGTACTTCCAACAGTGGCGTTTATATGCCGTTAGTGTACTTTGTGGTTCTATCTAACACTGCCGCCTCATATCATGGCATATCAAATAATACATAAATCCCTGTACCTTATCAGATTTTCAATTTCAGTTATATATAAACCGTGGCTTCACATCATTAATACATCAAATAAAAGTGATATGAATCACTAGCCAGGTGTTCAAACAAGTAAAACCATACCGTGCCTCTGTTATGATTGATTACCATATGTACAAATTCGTTATGGCAAGCGTCTGAAAAGTATCGAGTTACATCATGAGGCCCAATTGTTCGCACCAAATTTTAATACCTTCCATATCCCGACAATGTATGACATATTCACGGAAGCTGTACGATTTTGTAAGATCACGCTCAATGCTATAGCTTAGTTATCCCATTCTAGCGAATGTCCTTTGGAACGACACTATTTGCCCGAAATAATTATTGATATCGTCAATCATATTGTTACTACAGTCGGTGCGGATAAAGTAAAATTAGTAAATTCAAACGAGTTAGTCGATTATCCGTGCTGAATTGTCAACATATGCTATCATGGTAATGAATGATTATCATGTGATGTTAGTGAAATGTATGAATAAACTAATGTTATTTACATTCTTGAGTTAAGAAACATTTATAAGGAATCATCTATTTTAGTGATGGTGGTTGTTGTCCTGTTCATATGTTTGCAATTGTAACTTTAATTTAGTAGCCTAATAATCTGTGTGCGTAATCACATGGAAACTAGAAGAGAAGATTTATATCCCAAATTAAGAAAACGAATGAAGACAAGAGAATTGTATCTCTGGTCTATTTCTATCGGTAATAGTAGTATAGATTAAATCTGCTGGTAATAGCCGCCATGGCCATTTGATTCCAGCACGCAACTAAATGTGCATTCTATGACATGCTCTGACACAGACTATGCAATGTGTAGGCGTATATATGACGTATTGATCATGCTGATGCGTTCAAAGTCACTGGCGTAACCCTATGAGAAACCTCAATCGGAACTTATTCACAATCAATTCATAGCACAACAGAATTGCATATTCCGATGCAGCAGTGATGGCGTAGTATTATGGAGCAATGTATATTGTTAATGCAAGCTTGATCAATTTGTGAAATGACCAAATGATGTAATTGTTGGATGGTATAGGAATCATATATATTATCTACTCGTGACGACAAAGTTTGTAAGCAGCACTTGTCCACAGCTTGGATGTGATTACTGGAAATATGATGATTAATGTCGATGATAATGCATGCGTGGAATCCCAGTAAACCTACCTGGCAAGTGCATTGTTCATTATCGTTACTTGTACACCCGTCAGTGAATAGGAGTGCATTATGGTACTGACATCATAATTGCGTCCCATTCCGTGTATTCTATTACGCGCTTTCGTTGTTATCACACTCATGTCAGATATTAGGCGTATATACATGCGGGATGATATCAATCTTTGTTTTTTTCTTATTAAGCTAACCATCTCTTTCAAAATTCAACTATTCTCAGACAACATGATAACCGCATAACAGCTAGTACTAGATTTTCTAACTAAACAGATGATATTTCTCTTGCTGAATAGAATGCATGGTGAACAAGTCAACATCGCAGCAAATGCTTTTATCGTGTCGGCTTTCATCAACCAGGTAAATGTAACATTTATAATTCATCAATTGTTGTAATGTTCAAGGTTTAACATAACATAGTTCGACATTATTTTGATCACTAAGTATGACAGCAAATATAACTCACTCTACCACTATTGGCAAAATCAATTTGACAACAATAGCAAATAAATTGCCTCGTCCTGGGTTAATAGATTTTCTATAGTCCGTCAGTGATGTTGTCAAGAATAAACGGCCATTGAGCTACTGACGCCTTTGTAGATAGTTGAAGACAGAGCGAGGACGCAAACACAGCCGACGACGTGCAGTAACATGCGGACGTCATGAAAATACCTCTCCTTCTAGTGACCTAAGATTGGGTCAATTGAGACGAACAGCATCAGAATACATAGCTATAATCTTCTCGTGGAGGCCCAAATATGAACAAGACGTGCCTGAGAATGTCTGACAACACAATTGTGACATAATTCACTTGTCAGTAACCAATGGACAACTCACGTTTGGTGACAAATTGTTGCCCTGCTTTCTGACCGCGCTAGCATCCTGGAGAGTCTGCAGAAGAGAGGCTCTGTATGTCAAGTTCCACAAAGCAAACTGTTCGCGATTGTAGCCACTACCCGATAACACGACATGTGCAGCTCGAGGAACCCCTACTAAACAATCGCTTACCGCAAGTACCGTGGTCCAAGGAGTAGGGAGGGAGGGAGGGGGGGGGACTTCTGCCATAATAAGCGTCAACACTATTTTGGCTTTTAGACCATTATTTGTCCTACTTGAAAGTGGCACACCACATTTAGTCGATACAATTTGTCTGCAAACGTCGGTTGAGAATGCTAGGGAATTCATTCAACAAGATGGTGTGCAGATCAACACCGATTCAAGCCACAGTATACGGCCCAGTAAAGTTATGGAAATGACCAGAGGTAACGAAGTTTAAATGAAATTGGACAATGATAAGGCCTGCAACACAAGAAAGATTGTGTGTAATCCCCGCACTAATACACTGATTAAATAAGAATGCAGTACAGACCACAGAAACCGTCCACATATGAAGCCATCCGAATATCCAGTTCATTCTCCTCCAACAAACCACGAGCCACCCAAACCGCTTTTGCTAGCAGGGGTGCCAGATGCATCTACTCGTGGCCCGACAGACACTCAAACCTCCGGAGCGTATCACCAAAGAGTATATAGCTTTGCTTAAATGGTTCACTTCGAGTGGCACTGTGGTGATATATTCGCGTATTATAACAAACTGCAATCGATAGGTGGCGCTGCCTTGATATAAACATATGCACATTGGAATACTGGGCTGACGCCACTGCGATGGAAGAGTGCGGGGAAATGTTGTTTCGCAGAGCCTCTACGCAGCCAAAGCAAATTCTGAAACATGCGTATGGATGTTATTTGACAGCCACTGAGTGATTCTACCTACCCCGAATTACAAAGCTTTGCAATAAAAGCTAGGAAAATAAGACGATTTGGCCAACAAACCTTGTGTCCAAGAGCCGAGGTGGTTACTGATATATCATTTAATCTAATTCAAAACATTTTTTTTATTCTTTATACTGACCTTTTCAGCGAGCTAGTTACTTATTCACTGCGGGGCGTCTTGATGTCTATCCTGGCCGCATGATGTCGCCTAAGTGTATTTATAACCTTAAGTCCATGTCCTTTTTAGAAAGCTGAAAAAATATACCATTGCTATTATGTTTAAATAATAATGCATATAACATGAAGTGTTTTGCGTTGATTACAAAATCTACCTTAAACCACACAAAAGCACGAGCTTAAGCCTCGTATCTCGCGAAACGTATCCAATTACATAAGCTATCATAAATCGCCAATGGGATAAGCGCGAATGGACATGAAGCTCTCTATGGATGATATCTTGAAAAAAATATATATCTTTCAAACCATCGACCAAAGAATATTATACACATACAACAAGTTGTGATGGTTTGGTATTAAAGCACAGCATGGGATTGCATATCCAAAACAAACAAGTGTTTACAGACAAACATCTTAGATTGCGAGATTGCTTCTTGGTACTAATTGATAAAACAACGATATGAAATGTCATTTCAGTTATCACGGAATGCTTTTGACAACGGTGATATGGTTGAGGTAGTCTTTGATAATAAAACACTAAGACTTGATTCCACTGCACCAGTTATTGCTTTCACTGATAACCATCGAAGTAAGTAAAGGCACATTGTGTGCGTTGCTGTAATAGTTAAATGCAAAGGAAGTTTCAAAAATTCATTGGTTGACTTATGAACAGATGGTAAGATGAGACCGATGCAGCGATAAACAGTAATGCCTGACCCATGTAATACTTTTTATGGAAGCACAGTATAGGCACTGTTTGCAGTGATTGTCTGATCCCACGGTAACGCTTACACTTGTATGGTAAACATTTGTACATCCCTGTTTAATACGGTTTAAATGGTCACTTGTAGGGAAGAAAATTAAGTACAAATTACTTCTCACAAAACAGCCTAAGCAGGCTACTACGTACCACACGTAATTATTCATCAAGTTCTATTTAAGCACAGTTCCATGTGTTTTTGCAAAGGCCAGTAATCAAACCCAAATTAGTTTCTTCTCCATGTTCGATCGACGTACCAAGTAATGTGCTTACCAACGCACAAGTTCTTGAAATATATGAAGGTTATTACTTAAAGCTAAATATATATATATATATATATATATATATATATATATATATATATATATATATATATATATATATATATATATATATATATATACAGGTATATATATATATATATATATATATATATTTATATATACATATATATATATAGATATATATAAATGTATGTATATTTTCTTTCTATATATATATATTTATATATATATCTCATCTATATATATATATATATATATCTTTGTATATTTTTACAAATATGTATACATATATCTGCCTATATCCCTATATATATATGTACTGTTAATATATATATAGAAATATATATTGTCTGTATATATAAAAAAGTTATATCTATATTTCTATCTGTTTATATATATATATATGTCTATCCCTATATTGATATATGTATGTCTCCCTCTCTATAAAATATATATCTCTATATATATATATATATCTCTATATATATATATCTCTCTCTCTATATATGTGTGTGTGCCTATATATGTATAAATGTAGATATGTGTACATCTATATATGCGTGTGTGTATGTGTTTGTGTATGCATATGTGTGTGAAGGTGTGTGTTAATTTGTGTGTGTATATATGAGTGTGTGTATTTCTCTTTAATCGGCTGTACAATACCGCGTTGGGGAAATAAAACGTTTCGCGTTTTGTACAATAATTAATGATGCAGCGATGGATTTTTGCAATTACCAGTTGAATCATTTTTATTGTGGTTCGGCTGTATTATGACGCTTCACCTGTTAGCTAATCGTGTTGTTACATTTTGTGATTAATTGAATAATGGAACGTGACCAGTCATTCACAAATAAAGGCATCCATTGATACCCAACTTCATCAAATGAAGTTATGGAGTAAATACTTATATTCATCCAAAATGGGTTAACTGAGGACGAACTACTGCCTTAACTCATTGTATTGTTTTGCAGTGTGTCAGGCGTGATGTATATCGGAGTCATGAAGCGCACAATGTGTCGTGAATACGTTTTATTAGATTTCCAAGAGAACAGACCGTTTGGTAATCAGGTTCTGTTTTGAAAGTGACATAATATTGTGGTGTTTGCAAGGTTTTGGCTATCACCCTGTGGGTAATTAGTGGCTGTCCGGACGACTAAGAGGTGAGGCGTCAGACCCTGAAATATCGTTAAACAGACATATCCCAACCAAAAGATCTGAAGTGCTTTAAGTACACCTCGGCTGGAATGACATTAGGAATTCTTCTGGTACAAATTGATAACCTATAACGGCTACCTAACTGAATAATTGCGATATAGCTCCATTTAATGTGCTTCGTACGTTAATTGATTACAATAAAGCAAGGAATTAGATATATCATGGGATATTTGTAAATGCATTTCTGCAATAAGCACTTTGATACCTCAATTTAAACGGGTAATTCTTAGAGTAATTTTGTGATGAATGGTCGAGATTCTACCAACTACAAACCTGACAAACCATGTTGAATACTGCTTACGCCTACTGTCATACTTAGTGAGCTCAGCATGAACGCACATCTATCAAGCAACAAAACCGTTCCATGAGTAATTTACCAAGGTCAAGTTCATGTTTTCTATTTCTTTACATATTCCGCACGCATTAATTTTGTTTTTCCGATCTTGGTTTGAGTTCTGAGTATGGTGTGCGTTATGACCATGTAAACCCCATGAGCACAAGAGGAAAGACCCAAGATGCTATTATGAAACATCACTCAATGGTTTGTAATAGGTTCGTAATGGTTTTTTATGCAGTAGTATGATCAAGCAGTTATAATAGCCAACTATCAGTGTGGTGTGGTGTGTGCGGCAAGAAGTTGTTGCACAGGTGCCTCATAAACTGAAATCCGAGGGCACATATGATAACACACTCTTAGTTATGCAGATGCAGTAAGGTATGTTATTCATATCACCACAACTTGTTCGGATGAAATCTGTATCACAAATTCTTTATTCCTTATCAAGCAATGTATTGATACTGTATTCGATTCAAATCACCCGCAGATGATCAAACATAGCCTCGAGTATGGCAATGATAAAGACCTCTGATTATGCACAATAGATCATGGAAACAGTGCTTGTCCCTTTATATATGTATAACCCGTATTGTGGGGTTGGATTTCTATTACAGCGTGACAAAAACTTAATGAAACGCAACGCCCTTGAGCTGGTAAATTGGGAATAATGTCGGATTGCGTCCATTGTTATGACGATTTACACAAATGAATTTGACAACAGAATAATCCAAGATATTTGGATGAGGCACATACTGAGAGAATCTTACCCATCCGTTTTTTCCAAAATCTGTGCCATATAATGTTAATGAAATCCACAAGTTTACACAACACTGAGGCTAAGAGCTTGTCGATAGCGTCGAATGTGCATTTCTACGCGCTGGTCCGAAGTGTGCTTGTGCAACAAGAATACGTTTGAATAAAGAAGACAAAACTGCAACGTACGTAAACAAATGAATAAAATGGGCAGTAAATCAATAAAAGCATATGAACATTAGTTGCATATATCTGTGATAAACTTTTTTTTCTTCTTGATTCAGTTTTAAGCCATGGGTTTGTGAAGATTTATGAATGACCCTAAACAGTACAGTTCTCTGCACTGCGAATCTGAACGAATAAATCAATACCAATATTATCTTATCCATTGGACATTTTGTTAATCTGTATGAGGTCCCCACGGAGACACCATGTTTTAAGAGTTCTCATTCCTAGCTGAGCAATGTTAGTTCGTAATCTCAGACATGCCGGATACAAGCATAGTAGCACGCTTTCTTATATATCTATGTCACGGTCAATAAATGGTGAACACGCCATGAATTACATATTCGAAATTGGGCCTAACAAATGCCTCATAAAGTTGGGTAAAGCGACTAGTAAATGTCTGGTTGATCATCTCGAAAAACCTTCAGCTTTTTCTGCTGCTAGACTGCATTGTTCGCTGGATATTAATGCCTGATCAATTATGACACCTAAATCCTTTTCCTCTAACACATCATATGCAGTAGAATTGCCCATTGGTTATTCAAACTTGGCACTTGACACCAAAAGTTATATGCCTGTTTTATTATCCTTACTCTGAATCAAACTTTTGTGTCATCTGCAATGGTTTTAATATTATGCCAACAGCACTGTCTATATCATTTATATAGACTAAGAAAGGATTGGGTTAAAGAGCATTTATCACCACTCTCGGCCTTCTATTGCTGAGCCATTCATATATCCATGTTAATATGTTGCCGCTGACGACGTGGGGCATAAGTTTTCTAGCTAACCGTTGGTAGGAAACTTTATCCAACCCATTTTAAAAGTGTAACGAAATGTTCCCATGTTAGTATCGTCGTCTGAAAAGTTGGTTGGGCAAAACGGTTTACACAGAAAACACAACTGAGATTTATACAATAACTTATGTTTAAGTTAAGGTTCATTGGTTCGTTGATAATAACAGCAACCATTCCAATGCATATCCGCTCTTACTGTTGCACCAGAGAGCACGCAATTTTAATTAGAAATACAGAAACATGCCCCGCCAACGTTTGAAATAAACATTAGGCAGAATATTTAAAACACTCAGCACTGAACATCAAAATGGTGAAATGCGGAAGACTATAAATCAAGCACTGAGCAGGTACTGCCAACTACGTATTAAGTAAGGTCCAAGGATGTTCTCTGACCCGACGGATCAATTGTAAGAGCATTCGTCTTTGTTTAGAAATTCATATTAGCTGTAGTGCAATGTACATTAGCTGTAGTGTAACTCAATTGGCTGCCCCACCTATGGTGCGCTGGCTTGTAAACCGATCTCTTTATATTCTTGATCAGCTAAAGGTTTCCGCTGCACACGGGTGGTAGGGCGACTACGAATGCGACGGTAGCAGCGAGAGGACCCTATATGTGGTATGAAGAGGAGGAGCCTATCGTGCTGTGTGAATGTTAAACAGGATTTGGGAGGCGCCTTGCGTTGCAGTCTATTGCCTCCCCTCTCAGTTCCGCATCTACCGCAGACGGTGCTGGATGGGAATAGTGGGAGGCCCTAAGAAGAAGTTCAATCAATGCTGAACGGGAGAAAGAGATACCTAGTCGCCGGTCTGCAGTCAACACGTCCGTGTGCCAGATCCATGTCCGTTACCTATTCGACTGACAGAGAGGATTCGTAGTTGGCGTCTATTCGGTAATGGGGATTAATCATTTCGCCGTTTTTCTTTGCAGCCGCAGCAATTCTGTGACGAATGTTAACAAGTGCTTTCACTGAGCACATTAGGACGTTTTGTTCATCATAATCGTGTAAGAAAGTTACGGTGACATAAGATCGTTTGGCATTTGGCAAAGGATTGCAATCGTCTTTGGATGTGATCATCATTGATGAAGAATGATGGAGAGAATTGTATCGATATAAATATTTTGTGAAGGTGATCTTATATTGACCAGATGCTACTCCGGTAGATTGATGTCACATATAACACCGCTACATTGTCCCGCGATGCACTATAATGACCCACAGACATCAAGGTGTCTCCCTGTGGTGTTATCATGTTTTCACAGTGTAATCATACAATTAGTATGAAGTGGATATCGTGTCCGGGCAGCGACGTACCAAGAAAGCTTTCTGCATTTAGCAGTTATATAGATATACATGATAAGCAATACCTATGGGCGTTACAATGCATGTAACCGCATTTTACACATAGGATCACATGTTCGATGGGATACGCACAAGGAACCGTCATCATGATAGTTGCAATTGTCACTTTGAAAATTTTTCATTTGGTAAGTACTTTATTTATAATTGATTACTTTAATCAGTGTTTAGAAAGATATATCAGTGATTGATTTCCATCAGTGTCCAAACTACAGAAATAAATAATGAGAGAATATGAGAAGGAAGTAAGTGTGTAAGAGAGAGAGTAGATTTGTCCAGTAATGTATCATCATTTTACACTTATCCGTGTTCAACATGGTTCCCCGTCATCGTAGCGACCCCCAATACTATATGCATATGATGGGTTTCATAACAAATGCGTGAGATACCACGTTAAACCACGATGCAGGTTTTGCGCGAGCTAATATTGTATCAGTTTCCTATCAATTCACAGGTTTGTCCGATCAAACAGTGTTCACGGAATGAATAATGTGATGAGCAGGTTTGCATGAGCCTGCTTATTGCTTGAAATAAGTGTTTCGGTCATTAACATATATAAAACACCAACTGAGACCCTTGATGTGAAATCCTGCATATTCAGGTGTGTTTTAATAAGCAGCCGAGGAATAAAATGTGTCATTCACCTACGGGAAGACGTCGTCTTAAAAGCCTGCTCACAGTCATATCAACAGCGGCACCTGACGGTTGCGAGATGTACGTCGTTAGATGACATGGGGGCCCTGAAGTTTCATTACTTCATCACAAGCCAAATGACTGGTATCGTGGTGACATCATTTGAGAGTGAGCAGGACACCTAACACAGTTGTAAAAGCTCTTTGGTGTAATGTTAATGTGCTCATTCGTGTGTGGTGATTGATTAGCTCGCAGAAGGCACTGTTGAGTCAGTCGTCACGCAACCAGCCAGCCGTCTGATGTTGAGTCTGACTTTAACGCACCATCAGGGAGCAATTAAAGAACCATGTGAGGCCAGTTCATGAATGTAACATATCATGTTGGCTTCAGCTCAGTGTGAGGTAGTGGCGTTCAGGCGAAGTAACAGGAACCGCCCTTATGATTAAATGATGCATTGGTCACACTGCCGACACCGTTTTCATTTCCGGTAGTGTGTAAATTTCCGTAGCTGTCTAGTTTATGTATCCTGAAATCGTTCGCTGATCAAAGTTTGTGCTGTGGTTAGTAATCAGCTGGTGCTTGCAATAAGTTGTGTTGCAGAATACCATTGGAATCACCCAATGTTATTCCGAAATAAACGGCATCATTGATTTCAATTTTTGTGCCTCGAATGCAAAGCATGTGCTTGATGAATATATTTGTACAAGTGTGCTAATTTACATGTAAGACACACTCTCTCCCACTCATTATTTATCTCTATCTTCCTTCTCGCACACATTCTCCCTCTCGTTATATATATATATATCTCTCTCAGCTACAATACGATTTCATCTATTTTCTTTCCCCACTCAAAAATGCTTTGTCACGAGAATCCAATATTAATTTTTCAACTACGTGTTTGAGTATTTGTCATGTTGTGCACTCGCTCGTGTGCTGCTGGCTGTAATCGTTCTTTGCTCACCTCTACTTATGGGTAATACATATAAATATACAATTGATACTGATTGATTGTAAAAAGGCACCGTTATATTTGTCCAGACAAAGGCAGAGATATGACTTGTAATAAAGACATCGATCCAGTGGTTTGTCTATCATTTTGGCAAATGACTGCTACCTAGTGGTCTACAAGAACCATTGGTCGCACAGCTGCATTATAATGCATTTCGAATGCTGTAAAATAATTGAGGTCTGGTGTTATCTGCAATATCTGGAGCAACATCGACTAGGTACTAATGTATATTAACATGAAATTGCGTGTTTCAGATCATTTCCATATTTGCCTTTGCGACGACTTTATCTGTCTCTACGTCCAGCCAGTTTGTGATTAATTGCAATGGATCAAAGCCGGTGCAACAGGAGATAAAGTTTGGCTATCCCTTCAAGTAAGTCGGATTAACGTTAAGGAAATCCGCTTCATCCATGATGTTAATGCATCCGACAATAAACATATATGTGTTTCTAATCATACATGAGGGTAGTTTTATAATGACGTAAGCTGTAAACACAATTCCTGAGACTTTTGCGTGTTGACGTATATCGTTCATCATCGTACAAGTCATTCGGCATTATGGACTAGTTTATGGCTAGCCAACGCAAATAATGCTTGTTGTAAGCTGAAGTTACCTTACGCAAATGTAGTTTTGCTGGCCAATTGAAAAAGTTATAAGTAATGTTTGCGTGACAGACTGACAAGCCATTCCTTTGAAGTGCCGCTATGTGCAAACGAGACTGGCGAGAAGGCCATAGTACGTCCTTATGGTGACTTCTCGGCGCCTTCACAGTTCTATGTACTAGTTGGAGTGATGGCTTTCGTATATTCCCTGGCAACTGTGGTGCTGTATATTTATTTCGACGATCAATATCGCAAGTATGGCCAGATACCAATTGCTGTAGGTAGATTTCAATTAATTACACAAGATTATTTACAATATGCACATTGCTGATTTATGATGCACTGTAAAAGAATGCGCTTAAATTTTATTAATGACATCACCAAAGGCTGCTGCAATTCTGTCACAGAGTTATACTTATAGTAATATTTATGGGGAATAGCCGGTTCACTCATATAACTCGTCTGGTCATTGGTTTTTTTCGACATTGTACAGGACTTCGTCATCACCGTCGTGTTTGCGTTGCTCTGGCTCATCTCGTCAGCAACTTGGGCCGACAAACTCACACAAGTCAAGCGCTACACTGACCCAAAGGAGTTGTGGATTACTGACTATGTTCACGAGTGTCACAACCCAGATCCAAGTGATAAATGCTCGGTCGTCAAACAGGGCAACTTTTCTAGCCTGAATGTATCAATTGTGAGCGATTTAGAAATATATATTTCAGTCATTGGTAAGTAAGTACACGACCTAGAAAGCGAATTACATTTAATGTCGAGCGTACATGTGTTCGTTTCAGTTCTTCGGATTTCTAAATACGTGCGCCTGGGGCAGCAATTTGTGGTTCCTGTACAGAGAGACCAAGTGGTTTAAAGTTCAGCCAGACGCACCTGAGCAGAATACAGATCCAATCGTCAGTCTCGATCTAGATCCGGATGAACACACTTCTCAAATCTCGGATTCGTCAGCTACAAACATCCTCTGTGAATAACAGACGTCGACGAACATCAGCATGGTACAATATAAGTATGCATTTTCTATCAAAAATGTATGCGAGAATTTATTCCAATCACGCTGACAAGTAATAACTGCAATACTATAGAAAGGCATGACTGTGGTTTAAGCCTCTTCTGGTTATTGATTTTTCTTTGAAAGACCCAAAGCACCAGTATGCTTGGTCATGAGATAAAACATTACCTATGTAAACACTATGTCGTATTTATATCAAGATATAAACGTCCATTCTTGCAGAAAATCAATATTTGAAAATATTAATGTATATTTAGGGATATATTCCCATTGAATGAATGCCTCCTTCTCAATTTGAAGGAAGCGCTATAAATATGAGCTTTCCTCTTATAATGATTGCGTCAAATGGTTTTATTACATAATTAAAAAACGTCACATATGCTTTGCTATTCTCATCCAAGATAAAGTTCAAGTACCTGATTGCAAAGATAACTTAACATAATTATGGTAAATGCAACGTAATTAGATATGAGTAATTAGTTTTGACAATTTGTAGTCCCGAAGTATGTAATTCCACTTTGTACTAGACTGTGACTATTCTCCCGTGTGTACTGCTATGCAGCTGAAACTGAGCAATGCCAAGGGTTGAACAGGCAATACAACACCGCTCATGAGACATTAGGGACACTGTGCGGTTGTACTTTTTGGCAATAGTATTATTCTGTCCTGAACAATGGCTTGTTATATATGACCAACAGATACAACCACTGTTCTAACAAATTCAGCATTGGCAATGCATATTCGCAAAAACAAATTGTGAATAATTAACTGCAATAGATTATGTTTAATATGACTTAGTCTTGAATAGTGTGCGACACCTTATGAAGCATGCACCTTTGTCTCAAGCTATCAATGGACAATGGCATTGAAGATGTATATGTAGGTGACAATATTGTGAACAGTGGTGCCTTTAGTAAATAGATAAAAACAAAGCTCTTATAAATGGTCCATGGGGCCTATTGTCATTTTATAATATTGCACACACACACACACACACTCACACACACACACATACACACACACACTCACGCGCATGCACACATGCACACACACACCCACACGCACACACTAATGGCTTGCATAATCTATATCGAATTCGGTATGCAGCACCATAATCTGTTAACTTTACGTCATTTATGAGTAGACAAACCACTTAACTGTCGTATGTTAAATGAACGTTTCTACACATATATTTGTACTGAGAAATGATCATATATACTTTGATATTTCCTATCTATTTTGTACGCTTGTTCTATTGAAACTTCATTTTTGTCGCTGTATTAATACATAAAGCAGTACGGTGGTCCTAATTAAATATTGCGTTCGAGTAAAGGGGTCAAATTTCATGCTGGTGGTATTCAAAAGAGACATTGCAATCTTTAACGAGAATGATCAAAATCATTACAATTCATATTTGATATTGCATTATGAAGTTTCAAAATGTAATCGAACACTCATATAACCAAGAATTGTGTGAAACATAAATGGTATCATAATCATAATGTCACACCAGATGATATCAATCTATTTTATTATGCACCCCCACCCCCCCCCCCCTCTTTCCCGTCGTTAAAGGTCGTCTGATGTATAAATCATTACAATGCCCGTCTCATAACTTATCCACCTAACGAGATGTCTTAAATTCTGTGTTAATGTAGCATTTTGCTTTAACAAGTAAAAAGTATAATATCCCATATCTTGATCAATTCTGATGTTGTCATAATTCCATTACACACATTAATGCGCAATGAACTCAAAACAAGTGTAAATTAACACAGAAAGAATATGATACATGTAATTAACAATGATATAAGCTACTCATAGCGTAAAACCTGCGCATTTATTTGTGGATACAGCCAAGGTTTGGAGAATTAAAACGTATCAATTCAATAAACCGCGTTTTGCTTCTGAATGTTGAATTCATGTAATAAATTCAATCGCACTATGCATGTAGACGTAATAATCTTATAAAGAGTTTAAAGGCATTAATATTTATTTGAAAACCAAAACAATACAGGTAATGTTTACCTGTTATTGCTAGTGAAACGGGAAAAGCCGAAGCTTTGCTGACTTGGCGTTTCAGATAAACGCAACCTCGACATGCACACATACATGTGCTTAAGCCCTTCATCTCACAATGCGTTCCAATTATGCTGGCTGTAATAAATCGTCAACAGCAAAAACTCGTGCGTGTGTGAAGCCTCATGGAAAGAGATTTATTTTCTATGTGTACATAATATTTATAACAACTCAGCAATAGTCTTTTGACGGTGTGATGGTACAGAACAGTATAGCATGGCATATTTGTAACAGATTGACCACTCTGGATTCATTTCATGCTATGGTCTTTGACGCGTCGTTTGATTAAATAATATGGTGGGGTTCTCTGTGAAAGATGTTTCGTACCCTCCATTAAATCATTCTTACAATTAAGCCTTTTTTCTGCCAACCTTGTTCCCCCCTATATATAACCAATGACCTATTAATCACGAAGGACAGGCCGATTAGATTAAACGCGGACAAAAATGCATTATAATACTTCGGAAGCAAAGAAATGTAGCCTCGCTGTTCAGGTACAATATAATTTTCTCATTTGCCAGGTAGAACCTTTTCTTAGATGTGAGACAAAAACTACAAATACTGTCGTATATTTTTAGGTAGTATGACAGCGACATAAAAAATATTGCAAATTTCTAAATCAATGGCACGACAATGAAAGGACATCATCTGCAACTGCTCTACTTTATAGAAAGCGTAACGGAGACCGAGGCAGTGGCTTTGCAGCAGGCAGGCGGTGGTCAGCTGTGAAAGAAGCGTCCTCGGCACCTATCTGCTGCTCATCTGTCACTATGACACAATTTTCCATGCATGCGGTAAACCTTAGAGTTGGCATATTGAACTCGTATTGAAAACGACGCGTCGTCTGTTGACGATGCAATAATAACCTCTATGTTTGACTACAACATGCTCCATATCGAGTGTATCAGACAAGACAACATCCTAAAGTGCGTCTGAGACCAAGGTAACTTATGCACTTACTGAATCATGAATTCACGCAACGCCAGTTTGTGCGAACCTCTCTCATACATCAACAGTAAAAGGTATTCCGTACTTTGTCAGTCTCATTTGCTTGAGCCAAAAACGCCATCTTTTGAAGCATGTTTCTGGTGTGTATGTACGCATCAAAGAACTTTAGACTAAAGCTCCAAATATGCGGTATATAAAAAAATAACAGTTTTCTTCTACCCATATAATGATCGGTTTCTCCATGCCACTGAAAGAGCAGTTATGGTTCGATATGCCGTTTTCAAGAAGCTTCTTTGGGACGCATTTCACATAGAAAGTTCACTTTGATTTCCAACCAAGGAGTAATAGGCACATGAAAAATGTTACATTACGGGAACTAATCGCCAACAGCTCATTAAGTGCAAATCACAAGAGCTTGTATATGGATGTATTGTCTTCAATGAAATAAGTAAAGTTTCTGTAGATTATTAGTCAGACGCATCACTGTGCCGAAATACAACGCTAACTAGTGTTAATATAGTAGACACACACACATGGTTATACATATATATATATATACATATATAAATGTATATATATATACATATATATATATATATGCATATATATGAATATATATATATATTTGTATATATATATGTATATATATATACATATAAATATATATATATATACACATATATATATTTGTATTTATATATTTATATACATATATATATATATACATATATATATATATATATATATATATATATATATATATATATATATATATATATATATATATATATATATATATATATATATATATATATATATATATATATATATATATATATATATATATATATCGTTTAGATATGTATATCGTTTAGCGGTATTGCCATTATACTATTAATCCCTGCATGATATAGTAGAACGTCCTTTACGATATGGTTTTTGCATGTTGTATAAGATGAAAAAAACTATGGATAATCTACCATCTGTAATTGCCTATTATCTTGTTAAGCATAATAATGTACATTGATCACTACGAATAGTATATTCGACATAGTTTCAACATATACGAACAGTGCTTTAAATATTCAAAACACACAAGCTCCATGAAGAAATATATATCTGTTAATATGACACAATTGATTGTGTGAGATATGTTGACCCGTTTAATAACTTTTACGACACAATAGACTGTAAATTGGTTGTTGCATCATTAGCAAATCGTTTTGTGGAAACATATTGCTAGCTATGAGTTATCAAGTGAACTTATGCCAGCACAGGCGATACTATAAAGCAAGGACATTATCAGCAACACTCTTAATCATTAGAACCTCTTACCTAGCTAAGTCATTCTATTTTTCCTCATTGCAAAGTGTAAGAAGGGTACCGTCAACCATCAAATATCTGACAATGAAAGTAGGATGAAGGGGTCGACACCATTTACACATATTTGCTGTCGTACTTCCGTTTAACTTAACTTACACAAAGCGAAATTAAGGGTACCCGTCTGATAATGTGATAAAGTAAACCTAAGGAACTTTTAACACCACATATCACCACATATACCACGACAAAAGGACACTGTTGCAGATCTAACCTCGTAAGCAGGTTGATTCTTTGTTAACCATCCATACCATTCTTAGTAGTTTTATATATACATCGTCTCGGCACTCTAAGTGTTCTCAGGACGCATTCAATTAGGCCGAATAATCACCATACAGCCATAAGGGTTACACTACTGGAAAGAACGCTTTAGGTGCACGACACCGAGATTGATGTATATGAGACGTGTGCTTTAATTTTAGGCAAAGCACATTTGCCAAAAAAATCAGACTTTAAATAATTATGATTCAGAAAGCTACATACAGCTCATTAAGTGCTTATGGTCATAAATGGTCTGGGCACAAAGCAATCCTCCATGAAATAAATGCTGTAAATTATTTTTCAGCGATCACTAAATATATTTGCATGTTTGAGAGAAGTTATATATATATATATCGAGGGATTTATTGCTTATGTAAATATGGAAACCAAGCCAAAAACAAACACGGTTAATGAATAGCTTATGATTTTGACCCAAACTTAAAAACCTGATTCCGACAAACACAAAAAAAACAATTCCTGGGGCATTCGGCCAACATTATCTCAAAGGTAAGACGTCACTGCCTTATCAATTATTCAAAACTTGCTGAGGGACCTCTTAGAATCTATCCGGGCTGATTAAGATTTGTTGGTTAGTCTCCTTATGACAGCATGCAAGGCCTGCCATCTAAATAGGATGATCTATAAATATTGCGTCATGAAGATGCAAAGATAGATCTAGATTATATAATGGTGTGTGAAACGTTTTCAAATGATAATACTATTGACCAATATCAACTCCTTGTAGTACCTGATTGATAATTACGGCAACAAATAAGCCAATAGCAATGTAAATATATAAATGCGCAGAATTGATAAACGGTTACCCTTTATTTGTATTCACTGATTGCAGTACTCTATTATGAGGGGCTAAAGAAGAATAACTTCGTACATGCCATTAAGGTCAATACCGTCGTTTGTAATACACAATAGTCCAAGTCATGATGTATCATTGTGTGACATGCGATCAGATCCCTAGGTAACGGGATTTATGTGCGCGAAAAAGAATCGTTGAATTCGTTTTGCTGCCAAATATGAGCTATGGTACATTTATGCTTTTTACTTGCGTGACTTAATATTTTTTCCTGTGCTGTGTCCCTCTGCGGTGATAGAACGAAGATCACAGTACGACCTTATTCGACCTTCTCTGCACCGCCCCTTTACTATGTATTCTCTGGTCACTGTTGCGCTCTAATGAATATTGCAAGTAAGGACCGATACCTATTGTTACGAGTACCTTTCACGTTTATGCACATGGTTATTCTAAAACATATAATATTCTGTTCCTCTGTTGAAGGATGACCCGCATGAAAACAAGATTACCGAAGCGAAAATACAACACAAGTATCGGAACATTGTCCTGATATTAAATATGCTTCTCGTTCGAGTATCGTGCATAATATTTGACAGGGAATAATAAATAAATGAGAGTAACTTTTGAATTAGCGCCATCACATCTATGTTGCCCTGTCAGTAACATTTGTTAGCCATGGGATCATTAATCTAGGATGGGTTGAATGCATGACATTTCTCATGGATCTTCGAGATTGCGATTTTCTACTTTCTTTAATCTCGAGGTACTCCTTGGACGCAATTAGAAAACAGCACAATAGGTGAATGACAAATATGTGGAATTGTTCGGCAGCTTTAATTCGCTTGAAATAAGGTGGGTTGACAAATATTGTGCAAAGGACGTTAGTGGTATTTATGGACGAATCGCTGAATGCCGCTTATAGTTTATTTCACAACCCAACAATCATGTGCTCATTCGTTTTATTCTCATCTTTGAAGTACTGCTTTACAATCTTCTCTTGAATAGAATGAAGGTATTTAGAGTTAGACGGTTAGTTTAACAGCGTTCACATTGGCGTATGTTATGATTATTTTGCTTGGCGGTAACCATGAAAGCAAATTCACCATGACCTCCAAAGCCTGTTAATAGTTTCATTGAATTTGTGTCATCCTGCATATTTATAACATTTGTCGCTCATAAAACTGTCAAAGCACCAACATGATGAATATGCAGGCTTTGGTCTAATTTATTGCGCCTGGCATTTAAGGTATTTCATTGTAAACAGAGTCGCGGCCACGATGCTGCACCGTATAATCTAATATAGGACTCTCTGCACGTCCTCTCCACTTGATTTCTTTTCAGAAAGTGCATTCCAAACACTGTCGCTGGGTCCTCAATTTGACTGCATAACGAGATATATTAAATATTTGACTCATAATTTGGACAAGTGCGTTGATATCAAATGACGCGAAGCACAGCCCGCTGTCTAATATTTCCATTGCAGAACCATGCTCCCCGTTTCACAGGATGAGAAGCTGTGAGACTGAATTCCTGTTCTACTTCAGCGTGTTGTGGCCAACTTAATTTACTCCACCCCTCTCCTGTTTAAACATTTGAAGCGCAGCTCAACATTGGACAAAATTAATCACCTCCAGCCTATCCATCGACAGCAGCCTCAAGTTGCTCTGAATTAAGTCGGCACAAATCACATCATTCTACGAACCAATGAAGAAAAGTCGAAGGATATACCGACCTGAAAAATGTAACAGTAGCTGGTAAAATCGTTCGGATATCATTCGACAGCCACCGAGTATTGTTACCGCCGACTTACAAAGATTAGCGATGGAAAGCAAGGATAAGAGGCTCATTTGGCTCAGAAGCGTTTTGATGAATCGAGAAAATTCTTGATACACAATACAGTGAAGTCTGCACAAAACATCGTTTCATATCTTAACCCTGTAAACGCACATCCTGTTGCTGGTAAGTTGTTCCTTGTTATAACACCTTGACACCTATTTTATTTTTTGCTCTCTCCAATGAGTATTCATTACCCATGAAATTCATGATGGGAAAGCATAATAACATATGCAGCATGGCTATTATTACCTAATTCGCTGGATGTATCAGAATCTGTTGACCTCGTTCTAATCCGATTAATGGAGAGATTTATATGTCGATATCTTGCCATTGTAGAGCAGATACACGAACTTAACATAGCCTTGGGTTGGGCGAGACGTTCCTTTTCGATTATTTGCGGCATTTACACAGTCCTGGCATGAAACGTGAATCTATCCATGATGATTGCGTTTTGGAACCACGGTAGACCGGCATTTCCTGTTTGGGTATAATGCAATGGTATTGATTATCTAATCATGGAGGAAAAGACTTCTACAATCACTGTCATCGATTTATCATTCAAACGCAACATAGGAATCTCAGGCAAATCAACAGTGTAAGTGTTTAGCAATATTATTTGTTACGTAGTGTGGTATTTCTCCTCCTGTAACAAAGGTTGCATAAAATTGCAAAGCACCCCGTGTCATCAGATTATATAACATTAAGGTATGTTTGATGTATTTGCACGTTTCATCAGTTTATATTGCAGTAATGATGTATTGTACAACAAGAAATTCAGCATGGAGATGAAACACATATTGCTTTTGGACCGCAGAAACGGGGTCATATGTCAAGTTTGTCCATTCAGCTCAGCATATTAGCGTTCGGTTTCAGTCAAAGTCTTCACCGTTATGATCAAATGTCGATTCGCTAGACACACTGCCGGCAACTTTGCCATTTCCCGTAGGGAGTTGGTTTCCATCGTTGTCAAATATTCATATATTCCAGGGATGATCAGGAGGATATTATTTATTATATGCTTAAAATTGGATGTTTTGCAGTAAAATCGGCCCACGCAAGTCAAAAAAAACTGTATCTTTTATAATGATCGGTTGATCACGAATGCATAGCATAAGCTTGAAGAATACATTAATGTTAGTAATGACTTTCCATTAATCTACCCCTATAGTCTTTTCGACTTTTTTTCATGCCAGGCACTCTTACCTCTACACCTGGGTAATAACACACTCCTATCACATTGATATTGATCGATTGTAAAACGAATTGCAGCATTTGTCCTGATGCTGTGATGTGGTTCGTGACAAAGGCATTCATCCAACGCTGTATCGAACGTTTCGGCAGGCGGGGAGTATATGCATTAATGCTTTGGTATACAATAACAAAATCTATAAGATTTCTTCAAAAGCTCCGCGGAACATTTGTGACATAGCTACAATAAAATTCTATGCAAATATTTTTAAATATTTGATGCCTATAGCTGTCTGCACACCCTGTAAAATGCGACTTTATACTAACACTTATAACCACTACATATTGTGCTTCAGATCATCACCATATTTTCATTTGTAACGGCAATATTAGTCGTTACGCCCAGTCAGTATGTGATTAATTTGGATCAAGTCGGTTGCAGCAGGAGGTGAAGTTTGGCTACCCTTCCACATCGTCGGATTAGTCATAAGAAAATCCGCTTTATTCGTGATATCAATGTATCCGAAAATAAACATATTTGATCTCCTGATCGTGGTTTTTAATAACGATGTTAGCTATAAGTAGACCTCGCGATGTCGTTTAGAGTAGTGCCTTTATATATTATGCACGATGATCATTCAGTAATAATTTATGCTTGTGTGACCAATTAAATAGCCATTCTGCTAACAATACCGTCGAGAAGACTACTGTGCGTCCTTATGGTGACCTCTTAGCGCCGTCTCAGTTCTTTGTGCTCGTTAGAGTGATCGACGTCTGATGTTCCGTGGCCATATATATATATTTTTAGGATCAAGATTGCAAGTATAACCGTATATCTATTGCTGTATCGAGCTTGCATGTTTATGCACAAAGGTATTTACGATTATAGCTACAATGCTAGTTTTTAATACTGTACAGCGAAATGTGTCTCATATTAACAACATTTGAATGACAATATCAACGAAAATGGCAATTCTGCCACTATATTATACTTATGATCTATTTTATGGGAGAGAGCCGTTGGATTCGTCACTTCTCAGGTACAGTGCGTTTACCTTTAGTGTTTAAGTCATGTCAGGCGCTATATCAACCCACACGTACTCTTGGCTAAAGAAACAACTGCTGCTACATTTTGGATAGTATTCCCAGTGAGTCAATATCTCATTTACATTTGATGGAAGCATTACAAACACCAGCTTTCTCTCTAACCATGCTTTGGTCACATCTATTATCACTATTTTATCATATCATACTCTAAGTCATAATTTGATGTTGAGCTATACTTTTATGGATCAAGTGACTGTTTTCAAAGCAAAGATTTTAAATCCCGATATGTGGTGTGCTTCAGTAAAGCCGATGACTCCCGTAATATATATGTGGTATCATATTAGTTTTATTCCGCATGAAGTCACCCTTCATATTGTCAGAAGCGCACTAGACTTACATTCAATGTATGACTATATATAACATAGCTTATTGGATCATTTTCAACATCAACGCCCTAGCACAATGTTACAAATGCGATATGTGCCAACTCATTAGATGAAGCTAATTTGTTATGACATTATTTATTCCCTTGGGATATAATCCCACTTTGTATTGTGCTATGATTATTCCACAATGTGTCTTCATGTGCAGTAGCTATCGAGCAATACAGAGGGCTGCTTGTGCGATACTATAACGTCATGAGACATAGGGGACAGTATCAGCGCGATTGTTAACCATTACAATAGTCTTGTACAATGATTGCCGTCTTGTGTTCACATTGGTCTTAAAATATTTGAGTGACTGTATTATCGAAACTGCTCAAACAGATGGCCTCACGTGGAGCATTGGTACATGCAGTCAATGGATACTGTTACCCACATCGCATCATTCATCTATAAGAAATGGCCCACTGAACTAATTTACGAATAAACCAATATAACATTGCTCAATTGCCACCAGCGCATCTAATATGTGTTTGCTCTGGATATCATGATTGGCTGTTGCCAAAGTCCGGAATTGCCTTATCAAAGAGCTTAACTCGCACACTTGATACCAAAATTGTTTCAAACATTTTGTGAGGCTAGACCTAGATCATTTCACGTTGCATTCAGGTGGAGTGAAGTTCTTCGTCACAAAATAAATGTTAATATGCTCACTAACTATTCTAGAGGCCGTCTCATTTGGTTGTTATTGGAGGTATAAGACACTTATATCTGTAACAAAGTCGACACAAGTTACCTAGTGAGGCGATACACTATCTAAGGCACAGATAACAAGCATAGATAATCAACAGTTTGCTAATTACGCTAGTTCTATTGATTCCCTTTTTACTCATCCAAGAAAATCTGGACCGTGCTTTATTCACTTCAACTGTTCATCGCGTAATCATGATGAACTCAGTTATGGAGCTTTTGAATATGTAACAATGAATTGCTCACATTCATTGAGCTGTTGCTGTTTTATAATCTTGCAATATTATTACCATAATATCAACCATGTCGATATGGCTTATCATTAATGTACATTGAATTCACATGAATAGCTGTACAGGCACTTCGTTGCGGTTTATTCCGAGTTGGCCGTTTTGGCAATGATACAATAATCTGACATGTTGACAGGTGTTGCCAGCGTGTGCGAGTCATATTCATACTCTACTCAACTTTGATGGCACATTCAACTGATCCGTCGAATAAATCGAATGAATGTAGGTTCTCTTCAAGATGTGATCCATTATGGAGAAGAAACATTATTGCGTCTAGGTAAGCCCAACGTATACTATATTGATACAGTATGTTGATTAATCGTCTATATCAGTAAGAAAGGTGCTTGATCATCGCGCATGCAATCATGCTATTATTAACAGTGTTGCGTTCGTGTGAAAGTTATATATGTGTTTATTTTAGTACGTTTGATTAAGGAAAGTTTGTCATGTGGTTGGAGATTGGTGTTGAATGTTCTGTCCAGCATATGCATGAATAAGGGATAATTACTTAAAGATCACGCATTTCATTCTTTGCCTCAATAGAGCCTTGACTCTACTTGAATTTAATATGTCTCTCAAGCCGAGTCGGCCACACCCCTTACGCGCTAGGCAAAATAGCTGCATGGATATACACTGCTCCTGCAGATAAAGGCCCTGGTTTGAAATCAGTCGGTGATGAACACAACGTGAAATTGATGCATATTTTCGCACCAAAAATACATGTAATAACCCAGAGCAGCACACAGTTTTTAAGTCATGTGTAGTGGATATGAAACGCGCGCTGCTATCGATTATATAGACAATGTGCTCTAGGGCCTGCTATATATCACTCTAGTGTGGATTAATAAATGGCGGGCCTATAGCCTATAGCATATGATACAAAGAAGCCATCTAACATGATATCAGTATATATGTTATAAGGCCCAGACAGCTCAGGTATTCCCAAACGGGACTCAATTGACTCATGTGTGGTATTGCTGTTGAGATAACAATACTGACACATCCAATTTTCATAAGTTAGTAGAGAAGACAAGTATAAGCCGATTCATCAATATATGTATGTCGCCACAAAAGCGGAAAAGGGTTCATGTCCAGGTTTAATACACTGTAACATCATGGGACGTAAACATCGTAAATTTTTAAATACAGCGCTAAATCTAACCATCGCATCCAATAAAAGTCTGGCTCTACTGTGCGGGGGGGGGGGGGGGGGGGGGGGGGGGGGGGGGTAGACTCAGCGATATGCCAGATGTTTCTTTTTATAAATGGAGAATGTCTTTACAGTACTGCCATACATCCTAATTAATCATAGTAAAATAGCCTCTTCATACATCAAAGTCCGCTTTAACAGAAGTTTGATAGTGATGCCCGACAGTTTATAGTGCTGTATGAAGCGGCATCATTAGTTACATAATACAAGTCGGCAATAACTGATAAGCAATAACGGTATTTTATGTAACCAAGAAACGGGACAGAACAAATGTTGCAATGATAAACACACTCCATTAACTATGTATTCGATTTATTGGGGAATGAACGCCGGCTGCTTCCGGTAATAGATACACCAGGGTCAGTAGCATTTCAAAAGATATATCTCATTTGGTCATTTGGGTGGGTAAGCTAATTCCGTCGATATCGCCTGTGGCATATCCACAAGAGCATTTGCATGAGAATGTTGTGCCGCAAATTTCCACCAGATCGTGCGTTCTCCAATATTTTACCTTGACAAACAAAAGACGGTAAATCATACATATATCACATTCCTTATAAAACTGGTCGGACGTAGACCATGAATAATCAATCATAAGACATGCTCACATAATGATATCGAAATACAGTTGAAGTGGCCAAAAACCCTCTTTACCTGTTGCTAAACCTTATTTCTACACTGTACTTAGGCAATACAACTGTTTTGAATTGAAATCACACCAATATAAATCGGTAATGACAAATCTCACAACATGTTGTGCTCGCGCCCGGAGCCTAAGTCTCAGCGATATATTTATTATGGTTCATGAATTAGTGAGCGATAGTTTCGCATTTTACGGACAGACGCACTGCGATTCTTTGAGGGCCTACATTAACCCTCCAGTGACATTACAAAAGATATATTTCATTTGTTTGTTTGGGTGGGTAAGCTAATTGAGTAGATATTGCGATCGGTATCCCAGAGAAGCTCATGAGATTTGAGTCAGTGTACATATATGCTATAACTGGGGAATATATTTACTTCTACTGCTAGTGTCTGACAGAGGCAGAAATGCAGCGTTGCGTTGTTGATACAAAAAAAGAAGGGGGTTGTGTTATTTCAAGCTTATAGTGATTCGGGCAAAGACAATGCTGATAGGAATGTTGCCGCTGTCTTGATAAATGTTGTCTGATTAAGACTAGCCCAAGCATTTTGGGAGCTCTTACATGGGTTATATGACGCAATGTTCCAGCAAATTAAGCCAGAGTTGATTTGGTGTCACACATTGCAGGTATGTATCAGCTACATATTGAATCATTATGTAAGAGCGCATTTAAAACAAATGCAAAGGAGGTTCATATCCATCGATTGTAAAAAATGCTATGATTAAGGCTGCAATTGGTGTTTAATTTTCAGGAAATTCCATCAAGGTGATCGAAATTACTTCATAGCTAAGTCAGTCATTGGGAAATTGCATTGACAGTATTTCGCTACTTGGCGTGCCAGTGTAAAGTATACTTTTAACATTGGCTTTGCTGCAAAAAACTGTTTCTATACATGACAGTATACCTATCAAATTATACAACAGCAATGCCCCTGTAATAATTCAAATGACGATGCCGTATCGGTCGAGAATATCTTTCATGCGAATTGTTTAATGTAGTATATCGCTGCAAATTTTATGCAAACTCTGTTTCCTGCGCAGTCACAGTTTATGGCACAATTCAAATAAGAGTACCACATTGATGGAGAACATCTACCCTGCTAATTAATTGAAAAAAAATTACAAAGACACGCGTGCGGTAATGCTATTTTGTCCACGCCGCTAATTTGTCGAAGGCGGGGTACATCATATTCCTGACACACCGTTCGTCTGCGTGCTTTATTAGTCCCAACACTACTGAAGAAGTAAATCTGGCTGACAAGGCCTTAACAAACCATCAGGTTCATATCTTATACTCACCGTCAGTATTTCATTTCTCCATTGATATCCAACAAAAATTACGAATTCTCCAACTTGTACTACAGGCCTTAAGTGAAATCTCCAATGCCTCTTATTTTGTCAACTTGAGCCAAGATCTAGCTAATCGATTGTGCACAAACATCGATGATGCGAGAATCGATTACGATCTACAAATGTGAGTGGCCGGAAACAAA
Source organism: Urechis unicinctus (assembly GCA_034190875.2). NCBI lineage: Eukaryota > Metazoa > Annelida > Polychaeta > Xenopneusta > Urechidae > Urechis > Urechis unicinctus. The sequence goes on from CM067343.1 coordinate 29,755,004, forward strand.
ATAAAGGTTCATATGGTACGGAATTTATGCATACTTGTTGTTCAATAATGTAGCTATCATTATATTATGGCCTTTTAGAGAGCATATTAAGCAAGCCATCCATTTGCTGCAATATTTACCCATGATTGTTTACACCACATTATAATCAGCATCTTTCATTCACATTTATCGAAGTATAGTTAAACACGGTATTTGATATCATTTATCAGCTCCCGTTCATCATTATATCTCTATTCATTTATTGCTAAGTGCAGTGCATATAACAATGGTAATAACATGCAGCTTCTTTTCAATAACACAATAAATTCAATTGATAGGTTCGTGGTAAGAAACCGCATCAAATTGTTCGCGTGTAAATAATACGTTCAAATGACCCTATTTTATTGAGATGAATACCAAAATCAATGTACAAATCATAGCTTTATTAGAAACGAATATTATTTAGCAAATAGATATAAGTAATGACTGGTGTTGCATGTATCATCTTCAACATGACAAAAATATTCGGTAACATTGAGTAGTTGAGAATTTCTGATTCAAAGTTGGGACAAATACAAATTAATTTACCAGATGGAAACACTATTAGCTTTGATGTCTGCGCTTGTGGTAAGGATCTGCATTCGATGTAAACCGTCATGCTCGGTGTGGCGATAGGAAAGCTTTGATTACGCTGGCCAAGCCGCTCCCTCAGGCAGCCCGTTGTAGATAGACTGATGCACTGCCTACTTAGTAAGTTGTACCACACACTGCTGTATTTATCTACTCAGGGGCATTTGAAATCATTATGCATTAGCACTCAGTCAAATAATGTCAAATAAAAGCTTACATCCTCTCTGGTGTGGCTTAATAAGTAGCTGGTCTATCGCCTACAGCGTGCGATTCACAGATACAATCTGACACGCAGTCTGTAGGTATTTAACTAGGCCCCGTCAATCCTATTTTCTCAAACGAGGCTTGATGACAAGATGTGTAGTGCTCCTGAACAACAATGCCAAGTTATTCAAAGTGGCTCAAACACAGGGAAAGGGATAAAGCGTACGCTCAATGACCACCGCACAATAGCACACATCTGTTGAAGCAATACCTCATTAATCATCGGATTCTGACATACATTCCATGAATAAAGCTAATTATGTCTATCGTATCTACCCTTAAGACTAATATATATCAAATGACATAGTTTGGCAGACGTTAAAAGGGTGTACTGCATATCGCCATGACATCACCCATTCGGAGGTGTATTGGTATGAGTAAATTGATAAATTAGTACGCCACTTGTTTTGTTCCCGGTTTTTTTGTATTGCAGAGTGAGCATCTGTAACTATTCATTTTGGCATTTTGAACTAGATCAAAACTACATCAACCACGATACAAATTAAATAATTGTTCATCACTTCCTTTAAACAAAGATTTGTTCGTAACAATATTCAACAGCTCACAAAAGCATGGAAACGATTTGGCCGAAAACCCGGTGTTTGATTGATACGGTAAACGGAAACAGGATCTTTTAACCACGACATAACACAGTTTATATGCTTTAACATATAAGTGGATAAGATTGCGCAATTGAGTCATAATTTTGCTCAAAATATCTCCTTGCTATTTACATGTACGTTCACACAACAAAATGTTCTTCATAATAGTAAGCAGTTACATGTGTATGACTAATCGCTTTCACGGAAACTCCCATAAGCATAAGATAATTGAATACACAACGCAGCTCGGCAAAGCAGTGCAGCAACAACCCTGTGATAATGCATCGTACAGGTAAAGTCAGCGACATTGCGGGGCACGCTATCGTCTATCATTGTTTGTGTGCATTGTGGTATATTTGTTGACAACTATATTATACTTGTCTCCATTCAAACATGAAATGTCACGTTCACATTTTAGTTTTAATTCAATTCAACATTGACGCTCCCAAAACGCTTTGTTGGCTATGAAGTTTATTGCACTATCAGATATATTGTGTTACATTTGAAGGTTAGCTTATATACATAATGATGTAACATCACGTGATGCTAGTTTATTAGAGGCACGATATTGAAAATGCTCAATGGGCAACCAATATTGGCTTTCATGAGATTGTACCAAACCTTCTATGATAGGTGTGCTGAATGTACTTCACTAATCATAGACGTTTACTGGGATTGTTATTCAGCGATAGCATTGCTCCGTTGATACCAAAACCTCGCTGGTGGATGTCGTCTCCTTTGTTGCAGTGTTCATTTTTAACACTTTACAGACCACAGAGCTATCCGCGACTTTATAATTGGTCGCTACGAAACATAGTTCAAACAGATCGCTCAAGTCTGATGATATGGTGTCATCATTCCACGTCGATATGTAAAATACATCAATCGCTAACAAAGCAGTCGACACAAGCTACCTAGAGTAGAGATATTTGATACAATGATAACATGCTGGAACCTGGCTCTGACGTTCATTCTTATGTCCAAACTAGCACGTAAAGACCACCAAAACGGAAATCTCGTTTGTAGAAAAATCCAAAAGACAAAGCTGCCATGCACGTTGGTTGATAAAGATGGAAGCCATTTATCTCATTACAATGACTTTAGGCATGTATTGCACGTCAAATACAATATTGAACATAGAAAAGACCATGAAGGGTTATCGCATTTCCATAGAATTATCTGGAGGTCGAAATAACCAGCTAGAAACCATTTTGCTTGTGATTATGCAATGTTTTTTTGGGCCCATAATAACAATGTAAGTTATTACTGCGGGCTGCTCAGCAACATTGCTCATCAACAGGCCGGTCGAAAAATTGCCTTAGATGAACGACGTAATCGAGCGCCTTGCGGGCCATTCCACTTAACGTCGTCTAAATTGGTGTACTACTGACAGCATGTTTCGAACATTGAATGCTATGCGATTGATCTCCAAATTTTTTCAATTTTCTTTTGCGCTTAGAATTGAGATATTCATGGTCATTAGAAATTATGCCTCAACATGTCACAGCAAACAATGACAACGTTACACATCTGCTATAATTGAGACCATGCGTTCTTGTCTCATATAGATAGCACAAGCGCACATTGGCCCAATAAAAACCTATAAAACACAAAACCGATAATCACGCTGTGAGATAGGATTCATACACCCACTAACATGACACTCAGACCAAAGGTTACAATGCTTATTCATGTATATTTGCAATTTCTTCACGATTACGCATTTTCTTTTTCGTCAGCAACGATCTGCCAGATGGCTTGTTACAGCTTAGATGGGTCAGATATGAGATGGTGAACGTTGCATTCAGACTAATGGGTATTAGCGGGACAACATACACTTAATAATCTGCAATGTATGTGTCGAACCATCACATTGGCGAGAAAGTCTCAACAGCGATGTTATATGTCTTGCTTAATCATAGTAAAACAAGTATGAAAGTCCGTCCTCCTAATAGACGTTAAATTGTGTGATGCCCGTCATGGAATAGTGCGGTATAAATATGCAACACCAATTCGATAATGAAAATAGGCAATTACTGACAAGCAATAAAGGTTGTTAATGGAACAAACTGTGTATTCGATGCTTGGGGAATTAAAGCCGGCTACTCCCGGTAATAGATACACCAGGATCAGCGGCATTGCAAAAGTATATTTCATTAAGGTGGGTAAGCTAATTGAGAAGATATCGACCGTTGCATATCCAACAGAGTATTTGCAAGAGAATGTTATGTTTTGCAGACCGTGCGTTTTATGGAGACACTCGGCGAATGTAAAAGCAATATTTACTCCTGTTTATCGTCTTATTTCTTTGTTTTATTTCAAATATTTTACACATAGAACGTCGCTTCTCCATAAAACACTGTGCATATAACAGAGAAACCATTCAGGTTGCCATACATACTGTGGGTCTAAAGGCGAAGCATTTAGCCACTACGTCACGCGAACCGGTTGTGACTTGAGGCTACGCTTAGCCACTCATAAATGCCGTTCCTCAACCACTTCGGTAACAGGCAGTATTGCCGAAAACGTATATTTAATTTTTTAATTTTTATCCCTGCTCGGTAAAAACATCCCAATAGACCTCGCTGTCTTAGACTGTGTCTCTATACACAAATGCTGTCAGTCGACCTTCTTTCGCGTTACTGATGTGTAAAACCCGTAATTGAATAAGTTCCTTAATTTTGCTAATTATTCAATTAAGTGATGGATAATAAGAAAGCGGTCAATAAGTCATGTTATATCCTGTCGTATCATGGCTCAAATGGCAAAACTGGTTTACTCGCTCTGTTATTTAACGTCCAGGTATGGCTAAGTTATTATCTGTGCCTCTAACGTGCATTCAGTGTGGGGTTTCTAACTTACGTTCACAATATAATGCTAAGCCCTAATGTTAATGTGACGCTTCTGAATGAAGCATGCTACCTACTTGGGCCCGTAGGAAGCCCATAATAAATCATCCCACAAGTGACCACAAGTTAGTTAATGTAATTTCTTTGTAATAGCGAATAGTCTTTAATGGAAATACTGTGTACTGGGAGTACTGTATGCTTGTTTTTATAAGTTAAAGCATCCTCAGAAAGACCTTCAACTCTGATTAAATCACCGTGTACGCCGACAACATACGTAATTATCTAAATAGACACATGCAACATGTGGTAAATTACAATATACACACAAGTCCTTTATATCTAAATTAACAGTACCATATAGATCCCTAACATCTCATGACCCAAGAGTTCAAAAAGTAGGCGATTACTTATACGTAGCAAGGATGTAACACACGGGGGTCGTGCGATGCAGTCTGTGGTAGCCTGCAAGGGTTCAAGAAGACCCAAACACCTGCAGGCCCGTAGAGCACTCGCAGGAAAACCGTACAGGGCACGACTGCCAACTGGCCTTCTATGGGATTAAACTCGCAAGGAGCCTGTGTCTGGAAACAGTGAATGTTCCACTGTTGGCTATTGGCTCTATAGGGCCCGTACAGGGCTCAAAACCTTCAAAACATCGTACGGGCCCCGGGCGGGGCAGCATAACACGCCGTTCAGACCTGCAAGGACTTGCATGATTTTGCCCTGTACGGGGCCCGTAGGCAGCGCGTAGACTGCATCATGTGACATGGGCATTTACATATCAATCGCTTAATCAGAGCACGCAAGTGATAAGCTTATATAACGTCCGTTCTCTGATCAACGCCAAAATGTAGCTCGCTGCATACTTTAGTAAATGGGCTGATTTACGCGTTATTTCATCTTAGATAAATTAAGTTATTTTTTACTTATAATATGACTATTTAATAGAAATAACTGAAAGAAAAGACATTGTAATTCGAATAGCCAGTACTCTCAAGAGGTGCTTTAAAGTAGAGCGTACAGATACTGCTTTTAATGAGGCGTTTATTGACTTTTACCAGTACTCACCTCACGTACAGGCGTTTAGTGATGTTTAGAGGCCTTACATTAGCTTCCATCAACTTCTGGAAATTAACTGAGACAGCGTAGATGGGACTACCAAGCCATTAACATAGATGTGACCTCCTTTCCAAACATTGGGAGGTATTTGTCAAACAATAAACTGTTTGACACGATTATGTCACCACAACATTATTACGTGCAATGTATTTTCCTTGAATTTTATAATCATTCGTTTCGCCAATACTTCACCATTAAGCAATGTAATCCACAAAATACCTACTGGGAGGTTACATTTTGAAAGAGATGGCGACAGGGTACAGCCACTCATCACAATGCTAATTTGAATGCACTTCTATCATCTAATCTTGAAGCCAGTTGTAGAACCAATTTTCATGCACCTGAAATAAACCTCTCAAAGTGTGTCTGTGGGTAATTGCCCGCAAATGTTTCTGCTTTTATGAGTTTGGAAAGAATGGATGACAAGTTCCTACTTTTCTTATGAAAGATGTCAAAACAAAAAACAGTTTAAGAAGCAACTAGATGTACCTGCCAACCCAACGAATGTCTAATGATGCCATGATCGCGAACGGAATCGGTGTTTAACGCACGGAAAGGCCAATCAACGTGACTTTGTTGCTACACAAACGCAGCGTCAAAATTATAGTGACAGTTAATACCGTGTTACTATATGGCGTGTATTGTGGCACTCCTGCATTCGATCGGGAAGTTGCTTATGTCTAAATCTCCGATTGAAGTGACTTGCTGCATGTGTTTGTGAAAGTTTAGCTTAAATGTGCTTTAGCTACGCGTTACCCAGTTTACTTATCCAACATAACCAGACCATACACACGGATGTTCTACGACTGGTCATCAACGACGATTTTCACACGAGCTTAGAAGTGGCTGCCACAGAATGTAGTATTGCAGCAATACATTGTCTTATAATTTCTGCATTCAACGAAGAATATGTTATGTATGTGATGATTATTAGTAGACAATTAGTGACCCATGTGATATTTGATACTAGAGGTCGGCAGATTAATATCACTTGCACTAAATCATAGATATAAACATGAACAATAAAAGTAACATATGACAAAATATTACCATCGGTATCCACATTTGGGTATAATTACTGTGATTACCTTATAGAGAATCTGCGGCCCCATGACATTCGCGCCTAATTCTTGCAACTCACTATTTATGCTGCTTTGTCATTCAAGCAATGTTTAGAATCATGTCGGTATAACTATAGATTGATTATCGCCTTCAGCTTAACATAGCATTGTCATTTGCGTTGCATGTTAAACATTCTCTGGCGCAATCGCAACTTATTGGCATTCAATATTTAATGTACAAGGTCCTGCAGCTTGCAACATTTAAAGGATATTAGCTTCCACGCAGTTTCAATAACTCGACTATTTATCATTTACATACAATTTACAAAGTCCTGGTCAAATAAGGGCCACGTGTGGTTCTACTGTCCAAAAGAGAGAATGATGTATGTGGAAGCCTTGATAAGCCTCAAAGGCATGGTATCTATCTTACGATGTCAACGTTTTCCATTACATTGCTCCGAATTTGTCATACATTCCTTAAACTGGGTTAAATACTGCAAAAGTTGAATAGATTGAACCGAGCATTTGTCACGTGACATGATTGTCGTTTTGCGGAAGATTTTGGTTGTCGGCGCCCACAAAATAAGACAGGCCTTTTCAAAGCTGGAAGTTACGACGAGACGTTCGGCATGTGCATATTCGGTCCTTACAGCGACTTACGATGCCGTACGGCGCGCAGTTCAAGTAACAAAAGGTTTTATTCTACGACGAACGGCGTATCTTTATTAAATCACAAATTTTTGCATGCGAATAAGCCTTTGTCATAGTGGAATGATGAAACAAGGTAGATAATCGTCGATCACCCCTCTAGGAATGATTGCCAGAGTTACTGAAAATGCATAAATATTATAGAGGGAATTGACAATATCAGTGATCTTATCAACCACGGTGTTTTCATTGTCCAAACATTCCCGTCGTAGAAAGTTGATTGCGTCTGTTATGCTTGTTGTAACCAACGGTCACCGTTTTCTGCATAACTGATGCCCTCTATATAGCCAATTTTCGACACGATTATTAAATTTGCAATATGCTATATTGAACGGCATAGAGAAGATAGTACCACAGTTTGTGAAACATCATCACAAATTATATCATCGTTCCAATCAGTCTCACGGTGTAACCTGCAAAAGCGCCGGCAATTTCCTTGAAACAAGAGTTTCATTCATACCAGTCACAGACTTATGATTGATAATTCAAATAATTGACGAGTTGAAGAGCACCTATCATCTGTGGGGTCATTCTATTCTTCTAGGTTTTTAGCCAGAGCATTAAGCAAATGTACATATTTGGAATGTTGTAGCTTTATGCAGGCTGAAATAATCGTGTCGTCAATATTCTAAAGAATACTTCGAATCGTAATGTACTTTATGATGTATCATCACGCGATGCTTATTTATTGACGATATTGATCATGCTTAATTGGACAGCAAAATTGGCTTTCATGAGATCGCACAAAACCTTCTATGACAAGTGTGTTGAATGTACTTCAATATACGTAGGCGTTCACTGGGATTGTTATTCAGCGATAGCATGACTTCATAGAAACCAAAACCTCGCCGATATATCTCTCCTCCTTTATTACATATTTCGAATCTGATTGCCTAAAATCATGAAAACTGGTAGAAAGATTCATGTTTCTTAAAACAATAATCTGTTCAAAATCTTGTTTGAACGAGAAACAATATCACTGCACTTTTACAGGAAAATCCTCAATTGATGAGATTCTATAGATTATGTCTGCCATCGCAAATTCGTTCCTCATTAATAGCACGATATATAATTAACAGCAACATGATTGGTTTGTCAGATACATTTGACTGACCTGGTTTTATACTGCATAGTAACGTACAGGGGCGTAGCCGGGCCTATTACGAAGTATAGGCCCACTTGGTATGGGGGTTTCGGGGGACCTCCCCCGAAATTTTTTTAAACTATAGATCCAATATGGTGCGATTCATTTTTGGAGACGATGTGTAGGCCCGGGCCTACCGTCCCTGTTGGAGCTACGCCGATGACGTAGGTATGCTGCAGTGTTCAGGTTGTAGACATAAAAGGGTACTAAGGTATCAGCGCTTGTATCATTGGTCAAAAGGAAGCGTCTTTCAAACCGATCGCCCAAGTTTGATAATATGGTGTAATTATTTCACTTTCCAATCAAGTCGGATGCAAAGCAGAGTTCTTCGTCGCAAACTAGTCGTGAATGCGCTCACTGATTATTTCATATACCGTTTCATTGGGTCGTAGATGTGTAAGATACATTTATCTGTAACAAAGTCCGCACAAGCGAACTAGAGAGGAGAGGAAATACTATTCAAAACACTGATGACATGCTTAGATAATACACTTACGCTGTTTCTGTTCATCGATGAACTCAGCAATTGGATCAAGTTGCCAGCCTGAGAGGCATTCGAGACAATGTGTGTGGTTGTACACTGCAGTTAAATTGCGTACCAGCAACATACAGAAGCAATACCAATAGCAATTTGTGTTATTGGCTCTATAACAATATGTTGCCAAATGGTATACAAAAACAATAACTGATTGCATAAACGATCACTTGTTAAATCAGATTTCGTCCAGCCATTTCAGTTATCTGACTAGTGTTTTCAATACTGAATAATTAGCATACATAATCCTCGATTCACATTGTAAGGTGGCGAATGGAGTAATACGCAAACAGGGCAGGTCAAGAGAGCATGGTCTTTAAGATGTGTACATTGACAAACGTTGATTGTGAATGAAGTCTAGCAGTCCTAATAAAACTGATACTGATTCTCAGCAGCACTACAAACAAGCCACTGTGCAAATGTGTTTGGTTATATATGCAGCGGTGTAAGCAATTCTGCCTCAGTGATATTACAACTCAGCTAAGATGATTTCTGAATAATGCTCAATAATGCAATGGATTTGTTATAATGTGTTACATTCGATTATTGCCAAATGCGGTTTTGAAGCTGACGGCTTAAGAACAGATTACACTGACCATTAGAATGTTAAGTGGCTGATACATGGAACGAATTATTATAAAACTTGGGAGGATAATTAACAAATCTCTTCCGACGCTCATATTCTCAAACGGCACATCCAGGATGCAGCAGTATATGGCCGTCGAAAGTCCATTTACGAACCCGAGAGTAATAAAACTTCTCTTATATGTGTTCTTAGGATATGGACTTCGTGTAGTCGGTTGCCTTGACCATGGTTAAAATGGATCTCTTTTGCAACCAAGATACAATCAGGCCGGACACGTAACAAGAGGCCTTTTAGGCTGATGCCGCCCACGATCGATTACTTTATTTCCTTCAGCTGTCGTTGTGATGGTCGCAGTTTGTTCGGCTGGTATAGAAACTGATTTAGTATCCTCAATCACTTTCTCTTTATACACTGGCTGACATAGCCAGACATGTTTTCATTCAACCGATATTAGCGATAGCCTTCTTCAACTTGTTTTATCCCCTATCACTTACTACATTTATCAGTGTATAGTTAACATACACTAACACAATGACTTTTCCCCTTCAGTCGTTGAGTAGCATGTAACTCAGATAATCTATTCCTGTTAAGAATGCATTTTATGTATCTATGGAAGGAGTGGTTAATAAACTCAAATTCTTTACTTTATTGAAAACGCCATATAGATAAAACCATCGAAATCAACGCATCACAACCATAAAATGGCCTATATATATATATATATATATATATATATATATATATATATATATATATATATATATATATATATATATATATATATATATATATATATATATATATATATATATATATATATATATATATATGTGTGTGTGTGTGTGTGTGTGTGTGTGTGTGTGTGTGTGTGTGTGTGTGTGTGTGTGTGTGTGTGTGTGTGTGTGTGTGTGTGTGTGTGTGTGTGTGTGTGTGTGTGTGTGTGTGTGTGTGTGTGTGTGTGTGTAAATGATTTAATTTCGCTGTGGCTTGATAATCGTCTTGGTTAGCATTGTCAAACATTTGACGGGTGGACTTTGGCGCTTGGTTTTGATTATACGGTGGTGGTAAGTCAGCAGGCTATATTTGGACATTCGTTCTACATTCGTGTACTGTGAGTCATCTTTGCTTATGCGCTAAATATCGACGGGTCACAAGACATGCACTGAAACGATCATACTGGCTCCAGTATAAATGTGTTATCTGATGTAAGAAACGAACAAGATGTTCCAAGGAATAAAAGCTGAGAAGTAATCATGGTGCCATAGCCCATTGCTATGCCACCGCCTCTGGATAGCATGCTGACAAATTTAGCCGGTGACCAATGGAAACACGTCCGTAATCTGGTGACTTATTCATTTATTCCTGCCAAGATAAGACAAATGAATGACTCCATCGACCGAACTTGAAGAAGACATGCCGAGTTGTAGATGTTAGGGAATGCATGGGAGCCTTCAACATGGACCTCATAGCGATGACTGCGTTTGGTCTTGATATCGACTCACAGTCGGACCCGGATAATCCATTTGTGGCCAATGCCAAAAAGACATTTGTGGACGACTTTAGAAACCCTGCCCTTATACTATTAGTTTTCTTTCCATTTATGTCCCAACTCCTGTTCAAGTAAGGAGTTTCATTCTTGCAAAAATATGCCCAAATCTTTCTTTTAAAAATTGATTGAGAAAGCTATAGCCCAGAAAATCAAGGGAGACACCAACAGAACGGACTTTCTACAGCTAATCATTAACGCCCAACAGGATGAGGACATTGGCAGCTCACAGGACGATTAACCCGACAGTGCCAGGCGAGGATTGACCCACAATGAGGTACTGGGTCAAGGTTTTCTTTTTTTTCTGGCTGGTTTTGGCAACGTCACCAATGCGTGTTCCTTTGTATTGTACTGCTTAGCGACTTATCTACACAATCAAGACAAATTACTTGAAGAGATTGAGGAAACGTTGAAGGAGAATAACGAGCCAACATACGACTCGTGCAAAAGATGAAATACTTAGACTTGGTTGTGAGCAAAACTCTCAGATTGCACACACCAGTGGCGCGTGTCGAACGCATTGCCAAGAATGACATCACATTAAATGGGGTTTTTATTCCAAAGGGTGTAGTAATAACCATACCGATTGACCATCACCATCATGACCCTGAAGTATACCCAGACCCCGGGACATTTGACCCTGAACGGTTCACCGAAAAGGCCAAATCACAACGCGACCCTATCTACTACCAACCATTTGGTGTGGGTCCTCGACACTGCGTTGCAATTCGTCTAGCTCTGTTGGAAGTCAAGATGTCCATTGTCAACATCCTGCGTCATTTCAGCATCCACATCTCTGCTGAGACCGACATACCTGTTAAAAAGAATCTTCTGCACGGGCGACCAGTAGGACTAAAACTCGAGTTTAAAGCTAGAGGCTGATTTAAGTCTGAAAATAACAATGCTCTTTTCAGGATGTTAATTGAGCTTTAGAATTTATTGAGTAACTTATTGTTCACTTCACACAAGTCCAATGACAATTAAATGTAACTTTTGGTTGGATCTTCTATTGAGTGAATTAATAAAGGGATTAACATGAACATTATGAGCTTGCATTAATAAACTGACCTTGCATTTTGCTGAGTTTCTTACAGACTTGGCTAATTGATGAAAGTGAATAGCTCCAGATTTCTGGTAAATAATTAGCTGTGTTTTGCTTCTGTTAAACCCAAACTAATCACATTGATCACGACTAATTTACCTAGATGTATGAATGATTTACTTCCGTTTCGGAGTCGAGTAGCAGTTAATAAATATTGTGACTGTTAAGCCCAGGAACCTATCAGTAGAGAAAAAGTCATGGGAATGTCCGGCACCCAATTGCTTCCATGCAGAACAATGTACATTGTACATTAACATATGGCTTACTTTGTGGGACACAAGATCTCATGGAATACACCAGGCTTTTTCTAACTATAACTTTTCGTCTTTGCATGCAAATGCAGTTTTTCAAGACATCACAAGATATCAATAGTTCAATTTTCTTGGATGCATATCATTTTGTGCGTTTACATCTTCAGCTTCCGCACAGTGTAACAATTGCAACGCAGTGATTTTATGCTTCGCCCCACTGTAATGCTTACTCAAAAGCATATTCATGTCATGACCTGCTGCAGCCAATTTGTACTATGCACCTTTTATCATCCATACTGCTGCAACCACCCTTTCACGTAGGCCAAACAATGAGATGTCAAAAAGGCCACTGTAGGGCTGTTCAACCCAATTATTCTGCAGAAAAAGTTTAAAACAGTAAAAGACTACCAAAACAAGATTCTAGATCCATTCAAAAGGAAAGCACTGATTGACGCATCTTGAAGCAGACCCCCTGGGTAATAGAAAACTTTATAAAAGGTTGGCAGATGGATGTCGCGAAGTGCACACCCGTGATACGGAACCCAGGGCTTTTCGTGAGAATTTGCTCCCAAAGGAACCTGCTTTTTTGAAAAACTAAACGAGACAATGAATACATCTCACCCTGTGAAATGCCATAAGGACGAGGCGGTACTGCAGGCTCATGATATTGGTGAGGTACAAGACGAGGACTCTTAAATATCATAGAAGTCACTTGAACGGTGGACAAAGAGAGACTTAAGGAGAGTGCTTCACCTAATTGATACCATTTGGATTGATATCGCTTGATACGAGTATCTGCATGGCACCCCATTTATTGCTTAACCTACAGCGTTGAAGAACAAATAAGCAGTCTTCAACGTGCAAAATAAAGACGATGACTATCTTTGCAGGGTTCGACACGCTGCTTTAATACCAGAAGTAGTAGCCAACAGAGAGTAACCAATTTTCTAGCCAATGGCGATCCCATCGTCACATGGCCTGAAGTGGCAAGACCACTATCTCTGAGCAGCACAACGGTATAGCCCCAAAAAGTCTTCGGTTGGACCAAGAGGCTTGTCGTTCTCAAGCTGAGTAAGCAGTATTGAGATATCCCTTGGACCAATCTTTTTCCGATTGAGAAAGCAGTCACGGTCCACTATGACTGTGTGAATTGGATTAATTGACGACTGCATGATCAGTTCAAGCACAGAGAGCCCGAACACTTCTATGATAGGTGCCGTTACGGTTTAACCCAAGACCCACAAGTCAGAGTATCAATGGATTGGCCATACAGCCGTGAGAGTGGAGGTAAGATAAACATGCCCACCGTCCTGAACCACGACAACCAGCTACCCACCACTTCGTATAATCTACCCTAACTTTGATGCCCTCACAACCAGGAATGTAATCCTGGGAAGAGCTTCACCCAGAAGACAAAGCAGCAAAACACATACAGCAAATGCTTTGTGGCTGTACGCTTTAATGGGCATGCCAATGTCCTTATATATACTAAGGACCAAGAGCAGCAGAGTATTTCTTCAGAGCAGTTCAGGAGAGAACATAAGATCAAGGGGGTCCTGGCGAAAGAAAAGACAACTGTAATGGCGCACACATTGTACCAGAAGCGATCGCCACGAGTGCAACAAGCCCTGATGGGCAGTAAAGAGGAGCTCCCCACAATGTCTGCAATCTCAAGCTGCGCATGAGCCCCCAAACCACCACTCTACAGATTGTATTCCACATACTGCTGGGCTATGCTTCCGACCTCCTGATGCATGCCACACGTGCATCGCTTTCTCCTCCCTCTCGCAGCACAATTTGAAGGAAAGCGCTCATTTCCTACTGACATATACCACACATTCTTCTGCTGCTCGGTTTCTGTAGCTGTACGCGTTTTGTTCAAAGGGCATATCGTCCAAACGCCCTTACAGCACTCTATCCGGGGACGACAGTGCGATGTATGGTAGACATTATGCTTTAAATTTATTTCATATCAACAGATATAAATTCATTAATACTGTTCCTTTATTAGATAAAATATGTAGCATTCAGTATATTCCTTTATGTAAAACGAGGGCGTATATTTGCGGGTGCGTATCGTCCTTGGGGCGAACTGACGCGGTATCGTCCCGGCGAGGGCGAAATAGCCCGGGGTCGAACCGTCCTGGTGACCCGATACCATATTAATGTATATATAAATATGTGGTTATATATGCGTATGTGGTTGTAGGTCTGTGTATATACGTCTGTATTTATAGGCGTGCGTGCTTGCGTCCTTCATCAAGCAATCTATGTCTGTCTTGATCAGCACTGCCAATCTTTCTCTTGACGTTTTGCGGTCATGTGGAGGGTGTGCATCATGGAGCTATAAATAGGCATTGGTAATTCGGTCGCGCGCAGTGAATCATCAGGTGTCAACAGGAGTTATCGGCATAGCATCGACCTTGTCGGCGTCAATATGGTTTATATTCACCCTAGATTGAGGGGCCACTCTCCAAATAAATGCAGAAAAAAACCCCAACCTATGATAGATAATGATGCAATACAGCGATTCGTCGTTTTAGAGGGGGATGATCATATTTGAAAGTCGATGGACGAGGCAAGCCTCGTTCACCTTTTCTTCCCCGATTCAGTGAATATACGATCGTGCTGACGGATTACGGTCAATCTGAAATGGTTTGTGATGAAGCTTATTCAAGAAAACCTACTCGATGTGCACTGAACAAGCACTTTAACTATACAATAGGAGCGGCATCACAACCGCAATCTACTGATCGACACATTTTAACAGCACGCGATAAATAGGTCGCAAAAAACGACTGTTAACAAATGGAGTTGACGAGCTTCAACAAGTTCATTCTATTGTCGGCGTCGGTTCCCCATCTACGGAATTTCAGGCGATGGAGCTATTTGGAATCGACGTGCCTCTGTTGGGTCTACCATCATTTTCCACTTTCTCTCGATTCAAGCTCACCCTAAAAAACAACAACATCGTGCAGGAAGCAAAAATCCTTACCTGTCCTGTATAAGCTACATTCAACGTGTAGAACGGACAAAAAGCGGTGGACCAGAACCTTTTTTTTCTACACTACTAGATGATAAAAGTGCTTCATATGCAATATGATCTAAAAACTATAAACTGACCAACTCGTCCGTTACTCATGACTTCTCAACCACTCGTGTCTCAACCTATTTTTAACACATTGCGTCAATATGACTGGTTTATTATTGGCATCAAAGTGCACCAGGTCGCATCAATGACTCATCTGCTGTTGACCAAATATCATACGCCTTGCGATAAATCTATGTTACTCTCACGTACGCACATTTGTTTGACCTTCACCATGACCGTGTCGGCGCCTTTAGCTTACCGACCGCGTACTGTATCTTGATATTGGACTTAATCGGGCTGAGTATCGTCATCAGGTTTACCTGTCTATAAATGAGACTTGCCTGTTCTGCTATATATCATCTCATCAACGTGCTACTGCTCCAGGTATGGTTAATTTGGTACCGGTAGATTGAACGATGCGGTAGCTCCCTGGAAGTCAAAATCACGCATGAATATGTATACCTATGAACAAAATGACAGACTGTGCATTTCGTTTCGAATTTCGATACCATCAATGTTAATGTTACACCCAAGCCTCAGCAAACCCCTTCAAGATGGCCCTGACGTCCTGCTGGATAGGTTACATGAATAATTTAGTTGAGACAACATTCTACAAGAAAACCAATTTTGCTCGATGTAAAGTGAGTAGGTCAGAGATTTAAACACAAGAATTAATATTTTATTAGTAATTTACAAGTTTAAAAATGCTTCTCAGGGAGTCTTAATCTTTCAATAGCAATTTTGACAGATAAAATACCAAATAAATCCTATCAGTTTACATCATCGTGATTGAAGACTGTTGCCATCATGATGGCGGAGTATGCAAGACGATGAAACGGTCCGGGTACGGAGTCCATCTTAGCAACAGCTCCTTGTGTTCCGGTATGCACTGTGCCATATTTGTACTGGGTATCTACTGTTGCAGTGTACGATTGGCTAGTAGTCAAGAATTGCGCATCCTCGGTCAGGCATTGATGCTCAAAGCGTTTTGCTGGGATAGGAAAGGCTTACGCACACGCATCTCTGTAAGTCCTGCACAAGCCTGGGATAGAGGATCATTTGTGCGGTGAGTTGTGCAGATAAACTAGCATGCACAGCCAATTGTTTCTAATGCGATTCCGAACATCTTATCAACCTTCTTTGCTGAATGTGATTCAGTAGTCATCTTCGATCTAAGCACATTTATGCAATCTCCCGGTAGTAATGTAACCTTTAGATTAAAACTTACTAATGCTGTCTGAGCAGGGTACTTTTAGTTATCGTAGCAGTGTTAATTGCCCCATTATAGAAGGTCAAGCTTTGTAATGGTATCAAATAGCCACGTCTGTAAGGGATTTTGTTTAACAGGTATGTCTGTCTCGGCACAGGTATGGGTGCTGAGATGATACCAGAAGCTAACAATAGACATCTTAACTTCCAACAGAGCTAGACAAATGACAACGCAGCGTTGAGGACCCATACCAAACGGCTGGTAGTAGATAAGGTTCCGTTGGGCTTCTTCAGCGGGGTCAGGGTCTGGGTATATAATTCAGGATCATGATGGAGGTGATTGATTGGTATCGTTATTACTACAATGAATGAAAACACTATTTAAAGTGATGTCATAATTGTTCATACGTTCGATATGTACAACTGGGGTGTGTAATCTAAATGTCTCGCTCACATCCACGTCTTTCCACTTTTGCCCCGGTTGTTTAGTAATCATCAACATCATTAAAGCATTTTATATCCAGCAGAACTCGAGTGCTCTATCGTATATCTCGGCTTGGTCGATTCAGTGCCACGTGACCCGTCGATATTGAGTTCATAACCCAATATGACTCAGAGTACACGAATGTATAACGAATGTCTATCTATAGCGTCGTGACTCAAACACTCACCATCACCGTACAAACAAGAGCAAGAGCCAAAGTCCATCTGTTCATTGTTTGACAGCACTGAACAAGACGATTATCGTAACGTTTATATTTGATGGCTGTCATTACCAACGGGTACAGTTAAAACTCTATTTATGATAACTTTCTTAATGCAACATATATAGTTATAACGTTTATCGACATGATTTGATCAACTTATTATCACTTTGATTCGGCATGATATGTCACGCCAATAAACTAGGAAAGAGCGGATTTATCAGGGCTAGGCACGACAAAGCGTTCGCGTGCATTAGGTTTTCGCGTGACTGCAGTGGGATAAATCATGCGTACTCGGAAGGAGGGATAATAAAAAGTAGCGAGCTCAGATCACATGCGAGCGATTGTGGGTTGTGTTTAAGCCCAGCTAAAAAAGCCATGTCAAGGATCAGAGGAAATACGAGTGGTTGAGAAGTCATGAGTAATGGACGAGTTGGTCAGTTTATAGTTTGTAGATCATATTGCATATGAAGCGCTTTTATCAACTAGAATGAGCTCAGTGTAAACATAAAGCCGATTGATCAGCTTGATGTGAAATGCCAGTTGGTCCGTTTGTTTGACATTGCCATAAATTGTTCATATACCATTTCCAATCATAACCTGAGAACGCTAAACCACAGCTGACAGTGTTGCACTTCCCTGTTTATTATATAAAGACTAGCGCACTGGGGAAATCGGCTGCAGCAGGACATAACATCAATATAACTTGGCATACACCTCACCAAGGAAAGCATTAACATATGCTGTGTCAGAACAGACACACCGATTGGACGTATAGACTATGCAAATTACGTAATATGTTTTATAAGAATGTAGGACTATCTTTCAGTTACAAATTACAGTAATGTATGAAGAATGGGTAGTTATCCTTCCTACAACCAAATAGAAATACTATGTTGAATGATGACTGTGCGTAGTACTGTGCGAAATCAATTGGGGTGTGAAATTTATTAGTGTTAAAGGAATTATCATGACGTTTATGTGAAAGGTTAATTCGTTCATGCAAAATATAAGTATGATTGCTATATGAAACTGAACATGGTAAAACTAAAAATGGTCCCCCAACGAAAAAGAATAATTCGTTGTGTTAGACAAAATTTGTCCAAGAGAACATGATTTATTTAACAGACGCGAAATATATTCTTATCAACCCGAATTTGACATCGTGAGCGGTGCACTGGCGAATATGAGTAAAAGGTTACATCTGAAAGACGCTTTTTAAAATACCACGGGTAAGCCTCATTTATTCAAGCTCATAATTCTCTATGCGATCACATGCAACTTTGTTGCAAGTTATGATTTGCTATGTTGTTTGAAATAAAATTTTACTCCATGAAATGTCGGTGGTCTCGCATATCTTTAGAAGCAAAGAAATGTTAATGAGCTCTAGCTTTAAACTCAAGTGTCAGTCCTATTGGTCGGCCACTCACGAAGTTTCGTTTAACAGGATATGTCGGTTTCAGCACAGGTGTGGATGCTGAAATTTCGCAGGAGATTGACAATTGACATCTTGACTTCCAACAGAGCTAGACGAATGGCAACGCAGTGTCGAGGACCCACACCAAAGGGCTGGTAGTAGATAGGGTTTCGTTTCGACTTGGCATCTTCGGTGAACCTTTCAGGGTCAAATTGGTCAGGGTCGGGGTATGCCTCTGGGTCGTGGTGGAGGTAGTCGATTGGTATGTTTATAACTACATCCTTTGGAATGAAAACACCGTTTAATGTGATGTCATTCTTGGTCATGCGTTCGACACGCGCAACTGGTGTGTGTAATCTAAGTGTCTCGCTCACAACCATGTCTAAGTATTTCATCTTTTGCACCGAGTCGTAGGTTGGTTCGTTATCCTCCTTCATTGTTCCCTCAATCTCTTCAAGTAATTTGTCTTGGGTGTGTGGATTAGTCGCTAAGCAGTACAGAACCAAGGAGCATGCGTTGGCGATGTTGTCAAAACCAGCTATAAAGAAGATGAAACCTTGACTCAGTATCTCATTATGCGTTAGTCTTCGTCTGGCATTGTCGGCTTTAACGTCCTGTGAGCTGTCGACATCCTCATTTTGTTTGGCGTTGATCATTAACTGTAGGAAGTCCGTTCTGCTGTTGTCTCCCCTGGTTCGCTGCGCCATTGCTTTCTCAATGATTTGAATGAAAAAATTGACTGAACTTTTCGGCATAATAGATACACCTAACCTGTCCAGGAATTTAGACATGAATGGAAAGAAAAGGCTTATTATTACTGCAGGGCTTTTAAAGTCGTCTATGAATGCTTTTTTGGCATTGGCCACGAATGGATTATCCGCGTCTGATTGTGAGTCGATATCAAGACCAAACACAGTACTCGCTATGAGGTCCATGGTGAAGGCTCCCATGCATTCCCTCACATCTACAACTCCTCCTGTCTTCTTCAAGTTCGTCGTCAACACTTGACAGCATCGGCTGATGGAGTCATTCATTTGTCTCAACTTGGCAGCACTGAACGTTGGAGTCACCATATTACGGACGTGTTTCCATTGCTCACCTGCTAGCATTGTCAGCATGCTATCCAGAGGCGGAGGCATATCAAAGCTCATTCTGTCGCTGAAATTGGAGAAGCGTTTGATGAGAATTTCCTCCAGCATGTCAACATCAGCAACTAACAGCGCTGGACTTCTGCCTAGAAAAAGCGGCACAACTTTACCGTATTTCTCAACAAGTTCCTTGTCCTGGGCAGCCATCCCATTCTTCATCATCGGTATCATATTCCCGACAACTGGCCACGGCTTGGGACCTTTAAGGCCGGGAGAATTCCTGAACGTCCCAAAAAGTGCCGTTGTGTACTTGTAGTAAGTAAAGAGAACACCCAACAAGAGGAGAAACCATAGAGGCACGTCGAATCCAAATAGCTCCATCGTCAATGACACTGTAGCGCTGATAGACGACGTTGACGACAGAATGAACTTGCGCAACAACTCGGAGCTGCCTGTAGGCCTATTTATCGCTACGTACAACTGTGATGACTCAAACTGTACCGAATGTCGTCTTGGTGATACCACTCTTTAATGCGGACAAGGTGCTGGTTAAGTCCATTCCACCTAGTAAATTTTGCGTGTCCTACTATTCAATCAATGCTTACAACTGAATATCTACTGTTCAAACGGCAAACCAATGCATTGTATTAGTGTAAGTATTTGATATTGTGTTTCATGATTTGGAGAGTGCCCTTTACACACACCTCTCTTGTATAGATCATGTTATCCAGTTAAGGTTCATTTGGACATGCCGATTGAACGATGCCGTTGCTCCTTGCCCCGTCAACTCTCAAGAAGCCTCGTGTCAACACCGCATACTTTTTTTGATGCGTCAATATTGTGTCGAGCAACCCTGTAGCTTAACCCTAAAGTCACTGACGGATCCCATATATAAAATGGTTTATAAGTGTGTCAATACATACATATGTATATTCACACTACGTGAGGTTTTTACCCATGGCAGGGCCCTTAGGCTTCAGCCTAGTCAGCCTTTAGGATAATACGGCCCTGTTTACACTCACATACACACGCAATCTCACACACATGTTGGCTATGGGCATGCTCATGCATGCTTTGCATGACACTATGAATAATGTGCATGTTACCATGCATGTTCTGTATGACACCATGTATGATCGGCATGACATAACCCACGCTTTACAGGACATCACACTAGTCTGTATGACGTTGTACCCGTTCGGTATGTCATCATGCATATTCGGTCTGTGTGTATAACATGCGTCACCTAAATTGCTGTGGTTATTTTGCGGCAAAGACCACAGATTATATGGTGTTTCAAAGTTAGCGGGAGTATTGATATGATATGTCTATTTTTAACATCTTGGGTTAATATGATTGGCTTAATATTGTCATCAATGTGCATTAAGTCATATCAATGACTCATCTGCTGTTGACTAGCGATAAATCTACATTACTCCCACGTAGTCACATAACAATTTGCCTTTAGAATGACCGTGTTAGCGCCTTAAGCATACCAATCCTTTGTGTGGTGCATCTTGACATTGGACTTAATCCGACTGAGTATCATAATCAGGATTACCTGTCTATAAATGAGAATCGCCCGTTCTAATTTACACACACCTCTTGTATAGATCATCTTATCCAGTTAAGGTTCATTTGGACCAGTAGATTGAACGATGCCGTTGCTCCTTGGCAACCAAAATCACCCTTGAGAATGTGTTCCCACAAAAAAATGTTAGTCTGTCTATTTCTACTCGAATTCAGAAACCCTCAATTTAAATGTTACACCAAAGGCTTCGCAAACCCCTTCATGATGGCGCTGGCGTCGGTGCTGGATAAGGTTAAAGGAATAATTTAGTTGAGGCAACATTCTAACAGAAAACCCAATGCGCTCAATGTAAAGTGAGTGAGTCAGGGATTTAATAACAAGAATAAACATTTTACTAGTAGGTAATGCCTCGGTCACATGAGACTTACGGGCTGTCTGCAGGATGTCTACAGGCCCCGTACGGGTCAAAACCATGCTAGTCCATGTGGCATGTCTCGCTGCCCCGTGAGGGGCCCGTACGATGCTTTGAAGATTTTTGGCCCCGTACATAACATAAAAAAACATTCAAAGACCGCAATTCAAATATGTCATCATTAATTATTTTGAGGCTGATTGCCTTTAATCATTAAATATAGTTTGGAGTATCCTTGGCTCATCCTGTACGGTAGAACTCGTGCGGACACTTTAAATATGGTAATTGGTCTGCATCTGTCCTTAATCACTATTGAAACTCGTCGTGGTGTTTCGTTCACGAGATGTAGACGGTCAATATAGCATGAATATAGCAACCAGTTTGTCCTGTATGCAGCATTGATGTCTGTCTACAAAAAAACTCATCTTCAGATTATAATCCATTCTATTGCTGTCTGAGCAATGAACTTCTGCTGATCGTAACAGTGTTAATTACTTACGATGAATCCTGGAACCCTTTGTCTTCACAACGAGGAAGTCATGTTTAACTTCATGGCATTTATTTATAACCGAATCCCGTTGATGAGAAGTTCATTTGCGTGTGTTTGTAATTGAATTGAAATTAATGACGAGACAACTTGCTGGAATATTAATCGATACAAGGAATTCCGCATCCTTCATATTGCCATCAATCATGGTTAAACCATGATATTCTTAGGTTATTTGATCGGCCTCATCATGAACTCCCAATGGAAGCAACAAATTATGGTCGTCAATGGCGACACTTCTCAATAATTAAGGCTTAAATTTAAAAATTTATTCTCATTAAAATGAATATATGAATGTAGGTTTCACAGCGCATTTGAAACACTTCCCCCCTCAGAAGCCATCAATGTGCGGCGGACCTATTCCGATGGTTTTATTTATGTGGCGTTATAATCAGAGCGTGCCCTTGAAATGATACTGACACGCCCATAGCATTTTGGATCATTCTGAAACTTGGTATCAAACTAATGGTTATTCCGGGTATCTAGCCTCGGTGGGATGCTCTGTGTTTTTGACTCTCGAAAATTGTTAAATGCTCTCTTGCGAGTGACTGCAAACATATCATATCAGGTACAGTTAGTAACAGCGAATTACCTCGCTAGAAAAATTTATTCTAATCAAAACATCACTTGCCGTTTCATAGCAATTGGCAAAGAATACATGAAATAGTCTATCTGAGAAGTTTACTATGATCAACCCACTTCAAAGAGAAAGATATTTTATCAACAAATACCGCGACGATGAAAAACATTGAAGCGATGGAGCTCGAATAGAAACGGATAACGAGCTTCGACGTCTTTCCACTTACTAAAAGTCGACAATCTTCGAAGTAACGACCATTTTGATCGTGAGTGAACCGATGTAAATTCATTACGACACTGTTTGAACAGCGGAATAACAATTACATTGTGGTTTTTTTGCCTCATTCAAATTTCATGCCAATAAAATGGCAAACTCGGATAATTTTATAACTATGCAATGCAGTACAGAAATGACGAAACTATGCTCTGTACTGAAGCCGGTAGACAGATACAGTGTATTTCGATGTTCATGCCATTCTGGCAAAGTATCTGGAACATTAAAAACCTAGGAAGGCCATCGGATGATATAGCAACGGCAGCATCACAATCACCACAAGTATCTTTCATTGGCTACCAGAGAGGTTTGTATAAGATATACCTAGTACTGGTATATGTTTGGCGTTAAAGACTTGTCAACATCCTTATCATTAAGTATTGACTACTTTCATGCATTATTTTTTGCTTTTTCGATGACCTTGACATTAGTTTGCGGTCAAGGTCTAAATAATATCGAAAATATCTTGAAAATTGCGATTGGTATCGTGAGGCATAAAAAGTAAAACATTTATTTAAAAGCTGACTAACGTTAAACCCAAATAAAGTAAATGTTATTCTATTGATTAACAAGTTAATTAGCAACTTATGAACATAGTATATCTTCTAAATATTTGGAATGTTTTATTATTATGTGCTATGTCAATGCAAATGGATGGTGGATATATCTAGTATCTAAGTGCACATATTATTTCCTTGTATCATGTTTCTATTTATCTGGGTCAAATGCTTGCTATCAATTTTGCATTTTTTATCCTGAAAATTATGTGCCCTGAACCCTGGCATTGTGTCCTTATGTTTATCATGTGCAAATGAGAAACTAGATACACTTATATATTAGTTTGCAATTGAACAACTAGCTTTTAATCACTTCATTGTATCCGGTATCACGCATGCCGTGGACCAAACAGCGACAGCACCGAGGATCTGTGGTTGTAATCTCCCAATAAACTGATAAGGAACGCGGTAGAACAACTGGTGCCAGCTTAGCAATAAGGTATCGGATATAAGTTAGAGGGTTGGGTGCTTTGCATCATTATGTCCTATAAGGCATTATTGTTTCAGGGGATATTTGACACGAATCAGTGAAACATTATGATCGATAACTATGAATATGAATTTCGGGAGTTTGGCCAAATGAGCCAGGAGATACGCTGATACGTTGTTCTATCGACGACGCACACGGGCCAGTCATAGTCTTTCCCTTACCTCTCAACGCCAGTCAGTGCCAAGAAATTGCACACGCCATCCGGGCTCAACTTCAATGCTGACTTATGCATCATGCAACAAATATATGACCCTAATTAGCTCCAGTATTGGCTATATAGATGAATGTAATTTGCCCAAGAAATCAAATGGAAATAATGAAGTAATAACATGATGGAATATGAGCAGCATGCAGTGATTAGCTAATATGTTACCTAAGTCGTTCTTAAAATATTCGTCGGCATATTAATCGAAATTAAGCTAGAGCAGATGTGTCTCAATATGCATAACGTCTAGCCTCACAAAATGTTGATACGATTTTGGTATCAGTTGTGCGAGTTGAGCTCTTTGATAAGGCAATCCCTGACTTTGGCAATAACAAATCTTGATGTCCACAGCAAGCACATATTAGATGCGCGGGTGGCAATTACTAAATGTTATATTGGTTTATTCGTGTATTATTTTCAGTGGGCCATTTCTTAGAGATGAATGTTATGATGTGGTCGCATAATCCATTGACTGCTTGTACCAATGCTCCACATGAGACCATCTGACTGAACAGCTTCGATAATACAGCCACTTGAATATATTAAGAACAATGTAAACATAAGATGCCAATAGTTGTAATGGAAATTACAATCGCAAGAGAACACATAAGCACCAACCGAACCTACCGTTGATAATTCATAACGAGCTATTGTTTGGCCAGAAGAACGCTATAACATAAAACTGCAATCGCACTGATACTGTCCCCTGTGTTTCATTGGGGTTCTAGTATCGCACAAGCAGCCCTTGGTATTGCTCGATTGCTGCAGCACAGGAAGACACACTGTGGATTATTCATAGCCCAATACAAAGTGAAATTATATCCCAAGAGAATAAACAATATCAAAACAAATTAGTCACACCTAGTGAGTTGGCATACACCGCAATACCATTAGGCTAGTCATGGTCCTCTAGCCCCTTGGCTGCGGGCCCTGATTACATGTCAATGATATTCAATACTCTCGCCAAGAGTCTAAGCTAACAAGATCTCTTGAGCTGGACAGGCATCCCAGATTTGAGATGCTCAAATCAGAAGCCTTGTGTCTCGGGTACTTTTGAGTCATTGTCTCTGATTGGTCTTCAATGGAAGCCCTCGATTATGCGCAACAGTCGCACGGCGTGGTATTGAAAGAATTGTGCGCTCTGCTGCTTGATGGGTCTTGACTGTTTTGTGAATGTGCCTGCGGGGGCGAGGAAACATTTTACTATACATTATTAGCTACTGCTCTCGATGCAATGCTTGGAATAGGTCAGGGTTCGACACCAATGATTGCTCACTTGCCCGGGACAAGTGATTTGTCATTTCGGACAAGTGACTTGCCTAGTCAACTTGCCCTACTGAAAGGGGTGATTTTTATGAGCCGGACACGCATTCTGCAACACCCCGATTTGTTGTTTCACGCTGAGCTGAACCCTTAATCACACAGTTGGCGAGAGAAGAAGACACACAATTTACTGGCCTCTTTAACTGACTGTATTACGTAAACATACTATCATGCAGTTACGCAATTAAAGTAGCGTTTGGTTGTCTGAGTATAAAAGACGTCCTGTAGTCATCTATAGCAAATGCTCATCAGCATTCGCTTACCTTCCTGTCGGTTATTCCACACCGTTGAAGTGTTGATAGCATACTACGTGTCAGCCATTAATAACTAGGCCATCAACGGTGCAGTTACGAGGGAAGATCGTCTGCAACCAGAACATAATTAAAATCAAGCGGTAGCGCGCTCATTCATGAATTGGGGCAGCATTTATGGTGCTCTTTTTTATAGCTGCCGTTACTGGTGTGGTTTTAATGCCATAATGTGTATAACAACACAGCACACGAGCCAGGCGACATGTACAATACTGTGGCTGTAATGTCACACTCAATATATTCAGCAAAGCATATTGAATTACGCACATAAGATTAAGAGACATAAGCGAGTGTTTTCTTACAGCATTCTCTTCTTTCTGTCAGATACGGGTACGGTTGCTTGTGCATGCCTCTGAACTGTAATTGTGTTTAATTTACCCATATTGATTAACTGCACACACTAGAGATTTAGTAACACACCGACCTCTCTATAAATAATGAAACATCGATCATGCTGCAGAGGAGAGTCCATTAAGAAGCCTATTCTGTGTTGTTTATGTAAGAGTAAAATTTAAATGTTAAATGTTAAAGCCTGGGTCAAGTATTTATGCCCCCCCCCTTGCCTGCTTATTGCAAGTTATCTACAATTGATATATCCACAATCAACCTGTGCTGATTCTTGTTACCGAAATGCTATGATATGCAATTATTAATTACAGATCAGACCGTGTGTTGATCAGTTAGATGAAGCCTGTTTTGTGCGTCGTCAAATATTTACGTTTATAGTTGTTTCTTTTAAGTTGCGAATACAAAACAATCTGGTAACCAGTGTAGTGACCAAAGACCTATCCCTGTTTGAGACTCGAATAGATGTTCGCTGATTGTAAGACACACAATAACAAGTTGCAGAGCTCTAATCAGTGTCAGTATATAAAGGAATATGCCCTGTTTGTCTGTTGAATAATACGTTACACCTGCATATGTTTGCAGTCTAGAAGGCTGCATCCTATGACAGGAATCCATATTCGAAGCAATCAGTGGTCCTTTTTCTTAATAGAGGAGTTTATTGTTCCGAGTATTGTCCCGGTTAACGTGCTACTTCAGGGAAAGATGATAAAGCCAAGAACATAGGCTTCATTTTGATTCAGTTCTATTGATTTCTTCGTGACCGCTTGTCTTTCTTCCTTAACAGAACCTATGTGTTGATATAAGGTGAAAAGATGAAAGAACCATTTTGGCGGTGACGTTTGAGCCAGCTATACGAGTGCTAGTATGAATCTCCATTTCAAATAAATGCTGTCCGCCGAGAAGTTAACATCTGAACAATGTTAATTGCTTTTTTCGGTGCGGGTTTGGCAATTGAAAATTGCAAAGCAATCATTAACTTTACTCCAGGTCGAACCCTCTCTGCATATTGAACGAAATGCTTGCTATCTGGCCCAGTGGCACGCCCAGTAGCACGAACGCTGAAGTCCATTATTTTCAAGCTGCGACCATTCTATGCACAGACTTTAGCATAAACAGGTTTCTGGGGTAATAAAACAGTATTGCATGGACTTTCATAGAAGATAGTCAAGTTTATGCAAAACAATAACAGATCCGCTACTATGCTGGAAGGGTGTCATAAAGCAACAGTATGCGTGATGCATAAGTGAATTACAATAAGCTATACCGTAAGAGCGTATTACCGTTCATATATAATGCAGGTGGACAGCTAATTGATGATTCGTTGGGGTACTTAACTTTTTTAAAGCAAAAGCGAATTGGCACATGATATCATATAGCAACTATATTGGTGGATGATGGAATTATTAAGCCCAACAAAGGTGAAACAAACATTTAGCATACGATCGGGTGCATTGTTCGTGGTTGATGAAATATGGTTATATGTCTCAGGTCCAAACCACGTCATGGAAGTAAGCTATCATCTGGTGTGAACGTTATTATATATAATCCTTTTTAAAATTACATATCTTTAAGAATAATTGTTTGTATTTGATAGTGGTACTTTTATGATAAAACTATGGCCAGGAAACTAAAGTGGTGGAGTCGGGCCCATTGTGGGTGGGACCGGCCTTTCGGAGGTAGATATAAATAATGGTACCTCTGTCCAAATTGGTGCGGAGTCGGGTTCTGTTGGGGGACAACCATCATTTTCCACTTTCTCTCAAATGAAGCTCTATGGAAGCCAAAATCCCACATGAATATGTATACCTATGAACAAAATGACAGGCTTTCTATTTCTTTTCGAATTTTGAAACCATCAATGTAAATGTTACAGCAAAGCCTTCGCAAAACCCTTCCAGATGGCCCTGTCGTCGGTGCAGGATAGGTTACATAAATAATTTAGTTGTAAAAAACTTTTACAAGAAAACCATGTGTGCTCGATGTAAAAACTGAGTTGAACAAGGAATAATAATTTTACCAGCAATTTACAGGTTAAAGAATGATATTCGGGGAGTCTTGATCTCTAAATAACAATTTTAACAGGTAAAATACCAAATAAATCCGAACAGTTTACATCATCGTGATTGAATCCATACAGTTCTTTTTCGATAAGACTGTTGCCACCATGATGGCGGCGTATGTAAGACGATGAAATGGTCCGGGTACGGAGACCACCTTAGCAACAGCTCTTTGTGCGGTATGTGCTGTGCCATATTTGCACTTGGTATCTAGTGTGGCAGTGTACGATTGGGTACTAGTCAAGAATTGCGCATCCTCGGTCAGGCATAGATGATCTAGGCGTTTTGCTGGGCCAGGAGAGGCTGAAGCACACACATCTCTATAAGTCGTGCACAAGCCTGGGATAGCGGTTCCTTTGTGTTGTGAGTTGCTCAGATAGATTAGCAGTAACAGCCATATTTTCTCTGATGTAATCCCAATCATCGTCTGCCCTCTTGGCCTGAGTTTCTGCAGTTATCTTCGATCTTAGCACATCTGTGCGATCTCCCGGTACTACAACCTTTAGATTATAACCTATTCGAATGCTGTCTGAGCAGTGTACTTTTGGTTATCGTAGCAGTGTTAATTGCTTACAATATATCCGCAACCCATTCGCTTTGGTTACGAGGCTAAAATCATATCAGGAAAAAACATTTATTCAATATTGCTTTCAGGCTTTAATATAAGCTATTAATTCAGCAGGTTGCTCCGTACATCAGTAATTCCCCCATCATTGAAGGGTTAGTTGTTTGTTGTTGTCCACTGCAGAGTTCGGTTATCGCATGAACACAGATAAGTCATCATGTAGTATCAAGGAAGTCATGTTTAACTTCATTGCCTTTTTTATATAACCAAATCCCGTCTATGAGCGCGTGTTCTTGATTGAAGTGCAATTTATGACAATAAAGGAATATCAATTGAAATAAAGAATTGAGTATAAATTTATGTTGCAATCAACCATGGCCAACCATGAAATTCTTGAATTATTTTGATCAGCCGATTCATGACCTCCCAAAGGAAACGAAAAGTCATTGTCGTCCACGTGCAAAACTTCTCAATAGCAGAGGATCGAATTTACTTATTTATTTTCATGAAAATTAATCGATGATTCTAGGTCTCATGGCACACATTGAACATTGAACAATTCACCCTCAGAGACCATCAATGTGCGGTGGACCTATCCGCCCACGCTTTTTTAAGCAGATAGAATGTTGACGACAAAGCAAACAGATGCAGTTGACACAATCAGAATGGCTGATTGATCAACTTGTCGTTATACCGTGCAAAGATTTGTCCCCGTTCTCAGCAGTATAAAGGAAGAATGGATCGTAGTGCCAATCGGCTGTAGCAGGTTATTGCATCAAGCTGTCGTTGAGGAAACATTACCTAGGAATGCGTAAAAAGACACTGTGTCAAAATAAATTCACTGTTGCAAACGATTAAGATATGTATATCAAATGACAAAGATGCAGGAATATTGAACTATAGATACCTCGAAGTGTCTCATTTATCAGGGTTTGGGTGCAATGACGAAAAGAGTCTTATGAGAAGAAAGCTTATTTCACAAGAACTAATCCCCCTCCCATGATACCATAAAGTAAGCCATATGTTCACCTAGTAAGACGAATGTACATTGCTCTGCATGGTATCAGTGGGTGTTTGACATTTGTTGATGGCTGACATTCTCATAGCTTTTTCTCGACAGATATGTTCCATGGTAAAACACCGTCACTATATATATTCACTGGTAAGGAAAAAAATATTATTCGCTAACGAAAATTGTTAATACAGCTCGATAAATTTGCCATTTTGAATGAGATATTTTGGGGTTTACAGTGACAAACTTAAGCTAATTCTGAAACCATGAACTCTGCAATGGTATCACATATCCACGTATGTACTAAACTTTGAGTGCGGTAAAGTCTGTTTATTAATACAGCACATAATGAACAGGCTAATCCCTTCATGAATATGTAAAATATATTATATACAAAAGGCACCTCTGTCTCTAATTGCGCTTTGATTTGTTCGAAATGAGCAATAAATCCTTCAATTAATTGACTTTTCAATTAATATTCAGAGCGAAGATAATAAGCTGACCAATTATTAACCTCTCGTTTTGAGCTCAGTGTAAACAAAAAGCCGATTGATCAGCTTGATGTGAAATGTCAGTTGGTCCGTTTGCTTTTCATTACCTAAACTTGATAATATACCATTTTCAATCATAACGTATGAACGCTTGGTCCTCCACAACTGACAGTGTTGTACTTTCCCCTTATTAGATAAAGACTAGGCACTGGTGGAATCGACTACAGCAGGACACACATCAATATTACTTACCTTACTAATGACTGCATTACCGTATTCTGTGTCAGAACAGGCACACTGAGTGGACGTTTATACTATGCGAATCACGTGACATTTATAAAGAATATAGGACTATAGATCCATCTTATAGTTACAAATAACAGTAATGTATGAAGAATGAGTAGTTATTCTCCCTACTACCAAATAGAAAGACTATATTGAATGATAACTGGATGGTTATTTATTAGTGTTAAATGAATAATCATGAGGTTTCTGTGAAAGGTTAGTTCGGTGATGCAAAATGTAACTATGATTGCTATGTGAAACTAAACTTGGTAAAACCTAAAATGGTCCCCCAAGGAATAAGAACAATTCGTTTTGCTAGAGAAATTTGCCCAAGAGAACATGAATCGTTTAACAGCCCCTAAATGAATTTACTGGAAGAGGCTTCTTAGAATACTACCAGCGAGCCTTATTTATTCTATCTCATAATTCTCTATGAAATCACATACAACAGGAATCTCTGTCGTTACTAATGATTTGGTTTAGAAGCAAAGAAATGTTAGTGAGCTGACAAAAATCAGCCTCTAGCTTTGAACACAAGTTTCAATCCTTTTTACTGCCATTCACGAGGTTTCGGTTAACAGGTATGTCGGTTTCAGCACAGGTGTGGATGCTGAAATGGCCCAGAAGGTTGACAATTGACTTGACCAACAGAGCTAGACAAATGGCAACGTAGTGTCGAGGACCCACACCAAACGGCTGGTAGTAGATAGGGTTCCGTTGCGACTTGGCCTCTTTTGTGAACCTTTCAGGGTCAAATTGGTCAGGGTCGGGGTATACCTCTGGGTCGTGATGGAGGTAGTCCATTGGTATGTTTATAACTATATCCTTTGAAATGAAAACACCGTTTAATGTGATGTCATTCTTAGTCATGCGGTCGACACGCGCAACTGGTGTGTGCAATCTAAGTGTCTCGCTCACAACCATGTCTAAGTATTTCATCTTTTGCACCGAGTCGTAGGTTGGTTCGTTATCCTCCTTCAACGCTTCCTCAATCTCTTCAAGTAATTTGTCGTGGGTGTGTGGATTAGTCGCTAAGCAGTACAGAACCAGGGAGCATGCGTTCGCGACGGTGTCAAAACCAGCTAGAAAGAAGCTGAAACCTTGACCCAGTACCTCATTATGCGTTAATCTTCGTCTGGCATTGTCGGTATTATCGTCCTGTAAGCTGCCGAGATCCTCATCCTGTTGGGCGTTGATCATAAACTGTACGAAGTCCGTTCTGCTGTTGTTTCCCCTTGTGCGCTGAGCCAATGCTTTCTCAATGTACATTGCTCTGCAGGGTATCAAAAATACACGGCCACTGAGCTACTGATGCCTTTGACAACATGCGTGGAAAGAGCGAGGACACAAACACAGTCGACGAGATGCAGTAATACATGGATGCCATGAAAATACCTCTCCCGCTAGTGACTTAAGATTGGGTCAATTGAGACAAACTGCATCAGAATATATAGCTATGATCTTCTCGTGGAGGTCCAAATATGATCAAGACGTGTCAGAGAATGTCAGACAACTGTATTGTGACAGAATGTACATCTCAATTGTCAACTCACGTTTGGTGACAAAATTTTTGCTCTGCTTTCTGACCACGCTAGCAACCAGGTGATTCTGCAGTTACGAGGCTCTGTATGTCAAGTGCCATAAAGCAAATGGTACGCGATTGTAGCCACTGCCTGATAACACGACCTGTCAAGCTCTCGGAACCCTTTCTAAACACTCCCATACCACAAGTACCGTGGCCCAAGGTGTGGGGTGGCGTCAGAACTATTTCATCTTGGCAGACATCAAGACGTGATGGCGACGGGCAGCAAATTCTGAAGTATCTAGCTGCGTATGGATGTTATTTGACAGCCACTGAGTGTCTCTACATACCCCGTATTACAAAGCTTTGCAATGGGAAGCTAAAAACATATGACGATTTTTCCAACAAGCCGTGTCCAGGAACCGAGGATGCTTCTGATATGTCATATAAACCAATTCAAACCTTTTGTTTTCAATTCTGTATACTGACAAAGCACAACCAATTACGTTTCGAACTTTTCGAGTTAGTACACTATTCACTGCGGGGCATCTTGATGTGTATCCTTGCCGAAGCTGTTGCCTAAGCGTATTTATTGTCCACACCCTCTTTAGCAGAACTAATATACCTTTGCCGTTATATGGACTATTTGGCATAACTTCAAAGACATTAGTTGATTCTGAATCAGATTACTTTCTGAGAGTATAAACGCTCCCTATTATGTAGACTTTACCTTAAAATAAGGCATATAATATGAGCTGTCTTAGCGTTGATTACAAAACCTACCCTGACCCACACAAAAACACGTGCGTAAGCCTCGTATCTCGCGAGACGTACCCAATTACATAAGCTGTCATAGATCGCCAATTGGATAAGCGCGAATGGACATGAAGCTCTCCCTGGATGATATCTTGAAAAAAATAGATATCATTCCAACTATCCACCAAAGAATATTATACGCATACAACAAGATTACAGAGTTGTGACGGTTTTGTATTGAAGCACAGTATAGGATTGCATATCCTAAACAAATATTCGTTCACAGATAAAAATATTACTTTGCGAGATTGCTTCTTATTACTAATTGATAAAACAACGATATGAAATGTCATTTTAGTTACCAAGGATTGCTGGAGACAACGGTGATATGCTTGATGTAGACTTTGATAACAACCACCAAGCCGTGATGTCAGTGCAGCAGTGTTCACTCATAACCATCAAAGGAAGAAAAGGCACAATGGATGTCGCTGTAATAGATTAGTTTCGAAAATTCATTGGTTGACTAATGATCAGTCGATGGTAAGATGAGACCGATGCAGCGATAAACAGAGATGCCTGACCCATGTAATACCTTGTATCAAAGCACAGTAAAGACACTGTTTGCAGTGGTTGTCTGATCCAAAAGTACGCTCACATTTGTATGGTAATCATTGATACATCCCTGTTCAATAGGGATGGAATGATCATTTGTTTAAATAACGCTGGAACAAAAATAATTGCAAATTACTTCTGACAACACAGCCTAAGCAGGCTGGTACATACCAGACGTAATTACTCATCCAGGTCCATTTCAGCACAATTTCATTTGTTCTTTCAAAAGCCAGTAATCAAACCAAAATTAGTTTCTTCTCTCATGTGCTTACCTAAGCACAAGTGTATGAGAATTATGAAGTGTTATTACTTTTAGGTAAAAAGGAAATTGTTTACAAGTTCAACGTAATGGATTTTACTGAATGTTATATGATTCTGTCAGCGAGGAATGTTTTTAAAATATCGTCATTAATAGATGTAACATTAGATGACGTATATATTGAAAACACTGACCCTCGACGCTTCTGCGGTCCATGGCATCCGGCTATATGCTTAATGCTTTATCCCTACATATGGAATCGGTGAACATAACTGCCACCAACTGCGCACAAATATCACAATAAGATTTGAAAAGACGCCCTTAGTCGCGAAATTAACTGTAAAAACTATTGATTGGCGTGTCAAGGAATTCGGATCCATCCGCAATGATTGATGTTTGTAAATCACAATAGACAGAGAAAACCTGGTTCACGTGATACACTGTAGTGCATGTCTAGTTATATCACTGCGATATTTGAACATGACATTGATGTAAATGTTTCATTGTTATGTCAAGTCCATCAATGCTGTAAGTGAATGAAAATGTATTGTGTCGAGTTGTAAGGTAACTATTGTTAGTTTGCAACATGCAGCTGGATTATTATCGGAGGAAAACTCATAGTTGTTGCACAATAATAATAGTATTAATAATAGTAATAATGATAATATTATCATATAAATTCCTGAAACAAATATAGGGACACATAAATATAATGAACAGAAAGAACATAATAAAAAACCCACACAGAACAGTGATATATGATTAGTACAGTTGTTATCCACCAATTTCCTGCAGCATACGTCTGGCACAGAAAGCATCTGCTTTCCCGGCAGTCATTGCAATAAGTTCCACAATGTTTATGGCAGTATTTTGATGTTCAAAACTACATGGTGGTGTAATCCTAATAGGCTTAAAGTCTTTGCTGCATTACATAACACTGATTGATATACAGGGCATGCATAATCGAACACTATTGCTAGCAGTGGTTCCGCGGTGAAAACAATATTTACACACGTAGGATATTGACACATTGGAACTGTTCAGACATTTATGGAAGACATTAACAGTGCGCAAAAATAAATTGCCCCGAACTAAATGGCAAATATATTGAATGGGCTCTTGTTTCCATATAATTTGGCCATATCTCCTCCATACATACTGCATACTGTGGCCATACTTAAACTCCACATCAGTGAAACATAAAACTACTAAGATTTGGTTTAATAATAGCAATAAGCAATATTAATACCCAAGTGAACAGCTTGTTTTCTTGTAGAATTAATTCATTATTAAGTTTTAAGCATATTTGATTGTCATAAGCATTGAAGGCTAGAAGCCGGCATTTGGCAGAACTAAACTGTTCATAGTACTTATTCGAACATTATTTGCAAATGCTAGGCATTTGCTAAGCAGCCGCATTGAAGTCGCAATGAGCGACACATCATAAGCATAAAGTTTATGATTGTATACGCGATTGTCGATTGCTTCAAAATATTGACAAAACATGCTGAATGAGGCGAATGGCGAATGTTATCCAAGATATCACCATGTTCGCCAGCAAGGCTCAATCAAACCGTTTCACACAATACAGCTTTGTTTTCGCTTTCTATATGTGCGATATCCACGTTTAACCATATCCCATACTCTGGTAAAACATCACATGCATTATCATTCATCATGACTTAATATAATATAGTGTGTGTAAAATAACCCCCACATTGCTTAGTATGTGCTGAACACTAGGAAGGTATTGTGGACACACATACTAGGCTTAATCCCACTTAGTTTATTATAGCATCTTTCATTGATATTTCTTAGCGTTCATATTTAGCCTAAGTACCACGAGGACTGCCACATGCGTAATTCCTCATTGATTGCAGTTTTTATGTCACGTTTAATCTGATGGGGCTAGGTTGTTCTCAAAGCATTGATATTTAATTTTGGCTGCACCTATTATATTTATTTTCAGACTGCAATAGCCTTAACATTTTCACTCACAGCATATAATTATTCTATTAACGCCAAATATATCTCATCTCAAAAAGATTAATCTTCATCAAATGCGGAATTAGCTTGACTGATTGCTTGAAATGACAAGGTAATGGAAGTATGAATTTGTAGCTTGAGTTTTCCCCCCCACATACTCATGCCAGGTTCCCAACACATCTACAGAGAATGTTCGTTTATCTAATTATACAGCCCACACATCGGGGGCTGGTATCAAACATTGTCATGCCAAAAAGTTTGAAAATCGGTCACTGACTCACAATAAGCCTCTCTGTGTCCAACTTTAGTATCTCCAGTATCTCTTTCAAGACGCGGTCATGTGTCTCATCATTTCAAGGGACTTAAGCGTAGGCCTCTGCTCGTGAACAATGGCTGAGATGGTGAATTTATTGCTACTGTCAGATTTGTTTTTTTCCAAAGCTGGACTTGAAGAGCTAGCTTGACCTAGCATAGAGCAGAATCTCTTCAACCAATATATATATATGATTGATTATATATATATATATATATATATATATATATATATATATATATAGATATAGATATATATATATATATATATATATATATATATATATATATATAAATATATATAGATATATATATATATATATATATATATATATATATATATATATATATCTATATATATATATATATATATATATATATATATATATATATATATATATATATATATCTCTATATATATATATATATCTCTATATATATATATATATATATATATATATATATATATATGTATTTGCATATATATATATATATATATATATATATTTATATGTGTGTATGCGTGTATTTTGGTGTGTGTATATGTGTGTGTGAATGTGTGAATGTGTGTATGTGTGTGTGTATGTATGAGTGTGTGTATTTTATTTATTGGCTTTGCAATGCAGCGTTGGTGAAGTGACATGTTTCGCGTTTTGGACCATGATTAATGATACAGCGATGGAATTTTGCAATTACCGGTTGAATAATTTTTGTTTGGTTCGGCTGTATTTTGACGCTTCACCTGTTAGCTGAGAGTTTTGTTGCATTTTGGGATTAATTCAATAATGCAACGTGACCAGTCAACCACAAATGAAGGCGAGTTCATCCATTTATACCCAGCTTCATCAAGCGTTGTTATTGGGTTAGCACTTATATTCATCCAGAATGTATTCACTGAGGACGAACTACTGCCCTAACTCATTGCATTGTTTTGCAGTGTGTCAGGCGTGAAGCATGTCGGAGTCATGATGCACATAATGTGTCATGAATAAGTTTTATCAGGTTTCCGAAACGACCGTTTGGTATTCAGGTTCTGTTATGAAAGGGGCATTATATTGTCGGGCATGCTGTGTCGTCAAGGTTCTGGCTACCACCCTCTGGATTAATTAGTGACTGTCGGACGACTAAGAATTGAGGCGTCAGACCCTGAAATATCGTTCAACAAACATAACCCAACCAAACGCTCTGAAGTGCTTTAAATCCACCTCGGCTGGAATGACATTTGGAATTCTTCTGGTACAAATTAAAAATCTATAACAGCTACCAATCTTTATATTTTTTATTTTATATGCTTTCAAATATTGTCTTAGTATGCTGTGTAAGTTATATAGCACTCCTCGGTACGATTGGATTATATTTATTTCCTCGTCATTAATGACACGTTTGTAATATTTGCAATTTCCGTGTGCTAAAGCATTCATTAAGTCTCACATGTTAAATATGTCATGAGGACATACACCTGAACTGCTTAGCAAATGTAAGTAAGCACGATTCAATTTATGTGAACAGATTAATCAATAACTGGTACTGTGTCAAATGTATGGGGACGATCCTACCTTTCATTAATATTGTCGACGATCAAGAATTTCAAAATATAATCAATCCGAGATGTCATGGTTTTAATTCTGATACTTTAAACGACTTGAATGACAAATTGTTTGATCCTTAGTATATCAATTTTAAAACTGCAATTTGTATAACGAAACACAAAAAAACGCCGTGTTGTTATTATGATGGGGATATTGTCAAAGTTTCTGAAAAACAGAACGTCACAGATATTTTCTTTTATGCATTTCAACATACGTAGTATTCCAAAACATCTTGGTGAGTTCGAGTGTTTCCTGAATTCCTTGAATCATCCGTTTGATATACTTGGTTTTTCTGAAACGTGGCTTACTGAAACTAATGCTCAATTGTATGGCTTATGTAATTTCAATGTGGAACATGTCTGCAGACAAGGTAAAATTGGTGGGGGGGTATCACTGTATATTAATGAATCGATTCAGTATAAAGTAAGAAGTGATTTAAGTAAAGATAATGAATGTATTGAAAGATTGTTTGTAGAAATACCTCAATGCTCTGGAACGAAAACAAAAAAATGTTGTCGTTGGTGTGGTTTACAGACCTCCAAATACTAATGTGTCGGATTTCACCGATTATATTGATGACATACAAGCAATAGTTGAACAAGCAAATAGTCTTTGTTATCACATGGGTGACATGGGTGACATATATCATCTTACTAAATATTGATGTGCATACTCCAACAGCTGAGTTTCTCGAAACATTGTATTCATTTTCATTTGCTCCATTAATAACAAGACCTACAAGAATATCTTCATCCTCTGCTACTTTAATCGATAACATATTTTGTAATTTTCATCCAGAAATAATAGACTTATTGATTATGTTAATAGGCAAAATATTTTGTATGAATGTCAGTTGTGGGTTTAGCGAAAATCATTGTGCAAACATGGCTTTAACATATTTAGTGAATAAGATAATTGATGCATATGTACTTTTAGACTTCAGCAAAGCGTTCGATACCATTAATCACGATATTTTGTTGCGAAAATTCTACTGTTATGGTGTTCGAGGTATTGCACTCAGTATGTGTCGTATGGTGAAACTCAATCGGAATGTAGCACTATTCAATGAGGTTTCCCTCAAGGATCCATTTAAGGGCCCATACTGTTTTTACTATATATAATGACATTGTGCACATCTCAACTGTTTTAGTTCCGATTCTTTTTGCTGATGATACTAATATGTTTCTTGTAGTTAACGATACAGATAACATGATTCGAAAAATGAATCAAGAGCTTGATAAGCTTGTAACGTGACTCAAAACGAATAAACTACCTTTGAATGTACAAAACTCTCATTGTGTTATATTTAAATCTGGTCGGCATATTATCACCCCATGTGAAACGTTGTATGTAAACAACCAGATATTAACGAATGAAAGCTGTACTTCTTTCCTTGGAGTACGTCTTGATAGAAAATTAAATTGGTCACAACATATCCACCATGTGAAATTGAAAATTGCTAGAAATGTAGGAATCTTATGTAAAGCAATAAAAGTGTTTAAGTTGTCAACGTTAAAAACGATGTATTATTCATTGATCTATCCGTACAGTTCTTATTGTATTGAAGTATGGGGAAATGCTGCCAAGGAATATACTGATTCAGATTTAAAGTTGCAAAAATTATGCTGCAGAATAATGAAAGGGTCTAGACGTACCAGTTCTAGCCCAATTTTTAAGATGCTAAATATATGCCACTATCGAATGTGTATGAATATTGTGTATTCTTATTCATGTTGAGGTACATTTCAGGTATTTTGCCAAAACCATAGTACAAAATGTTTAAACGAAAGCCTGATACCTACAATATTATAACTAGACAACAATTTCTACTATATGTACCCAAATGTAAATCGCAAATAGCTATTATGTATCAAGGCGTGAAATTGTGGAATGGTATCTGCTATACAGTTAAACCATATATGTCGTATTTTGCTTTTAAAATAATTTTAAGAGAACACATTGTTGCAAAATTGTAATAGTTTTCCCAAGATTCTATTATTTTGCAGTTGAGTTAACCACACCAAATGATAAATGATAGTTGGCACACGCAATATCAATCGTTGTCATTACCATTGTTAGATATGGAGTGTTTCCAGGTACTACTATGTCAATATGTTTTTCTGTGCACTTACACGCTGTATTAATTGTAAGGATCCATACATCATTAGATGTCTACATCCTTTTGCTTGCATGCCTTATATATGACACAGTTTATATGTATATACTTGTCAAGCAACAAAACTGTTCCATGAGTAATTTACCAAGGTCAAGTTCATGTTTTCTATTTCTTTACGAAATGTCGTACTCACTGATTTGGTTCTTCTGATCGTGGTTGGAGTTCTGACCATGGTGTGCGTTATGACCATGTAAACCCCATGAGTACGAGGGATAGAGCCAAGATGCTATTATGAAAACTGCTCACATCATTCAAGGGTTTGTAATAGCCTAGATTTTTTTCTTTATGCGGTAGCATGATCAAGCAGTTAGAAAAGCCATCCATCAGTGTGGTGTGGTGTGCGCGGCAACAGTCCCTTGTGCTTTTGTTGATTTCATGGTATCGTCGCCTGATGTCGGGGGTATCTTTCGAGTAATTTCATAATCGTCATGCAGCTCAGCGTAGCTATAAACTCTTCGCTAGAAAATTTACATCCTCCTGACATGCCATAAATGTTTATGTCGACCCCAGGTAGGTTCCCTCGCTTCATACATCTAAAACTACCATCCACAGTTCGGACATAGTGCGGATATGAAAGATCGAGGCTTATTAGAGGCGAACTGTTTTCCATAATTTATCAAGTTGACATTGATTTAGTAGAGTACTTGCTATTTTCGCTACTCATTAACCTATTGTGCGACGTGTTTTGGCAGTGACAAGTCCCACTCTCAGCAATCGCAGTGACGTCAGCTCAGTATTGCCATGTGCTTTTGCTTGTGTCTCGGTAGCACCACCTTACAATTGAAATGTATTATAATTAGGGAAGCGATCACCGCAGAGCCACTCGAAGTGAGCCCTCTTAGCGTAGCTATGAACTCCTTGATATCACTACGTGATGCCACCACACGAGGTGTACATGTTGATCCAACATCTCGAGGCTCGGCGGCTGTTAAAGACATGGAGTCATCTGGTTGTTCGAGGAGACTGCAGCTCCAAGGTAAGCAGGGGCATTTCAAGTGATTTTAAGAGACGCTATGACAAGACGCTATGACAATTACGCTTCGGCTAACAGGTGGCGTATTGACACATTTCCTCCAGTGAGCTCTCTTAGCGAAGATATAAACTCTTTGGTGATATTACCAGCAACTCTAATGTCGGAAAGCTTGGTTCTCTCTTAGCATTATTTAACTGAGTTCCTAATCAATGCCGATCCAAGGAATAGCGAGCATACGAAATCAATATATAGTCGCATATCGATATATCGATATATATATATATATATATATATATATAGATATATATATATATATATATATATATATATATATATATATATATATATATATATATATATGTATATAAATATACAAAGACACACATATAAATATATATATATATATATATATACGCATATATATATATATATATATATACATATATATATAATATATATATATATATTTATATATATATAAATGTATATATATATAAATATATAAAATATATATTTTATATGTATATATATATATATTTATATGTGTCTTTGTGAGTATATTTACTAAACCCCACCCCCACTGGCAGCAGCATATCTAACTAAGATACCCTATCGATCCCGCTACCATTGAGAGCTGTGCTCTCGTCCTAACTACCGGTATATGTGCACGGACTTTGACCCGTCATTCAACACGTGCCTTATTTTAGGTTATTCAATTCAATTCAAGTCATTGGTTCGATCAGAGAGTAAGCATTAAATAACATCGTTCCAGTGGATAGCATCGAATGTGCATTTCTACGAGCTGGTCCGAAGTGTGCTATGGCAACAAGAATACGTTTGAATTAAGAAGACCAATATCGCAACGTACGTAAACAAATGAATAAAATGGGCAGTAAATCAATAAAAACATATGAACATTAGTTGCATATATCTGTGAAATACTTTGTGAATAATCGGGATCATCTACCTAATGCTAATTGGAAGATTGACATTGAAATAAAATGATCTGCTGTGAACTAGCTGAAACGATAGGTAAAGCTGTTTCTTCTAATTCTGTTTTAGCCATGGGTTTGTAAAAATTCATGAATAGCCCCAAACACTGCAGTTCTCAGCACTGCGAATCTGAAAAAAATAAATCCACAATAATATCATCTTATCCATTGGACATTTTGTATATCTGTATGATGTCCCCACGGAGACACCATGTTTTAAGAGTTCTCATTCCTAGCTGAGCAATCTTCGTTCGTAATCTCAGACATGCCGGATACGAGCCTAGTAGCACGCTTTCTTATATATCTATGTCACGGTCAATAAATGGTGACCACGCCATGAATTACGTATTCGAAATGGGGCCTAGCAAGTGCCTCATAAAGTTGGATCATATCGAAAACTCAGATAGTCTTTTCTGCCGATAGACTGCATTGTTCGCTGGATATAAATGCATAATCAATTATGACACCTATATCCCTCTCCTCTGACACATCATATGCAGTAGAATCGCCCATTGGTTGTTCAAACTTGGCACTAAACACCAAAAGTTATATGCCTGGTTTTTTATCCTCACTCTGAATTAAACTTTTGTGTCATCTGCAATGTTGTTAATATGATGCCAACAGCACTGTCTATATCATTTATGTAGATAAACAAAGGAACGGGTTCAAAAGTATTTATCACCACTCTCGGCCTTCTATTACTGAGCCATTCATATATCCATGTTAATATGTTACCGCTGACGACGTGGGGCATGTTTCTAGCTAACCGTTGGTAGGAAACTTTATCTAACCCATAATAAAAGTGCAACGAAATGTTCCCATTTTAGAAACGTCATCTGAAAGGTTGGTTGGGCACGACCGCTTACACAGAAAACAACACTGAGATTTATAGAATAACTTAGGTTTAAGTTAAGATTCATTGGTTCGTTAAGAATAACAGCAACCATACTGTTTTTACTATATATAAATGACATTGTGCACATCTCAACTGTTTTAGTTCCGATTCTTTTTGCTGATGATACTAATATGTTTCTTGTAGTTAACGATACAGATAACATGATTCGAAAAATGAATCAAGAGCTTGATAAGCTTGTAACGTGACTCAACACGAACAAACTACCTTTGAATGTACAAAACTCTCATTATGTTATATTTAAATCTGGTCGGCATATTATCACCCCATGTGAAACGTATGTAAACAACCAGATATTAACGAATGAAAGCTGTACTTCTTTCCTTGGAGTACGTCTTGATAGAAAATTAAATTGGTCACAACATATCCCCCATGTGAAATTGAAAATTGCTAGAAATGTAGGAATCTTATGTAAAGCAAGAAAAGTGTTTAAGTTGTCAACGTTAAAAACGATGTATTATTCATTGATCTATCCGTACAGTTCTTATTGTATTGAAGTATGGGGAAATGCTGCCAAGGAATATACTGATTCAGATTTAAAGTTGCAAAAATTATGCTGCAGAATAATGAAAGGGTCTAGACGTACCAGTTCTAGCCCAATTTTTAAGATGCTAAATATTATGCCACTATCGAATGTGTATGAATATTGTGTATTCTTATTCATGTTGAGGTACATTTCAGGTATTTTGCCAAAACCATAGTACAAAATGTTTAAACGAAAGCCTGATACCTACAATATTATAACTAGACAACAATTTCTACTATATGTACCCAAATGTTACATTACCGCTTACACAGAAAACAACACTGAGATTTATAGAATAACTTAGGTTTAAGTTAAGATTCATTGGTTCGTTAAGAATAACAGCAACCATTCAAATGCATATCCGCTCTTACTGCTGCATGGCTCTTTGCATTGCTACTTCGCACCAGTGAGCATGCAATTTTAATTAGAAATTTAGAAACACGCCCGCCAACGTTTGAAAGAAACATTAGGCAGAATAAAACACTGAACACCAGTATGGTGATAATCATTAAATGCGGAAGACTATTGATCAAACACTGAGCAGGTACTGTTGACTGCGGATTAAATAAGGCACCGGGTTGCTCTCTGACACGATGGATCAATTGTAAGCGCATTGGTGTTTGTTTGGAGATACAAATAAGCTGTAGTGAAATGTACATTGGCTGTAGTGTAATTCAATTGGCTGCCCCACCTATGATGCGCTGGCTTGTAAACTGATCTCTTTATATTCTTGATCAGCTAAAGGTTTCAGTTGCAAACGGGTGGTAGGGCGACTACGGAAGCGACGGTAGCAGTGTGAGGACCCTATATGTGGTATGAAGAGGAGGAGCCTATCGGGCTGCGTGAATGTTAAACAGGATTTGGGAGGCGCCTTGCGTTGCCGTCTATTGCCTCCTCTCTCAGTTCCGCATCTACCGCAGATGGTGCTGGAGGGGAGTTGTTGGAGGCATGAGAAGAAGTTCAATCAATGCTGAGCGGGAGAAAGAGATACCTAGTCGCCGTCCTGCAGTCAACACGTCCGTGTGCCAGATCCACGTCCGTTATCTATTCGACTGACAGAGAGGATTCGTTGTTGGATATCTATTCGGTATTGAGGATTAATAATTTCGCCGTTTTTCTTTGCATATGGCAATCGTCTTTGCAGCGGCCGCAATTCTGTGACGAATGTTAACAAGTGCTTTCGTTGAGCACGGTGGGACGTTTTGTTCATCCTTGTAGAGTAAGAAAGTTACGGTGACATAAGATCGTTTGGCATATGGCAAAGATAGCAATCGTCTTTGGATGTGATTATCATTGATGAAGAATGGTGGAGAGAATTGTATGGATATAGATATTTTGTGAAGATGATTTTATATTGACCAGATGCTACTCAGGT
Organism: Urechis unicinctus; assembly: GCA_034190875.2. Lineage (NCBI taxonomy): Eukaryota > Metazoa > Annelida > Polychaeta > Xenopneusta > Urechidae > Urechis > Urechis unicinctus. The sequence goes on from CM067343.1 coordinate 29,799,867, forward strand.
AGATTGATGTCACATATAACACCGCTACACTGTCCCGCGATGCACTATAATGACCCACTGACATCAAGGTGTCTCCCTGTGGTGTTATCGTGTTTTCACAGTGTAATCATACAATTAGTATGACGTGGATATCGTGTCCGGGCAACGACGCATCAAGAAAGCTTTCTGCATTTAGCAGTTATATAGATATACATGATAAAGCAATACCTATGGGCGTTATAATGCATGTAACCGTATTTTACACATAGGATCACATGTTCGATGGGATACGCACAAGGAACCGTCATCATGATTGTTGCAATTGTCACTTTGAAAATTCTTCATTTGGTAAGAACTTTATTTATAATTAATCACTTGAATGAGTGTTGGGAAAGATATCGTTCTGATTGATTTCCGTCACTGTCCAAACTACAGAAATAAATAATAAGAGGATGAGAGAGTGTGAGAAGGAAGACAGCGTGAAAGAGAGAGAGAGAGTAGATTTGTCTAGTAATCTATCCTCATTTTACACTAATCCGTGTTCAGCATGTTTCCCCGTCGACGTCGCGACCCCAAATACATATGAATATGATGGGTTTCATAAAACATGTGTGAGATACCACGATAACACCACGAATCAGGCTTTGTGCGAGCTTATATTGTATTAGTTTCCTATCAATTCACCGGTTGGTCCAAACCAACAATGTGCAAGGAATGAATAAAGTGATGAGCAGGTTGGCATGTGCATGCTAATTGCTGAAAATAAGTGTTTCGGCTCATTAACAAATATGAAACACCAACTGAATCCCTTAATGTGAAATCCTGCATATTAAGGTGTGTTTTAATAAGCAGCCGAAGCATCAATTGTGTCATTCACCTGCTGGAAGACGGCGTCGTCCGTCGTGAAAGCCTGATCGCTGCTAATGCCGCTACAAAGGCTCACTCAGGCTGTTACCCATCACAAGCATATACAGTAGCGGCACCTGACGGTTGCGAGATGTACGTCATTAGATGACATGCGGGCCCTGAAGTTTCATTACTTCATCACAAGCCAAATGGCTGGCATCGCGGCGACATCATTTGAGAGTGAGCAAGCCACTTAGCATAGTTGTAAAAGCTCTTTGGTATAATTTTAAGGTGCGCATTCGTGTGTGGTGATTGATTAGCTCACAGGAGGCACTGTTGAGTCAGTCGTCACGCAACCAGTCTGATGTTGAGTCAGACTTTAACGCACCATCAGAGACCTATTAAAGAACCATGTGAGGCCAGTTCACGAATGTCGAGGGAAAGGCGTTTGTACCGAAGAAACGGGGTAACATAAAGTTTATCGCTACTCTAAGAGGGCTCACTTCGAGGGGCTCTGCGGTGATCGCTTCCCTAATTATATTACATTGCAATCGTAAAGTAGCAAACGGTTGGCATGTCAGGGGATGTGAAGGTCTCGAGCGAAGAGTTTAGAGCTACGCTAATCTGCGATTATGAATTAAACGAAAGACACCCCCGACATCGGACGACAATACCATGAAGCAAAAGCACATGGGATTTGGCGATTGTTAAAGATATGAGTCATCTGATTGGTCGAAGCGACTACCGCTCAAACTGGTTTTAAGGTACGCTATGATAAGACGCTATGCCATTAGCGCTTCGGCTAACAGGTGGCGCCTTCACATATTTCATCGGACGGAAAGATCGAGTGAACGCTCTTAGCGAAGCTATAAACTCTTTGGTAACGTGTCATATGGCGTTCAGGCGAAGTAGCAGGAACCGCTGTTATGATTAAATATCGATGCATTGGTCAAACTGCCGACACCGTTTTCATTTCCGGTAGCGAGTGATTTTTTGTAGCTGTCTAGTCTATGGATCCTGAAATCGTTCGCTGATCAAAGTTTGTACTGTCGTTCGTAATCAGCTGGTGCTTGCAATAAGTTTTGTTGCAGAATACAATTGGAATTACCCAATATTACTCCAAAACAATGGCATCATTGATGTCAATCTTTGTGCCTCGAATGCACAGCATTTGCTTGAAGTATATATTCGTACACGTGTATTTTATTTACATGTGGGACACACTCTCTCCCTCTCTTTATTTATCTCTCTCTCTGTCTTCTCACACACTCTCTCCCTATCATTATATATATATCCCATTCGGCTAAGATACGGTTACATCTATTTTCTTTTCCCATTCAACAATGCTTGTCACTAGAATCCAATATTAAATGCAGTTCACAATTTGGGTATTTGTCATGTCGGGCACTCGCTCGTGTGCTGTTGGCTGTAATCGTTCTTTGCTCACCTCTACTCATGGATAATGCATATTCATACATCATTGATACTGATTGATTGTAAAAAGGCATCGTCGCATTTGTCCAGACAAGGACAGAGATATGACTTGTAATAAAGACATCGATCCAGCGGTTTGTCCATCATTTTGGCAAATGACAGCTACGTAGTGGTCTATAAGAACATAACTCATTTGTCGCACAGCGACATTATAATGCATTTCGAATGCTGTAAAATAATTGAGGTCTGGTGTTATCTGCAATATCTGTAGCGAAATCGACTAGGTATCAATGCTTATTAACTTGGAATTGTGTGTTTCAGATCATTGCCATATTTGCCTTTGCGACGACTTTATCTGTCTCTACATCCAGCCAGTTTGTGATCAATTGCAATGGATCGAGGCCGGTGCAACAGGAGATAAAATTTGGCTATCCTTTCAAGTTAGTCGGATTAACGTTAAGGAAATCCGCTTCATTCATGATGTTAATGCATCCGACAATAAACATATATGAGTTCCTAATCATACATGAGGGTAGTTTTATAATGACGTTAGCTGTAAGCACAACTCCTGTGACTTTTGCGTGTTGACGTATATTATTCATCATCGTACAAGTCATTCGGCATTATGGACTATTTTATGGCTAGCCCCCGCAAATAAAGCTGGTTTTAATCTAAAGTTACCTAATGTCGATGTAGTTATGCTGGCCAATTGAAAACGTTATAAGTTACGTTTGCGTGACAGACTGACAAGCCATTCATTTGAAGTGCCGCTATGTGCAAACGAGGCTGGCGAGAAGACCACAGTACGTCCTTATGGTGACTTCTCGGCGCCTTCTCAGTTCTATGTGCTCGTTGGAGTGATGGCCTTTGTATATTCCCTGGCCACTCTGGTGCTGTATATTTATTTCGACGATCAATATCGCAAGTATGGCCAGATACCAATTGCTGTAGGTAGATTTCAATTAATTGCACAATATTATTTACAATATGCACTTGATTTATTATGCACTGTAATGGAATGCGCTAATGGTAAATATATTTTATTTATGACTTCAGCAAAGGCTGTTGCAATACTGTCACTTATAATATACTTCATGGGGAAGAGCCGGTTCACTCATATCCCTATTGGTGTTTTCCGTCATTGTACAGGACTTCGTCATCACCGTCGTGTTTGCGTTACTCTGGCTCATCTCGTCGGCAACTTGGGCAGACAAACTCACACAAGTCAAGCGCTACACTGACCCAAAGGAACTGTGGATTGTTGACTATGTTCACGAGTGTCACAACCCAGATCCAAGCGATAAATGCTCCGTCCTCAAACAGGGCAACTTTTCCAGCCTGAATGTATCAATTGTGAGTGATTGTAGAGTGTATATATTTCAGTCAGTGGTAAGTAAGTACATGATCTAGAAAGCGAATTAGATTCAATATCGAGCGTATATGTGTTCGTTTCAGTTCTTCGGATTTCTAAATACGTGCGCCTGGGGCAGCAATTTGTGGTTCCTGTACAGAGAGACCAAGTGGTTTAAAGTTCAGCCAGACGCACCTGAGCAGAATACAGATCCAATCGTCAGTCCCGATCTAGATCCGGATGAACACACTTCCCAAATCTCTGATTCGTCAGCTACCAACATCCTCTGTGAATAACAGTCGTCGACGAACATCACCATGGTACAATATAAGTATGCATTGAGTATATAAGCGAGAAATTTGTTTAATCATGCAGACAAGTAACAGGTGCAATAACATTAAAGGGCATGACTGTTGTTAAAGCCTCTACTGGTTATTCCTTTTTCGCGAAGAGTCCCAAAGCATCACTGTCTCATGCTGGGTTAACACCAGTAAGCTTGGTCATGAGAAAAAACATTACCTATGTAAACATTGTTTTATTTATATTAAGATATAAATGTCCATTTTTGCAGGAAAGCAATATTTGAATATATCAATGTATTATATTTTGGGAGATATTCTCAGTGAATGAATACCTCCTTTTAAATATGAAGGAAGCGCGATAAATATGAGCTTTCCTCTAATAATGATCGTGTCAAATTGTTTTATTGACGATTAATAGATAACATCATTGAAAAATGTCACATATGCTTTGCTATTCTTAGCCTAAAAGAAACTCAAGTACCTGATTGCCACGATGACTTATGGTATATGTAACGTAACTAGGTGTGAGTAATTGGTTTTGACAATTTGTATTCCCGAGGGATATAATTCCTCTTTGTACAGGTCTTTAAGTGCAACTGAGCATTGCAATCTTTAACGAAAACTATACAAATTATCACAATTCACATTTGATATTGCATGATGAAGTATCAAAATATAATCGAACACTGATATAACCAAGAATTGAATGAAACATAAATAGTATCATAATCATAATGTCACACCAGCTGATATCAATCTATCTCATTATGCACACCACCTCTCTTTCCCGTCGTTATAGGTCGTCTGATGTATAAACTATCATTGCAATGCTCGTATCATAGATTCTCCTCTTCACGAGATATCTGAAACCCTGTGTTAATGTAGCATTTTGCTCTAAACAAGTAAAAAGTATAATATCCCATATCTTGATAATTTCTGATGTTGTCATAATTCCATTATTCACATTAATGCGCAATTAACTCAAAACAAGTGTAAATGAACGCAAGTATGATACATGTAGTTAACTATGATATAAGCTACTCACAGCGTAAACCTGTACATTTATTTGTGGATACAGGAAAGATTTGGAGACTAAAAACGTATCAATTCAATTAACCGCGTTTTGCTTCTGAATGTTGAATTCATGTAATACATTCAATCGCATTATGTATGGCGACGGAATAATGTTATACATCGTTTAAAAGCATTAATATTTATTTGCAAACTCAAAAATGAAGGTAATGTATACCTGCTATTGCCAATGAAGCAAGAAATGCCGAGGCCATTTGGCTTTGCTAACTTGGCGTTTCAGATAAACGCAACCTCGACATGCACACATGCATGTGCCTAGGCCTTTCATCTCACAATGCGTTCTAATTATGCTGGCTGTAATAAATCGTCAACAGCAAAAACATCCAGCACATTAAGTCCTAATAGTCATAACTGATGATCAGAGCACAAAGCAATTCTCCCTGAAATAAATTTTCCAACTAAATATATTTGCATGTTTGAGTGAATTTATATATATATATCAACGGATTCATCGCGTATGTAAATATGGAAACCAAGCCAAAAACAAATGCAGTTAATGGAAAGTTTTTACACTTTGTCACAAACTTAAAAAAACAGATTCCGACAAACACACACAAAAACATTACCTCAAAAGTAAGACGTCACTGCCATATCAATTATTCAAAACTTGCTAGCGTTGGTGAGGGACCACTTAGAATCTATCCGGGCTGATTGAGATGTGTTGGTCAGTTGCGCAGATTGCATCATTTATTGCCGAGGCAATACGTTTATGTTATATGTTATTTCGTCAAAGTAAGCTACACCTCCGTACTTAAGCTCTGTTTAAGCGTTAATACACGAATGTTTTTAGACTCATAATTTGTGTGGCATATTTGCAAAGGTTTTCGTCCAAAATGGTTTTCTTAAACTACTGAGACAATAGGTAAGTTCTGAATGTCTGGCATTCACATATTCATTCGCGTAATATGTGTAATTCACAATAGTAGTGTACTAAGTTGTCTAACTATATTGTATTAATGTTTAGAAGATAATAAGCCAATATTGCTGTATAATTGACGCAACAAAGTGACGTTTTTGGTCAAAGCTTCCACTGGGTGCAAGCACGCCATTACTAAATTCCTTTCTCAACATGCACAGCTAATATAACGCATCATCCGTGGTAGCAGGCACGAGTGCTGGAGTAAGACATATGGATGTGAATACTGGGTACATATTTGGAAATGTCGATGAAGATGCTGTTTTATCTTCTCTTCAAGGTATAACAAAGGTTTGCCCTACACTAATAAACCGCAATGAAAACACTATGCCACTCGACAATAATCCAATGTTGAAGTCAACTGTCATTCAAACTATGTGGCACACCATTAATAATGCAAACTCACACACTTATCAAACGATACAAACACAACAACATGCATCAATCGATTATAATGGCATGTGTCATGCTCTAAGCTAAGAGGCACTATCATCTGGAAGGCGACTATTGCAATCAAAGTAGGCGCGCTTGTCTAATGCACCACATTGGTTAAACCTACATTCGTAATGTAATATGACGTTCCATGACCGAACGGAACAAATATCAACGGTTATGTTGTGTTCATCTATCTGTTCGTAAGTACCGAAGCAATGTCATGTAGTCACGTAGTCTTGTAGAATAAACGTTAAATATACAAGCACAAATTGTTATGGTAATTGAAACAGTATGGTTCAACCTGCAAACAAAGCTAGAGGCAAGTTACTACTTCATGCAGCAATAATCTAGCCCGTGTCAGGTATTGGTTGTGCGGGTTGGACGTGTATTTGCTTTAAAATTTGCACAAAATGTCGTCGCCGATTGTGCTTGATTATCGAGACATGTTCCATAAGCAAAGAATGACGATCAACACACAAGTAATCATTGAACTAAGGCATATTAATAACTGGAATCATAGAATCACGACCACAATCAAGGTGATTGGCAGCTGGCTATCAAGAGCAAGGTTACCGCTGTAGAGGATAACTGATCTGATCTGATTGAAGCTGTTCTACATACCATCAGCGACAACAGATATACCAATTATTACGGCAACTCATTTCACATAGTGATTGATATTATATTACGTAAAAACTTTAATCTTTGCATTGAATATCAATTATTGTTCCGCATTGTGTTATACTACGACAGACATTATCATAAGTTGAGGTTAATCGACAATATTTTATTCGGAAGTGCAGATCCATTTTATTTGTATTTGTTTTCTTGTCCAAAGCCCCCCCCCCCCCCCCCCCCCCCCCCCCCCCACTAAACAAAAATTAAAATATCCACCTCAACGACACCAAATACTCCCATTGAGCCTAGCAGATTGATACGATTAAAACTATCAAATGGCAAGTAAATGCTCTAGAACCCCAAACTCTACACCGTCATATAGTAATAACGACTCATCCACTAAAGTTCATATAATTATGAAATTTGATCGCATAGATAGCCTTTCAGAAACAGTTAAAGGCTATCAGTATAGTCCACCCTACAAGACCTACCATCTGAATAGGAGGATCTATGAATATTGCATCATGAAGATGCAAAGATAGATCTGGATTATATAATGGTAAGTGAAATGTTTTAAAATGATAATAAAGTGGACCAATATCAACTCCTTGTTTAGCATGTTACCCAAGATTTATAAATACGTTTTTAGTGCAGATCTTCTCCATGAATTGCACGCTCAATGGTATCGAGTGTCACTCAATCGTTGCCATTAAGTGTACAGTAAATTATCAACACCTGAGCCTTGACCTCCACCGAAAAAACACAGGTTCATCCCGAAGTAAATGCTAATGTTACACGTTTATATACATCATCAACTACCACTTACCATGTAGTGACTCATTTAGATAATTGCCATATGACGCCCTGCTTTATGTACATAATCCCTTATTATGACGGACAGTGGCTCTCCTCATATAGAAACCAAATAAGCGACGCATCAGCACAGTGCCAGCAGTGTAACAATATGTGTAGTGTGTGTATTACCTACACCGGGTTTTAGCAAGGCCACAATGTTTCTATCTATGTTAATTTGAATCCAAAAGCAATTCCTCACTCTTGAGAGTACTCTAGCTGTCAAATTGATTTCTTTACAGAAAGCGCATTCTTAATACTGCTGCCGCGTCCCCAATTTGACTGCATAACGAGATATTTTAAATGTTTTAAACATAATTTGGACAAGTGCGTTGATATCAACTAACGAGAAGCGCAGCCTGCTGTCTAATATTTCCATTGCAGAACTACGCATCTCGTTTCACAGGATGATAAGCTGTGAGACTGAATCCCTGTTCCACTTCAGCGGGTTGTGTTCAACTTAATTTACTTCAGCCCTTCCCCTAATCACGCATTGAAAGCGCAATTCAACATAAGACAAGATTAATCACCTCCAGGTTATCCATCGATAGCAGACTCAAGTTGCTCTGTATTAAGACGGCACAAATCACATCATTCTAAGAACCAATATGGAAATGTCGAAGGGCAGACAGACCTAAAGCATTTTACTATAACAGGTAAAAGCGACAGCCACTGAGTATTGATACCACTGATAAGCAATGGCTAGCAAGGTTAAGAGGTCCATTTGGATCACAGGCGTCATAATGAGTGGCGATTATTCTTGATACACAATACAGCGAAGTAAGATGTACCATTTAAGCCAAAACGGGCAACAAAGTGCAGTGAAAATTCAACTTGAAAAATGCCTGGAGCGCGCATACATTTAATACAGATTTTTAACGCAATGCTGTAGCGGATTGTGTAGCGGCTTGGGGTGGTGATGGTGGTGGTTATAGGCTGTTATAACACGAATGAAATGATTTGTTCTATCTGCTTTATCTGTGTTACATGAACCATATGTCGCCTTCGTGTTATACAAAGGCCAGTAAGCATGCTTTACGATACTTTAATTGTTTTTGTGTTTGCTCTATCAATGAAGCAATTTGTTTACCCAATTGTAACAAACATTTGGATATAAATGCTTGAGTACTCGACTGTAAAGTAACACCATAACATGTCATCTCAAGCGTTATTACTGATCATTCAATTAAGTACAAAGGAAATCGATGTTCCGTGTGGTACGGTTCGTCAGTTTGTTATAGAGTGAGGTATGATTCTGCCAGCGAGGAATCAGCACTAAATGAAGACGTTGCTTTATAAAATCTCATTGAGAATTAAAGTATCTAAAGAAATCAATTAGCTGATATGTGACACAAGATATCCGGTTATATGAGTGTCAGTTGCGATGCATACCTAGATATGGAATTGATGAACATAGCTGCATTTTACTTCGTACGACTAAGGTTGGGCGAGACATTCTTTTTCGATTATTTGCGGCATCCACACAGTTCTGTTAAGAAACTCTAATATATCCATGATAATTGCGTTTTGTAACCACGGTAGACCGGCATTTCCTGTGTGGGCATAATGCATGGTTGTGGTTATCTAATTATGAAAGAGAAGACTTATTCAGTAACTGTCATCGATTTATTATGCAAATGCAACACATGAATCTCCGTTAAATAAACAGTGTAAGTGTTTAGCAAATGTGCTGTGTTACATGGTGTGATAAAATACGACCGCATGTGCTGGCGTTGTTAAATGAGTAGGTATTTGATGACCATGTTATTCCGCCAATATATTGTTGTGTGATTGACGGTACACATATGTTATTCAGTAACAGTCCATTAGTGAACCATATTTGTCTTGTTACAAGCAGCTCAAATGTGTGTGGATTGACAGCCATCGTTGATGCATAATGTAAGCTACTTGACGTCAAAGGGTCCACAAATAATAAACCGGGCTCAAACCTCGCAATTTGGCGCTCATTTATTAAATTCCAAATATCACAAAATTACGTGCTTTGCTGCAGTTAAATGAAACACGAGCTTTGTGTGAATTCGCCTATAATCAGTGTGCATAAAGCTCACCTTGATGCTAAAAAAAAATACCCGTATTATATGCACGATATATTGATTATAACGGATGGAATCTGACGGTAAAATGTCATAAAGAATATCAATAGCCAATTTATTCTGTCAATTATTATAGTTCATGATAGTATTACTGCGCTTCTGATACTAGACCTGGTAATTTCGGAAGCTGCGGAAGCGGGGTTCCAGCCCATATTGCTTCTACGCATCATGATTAGGCTAGAATACCCTTGATGTACATTAACAATCTCTTTCGTTTAGTCGTTTCAGCTTATTGATAAACGGCGCCTCCAAAAATGAATTGCATGAATGGTGGCTGTTAATCATTACGCACACCTTATAATTAACTCACTACTACTGTGAATAATTTCGCTAGGGTTACGAAATGTAGATATCATCCAATGTTCACGTGAAATGCTTTATGGTGAGCCGGTCACCGTTAACCAGGGGTCGTATACATAGAGAAGCTTACTTCTGAGTGCGCTCATTCACGTAACGCGCACTCGGCTAAGTTTCCTGTGAAGCAGCACACAAAAGCTGCAAGGAGTATTTAGTCGATTGCGAATGCCCATTGTCATTGTTTTTTTGCAGGGCTGACTGCTGAAAGCATTTGTGGTCAAGGTATTTATGGCTTTCTTGCCAATGCATTGTTTCGACATTTAACAGCAATTATATGGACTTTGATTTGTAAGAAAACCCCAAACGTCCTTTTCAAGTCCAAATATATTTCACCATTCACATGTATACACAGCATTGCATACAGACACTTCAAAGGTGCAATAACACCAATGTGAAATGATCGAAAGACACAACTGTGTGTGAATATATGGCACCGACAGAAAGTTTTGCCTTGGTTAACTCTGAAACATCTACCATTGTATCTAATTGAATGATAGCTATTGTTTTATCATACAATTACCGCTATGAGATATAAACAATTCTTCTTCAAGATGATCTGTAATTTCAAAAAGGTTAATACATGATAATAAAGCAACTCTCATGCCAGATGATAAATTACTGCTATGATGTGGTTTGGACACGAGACATATTACCATATTTCATCAACCACGAGTATTTAGCTATATGCGTTGATTCTGTACAACTGTTCACTCAGCGTTTTGTAAGTTACATATGGCTTGACATCTTACATGTTCAGGTGACCTGAAAACAAACATGCACCAGATGGTTAAAGGTAATATGATCATGGTAAAGGTGTTTAATGTTTGTGCTTATATACTAAGAGACATGCGAAAGTCTCTATTGAGGCATGACATTTCTTGCATTTTTGTCGTTACATCCAGGACATCGGAGCTCAAATCCAGATACTTTTCGTGCAGTTAACAACAACGACTCATGCCTGTCATCTTCGGGCCTAAGCGTCATAACGAACTTATCTTTGCATAATCGTACCGGACAGTCAACACCCCAACAGAATACGGAGTGCGTTGTTTCGTTTTATCCTCTATAGTTATTTAACGATTGTTGGGTTTAATTCTTACGGTTTATTTTTATTATCCGCTAAATTAAAAACTTCATGCCGCTTTCAAAGAATCGGTTAAGTGCTCAAATTTGCTTATAATGGTCGTGTTGATTCTCTAAAGCTTACCGTTTGGCGCCCTCGATCTGACAAACTCAAGTAAGGTCGGTGGCGTACTGAAGTTAAGTTCAGACACGTAATTTACGTACCCAGTGGTGGGTAATAGAAACCATCAGTATCGAATTTTGACATTTGTATTTCATAAAAATGAAACCAACGAGTAAGAAAGCGTAATTTAGGACACACAAAAATAGCGACGTATCTATTTTCAGAGACTGCAGAGCCGCGCGGCGACTACAATTAACAAAATGTTGAACGCTTGGTATCCATGGTACGGTTGCCGAGCAGATAACCAGACAACCTGGCGTCGGGTTTATGGCTGGAACCCCTTTATAATACACTTTAGAAAAATGGAAATCATTGCATTTAAGAATCATTGAGTTGAACTGTTTTTAGCGGGAATGACCATAAATTGGTTCTGGCAAAACAAATGTAATCGATTCCTTCGCGGTGATAAGAGAGACGTAAAAGGCACCAAAGGGATACATTGTTATTCAAAATGCAAATGAACGTTATTTTTCCCGTAAATGCGTCGTAACGTTCACTTTAAAACACATAGCTAAACATCAGAATGTACAGGATCAGAGTACGTGCCTGAGGGCATAAATATTCTATCGTGCAAGCTCGCCGAGTTTGCCATGAGGACGATTAATATCCGATATTGCCAACTGACCGGATATTGCCGTGAATTAAGAGCTTGAACATATAATGGGTGCTGATAAAACCAACCATTGACGCCATACGAATGTGTCTCCGCTTTGTATCTCTCTAGGTGTATCCCATTTTGTTGGCTATCATAAATCGTCCATAGGATAAACGCTTATAGATATGAGGCCTCGAAGGCATATTTTTTTAGCGATGGTAAGGTAGCAATGAAGAAATGGGCATTTGATGGGGCGGTGGTAAAGCACAATGTTATCATTTTATACATTTAATTCTATTTCCTTTGACCTGCCCCTTATTTAGTTCACAACGTTCTCCTGAAAACACTTGGAATCCATTAAATCCAATTACCTAGAAGCATATGAGTTTGCTATAAAGGGCTTAGTAAGTGCAATTTTTTAGCCTCTTTTTAACGCGACTCATGCACGAACAACGTGTGACAAATATATGATGCATGAGTTTCCTGCATCTACCATATTTGCAGAATGATCATTAACTTGTAATATCATTAATTGGTGCCTAGTTTCCGGAATCGTGCTTGCAAATAGGCGACCACAGTTAGCGTCTTTCATTGTGATATTTTTATGTGTTCCCATTCACAAAAACTATGACGAGAAATGCCACATGAATGCCACATCATTGATTGGGATTACTGGTGGTATGGTGCAGCTTGTCACTATCTATTATATTGTTAGGTTGCATAAGTCTTTATATTTTCACCAATGTCATATAAATATTATAATTCAATACATCCTGATGGGGTTTTTCATTATCAAATGTGGCTGAGCCGACTAGATCACTAGCCGGAATGACAAGGCAATGATAATAAGTAGCAATTATTATTTTGAGACGATTTCTGTCCCCAGACTATAAGGACTTAACTGGCAAGTAAATACCACTCGTAATAACGCATCGATTGTTATTCTAACGCCATGACGGGTGCTCTAACGATAGTACATATTATTAACAATAGTAGTTGCTTTGCTTGATCATTTTGTTATAAGCACCCTCTTTAAAGGCTTCACTCGCAAATCTAGCTTATGTAAAAGACTTGGTGGGTGCTAGTTACATTTGTTGTTAACACATCGGAATGGATAAACCCACCTTTCGGAGATCTACGGTGATTAACATAGTAAAAGGGACGCCCGAGCTTCTAAGTAGAAAGTCGCTCGTTCGATGTGGATCAAACGACTCGGCTCTCAGAAGCATGGCGTCATTCCAGCTGTCATCACCGCATGTAAAACATCTGTCAGTTTCTCCCTACAGCGTAGCATATGACTACCTCTTAGATGCTCACATTGACGCTAATAGGGGTAAACATGGTGATATTACCTCAATGATAACCGCTTTAACTGACCCCGGTAAAACAAACAAACAATAGCCATCGGTGACCTAAGCAGGGAGGCGGTCAACAACAGCGCTCACAACCTGATTGTACCTTTGAGGTCGGCGTGTTCACCCTCCTCCCCTGATCGCGCGACGCCGGCAAATCCGAAATCCTAGTCTTTGGTTTATGATGCAAAATCACACAGCATAATACAGATTACAGAAATACCAAATGTAAAAATGGTTTTCACCGAAACATCTCATAGTATTGACTGTGGCGACCATCTAACTCGATCTGACACACCGCGTAGCTTCACTAGATAAAGGAGGAGCAGGCGCGGACATATGTGTGGAATGTTGACTTGTAAGGGTGATTTCTCGCGCGGCGCAAGAGCTTTCATGTTAGCATCGTGAAGAATGCGGACGTCGTTAACAGGAGTTAAAGGTTAAGGAGTAGAATATACTTTTCCTATTTGAACTATATTTAAATTAAACCTGCTGTCTGAAGACTCCAGCCTGTATTGCACCTTGGCGAGCAGGTGGCAAGCTCCTGTCACTGTACATCAACTGTCACGTGTTTAATTCTAATGGGTGGGTGGGTCTGGACATGAATTTGCATGGTAACAATTTGGTTAAGTGTATTGTTTTAACCAACTGCTTGCACCGTATTTTAGAACCTTTCACAAAATAATTATTGGTTCATATTAGTGTTCTGCACAGGAATATTGGAATTAGAGATAGATGCAGTTAGAAGGTGAAGCAGAATGCAATATGGTTGTATTATACATTGTGTATATGCTTCGAGAGATGGTTCAACATATATCACTTGATAACTGCATAATATGAAACAACAAATAGCGTGATAAAGCTGCATAAGACGTAACTTGATTCGAACACAATGGAAGGTTGTATTCGAACAATACAACCGATGGTATAATAATTATATTTCTTTGCCTTGGTAGAGCTTAATAACTTCATCATCCACCAATGTAGTCGCTATATGATATCATGTGCCAATTCGCTTTCGATTTAGAATATGAAAGTGCCCCATCGAGTCATCCATTAGCAGTCCCCTGCATTATGTATGAGCGGTGCTACGCTGCTGCCATGTGGTATAGCTTATTGTTACTCACGCTTCTAGCATACGGCTGCATAATAAAACCCTTCTGGCATAGTAGCTCATATTTCATCTATGCACATACAATAGACTATGTTTTATGGAAGTTTATGGCATACTTTTTTATTATCCCGGGAGTCTATTTATGCTACAGCTACCGCATAAAATGGTCACAGCTTAAAAATAATGGACTTCCGAGTTCGTGCTACTAGGCGCGCAACTGGGCCATATGGCAAGCGTATCGCTCAATATGCAGCGCGCGTGCGACCATGAGTAAAATAAATGATTGCTTTGCAAATTGCAATTGTCAAACCAGCACCGAAAAAAGCAATTTACATTTCACAGATGTTAACTGTTCGGCAAATAACACACTATGGTTGGCATTATCAATTATCTACATCCTTGGGCAATAATATGCAATGTGTGGTATGGTCATTTCCTTTGTTCCTCCATTAATCTCGTTTAACGTTCCAAAACATTCCAATTTTTAATGGAGAACATAAAAACTTATTTGGCTTGATCAATGCCCAGACAACAAATCCATTATTTCATCTAAACCAACAGTTTGTATAACCCGACCTATTAGGACGCAGACAGGTGAAGTGTTGAATCTAGGATAGACAATCATTTATTTGAAATAGAGATCCATACTAGCACTCGTGTAGCTGACCCAAACGTCACCGCCAACATGGTTCTTTCACTTTTGCAAATCGGTACTGTTATGAAAGAAAGACAAGCGGTCTCGAAGAAATCAATAAAGTGAATTCAATATGAAGCCTATGTTCAAAGCTTTATTATATTCCCTGAAGCAGTACGTTAACCGGGGCAATACTCGGAACAATAAACTCCTCTATTAAGAGAAAAGACCCCTGATTTCTTCCAATATGGATTCCGGTCATAGGATGCAGCCTTCTAGACCGCAAACATATGTAGCTGTAACGTATTATTCAACAGATAAACAGGGCATATTCCTATATATACTAACACTGATTAGAGCTCTGCCGTTTTAAATTTTAAAAAAATATCTAGCAGCGGAAATATTTTACGACCCCCAACAGGCTGCATCTAACGGTCTGAGCTGTACTACATGCAAATAATTGCACATCATTGCATTTCGGTAACAAGAATCAGAGCAGCTGCTAGGTGATTAACTGCAAAGGTTGATTGTGGGTATATCAATTGTAGATAGCTTGCATTAATCTGACAAGGAGGGCCCATAAATACTTGACCCAGGCTTTAACATTGTCTTTAAATCTTACTCTTACATAATCAACACAGAATGGGCTTCTTAATGCACTCTCCTCTGCAGCATGAGCGATGGTTCATCATTAATAGAGAGGTCGGTGTGTTACTAAGTCCCTAGTTTGTGCAGTTAATCAATATGGGTAAATTAAACACAATTATACAGTACAGAGGCAGGCTTGAGAAACCGTATCCGTATCAGACAGAAAGAAGAGAATACTGTGCCTTATTCAATATAAAGATGGCTTCGCCAGAATATTTGAGATCAAGCAAGTCTCAAACATGTTAAAATTAATTAAAAATGGACACAGTGTGGCATTAAAGCCACCGTATTGCATATGTCGTCTGGTTCGTGTGCTGTGTTTTTATACACATTATGGTATTAAAACCACACCAGAAATGGCAGCGGCAAAAAAAAGCACTAGAATGCCGCCCAAATTCATAAATGAGCGCGCTACCCCTTGATTTTAATTATTGCCTGGTTACCGACGATCTTCCCTCGTAACTGCACCTTTTTATTAGTGCCTGGACACGTAGTATGCAATCAACACTTCAACGGTGTGGAATTGCAGACAAGAAGGTAAGCGAATGTTGATGAGCGAAGGCTGCAAATGACTACAGAACGTCTGATAGTTCTCTCACAAAGGTGCATCGAGGTGAGGGGGGGAGTGTGGGGGGGGGGGGGGGGGGGGGGGGGGGGCTGCTTACCACTTGTGTTTTTGTGTGCCTGCATCTACTTTTAATACCTACAATTATGAAGCTGTTCTTGATGCACTATGTTTTTTATATGACAAGGACCGACTCACCTGGTTTGCAGGAATGATAATATATTTTCCGAAAAGCCCCGTTTGAATCGAACACATCTAAGTGACCAATTATATTGTATAAGTTGTTCATGAATCAACCTACGTTACAGAGCGGTTTGCGAATTGTAGAATTGCCTAGGTGGACGTTCCATGCAGCCTATTTGTCTCACTCCAGGTCCCTGAGCCACATGTTCAATAAAGTATTGATAGCAACACACTTGATGATGCAGCCCACATGCTAAATAGTTAGATATGTTTGCAGCCGCAGGGTTGGATAGGGGTACTTACTCGTATATCCATATTAAATAAGTTGCACAGCGCAATATAATTTCACATCACATCAATGACTTGTTTAATGCAATTGCAGGGAGGTGATGGGTTCTATCTGAAAACACGAATGCGCTAATTATCTATTTGTTGCAATTGGTATATGTACAACAATAACCTAAAGCATGTATTTGTTTCCCACATTCATCAATGTGGCTTTTTAGCAGACGAATGTTTACCCACTCAATTTATAATGATAGCCCATGATGTGCCCGTGTGAATTTATTGGGTAAGGAACTACTGAGCTAAATGTCTTCGAGGTATTGCGAGTTCCGAGTATTGCTAATATAGAAAGAATGGCCGGCTTAATTTTACTACTGCGGTTGGTTCAGTCACCGTTTGCTTTGCCGACCGTATTAATGACTTCTCCAAAGTCAAAACCTTATACAGAAAGCCTTTAATGATGGTATGATGTGCATATATAAAATAAATGTGATATTTCCATGTTAATGGATGAGGAGGATTATGATGCTTGTAATACTCAAACTTCAACAAATGACATTAGATCAGCATAATTGCTATTCCAGAATAGATTATCTGGGGACAAGCTAAAACCATAAACTATTTCTTTTTTTGTGTGACAGACTTGATTTGTAACAATGAATTCAAAGCGTAGTGTATAATACAATGGAAAAGACCATCAATATCACAATCGATATCTTGGATTACTTGGATATTGCATTTACGAAGAGACAAAGAAGTTCGAACTACATTCAAACCAACCCGAGCATCCAACAGAGTATATTATTGTCGTCGAAAAACACAGCACATTCCCATTGAGTAGCAGGCAAATGTTTGTAAAATGTAAGGGAAACGTTTGTCTCTAACTTGTTAGTCCGATTCAATACGTAATACTTCTACGCCAAATATTCTGGCTCTGAAACCACCCATGTCTTGATGTTGCACTTTTGGAGCGGCGGTCAGATACGCGTATCTTAGACATATGTCAGACAACATTCCATGGTGAAGCTTAGTTACATTTTTTAAAAAGGAGACAAATCGCCCACGCCGTTTGAAAAAGCAAGAAGGCATTACCCCTCACATCGTGGGTGCCAGGTTTATTGTCGTGTGATTGTCCAAGACGTGCGATCATTCAATGACTATTGCTTGGTTATTGTCAGTGGTTTGAGCTACAACACGAGAAGACCATCCATAAAGCCAAGTTTGTGACCATTGCTGATGCTTTTGTACAGTACCTTTAAGTCGTTTGAGACACGTATGGGCCAATATAGATAGTAATTATAGGGCGTCTGTCGTGTGATATAGTGTTACGGACGTCACATTAACGCTTCCGGTTCTTTGTGCCTGGATTAACCAGCCAGTCAAGCCCAGCATTGAATTAGAAGCAAAAAAATAGCTGGCTAAAAATAGCCACTAAAATGCTTATCAAATGTCATAATGCATTTAGCAGACACATTGAATTAAATAATGGTTACCAGCTCATTCGTTTCCTATTTGGTACTAATGGGTACTTCCGTTTTCCCCGACAGTATTTTTTAGTTAAAGTTTGTCACGTTGTAAAATCAAATACCAAGCTTCCGTTCGGATTAATACACAAAAATACAGGTCTCTGGTATTTTGTTTTACAGATTCTGACCTTAATAAAATGTGAACAACTGGCTTTAAAATGAACACTTCCCTAATTCTCCATATTAGCCTCCATCAATCCTTCATTTCTTCATCCAACCATGCATGGCAGTGCCATTATCATTCTTCTCAGTGGACAAAAAGCAGGCAAGAGCACTCTCTCTCGCTCTCACCTTCAGGTGTCCCCGTGACAATATTTATGAGCCTTAGACTTGGGAGATGTTTTGAAGGATAGTCATTACCATCCGTTGCAGATATTTCAATTACAGCCATGGTGACATCACATTGAGGATGATGGTTTAAACTAGACGAAAACAAATTCTGCTTTATTTCTGAGCAGATCAGGGTCCACGCTTTATCACCTACCTAATCCTTATTCATCACCAGCGAACATCACGTACGAATCAGACATGATGTTTCTTATCATAATACATACTTATGTTCTAATTATGTTGATACATTATTGGGTGCTCTTATCACCAAATAGCTGATTTACATGAATGCGCTCTCAGATTTCCTTGTCGGTCAACGTTCTGGGTTTTAAATAGTTGGCTGTAAGTTCAATAAACTCCGCCTATAGATAACATAAAGGTAAACAACGGTAACGTTGATCAACACTTAAATGTTGTATTGTACGGGGCTTCTTGAAAAAGTTCTTATGCAGATTAACTTTCATGTCACCGAGTGAATTCATTCCTCGGATGGTAAAATCCATGAAATCATTAGCGATGAATAAAAAATAAATCCACTAAATATTAAAATGAAGTTAGTTGTCAGGAAAAAAAAGTCAATGCACCGAGCTCACAGCATGAAGAAATTGAATGGCAGAATAAACCACGTGAGAGAGAGTATTAATCCCCTATCAGTCGTTTATACTGTTATTCATATGGAAAATAGCTATCCATACCTACAAAGTGTCTTAAGAGTAAGAAATGCTGTATGCAATCATAGACATACATGGATCGGAGGAATATATCTGCTGCTCTCGACGGGGCATCACTCAAATATTACACAAAGACTAAATTTATAACTACATCCTGTTCAGTATTAATAGTTGTTCGGGCGGGATGGAATCGTTATAAAGCTAGGTGGGAATGCTACGGAAGCGCCCCTTGACCGGCCTACTATGCCAGCGCCCTCGGTCCCATTCGCCAAGTGCCAGGATTTCGGGTTTGGTTCTGCCTTTCATTCTTAATTCACGATAACAGGTTTAATTTACGGCTCTTTGCTGTTTACTGTGCTGTCGGTGCTATATGTCTTGTATTGCGTGGCAAGAATCATTATCCAAAAGGCTGATAGCCGGATTACAGTGAAATCGGCTGCAGGAAATACTGGGAATTAACCACCAATATTTCTCACAAACCATCCAGTCAAAGCAATCTTACAACCTGAGCCATTTAATGGACCAATTAACAATGACGTTGATTTACTTAATTCATGAGAGATCACGCCTTAAAATGTATTCTTTCATGATTATTTTTCTTATGACTCTATTAATATACACACCTTCAATAATGTGTCTACGCCCTCGAGATGACGATATTTCAGCCATGCCTTCATAAGACGATTCCATAGAAATTGCAGTGAAAGATTTTCCCTTATTTCCCAGATTCCTGAAGCTAGTCAGGCGAGTTATCGGCCCTCGCACGCCATTGACACGTGTACAATATCCCTTCGTATATGAGAATAGGTACACTTTGAGCCAACAACGTATTTAACCCTTCTTGAATCACAACTTCGAGCTCTTTAGTATGATAATCTTCAGCATTACTCAACTGCTCTGCGTTTTTCACTACCTCCTCTCTGGTGATGAACGTATTATATACTTTGAAGTAAAAAGTAAAATTTAATCGGTAGTTACCGGGTCATTTCTCTCCTGTTATTCGCTGTATCGTAGTTTTTGTTCCATCCAGGGTTTCCCATTCTATTTTTAATCTTAACTAATTACATATAATTGTCAATTCTTAATGTTTTTCTCATGATTAATGCTAGAAGTTGACATTTGCTTAGAGTTTGACCATTGGCCGCTATGATTTACTCAATCCCATTGAAGTACTTCTCATCATAACGATTATCTCGTCTCGTCAAAGGCCCCAACTCATCATCAAAACCATCGAATTGATTTGTCAGCATTAATATTATGATCATCTCTATCATCCTTGTCCTTCGTTATCTGCCATGCCCTGTGAACCATAATTTTAATGAGCATCATGGTCAATTATGATTGTTATCAATTTAACTTATTGTGGTTATCATCATCATCATCATCATCACATAAACGAAGATCTTAATCATGAAAAGTTAAATTTTTATCACAATTGTACTTCATCACAACACTTCTATCACTGCTTTGTCATTAATACAGTAATACGATTATGAAACACTGCACCTTGTGAATAGATTTATTTATTTCATGATAATATTTCCACAAGTGTTTGCTTCTGCATGTAGACTGTGCCTGTATTTTGTCTATCACTAACAAATCAGTCTAGATCAATTTCAGGATAAACAATGCAATCAATTTATTGATATTGCCAAATTGATAGCAAGCATTGCGCAATTTACATCATTTTGTAGCGAGTGTCATTTCTGCAGGCTTTCCAATTACTGCCGCCTACAGATCGGGCTGTGCAACGGTCGCCGCTGCTCTCTGTTCGCCTCAATAAACAAAGCTTTTCCCTGAGCTGGCTAAATCATTGTCGATCTATAATGGCCCCGAACAGCATTATTTCTTTAATAAATTTGATTTCTTATAAAATCTTCAATATATGTACGATGGTAATAAAAATTGGCTGAATTGTGATTGCAAAAAATTTAAAATCCATAGTAAATTAGTCAATTATTGGACGTATTTGAAATTTTTCAACATCCTGACACAATTCGCCTAGTTCTCTCATGTACCCATAGGCCTCTTGTTTGCTCTGTGATTTATATTGCTGACTTCTGATCTGCAATGGTATCTCTTGGTTGTTAACGGACTAGACAAGCGTTTAATATATTCACTATTGCTATTTATACTGGCGGCAAATCGATATGTAGGATGTGATTGGGTTTTTCACGGTCATCATTTCCACCTTATGTTGTGTCTATGATAAAAGCATGTTTTTCAAAAGTCACAAAGCAATGTTCTACATAATCATATTGGGTTACCAAAGATTAAACGGAGTAGATCTTGCTGACTTGCATCAACCGATGGGTACTGAGTGGGTAGGGCAATACTGCTTTGGTGAATAGTACTGTCACCTAGCATCTATAGAAAATGTGATACTTATGTCACCATTAGGAATTGTATGAAAGCAGTCAATTCTTAGTGATGAGGGTGTTGACAGGTCTTTCATGCCAAACATTTACCATTATGGTCCACTTTTATCACTTATTAGTTATATATAATGTAAACCTCACTTGGAGCATTAGAAACGCTGAAATCTGAAATCATACTGAGTCTGATCATATATATATATTTATATATATATAAACTCTACAATGAATTCCATTAATATACATAAACTTTACACTAAACCATGTTATAGATCTAATTTTGCTCTGGCTTGATAATCGTCGTGGTAAGCATCGTCAAACATTGTACGGATGGATTTTGGCACTTGGTTTTGTTTATACGGTGGTGGTAAGCCAGAAGGCTATATATGGGCATTCGTTGTACATTCGTGTATTGTGAATGTTCTTTGCTTATGGGCTCAAAATCGACGGGTCACAAGACAAGAACTGACACGATTATGCTGGCTTCACTATAAATGTGTTAACATATATGAGAAACGAGAAATAATCATGGTGCCATGCACACACGGTGAACTTTGGCTCTTGGTGTTGTTTGGGACAGTAGTGAAAATTGTTTGAGTGGGGAGGCTATACTTGGACATTCGTTAAACATTCGTGTACTGTGAGTCATTTTTGCTGGTCAACTTTATATCGACGGGTCACAGGACTAGCCCTAAATCGACCTAGCTGAGATATACCATAGAGCACACGGATTCTGATTATTTAACAACCTATTCGATAAACACATAGCAAGCACTGTTACAACTGCATAGGTGTGGATAAGCACAGCTACTGTCATTATCTATAGCCTCATAGTTATTCGATAAACACATAGCAAGCACTGTTACTGCATAAAAGGTGTGGAAGCACAGCTACAACATTATCTATAGATTTATACCTGTCAGCGTCTTATAAGCTGGCGAACTATGGGTCAGCACAAACCACCGGTGGCTGGCGGTCCTGCATCAAGTCTAGTTGCATTATGATGATTATATGAAACATAGATTCATCTAATCATTTTTATGAGAAGTGTCCTACGTTGAAGACCATAATTTGTTGCCTCCATTAGGAGTTGATGATGAGGCTGACCATGGTTGAAGGTAATATATATGAATGCTGAATTCCTTATATCGATCACTATTCCAGAAAGTGTTATCGTCATTAATTCGACTTCATTCAAGAACGCACGCCAATGAACATCTCATCAACGGGGATGAGGTCGTAAATAAACGCAATGAAGTTAAACATGACTTCCTTGAGATCACATGATGATATATCTGCGCTATTGTGCTAACAGAAAGCTGTTGATGAGCGAAGTCATTAGAGCAACCAGCGTAATTAACAACTTATGGTACCGCATTATGATAACTAAAAGCAATAGATGAGGGAGCTATGGTTTCGGATATCCCAACAACCAATGGTGATTACAATAACAACGTGAGCAATAGATGAGGACTCCTATGGTTTCGCGATATGATTTTAACCTCGTTGTGAAGACAAGGGGTTCCAGAATACATCGTTAGCAAATAACAATGCTACTGTGACGGTGGTTTTTTTGGGTTATTGCTGGTCTCTTGCCTTTGGTCACTTCGTGGGTTTCTGTTTTAGGTACCGGTTGTATAGGAGTGAGAGACAACGTTAATTTTAGACTTACGACCTTTCTTTATTATTCAAGTGTCTTCTGGCACGCTCGTGAGTTCTTTTTGCCGATTTGTTCTTCCATGGGTGTCTCCTGGTATCGTAGGTCTTGGCTGAGTACGAATGTGTGAGCGGAGTGTGTGTATTTATAGTGCAATGGATGTAAGGCATTGGTAGCCAATTTCGGGTGGTTTGAGGCATTTTCCTTTATTTATCGCTGTGGACGAACGCTATAGATTGGTGTGGGACATATTGACAAGGTGAGGTGTTAATTTGGAATAAGGGCCACCGAACATGCGGAACTGAATGAGAATGTGAACAACACACCACGCCGTGTTTCAATAGTGATTAAGAACAGGTGCAGACGAATTACCATATCTAAAGTGTCAGCACGAGTTGTACCTACATAATGAGCGAAGGATATTCCAAGCTATATTTAATGATTTAAGGCAATAAGCTTCAAAATGATGTTTTGTCATGGAATCATGATGACATATTTGAATTGTGGTCTTTGAATGTTTTGTGAGGTTATGTACGAGGCAAACAATATTCGAAAAGAGTACGGGCCCCGCACAGGGCAGCGTGTCAGACCTCATGGAGCCATATGCTTGCATGGTTTTGGCCCGTACGGAGCCCGAAGACAACCTGTAGACGGCCCGTAAGTCTCATGTGACCAAGCCATTATCTATTAGTAAAATGGTTATTCTTGTTATTAAATCCCAGACCCACACACTGTACATCGAGCGCATTTGGTTTTCTTGTTTCAACTAAATTATTCCTGTAACCTTAGCCAGCACTGACTCCAGCGCCATCTTGAAGGGGTTTATGAAGGCTTTAGTGTAACATTTACATTGAGGGTTTCTAAATTCATTTTGTTCACAGGTACACATTCTCATGGGTTGTTTTGGTTGCCACGGAGCAACAGCATCGTTCAATCTACCGGTGCAAATGAACCTTAACTGGATAAGTAGCGCGACGATAAGGTTATCTATACAAGAGGTGTGTGTGTAACTGGATAAGTAGCGCGTCGATTAGGTTATCTATACAAGAGGTGTGTGCGTAACTGGATAAGTAGCGCGACGATAAGGTTATCTACACAAGAGTTGTGTGTGTAACTGGATAAGTAGCGCGTCGATAAGGTTATCTATACAAGAGGTGTGTGTGTAAAGGAGAACGGGCGATTCTCATATATAGACAGGTAATCCCGATTACGATACTCAGTCAGATTAAGTCCAATATCAAGATGCACCACACGAAGGCTCGGTAGGCTTATGGCGCTAACACGGTCATTCTAAAGGTTAAGTGTTATGTGCCTACGTCGGAGTAATGTAGATTTATAGTGAGGCGTATGATTTTTAGGCAACAGCACATGAGTCATTGACTGAAATTTGATGTCAATAATAAGCCAAACATATTGACGCAATATGTTAAAAATAGGTTAAGACATATCATCTCAATACTCTCACTAATTCTAAAACGCCATATAATCTGTGGTTTTTGTAACATAAAAAGCTCAGCAATTTAGGTGACGCATATTATACACACAGACCGAACATGAATGATGACATACCGAACGGGTACAACTTCGTAAAGATAAGCGTGATGTTCTGTGAAAAGTAGGTAATGTCATGCCGATCATACATGGTGTCATACAGAACATGCATGGTAACATGCCGATCATACATGGTGTCATGCAAACCATGCATGAGCTTGCACATGTGTATATGAGTGAAAACCTGGCCGATTTATCCTAAGGCTGTCTAGGCTGAAAATTTAGGGCCCCACCACGGAGTGTAAATATACATTTATATGTATAAACACACTGATAAACCTCTCTTATATATATATATATATATATATATATATATATATATATATATATATATATATATATATATATATATATATATATATATTTCATCCTTTCACTACATCCGATATAATATCTCCAGTAAATGGTATTGTCTTAGCGGTCGTTTAAAGCTAGCTCTTTTGGGCCAAGGTCGGGAGCTTGTACAAACAAGGCATTCGATCCGACTGTGGATCTGTTGGGCTGTTTTAAGCGTCTTTCAGTCACGAAGACATTCGATCCGTCAGTGGCTGTAGGGGTAACCTACAGGATTGCTCGACTCAACTTTGACACATCAAACAACGGAGTCGACCTTTGCGAAATTGAGTAATCAGATCGCCATCATGATTTAAGGCAATGAGGCTTCTTGATAGATGACGGGGCACTCTACAAATAATGAAACACAATATCAAATACATACACCAATACAATGCATTGGTTCGCCGTTTTAACAGTAGATATTCAGTTATAAACATTGATTGAATAGTAGGAATGAACGTAACCAACACATTGTCCGCATTAAAGAGTGGTACCACCAAGACGACATTCCGTACAGATTGAGGGTTGATCGTTATACACAGCGATAAGTAGGCCTACAGGCAGTTCAGCGTTGAGGTTACATAAGTTCATTCTGTTGTCACCTTCGTTTGTCAGTGCTAATGTATTGTTGACGATGGAGCTATTTGGAATCGACGTGCCTCTATGGCTTCTCCTCTTGTTGGGTGTTCTCTTTACTTACTACAAGTATGCAACGGCACTTTTTGGTACGTTCAGGAATTCTCCCGGCCTCAAAGGTCCCAAGCCGTGGCCAGTTGTTGGGACAATGGTACCGACGATGACGAGGGGGATGGCTGCCCATGACAAGGAACTTGTTGAGAAATTCGGTAAAGTTGTGCCGCATTTTCTAGGCAGACGCCCAGCGCTGTTAGTTGCTGATGTTGACATGCTGGAGGAAATTCTCATCAAACGATTCTCCAATTTCAGCGACAGAATGGGCTTTGATATGCCTCCGCCTCTGGATAGCATGCTGACAACATTAACAGGTGAGCAATGGAAACATGTCCGTAATATGGTGACTCCCACGTTCAGTCCTGCCAAGATGAGACAAATGAATAACTCCATCAACCGATGCTGTCAAGTGCTGGCGACGAACTTGAAGAAGACAGGAGGAGTTGTAGATGTGAGGGAATGCATGGGAGCCTTCACCATGGACCTCATAGCGAGTACTGCGTTTGGTCTTGATATCGACTCACAGTCGGACCCGAATAATCCATTTGTGGCCAATGCCAAAAAAGCATTTGTGGACGACTTTAAAAGCCCTGCATTAATAATAATCTTTTTCTTTCCATTCATGTCCAAATATATGGACAGGTTAGGTATATCTATTATGCCGAAAAGTTCAGTCAATTTTTTCGTACAAATCATTGAAAAAGCATTGGCTCAGCGAACCAAGGGAGACAACAGTAGAATGGACTTCGTACAATTAATGATCAACGCCCAACAGAATGAGGATCTCGGCAGCTCACAGGACGATAAAGCCGACAATGCCAGACGAAGATTAACGCATAATGAGGTACTGGGTCAAGGTTTCATCTTCTTTCTTGCTGGTTTTGACACCGTCGCCAATGCTTGCTCCCTGGTTCTGTACTGCTTAGCGACTAATCCACACACCCAAGACAAATTGCTTGAAGAGATTGAGGACACGTTGAAGGAGGATAACGAACCAACCTACGACTCGGTGCAAAAGATGAAATACTTAGACATGGTTGTGAGCGAGACACTTAGATTGCACACACCAGTTCCGCGTGTCGACCGCATGACTAAGTATGACATCACATTAAACGGTGTTTTCATTCCAAAGGATGTAGTTATAAACATACCAATAGACTACCTCCATCACGACCCTGAGGTATACCCCGACCCTGACCAATTTGACCCTGAAAGGTTCACCGAAGAGGCCAAGTCGCAACGGAACCCTATCTACTACCAGCCCTTTGGTGTGGGTCCTCGACACTGCGTTGCCATTCGTCTAGCTCTGCTGGAAGTCAAGATGTCAATTGTCAACCTCCTGCGGCATTTCAGCTTCCACACCTGTGCTGAGACCGACATACCTGTTAAACGAAACCTCGTGAATGGCAGACCAAAAGGACTGAAACTTGAGTTTAAAGCTAGAGGCTGATTTTTTGACAGCTCATTAACATTTCTTAGCTTCCAATGACTTCAAGCAACAAAGCAAATCATTACTAACGACATATATTCTTGTTAGATGTGATCTGATAGAGAATTATGAGATGGAATAAATACGGCTCACTCTTAGTATTCTAAGAAGCCTCTTCTAGTAAATACATTTAGCGGCTGTTAAACAGACGACAATTTCTCTACCAAAACGAATTATTCTTTTTCATTGGGGGTCCATGCTTGGTCTTACAAAGTTTAGTTCTCATGGTAATCATAGTTACATTATGCATCAACGAACTCACCTTTCACAGAAACGTCCTGATTATTCCTTTAACGCTAATACATTACACACCCCATTGATCTCGCACAGTACCACACACAGTCATCATTCAACTCTTTCTATTTTGTAGAAGGGAGGATAACTACTCATTCTTCATACATTACTGTTATTTGTAACTCAAAGATGGATCTATAGTCCTATATTCCTTAATATATGTCACGTGATTCACACAGACTAAACGTCCACTCATTGTGTCTGTTCTGACACAGCATTCGTTAATGCTTTCCAAGTAATATTGATGCTATGTCCTGCTGCAGCAGATTTCCCCAGTGTGCTAGTCTTTATATAATAAGGGGGAAGTACAACACTGTCAGTTGTGGTGGAGCGTTCTCAGGTTATGATTGAAAATGGTATGTGAACAAGTTTAGGTAATGTTAAAAAAAACCGACCAACTGGCATTTCACATCAAGCTGATAGGTACTGGCATGTGGCAGGAGTGATAAGTCACTTTTATCAGTTTCTACGAGGATAGCTACCCCCGCCAAACATTCAGGCTCTCTGTGAATGAAGTACGCGCAATATTTCAACTTCGCTGTGGTATAGATGTTGGTTGATAAGTTATCAGTTAACATTCGGCTTTGGACTCATGACCAATCGCCATTTATCTAATTTAATGCAAATTCATGTAGCGCTCATATACCGTCAATGTCTGCCCAGAGGCGCTATAATTAGTGCTATTCCACTTAGGCAAGACTGAAAAGGTGAGTATTGAGCTAGGTCTTACAGCAAGAGCCGTTGTTGTGGTCTATGGAAATAATGATATAGGAAGTTCATTTCACAAACGAGTTGCGACTGTCATACTTCTATGTGTAGCTAGTTAGCCATAATCACGGGATTCCGATTCGTATACTGATTGGATCACTTTATAATGATAGTTTGAAGGCACTAGTCGTGTGTTAGCTGCGATCCTTTCCAGCATTTGGAGGAAGGTGTAAAGATCTTGCATAACCATTAACTGCTATAGACTAAGAATAGTGATTGTTGTTGGATGATAACTTTTCCCCAAAACACAAGACGAGGAAAGGATGATAGAATACTGTTACTACAACACTCAATATCAAACTTATTACCGTAGTGTCATTAGCCATATTCTTATGAGCTCCTTATGAGGCCTACTATCAACATTTGCTATTTTGAAGCTTTAATTGCATGACTTTATGCAACGTTGTAAATATTTCTATAACGAAACAGCCAGACCACTCACACAATTTGTAAATAAGCAAGGTGTTTGCAAATTTGATAACGTCGACCGACGATTGTATATAGCTCCTAACAGCATCGTCCGGTTCAATAATCATTATAATACATGTTTTTATGCCTATACATTTTTTTGTCTGTTTAAATGGCCAGTATTATTTTCATAATGTTTTTCACTGTTAATGACGATTCATATTTAAACCGCAGAATTATATGTCGTTTGATGGCCTGTTAATGAATAGGCTCTATTATACAGGCAACTTGTCTGAACAACCACGCAAATGCAAACGCCGATATCTATAGACCATTAATGGTTCTATGAAATATAAAGGCTATAATGCTGCAAAGTCAACACGGAGTAGTGCTCAAGTAAATATGAAAATTCTCTTCATGCCTTTAACTACACAATTCATGTCGTTAGAGTGTAAATAATCCATATGCTATTGAAAGAAGCGCGCTGAAGTCTATATTGGTGTCACCAGAGAACGCCTAATATTTTTGATTCCATATTTCTTTACTACATATAAATCTTATGTCCTGTCATCTCGATTGCAAATGCTTGTTTCTCCGCTTTACGCTTTTAATATTCAGATAGTTTGTATTCGCTAGGTATAAAAAGAGGGATCAACCCATCCAGTTGATGAACCGTAAAGGGTAAAACCCATCTATCATTTCATCTGATCATGTTACTCCCAATGGATCTTCATTGGAATAGCAAACACAAAGTTTATTTTAACATTTATGTTTACTGTGGACTAGCTACATTTGCCGCATCAATAAACTGTTAACTAGCTACATTTGCCGCATCAATAATCGCCCCTCTGATAAAGACCACGAACTTACGGTCTATGTCCCCAAATATGTCTACTGGTTGCTATTGCTAAATATTATTCCTCCTTCCGAGCATGCATGGTTTATCCCGCTGCAGTCCCGCGATAACCTTATGCACGCGATCGCTTTGTCGTGCCTTTCCCTGTTTAATTCGGTCTTCCCTAGTTTATTGGCGGGACATATTATGCTGATTCAAAGTGATAATAAGTTAACTAAGTCATGCCGATAGACATAATAATTGTACATGTTGCATTAAGAAAGTTATCATACGTAGTTTTAACTGTACCCGTTTGTTCGCGATTCGTGTGAAGCTGTGTGTTCGATTTGATGGCATCTACAAAGTTGGAGCCGCTTGGTAAATGTATTCGCTTTATACAGCAACTTAATCATGGGATGTGTAGCTTGCAGGTGATTTCTTTGCTGTATTTGATGAGTCAATTCTTCAATTATTTAAAATTCGAAGAGATTTCTGGAATGTCTTCTGTTACGCATGAAAGCAAGTTGCAAATAAGCAATACATAATAGTGTGCTTGTTTTGGAGTGTGTGCCTTGTGTGAGGTGAAGGGAAGTACGTCAGATGCGTGTGCTGGTTATATAGCGGAGTAACAGCAGATGAATTAAGCGAACGCCCTATGTCCTTTTTATGTCATCTCCTTTATTCCTCCATTAATCTCGTTAAACTGCTGTAAAGGTCCCAGACATTCCCACTTTTAATCGAGATCATACAAAGTTATTTTTTGCTTGAGTAATGCAACAAAACGAGTTATATAACCTGCCCTATTTAGACGCAGATAGGCGAAGTGTTGAATTCACGTGAGACAACCATTTATTTGAAATAGAGATTCATACTAGCACTCTTATAGCTGCCTCAAACGTCACCGCCAAACTGGTTCTTTCACCTTTTCACCTAAGATAACAACACATCGGTACTATTATGGAAGAAATACAGGCGGTCACAAAGAAATCAATAAATTGAATCAGAATGAAGCCTGTGTTCTAGGCTTTATTATATTTCCTGGAAATAGAACGTTAACCAGCGCCATACTCGGAACAATAAACTCCTATATTAAGAAAAAGGAGCACTGATTTCTTCAGATATGGATTCCTGTCATAGGATGCAGCCTTCTAGACTGCAAACATATGCAGCTGTAATGTATTATATAACCGATAAACAGGGCATATTCCTATATATACTGAGGCTGATTAGAGCTCTGCAATTTTATATTGTGTGTCTTACAAAGAGCAAACACCTATTCGGGTCTAGAACAGGGATATGTCTTTGGTCAGTAGGCAGGTTACCAGATTGTTTTGTATTCGCAAAAAAAACTTCTAGAAACGAAAATATTTTACGACACAAAACAGGCTGCAGCTAACTGAACAACACACAGTCTGAAATAAGTGCACATCATTGCATTTCGGTAACAAGAATCAGCGCGGATGCTCGGTGATTCACTGCAAAGGTTGATTGTGGTTATATCAATTGTAGATAGCTTGCGATAATCTGGCAAGGGGGGCCCATAAATACTTGACCTATGTTTTAACATTGTCTTTAAATCTTACTCTTACATTACAACACAGAATGGGCTTCTTAATGGACTCTCCTCTGCAGCATGAGCGATAATTCATCATTAATAGAGAGGTCGGTGCGTTACTAAGTCTCTAGTGTGTGCAGTTAATCAATATGGGTAAATCAAAAACTATTGTACAGCTCAGAGGCAAGCTCGAGAAACCGTTTCTGACGGAAAGAAGAGAATACTGTTAAAAAATACTCGCTTATGTCTTTTAATATTATGTGCGTGATTTAATATCAAGATGGCTTTGCCGGAATATTTGAGATCAAACAAGCCGCAAACATGGTAAAAATTAGTAAAAAAGGAGTGTGACATTACAGCAACAGTATTACACATGTCGCCTGGTTCGTGTGCTGTGTTGTTATACGCATTATGGCATTAAAACCAAACCGGAAATGGCAGCTGCAAAACGAACACTATAAATGCTGCCCCAATTCATAAATGAGCACGCTACCCCTTGATTTGAATTATTGCCTGGTTACAGATGATCTTCCCTCGTAGCTGTATCGTTAATGGCCTAGTTGTAAATGGCTGACACGTAGTATGCTATTAACACTTCAACGGAGTAGAATTGCAGACAAGAAGGTATGCGAATGCTGATGAACATAGGCTACAAATGGCTACAGGGTGTCCTTTATATCCGGACAACTTCTTAGGCATGCTGCTCATCCACATTGAATGGTTCTCTCACAAAGGTACATCGAAGTGAGTGGGGGGGGAGGTTCTGCTTACCACTTTCTTTTCTCGTTCATGCATCTACATTTAATACCCACAAAGCTGTACTTGATGCTTTATGTTGTTTATATGACAGGGTCTAACTCGCATGGATTGCAGCATTGATAATATTCTACGAAAAGCCTCATTTTAATCGACCAAATCCTACACTTATATTTGCTGGAAGGACAAATGCTATTGTATAAGTTGATCATGAAGCAACATAAGTTACAGAGCGGTTTGCGTATCGTAGATTTGCTTTGATGGACGTTCCATGCAGCCTCACTACAGGTCACTGAGCCACATGTTCAATAATGTATTGAAAGCAACCCACTTGATGATGCAGCCCACATGCTAAATAGTTAGACATGTTTTCAGCTGCTCGTATGTCCATATTAATTGAGTTGCAAATCGATAAGTAAAATATAATTTCGCATCACCTTAATGACTTGTTTGATGCAATTGCAGGGAGGTAAAGGTTTTGAACTGAATAATCGAATGCGCCAATTATCTTGGTATTGCAATTGTTTTAATTCCTTAGACCGGGATCTGACAATTCATTACCCGAAACACATTTGTACTCGGTTGGCGATCACTATATGACCTAACATCTGTACAACAATAAGCTAACGCATGTATAAGTTTTCCACATGCAACAATGTGTGTTTTTTAGCAGACGAATGTTTACCCACTCAATTTTTAATGATAGCCCATGTGAATCTTTTGGTTAATGAACTACCGAGCTAAATGTCTTCGAGGTATTGCGAGTTCCGAGTAAGACTAATATAGAAAGAATGGCCTGTTTAATTTTGCTACTGCGGTGGGTTCAGTCACCGTTCGCCTTGCCGACCGTATCAATGACTTCTTCAAAGCTAAAACTTTACACCGAAAGCCTATAATGATAGTATGAAGTGCATATACAAAATCGATGTGATGTTTCCATGTTATTGAATCAGGAAGATCATGATGCTTAGACAACACCCGTGTAATACTTAAACTTCAACAAATGCGGCTATTAGATCAACATAAATTCTAGCCCAGAGTAGATTAAGTGGGGACAAGCTAGTACGATGAATCCATTCTTTTTTTTTGAGGGGGGGGCAGTGTGTCATCAAGATTGTATAACTGTGCATGATTATATTTGTTATATTGCGCGTTCCCCTTCAAATTGCCAGAAGCCCACAAGACTTACGTTCAATGTATTATTACACATAACATCGTTTATTGAATCATTTTCAGGTGGAAGTTAATAGCTAATCAACATCCACGCCCTAGAACAATGTTACAAATGCCTAATGGTAGTCTGCGTCCCAGACTCCAGGGGTTTCGCTACGCTTCTTGCCCTAGAGTCTATGACAAGACAAGGTCTAAAACTGGTGCGTCCGAATATTCATTAGACATGTTAGTTAATCTTCGTGACAGCCCCTGCTTGACCAATCAACGCAAAGGTTGTGACCCGGATTGCCCTTAGCTGCGCGCGTCAGGCTTCTGTACATTGTTGTGGTCTGCGTCCAATGAGAACACACTGAATGTCTTCTGGAATTAGGGGGCGTCCCACAAATTCAAATTGGCACAACAACAAGCGATTTAATCGCTTAGCTGCATGATAGTATGTTTACGTAATACAGTCAGTTAAAGAGACCAGTTAATTGTGTGTCTTCTTCTCTCGTCAACTGTGTGATTAAGGGTTCCGCGCGGCGTGAAACATCAAATCGGGGTGCTGCAGAATGCGTGCTCGGCTCATAAAAATCACCCGTCCAGTAGGACAAGTTGACTAGGCAAGTCACTTGTCCGAAATGACAAATAACTTGTCCCAGGCAAGCGGGCAATCATTGGTGTCGAACCCTGACATATTCCAAGCATTGCATCGAGAGCAGTAGCTAATAATGTATAGTAAAATGTTTCGCCCCCGCAGACACATTCACAAAACAGTCACGACCCATCAAGCAGCAGAGCGCACAAGTCTTTCAATACCACGCCATGCGACTGTTGCGCGTAATCGAGGGCTTCCTTTGGAGACCAAAGACTCAAAAGTACCCGAGAGACAAGGCTTCTGATTTGAGCATCTCAAATCTGGGATGCCTGTCCAGCTCAAGAGATCTTGTTAGCCTAGACTCTTGTCGAGAGTATTGAATATCATTGACAAGTAATCAGGGCCCGCAGCCAAGGGGCTAGATGACCTTGACTAGCCTAATGGTATTGCGGTGTATGCCAACTCACTAGGTGTGACTAATTTGTGTTTATTCTCTTGGGATATAATTTCACTTTGTACTGGGCTATGAATATTCCACAGTGTGTCTTACTGTGCTGCAGCAATCAAGCAATACCGAGGGCTGCTTGTGCGATACTAGAACCCCAATGAGACACAGGGGACAGTATCAGTGTGATTGCAGTTTTATGTTATAGCGTTATTCTGCCCAAACAATAGCTCGTTATGAATTACCAACGGTAGGTTCGGTTGGTGCTTATGTTCCTCTTGCGATTGTAATTGCCATTACAATTATTGGCATCTTATGTTTACATTGGTCTTACGATATTCAAGTGGCTGTATTATCGAAGCTGTTCCGTCAGATGGTCTCATGTGGAGCAATGGTACAAGCAGTCAATGGATTATGCGACCACATCATTACATTCATCCCTAAGAAATGGCCCACTGAAAATAATACACGAATAAACCAATATAACATTTAGTAATTGCCACCGGCGCATCTAATATGTGCTTGCTGTGGATATCATGATTTGTTATTGCCAAAGTCAGGGATTGCCTTATCAAAGAGCTCAACTCGCACAAATGATACCAAAATCGTATCAACATTTTGTGAGGCTAGACGTTATGCATATTGAGACACGTCTGCTTTGGAGACATATCAGCAAATCACTGAATGATGCTCATATTCCATCATGTTATTACTTCATTATTTCCATTTGATTTCACTCTGATTTTCTTGGGCAAATTACATTCATCTATATAGCCAATACTGGAGCTAATTACGGTCATATATTTGGTGCATAATGCATAAGTCAGCATTGAAGTTGAGCCCTGGTGGCGTGTGCAATTTCTTGGCACTGACCGGCATTGAGAGGTAAGGGAAAGACTATGACGGGCCCGTGTGCTTAAAACCTGCGTCGTAGATAGAACAGCGTATCAGCGTATCTCCGGTGCGGAGATATGGCCCTGCATGACTCGCTCATTTGGCCAAACTCCAGGAATTCATATTCATAGTTATCGATCATAATGTGTCACTGATTCGTGTCAAATATCCCCTTAGACAATAATGCCTTGTAGGATATAATGATGCGAAACACCCAACCCTCTAACTTATATCCTATACCTTAGTGCTAAGCTGGCACCAGTTGTTCTACCTCGTTCCTTATCAGTTTAATGGGAGATTACCACCACAGATCCTCTTTCCTGTCGCTGTTTGGTCCACCGCAAGCGTGAGACTGGATAAAATGAAGTGATTAAAAGCTAATCGTTCATTTGCAAACTAATATATTAGTGTATCTAGTTTGCGTGGGTTCGGGGCAAATATTTGTTTTCCGAATTTATTTTTAAATGGCTCAATTAATTCGCAGAATACCATAGATTTTATTTTGACCTTGATCGCAAACAAAGGTCACAATATGTTTCAGGATAAAAAATGCAATCAATTCATTGAATATTGCCAAATTGATAGCAAGCATTTAACCCAGATAAAAAGAAACATGACACAAGGAAATAATATGTGCACTTAGAAATAAGATATATCCACCATCAATTTGCATTGACATAGCACATAATAATAAAACATTCCAAATATTTAGAAGATATACTATGGTCATAAGTTGCTAATGAACTTGTTAATCAATAGAATAACATTACCTTTATTTGGGTTTAACGTTAGTCAGCTTCTAAATAAATGTTTTACTTTTTATGCCTCACGATACCAATCACAATTTTCAAGAAATTTTCGATATTATTTAGACCTTGACCGCAAGCTAATGTCAAGGTCATCGAAAAAGCAAAAAAAAATACATGAAAGTAGTCAATACTTAATGATAAGGATGTTGCCAGGTCATTAACGCCAAACATATACCAGTATGCTCCACTGTTATCACATACTAGGTATATCTTATACAAACCTCACTGGTAGCCAATGAAAGATATTAAAAACTTGTTATCATACTGGGTCTGATCAGACTTTTAGACAGAGGAAAGCCGTCGAAGCTCGCTTTCCGTTTCTATTTGAACTCCATCGCTTCAATGTTTTTCATCGTCGCGGTATTTGTTGATAAAATATCTTTCTCTTGGAAGTGGCTTGATCATAGTAAACTTCTCAGATAGACTGCTTCATGTATTCCTTGCCAATTGCTATGAAACGGCAAGTGAAGTTTTGATTAGAATAAATTTTATAGCAAGCGAATTCGCTGTTACTAATTGTAGCTGATATGATATGTGCGCAGTCAATCGCAAGAGAGCATTTAACCATTTGCGAGAGTCAAAAACACAGAGCATCCCACTGAGGCTAAATACCCGGAATAACCATTAGTTTGATACCAAGTTTCTGAGGTTGAAGTGGTTTCAATGCGCTGTGAAACCTACATTCATCTATTTATTTTAATGAGAATGAATTTGTAAAATTTATCCTTAATTATTGAGAAGTGTCGCCATTGACGACCATAATTTGTTGCTTCCATTGGGAGTTCATGATGAGGCCGATCAAATAACCTAAGAATATCATGGTTTAACCATGATTGATGGCAATATGAATGTATGCGGAATTTCTTGTATCGATTAATATTCCAACAAGTTGTCTCGTCATTAATTACAATTCAATTACAAACACACGCCAATGAACTTCTCATCAACGGGATTCGGTTATAAATAAATGCCATGAAGTTAAACATGACTTCCTCTATGTGAAGACAAAGGGTTCCAGGATACATCGTAAGTAATTAACACTGTTACGATAAGCAGAAGTGCATTGCTCAGACAGCGTTAGAATAGGTTATAATCTGAAGATGAGTGTTTTTGTAGACAGACATCAATGCTGCATACAGGACAAACTGGTTGCTATATTCTCGCTATATTGGCAGTCCACATCTCCTGAACAAAACACCACGTCGTGTTTCAATAGTGATTAAGGTCAGATGGTGACGAATTACCATATTCAAAGTGTCAGCACGAGTTCTTCCATACAGGATGAGCCAAGGATATTCCAAACCATATTTAATGATTTAAGGCAATCAGCTTCAAAATAGTGCCGCCTGTCCGTATTTGTAGAGATAGAGGTTTAAGACTAAATGGTCCCGTTCCTCATCATCATTGATGCATTCAATGCAAGTATCCTATATGTTGTGGTAGAGGATTTGCTCGGATCTTTTGTCGTGGATTAATGATAATATATTTGAATTGTGGTCTTTGAATGTTTTTTTCGGTTATGTACGGGCCAAAAATCATCAAAACATCGTACGGGTCTCGCACGGGACAGTGCGACATGCCTCATGGCTAGTATGTAGACATCCTGTAGACAGCCCGTAAGTCTCATGTGACCGAGGCATTACCTACTAGTAAAATGTTTATTCTTGTTATTAAATCCCTGACCCACTCACTTGACTTCGAGCGCATTGGGTTTTCTGTTAGAAGTTGCCTCAACTAAATTATTCCTGTAACATCATCCAGCACCGACGCAAGCGCAATCTTGAAGGGGTTTGCCAAGGCTTTTGTGTAACATTTACATTGAGGGTTTCTGAATTCGAGTAGAAATTGACACACTATCATTTTGTTTGTAGGAACACATTCTCATAGGTGATTATGGTTGTCAAGGAGCAACGGCATCATTCAATCTTCCAGTCCAAATTAACCTTAAATGGATAAAATGATCTATACAAGAGGTGTGTGTGTAAAGTAGAAGTAGCGATTCTCATTTATAGACAGGTAATCCCGATACGGATACACTGTCAGATTAATTCCAAATATCAAGATGCACCACACGAACGATCGATATGCTTAAGGCCCTAACACGATCATTCTAAAGGTCAAGTGTTATGTGCCTATGTGGGAGTAATGTAGATTATGTTAGTAATGTTAGTCATTGATATGACTTGGTGCACATTGATCCGTCAGTGACTTTAGGTTTAACCTAGAGTGTTGCTCGACTTAATATTGACGCATCAAACAATGTACGCGGAGTCGACCTTTACGACCTTATCAGCTTGCCATCATGATTCAAGGAAACGAGGCTTCTTGAGAGTTGACGGGGCACTCTCCAAATTATGAAACACAATATCAAATACTTACACTAATACAATGCATTGGTTCGCCTTTTTAACAGTAGATTTTTAGTTGTAAACATTGATTGAATAGTAAGACACGCAAAATATACTTCGTTAAATGAACTTAACCAGCACATTGTCCGCATTAAAGAGTGGCACCACCAAGACGACATTCCGTACAGATTAAGGCTTGATCGTTATACATAGCGATAAAGAGGCTTACAGGCAGTTACGCGTTGAGTTGGCATAAGTTCATTCTGTTGTCACCTTCGTTTGTCAGTGCTATAGTATTGTTGACGATGGAGTTATTTGGAATCGACGTGCCGCTATGGCTTCTCCTCTTGTTGGGTGTTCTCTTTACTTACTACAAGTACACAACGGCACTTTTTGGGACGTTCAGGAATTCTCCCGGCCTTAAAGGTCCCAAAGCCGTGGCCAGTTGTCGGGAATATGATACCGATGATGAAGAATGGGATGGCCGCCCAGGACAAGGAACTTGTTGAGAAATACGGAAAAGTTGTGCCGCTTTTTCTAGGCAGAAGTCCAGCGCTGTTAGTTGCTGATGTAGACATGCTTGAAGAAATTCTCATCAAACGCTTCTCCAATTTCAGCGATAGAATGAACTTAGATATGCCACCGCCTCTGGATAGCATGCTGTCAACCTTAACAGGTGAGCAATGGAAACATGTCCGTAATATGGTGACTCCCACATTCAGTCCTGCCAAGATGAGACAAATGAATAACTCCATCAACCGGTGCTGTCAAGTGTTGACGACAAACTTGAAGAAGACCGGTGGAGTTGTAGATGTGAGGGAATGCATGGGAGCCTTCACCATGGACCTCATAGCGAGTACTGCGTTTGGTCTTGATATCGACTCACAGTCGGACCCGGATAATCCATTTGTGGCCAATGCCAAAAAAGCATTTGTGGACGACTTTACAAGCCCTGCATTAATAATAATCTTTTTCTTTCCATTCATGTCCAAATATATGGACAGGTTAGGTGTATCTATTCTGCCGAAAAGTTCAGTCAATTTTTTCGTACAAATCATTGAGAAAGCACTGGCTCTGCGCACCAGGGGAGACAGCAGCAGAACGGACTTCCTACAGTTAATGATCAACGCCCAACAGGATGAGGATCTCGAGAGCTCACTGGACGATAAAGCCGACAATGCCAGACGAACACTCACGCATAATGAGGTACTGGGTCAAGGTTTTATCTTCTTTCTAGCTGGTTTTGACACCGTCGCCAACGCATGCTCCCTAGTTCTGTACTGCTTAGCGACTAATCCACACACCCAAGACAAATTACTTGAAGAGATTGAGGACACGTTGAAGGAGGATAACGAACCAACCTACGACTCGGTGCAAAAGATGAAATACTTAGACATGGTTGTGAGCGAGACACTTAGATTGCACACGCCAGTTGCGCGTGTCGAACGCATGACCAAGAATGACATCACATTAAACGGTGTTTTTATTCCAAAGGATGTAGTTATAAACATACCAATGGACTACCTCCATCACGACCCAGAGGTATACCCAGACCCTGACCAATTTGACCCTGAAAGGTTCACCGAAGAGGCCAAGTCGCAACGGAACCCTATCTACTACCAGCCCTTTGGTGTGGGTCCTCGACACTGCGTTGCCATTCGTCTAGCTCTGTTGGAAGTCAAGATGTCAATTATTAACCTCCTGCGCAATTTCAGCATCCACACCTGTGCTGAAACCGACATACCTGTTAAACGGAACCTCTTCAATGGCCGACCAATAGGACTGAAACTTCAGTTTAAAGCTAGAGGTTGATTTTTGTCAGCTCATTAACATTTCTTTGCTTCTAATGATATGTAAAGAAGCGAGACCACTGACATTTCATAGAGTAACATTTTATTTCAAACAGCAAAGCAAATCATAACAAGCGACAAAGTTGCATGTGATCTCATTGAGAATTATGAGCTTGAATAAATGAGGCTTATTCGTGGTATTTTAAAAAGCGTCTTCCAGATGTAACCTTTTACTCATATTCGCCAGTGCATCGCTCAATATGTCAAATTCTGGTTGATAAGAATATATTTAGCGGCTGTTAAACAAAACATGTTCTTTTGGACAAATATTTCTAGCACAACCAATTATTCTTGTTCGTTGGGGGACCATTTTTGGTTTTACCAAGTTCAGTTTTCTCAAAGCAATCATAGTTACATTTTGCATAAACGAACTAGCCTTTCACAGAAACTAGTAAATTTCACACCCCAATTGATCTCGCACAGTACCACACACAGTTATCATTCAACATAGTCTTCCTATTTGGTAGTAGGGAGGATAACTACCCATTCTTCAAACATTACTGTAATTTGTAACTCAAAGTCCTATATTCTTTAATACATATCGCGTGATTCGCATAGTCTTAACGTCTACTCAGTGTGTCTGTTCTGACACAGCATACGTTAATTGCTTTATTGGTGAGGTGTATGCCAAGTAATATTAATGCTATATCCTGCTGCGGCCGACTTCCCCAGTGCGCTAGTCTTTATATAATAAACGCGGAAGTGCAACACTGTCAGCTGTGGTTTAGCATTCTCAGGTTATGAACGGACCAACTAACATTTCACATCAAGCTGATTAATCGGCTTTATGTTTACACTGCTGCCAACATTCTAGCTGATAAAAGCGCTTCATATGCACTATCATCTACAAACTATAAACTGACCAACGCGTCCGTTACTCATGCCTTCTCAGTCACTCGTATTTCCTCACATTCTTGACATGGCTTTCGTAGCTCGGCTAAAACACAACCCTAAATCGCCCGCACGTGATCTGCGCGCGCTACTCTTTATTATCCCTCCTTACGAATGCGCATGTTGGAAGTCAAGATGTCTATTGTTAGCCTCTGGTTAAACGAAATCCCTTGCACGAACAACCAATAAGACCAAAACGAGTTTAAAGTGAGAGGCTAATTTTTTCTCAGCTCATCACCTTCGCACTGCCAGCAATGTTGATTGAAAAGTCAATTAATTGAGGGAATTATTGTTTATTTCTAACAAATCGAAGCGCAATTAAAGCAGAGGTGACTTTTGTATACGATATTTTACATTTTCACGAAGGGATTATCTTGCACATTATGTGCTGGTATTAAAACAGACTTTACCGCGCTCACAGCTTCTTACAGACGTGGCTATTTGAAACCATTACAAAGCTTGTCCTTCTTTGATGGGGCAATTAACACTGCTACGATAACCAAAAGTACACTGCTCAGACAGCATTAGTAAGTTATAATCTGAAGCTTATATTATTACCGGGAGATTGCATGAATGTGCTTCGATCGAAGATAACTACTGAAACACATTCAGCCAAGAAGGTTGATGCGATGATCGGAATCGCATTAGAAATATAGGGCTGTTAATGCTAGTTTATCTGCGCAACTCACCACATAAATGAACCCCTATCCCAGGCGTGTGAACGACTCATAGAGATGCGTGTGCTTAAGCCTTTCCTAGCCAAGCAAAACGCATTGAGCATCTTTGCCTGACCGAGGATGCGCAATTCTTGACTAGTAGCCAATCGTACACTGCAACAGTAGATACCCAGTACAAATATGGCAAGCTTAACTACACACTCACCAGTCACTCACTCACTCATACTTACCTACTTACTCACTCACTCACTCACTCACTCACTCACTCACTCACTCACTCGTTCACTCACTCACTCACTCACTCGTTCACTCACCCACTCACTCACTCACTAACTCACTCACACTCAACTACCCAATCATCCACTCACTCACTCGGTCACTCACTCAATAACTTGCACTTAGTCACCCGCTTACTCCCTAATTCAATGGTATCTTTTACTCAATCGTGACACCGTGTGCTGTTTCCCATTTCTTCAGGTAATCTGCTTCCCGACTTGGACGCTAAATTTATGCGCTTGATTAATTCGATTGAAGTTTAACTTACAGGAACACACTCAGAGATCAAACAGAAGCTGTAGATAATGATGAGTATGAATGCAGATGCATATCAATGTAAGTGTCACCTCGTGCGTGTGGCATTATCAGACATACAGAAGAGAAAGTGGCAGCATAGGTGCCCGAGGGAAAGTAGCTAACCAGGCAAACGTGATTGAAACACACCATGTGTAACTTCTGAGATTGCCTATTACTGCTAACGACCACGACACGTTGATATTCTCTTAGCCTATAGGTATATGGTGGAACTCGGCGAACTTTGGCGGCATTGTATTGATCATAATGATTATAATCATCAAGATTATCTTCAGAATTATCTTCATCACAAAAATCGTCATTGGCATCCTTATTACCGTCACAACCCTTATCGTTAGAGAAATCTTACACTTATAATATATATATATATATATATATATATATATATATATATATATATATATATATAGATATATATATGTATGTATATATATAATATATATATATATATATATATATATATATTATATATATATATATATATATATATATATATATATATATATAGATATATATATATATATATATATATATATATATATATATATATATATATATATATATATATATCTATATATATCTATATATATATATATATATATATATATATATATATATATATATATATATATATATATACATACAGACATATTCTTCAGGCTTATAAAGGGATGAGACTGATTAAGCCGAGAGGATAATTGATATTTGGTCCTGGTTGAGTTGCAATGTTTCAATTGAACCAGAGATATACAAGTTGAAATGAATCAGAAACACAGCTTATCTCAGAGAGAGTGAAGGAGAGAGAGAGAGAGCTAGAGGACACATAGTGAATAACACCAAAAGAATGTATATATTATGCGCTCAGAGTGGTGTTGTTTCCTTCGTCAAGA
The DNA here is from genome assembly GCA_034190875.2 of Urechis unicinctus. Classification (NCBI taxonomy): domain Eukaryota; kingdom Metazoa; phylum Annelida; class Polychaeta; order Xenopneusta; family Urechidae; genus Urechis; species Urechis unicinctus. Next base: position 29,843,171 of record CM067343.1, read on the forward strand.
GACCATGACGAACAGGACTTGAATAGTAGAAGGCGAGGCTCTCTACTGACATCCACGACTTATGTACCATGATGAACGAGGACCGGGCACCAAAACTATCACGATCTCTGTCAGCTCTTCTTTTGTTTGGCATGATGTATTCTTAGGCAAGAGTGCAAAATATCGTGCGTTTAGTCCTATCCCTGTGGTAAGAAGTGGTTTTTGTTGGTAAGTTATTCATCTATTCAGTGTTTAATATTATCGTTAAGTGAAAGGCTTGTTTCGAAACTCTGCTGCCTGTACTCTGGTATACGTGTTCCATGAAATGTCTTCCAATTGCACAATGAACCGACGTTGACGAACTCGTCAACACGAGCTGTTCCCCGCTTGCTCTGATAGCCTGTTAGTATGAACAGATCAACCATTGCGATGTGGTTTGTTGGAAGCTAATGATCAGAGAGCGGAATGACAAAGCGAGCAACGTCCTGTTTCAAAGTTCATCGCAATGATTAACTGACTATCACACTGTTGCTAAGTTAATCACAACGACTTACTTGACCTCACTCATACCTAACTACCCACTTAACTACTCATCAACTCATTAACTCGCTCACTCCCTCACTCACTCACACTGAAGTACCCACTCACAACTCACCAACTCACTTGCTCATCCACACTTAACTATCCACTTTACAACTCACTAATCAAGTCGGTCGCTAACTCACTCACTCACACGTAACTACTCATCCACTCACACTTAACAACCCACTCACCAGACACTCATTCACTCACTCACTAGATCACTCATACGTAACTTCTTACTCACTCACTCACTCACCCCCTCACTCACTCAATCACTCACGCACTTACTAACTCACACACTCGCACGTTAGTACTCATCCACTCAGACTTAACTACCCACTCACCAATCACTTGCTCACTAATACGTAACTTCTTACTCACTCGCTCACTCACCCACTCACTCACTCACTCACTCACTCACTCAATCACTCGAAGATCAAACAGAAGCTGTAGATATTGAGGTGTATGAATGTAGGCTGTCAATCTATCACGGACCTGGAAAACATGATTCCTTTAATAAATTTGATCGCTTATAAAATCATCAATATACATGTGATGGTCATGAAAATTAGTTGAATTGTAGTTGCCAAAAATTTTAAATCCTATAACAACTTGAGTTTTAATCCGCTACTCGGCGCCACGGAGCAATGCGGTCCCTCGCCCGCTTCCGGTATTCTAATACACACAGTTTACCATAGAAGGTTGCGCAACATCGTTATTTTTGATTGAAACCTTTCGAGTTATATCGTCGGTAACATTGGAGCAAATCTTTACTGATGGATAAGTACGGCCGTCTGACGTTACAGCAATTGAAAATAGAGCTGAAGAAGCGAAATGCGATTCTTAGCGGGAAAAGAATTGAACTCCCAGTTTGGCAGGATATGCAAAGCAACTATCAAAACAAACTTGGTCCGTATGGCGAAGTCGCTGACCCGCGTAAACCAGATTCGGACCAAAGCAATGGACCACGGTATCCGTAATGAGCCTGTGGCTCTGAGGAATATGTAGAGTTGACTGGGACCGAAGTCAAGCCATGTGGGATTGTAGTGTCCCAAACACACCCCTACCTCGCATGCTCACCAGATGGGGTTGTGTCCCTACAGTACCAGGGACAAACCTGTCAATCCTGTCTCAGTGCCAAACCTGGTCAATGAGAACAACCAGCTCACCCTTAAAGCCAACATGACTACTATTACCAGATTCAGGACCAGTTATTTTGAACGAACAGTCAACTTTGTCATCTTGTGGTGCTTACATAGGTGTAAAATTTTCTGCTCTAAATATATGACAGTTCTTTCATAAAGTAAGTTTGAAGCACAGTGGGTGTCATTTCTGATGGCTCGGCGCTGGCTTGTTTACAACAGCCTGCCTTTCGCGTTGAACAAAGGAATCTGCTCACGGCTCGGGGTGCGCGGGGCGCGTGGCGCGGCAAGTACGGCAGGCCGCGGTACTATTAAATATGAAAATATGCTTTTCCTTGTGTCAGCCTCTGAATCATAGTTTTTTCGATAAATCTAAAGTAACTTGTTCAATTTTGGGTCAATATTGAAATTTTAAAAAGTTTATGACACTATTAGCCAAGTTCACCCATGTCCTCATGGGCATCTCGTTATATAAAGACTAGCGCACTGGGGAAATCGGCTGCAGCAGGATATAGCATTAATATTACTTGGCATACACCTCACCAATAAAGCAATTAACGTATGCTGTGTCAGAACAGACACACTGAGTAGACGTTAAGACTATGCGAATCACGTGATATGTATTCAAGAATATAGGACTTTGAGTTACAAATTACAGTAATATTTGAAGAATGAGTAGTTATCCTCCCTACTACCAAATAGGAATACTATGTTGAATGATAACTGTTTGTGGTACTGTGCAAGATCAATTGGGGTGTGAAATTTATTAGTTTCTGTGAAAGGTTGGTTCGTTTATGCAAAATGTAACTATGATTGCTATGTGAAACTGAACTGGGTAAAACCAAAAATGGTCCCCCAACGAAAAAGAATAATTGGTTGTGCTAGAGAAATTTGTCCAAAAGAACATGTTTTGTTTAACAGCCGCTAAATATATTCTTATCAACCAGAATTTAACATATTGAGCGATGCACTGGCGAATATGAGTGAAAGGTTACATCTGGAAGACGCTTTTTAAAATACACCGAATAAGCCTCATTTATTCAAGCTCATAATTCTCTATGAGCTCACATGCAACTTTGTCGCTTGTTATGATTTGCTTTGCTGTTTGAAATAAAATGTTACTCTATGAAATGTCAGTGGTCTCGCTTCTTTACATATCATTAGAAGCAAAGAAATGTTAATGAGCTGACAAAAATCAACCTCTAGCTTTAAACTCAAGTTTCAGTCCTATTGGTCGGCCATTGAAGCAGTTTTTTTTAACAGGTATGTCGGTCTCAGCACAGGTGTGGATGCTGAAATGACGCAGGATGTTGACAATTGACATCTTGACTTCCAACAGAGCTAGACGAATGGCAACGCAGTGTCGAGGACCCACACCAAAGGGCTGGTAGTAGATAGGGTTCCGTTGCGACTTGGCCTCTTCGGTAAACCTTTCAGGGTCAAATCGGTCAGGGTCTGGGTATACCTCTGGGTCGTGATGGAGATAGTCCATTGGTATGGTTATAACTACATCCTTTGGAATGAAAACACCGTTTAATGTGATGTCATTCTTGGTCATGCGTTCGACACGCGGAACTGGTGTGTGCAATCTAAGTGTCTCGCTCACAACCATGTCTAAGTATTTCATCTTTTGCACCGAGTCGTAGGTTGGTTCGCTATTCTCCTTCAACGTGTCCTCAATCTCTTCAAGTAATTTGTCTTGGGTGTGTGGATTAGTCGCTAAGCAGTACAGAACTAGGGAGCATGCGTTGGCGACGGTGTCAAAACCAGCTACAAAGAAGATGAAACCTTGACCCAGTACCTCATTATGCGTTGGTGATCGTCTGGTATTGTCGGCTTTATCGTCCTGTGAGCTGTCGAGATCCTCATCCTGTTGGGCGTTGATCATTAACTGTAGGAAGTCCGTTCTGCTGCTGTCTGCCCTGGTACGCTGAGCCAGTGCTTTCTCAATGATTTGTACGAAAAAATTGACTGAACTTTTCGGCATAATAGATACACCTAACTTGTCCAGGAATTTGGTCATGAATGGAAAGAAAAATATAAGTAAAAGGAGTGGGCTTTTAAAGTCGTCCACAAATGTCTTTTTGGCACTGGCCACGAACGGATTATCCGGGTCCGACTGTGAGTCGATATCAAGACCAAACGCAGTACTCGCTATGAGGTCCATGGTGAAGTCTCCAATGCGTTCCCTCACATCTACAACTCCTCCGGTCTTCTTCAAGTTCGTCGTCAACACTCGACAACAACGATTGATGGCGTCATTCATTTTTCTCATCTTGGCAGGACTGAATGAATGAGTTACCATATTACGGACGTTTTTCCATTGCTCACCTGTTAGCATTGTCAGCATGCTATCCAGAGGCGGAGACATATAAAAGCTCATTCTGTCGCTGAAATTGGAGAAGCGTTTGATGAGAATTTCTTCCAGCATGTCAACATCAGCAACTAACAGCGCTGGGCGTCGGCCAAAAAAATGCGGCACAACTTTTCCGTATTTCTCAACAAGTTCCTTGTCCTGGGCAGCCATCCCATTCTTCAACATCGGTAAGGTATTCCCGAAAACTGGCCACGGCTTGGGACCTTTGAGGCCGGGAGAATTCCTGAACGTACCAAAACGTGCCGTTGTGTACTTGTAGTAAGTAAAGAGTACCCCCACCAAGAGGAGAAGCCATAGAGGCACGTCGATTCCAAATAGCTCCATCGCCAATGACACTGTATCGCTGATAGGCGAAGTTGATGATAGAATGAACTTTAGCGGAGCTGCCTGTAGGTATATTTATCGCTACGTACTACGGTGATTACTCATTCTGTAAGAATGTTGTCGTGGTGGTACCACTCTATAATGCAGACATGATGCTGGCTAAGTTCATTCCGAGAAGTAAATTTCGTGTGTACTACTGCTCTATCAATGTTTACAACTGATCATCTACTCTAAAAGCGACGCACCAATGCATTGTATTCGTGCAACTATTTGATATTGTGATTCATAATTTGCGGAGTGCCCCCTCAATCTGGGACGATTCTCACGAACTCAAATTCACATGACAAGATGATTACCCCGGGGGGGGGGGGCACTTAAGTGTATAGAGGTAGTATATATGTGCCGCGCGACGGGGTATGTTTTTTGGGCCTCTCGACTTGTACGACGGGTTTTTGGGCCTCATACTTGTACGACGGGGTATGTTTTTTGGCCATTTTGACCTTGTACGACGGGTACGGGTTTTTGGGGTCCCGCGGCACACCCTTATCCAGAATAAGGCCAAGTGCCCCCCCCCCCGGGTGATTACCCTGTTTCTCAAAGGTCGACAGAGCTCATATTGTTTGATACGTCAATATTGAGTCGACCAACAATCTAGGTTTACCAAACAGTCACAGGCGGACCGAATTGCTACATGACTCATAACCATGACTCAATACCATGACTCACTACGATGAAACAATACCCCCGGGGGGGGGGGGCACTTGGCCTTATTCTGGATAGGGGTGTGCCGCGGGACCTCGAAAACCCGTACCTGTCGTACAAGGTCAAAATGGCCAAAAGCATGCCCCGTCGCACAAGGTATTATGCGAATGTATAACCCGTCGCACAGATTTAAGCTGAAAAACATACCCCGTCGTACAAGTATGAGGCCCAAAAACCCGTCGTACAAGTCGAGAGGCCGAAAAAACATACCCCGTCGCGCGGCACATATATACTACCTCTATACACTTAAGTGCCCCCCCCCCCGGAACAATACCGACTGCCATGATTCATATAATGTGATATCTTGTTTTAGCATGAAAGTATTACGCACTCACACAGACACACAGACACATGTGCACATGTTAATGTATACACACACATACACGTATATATATATATATATATACACACACACACATATGTATATATATATATATACATATATATATATATATATATATATATATATATATATATATATATATATATATATATATATATATATTTATGTATATAAATATGAATATATATATGTGTCGTTATATATATATATATATATATATATATATATATATAAATATATATTTATATATATGTGTGTGTGTGTATTTGTGTGTGTGTGTGTGTTTACTCTCATATACGCACACACACTTCCTTGTCTTCAGAGGATGTCTACATACCATTCGTAAGTAAAACTTCTTTGATATATTGTCGAGTTGATCGAACGAGTAGATATCTATTTACCTCCTTCGTGATGGTCCTTAATCCATCTATTTGTCGTGATCATACATATCTTGAATCGCTAGTTTCGGGTAAACCACTTCAGCTGCTGAATATTTTATGAAAAATGCAGGTTCTGTATGTCACCATGTACGATCAGCATGTTACCGTGCATGCTTCGTATGACACCATGTATGATGTGCATGGCATCACCTACGTTCTTCGGGACATCATGCCAGTCTTTATGATGTAGTAACCGCTCATAACGAAGTGTGATTCTTCTGTGGCACGGAATACAGATTAGATTGCGTTTCTGGGTTGGTGGTAGTAGCGAGATGACATGGTGCCATTTATTGTTAACATTTTGGGCTGATATAATGGGCTGCTTTTTGACATCATGGTGCACCTGGTCATATCAATAGACTCATCTGCTATTGACCAAATACCATGTCCATACGTCTTACGATAAATCTCCATTACTGTTGTGTAGTTGTACGTCACCTGGGCGGCAGAAAACTAAGTAGGGAATTGTGGACATTGTAACAGCTAATATTACCATTAAAAAATCAGAATCGGCTTCGTGAAATGACTTCGTGTATTTCATCAGTCCACTCAATGCAATTGTTTCATTGAGAGACAGTGGGGGTATATGAGGGTAGGGGGTAAGCTGAGAATATCATTGACGTATATAGTTGGGCTACATTTAAACAATTGGAGTGCAGTTTTGGCTCATACAGCATTTTGGTCCGACACAGCCACTTAGTTTATTACAGCTGACCATTGGAAATGACGTCCATTGGACTGGACTTGCGTTACCTCCATATGTGCCATTATTGAGCGTCAATTGCTCAAGCAGATATTTGCAACTATAGACATGATATACCTATGTAACGCAGAATAGTAAAAATAGTAAGACAATAGAGCAACTACGTTAATAATTCTTTTTTACCTGCATTTGCGTACTCTATGACGTGCAGTGCGTCATTAAGGATGGAGGCTGACGATTCCACCTCTCGGTGTTGTGTTATGATGAACTAACAAAAGATGCATATATGAGTATAAATATGGCATTCATTCTGGATTCACCATATCATCATTTATAAAGTAGGTCGGTCTAATAATCATGCTCCAACTAAGCTATATCTATGGATCAGTCCAATTTAAAAATTATAGCCATTACCTCACAAAAAATTCAAAGACCACAACACTTAGCTGTCATCATTAATCCACGACAAACGAACAGAGGAAATCCTCTACCACAGCATATAGGGTACTTGCATTGAATGCATCAATCATGATAAGTAACGAGACCATTTGGACTTCAACCTCCATCTCTACAAGTACCGATAAGCGGAGCTATTTTGAAGCTGATTACCGTTAATCATTAAATATACTTTGGAATAGCCTTGGCTCATCCTGTACGGTAGAACTCTTACTGACACTTTAGATATGGTAATTCGTCTGCACCTGATCTTAATCAGCGTTTGAACACGGCTTGGTGTTTTGTTCACGAGATGTAGACGGCCAAGCATGAATATAGCAACCTGTTTGTCCTGTATGTAGCATTGATGTATGTCTACAAAAACACACATCTTCAGATTATAACCTATGCAAATGCTGTTTAAGCAATGAACTTCTGCTTATCGTGGCAGTGTTAATTGCTTACGATGTATCCTGTTACCCCTTGTCTTCACAAAGAGTCTAAAATCATATCACGAAACCACAGTCCTCATCTATTGCTCACATTGGTTTCAGGCTTTCATACGAGTACCATCAGTTGTTAATTTGTCTGCTTGCTCTAAAGGCTTCGTACGTCAACAGCTTTCTGTTATCACATTAGCGCAGATATGTCATCAAGTAATCTCAAGAAAGTCATGTTTAACTTCATTGCGTTTATTCATAACCAAATGCCGTCTATGAGAAGTTAATTGGCGTGTGATCTTGATTGAAGTGTAATTAATTACGATAAATATAAAGAGCATACATTTATATTGTCTTCAACCATGGCTAACCATGACAATCTTAGATCATTATAATCAGCCTCATCATGAATTCCCTATGGAAACAACAAATCATGGTCGAGAAAAGATATTGATGCTTGTTTACATATCCTTAGAAGTAATTAAATGTTAATGAGCTGACACAAATCAGCCTTTAGCTTTAAAATCAAGTTTCAGTCCTAATGGTCGTCCTTGCAAGGGATTTCGTTTAACAATCGTGCAGCTAAACGTCCCGATTGTTAACGGTCGTTTTTCTCCGACCTATCTATAATGTGCCGTTAAAATGTGTTGATCTGTAGATTGCTGTTGTTATGCCACTTCTATTGTACAGCTAATGTGCTTGCTCGGTGCAGATGGAGTGGGTTTTCTTAAATAAGCTTCATCACAAACCATTTCAGATTGACCGTAATCCGTCAGCACGATCGTATATTCACTGAATCGGGGAAGAAAAGGTGAACGAGGCTTGCCTCGTCCATCGACTTTCAAATATGATCATCTCCCTCTAAAACGACGAATCGCTGTATTGCATCATTATCTATCATAGGTTGGGTTTTTTTTCCTGCATTAATTTGGAGAGTGGCCCCTCAATCTAGGGTGAATATAAACCATATTGACGCCAACAAGGTCGATGCTATGCCGATAACTCCTCGTGACACATGATGACTCACTGTGCGCGACCGAATTACCAATGCCTATTTATAGCTCCATGTGCACACCCTCCACATGACCGCAAAACGTCAAGAGAAAGATTGACAGTGCTGATCAAGACAGACTTAGGTTGCTTGATGAAGGCCGCAAGCACGCACGCCCATACACCTATAAATACAGACGTATATACACAGACCTACAACCACAAACGCATATATAACCACATATTTGTATATACATTAATATGGTATCGGGTCAGTTCGACCCCAGGACGGTTTGCCCCTGGGCCAGTTCGCCCTCGCTCGGACGATACGCCCCTGCGTCAGTTCGCCTCAAGGACGATACGCACCCGCAAATATACGCCCTCGTTTTACAGAAAGGAATATACTGAATGCTACATATTTCATCTAATAAAGGAACAGTATTAATGAATTTATATCTGTTGATATGAAATAAATTTAAAGCATAATGTCTACCATACATCGCACTGTCGTCCCCGGATAGAGTGCTGTAAGGGCGTTTGGACGATATGCCCCTTGAACAAAACGCGTTCAGCTACAGAAACCGAGCACCAGAACAATGTGTGGTATATGTCAGTAGGAAATGAGCGCTATCCTTCAAATTGTGCTGCGAGAGGGAGGGAGAAAGAGATGCACGTGTGTCATGCATCAGGAGGTCGGAAGCATAGCCCAGCAGTATGTGGAAAAACATCTGTAGAATGGTGGTTTGGGGGCTCATGCGCAGCTTGAGATTGCAGACATTGTGGGGTGCTCCTCTTTACTGCCCATCAATGTGGCAATGGTCGCAGACAGTATCGTCTTTCCAGTGTTTGTGCACCCGTGGCAATCGCTTCTGGTAAAATGTGTGCGCCAGTCGTTGGGTGCCATTACAGTTGTCTTTTCTTTCGCTAGGACCCCCTTGATCTTATGTTCTGAGGAAATACTTTGCTGCTCTTGGTCCTTAGTATCTATAAGGACATTGGCATGCCCATCAAAGCGTACAGCCACAAAGCATTTCCTGCATGTGTTTTGCTGCTTTGTCTTCTGGGTGAAGCTCTTCCCAGGATTACATTCCTGGTTGTGAGGGCATCAAAGTTAGGGTAGATTATAAGAAGTGGTGGGTAGCTGGTTGTCGTGGTTCAGGACGGTGGGCATGTTTATCCTACCTCCACTCTCACGGCTGTATGGCCAATCCACTGATACTCGGCACCTATCATAGAAGTGTTCGGGCTCTCTGTGCTTGAACTGATCATGCAATCGTCAATTAATCCAATTCACACAGTCATAGTGGACCGTGACTGCTTTCTCAATCGGAAAAAGATTGGTCCAAGAGATATCTCAATACTGCTTACTCAGCTTGAGAACGACCAGCCTCTTGGCCCAACCGAAGACTTTTTGGGGCTATACCGTTGTGCTGCTCAGAGATAGTGGTCTTGCCACTTCAAGCCATGTGACGATGGTATCGCCATTGGCTAGAAAATTGGTTGGTCTCTGTTGGCTACTACTTCTGGTATTAAAGCAGAGTGTCGAAGCCTCCACATATAGTCCTCGTCTTCACTTTGCACGTTGAAGACTGCTTATTTGTTCTTCAACGCTGTAGGTTAAGCAATAAATGGGGTGCCATGCAGGTACTCGTATCAAGCGATATCAATCCAAATGGTATCAATTAGGTGAAGCACTCTCCTTAAGTCTCTCTTTGTCCACCGTTCAAGTGACTCCTATGATATTTAAGAGTCCTCGTCTTGTAACTCACCAATCTCATGAGCCTGCAGTACCGCCTCGTCCTTATGGCATTTCACAGGGTGAGATGTATTCATTGTCTTGTTTGGTTTTTCAAAATAGCAGGTTCCTTTGGGAGCAAATTTTCACGAAAAGCCCTGGGTTCTGTATCACGGGTGTGTCTTTGCGACATCCATCTGCCAACCTATTAAGAAGCTTTCTATTACCCAGGGGGTCTGTTTCAAGATGCGTCTATCAGTGCTTTCCTTTTGAATGGATCTAGAACCTTGTTTTGGTAGTCTTTTACTGTTTTAAACTTTTTCTGCAGAATAATTGGGTTGAACAGCCACACAGTGGCCTTTTTGACATCTCATTGTTTGGCCTACGTGAAAGGGTGGTTGCAACAGTATGGATGATAAAAGGTGCATAGTACCAACTGGCTGCAGCAGGTCATGACATGAATATGCTTTTGAGTAAGCATTACAATGGAGCGAGGCATAAAATCACTGCATTGCAATTGTTACACTGTGCGGAAGCTGAAGATGTAAACGTACAAAATGATATGCATCCAAGAAAATTGAACTATAGATATCTTGTGATGTCTTGAAAAACTGCATTTGCATGCAAAGACGAAAAGTTATAGTTAGAAAAAGCCTGGTGTATTCCATGAGATCTTGTGTCCCACAAAGTAAGCCATATGTTCATGTACAATGTACATTGTTCTGCATGCAAGCAATTGGGTGCTGGACATTCCCATGTCTTTTTCTCTACTGATAGGTTCCTGGGCTTAACATTCACAATATTTATTTACTGCTACTCGACTCCGAAACGTAAGTAAATCATTCATACATCTAGGTAAATTAGTCGTGATCTATGCAATTAGTTTGTGTTTAACAGAAGCAAAACACAGCTAATTATTTACCAGAAATCTGGAGCTATTCACTTTTATCAAATAGCCAAGTCTGTAAGAAGCTCAGCGAAAGGGCAGTTTATTAATGCAAGCTCATAATGTTCATGTTAATCCCTTTATTAATTCACTCAATAGAAGATCCAACCAAAAGTTACATTTAATTGTCATTGGATTTGTGTAAAGTGAACAATAAAATACTCATTAAATTCTCAAGCTCAATTAACATCCTGAAAAGGACTAAATGAATGAGTCACCAGATTACGGACGTGTTTCCATTGGGCACCGGCTAAATTTGTCAGCATGCTATCCAGAGGCGGAGGCATATCAATTGGCTTTCTATCGGTGAAATTGGAAAAGTGTTTGATGAGAATTGCTTCGAGTATGTCAACATCAACCACAATCAACGCTGGGTCTCGACCGAGAAAATGTGGCACAACTTTACCGTATTTCTCAACGAGCTCCTTGTCATGAGCTGCAATGCCCTTCTTCAACATCAGCATCATAGTTCCAACAAGTGGCCACGGCTTGGGACCTTTGAGGCCGGGAGAATTCCTGAACGTCCCAAAAAGCGCCGTTGTGTACTTGTAGTAAGTAAAGAGAACACCTAATAAGAGGAGAAGCCATAGAGGCACGTCGATTCCAAATAGCTCCATCGCAAACGAAAAAGCTGATGCAACTAGACTTAATGCAGGCCCGGCTGATACCAGTGGTTTATGCCGACCCACCGATCGCCAGCGTATAAGACGCTGACTGTCGACAGGTATTGATCTGTAGATAATGTCGTAGCTGTGCTGACACTCCTACTATGCAGTAACAGTGCTTGCTATGTGTTTATCGAATAAGTTGTTAAGTGATCAGAATCCGTGTGCTCTATCGTATATCTCAGCATGGTCGATTCGGGGCTTGTTCCGTGATCCGTCGATATTAAGTTGATAAGCAAAGATGACTCACAGTACACGAACGTTTGACAATGCTAACCAAGACGATTAACAAGCCAGAGCGAAATTAGACTCATTTACATACACACACACACACACACACACACACACACATATATATATATATATATATATATATATATATATATATATATATATATATATATATATATATATATATATATATATATATATATATATATATATATATATATATATATATATATATATATATATATATATATATATATATATATATATGTAATTAATTGCATGTGGCGTTATAACCAGAACGTCCTCTTGAAGTGCTACTGACACGCCCATACCAGGTTGGTCCTTTCGGAAACTTGGTATCAAACCAATGGTTATTCCGTGTATATAGCCTCGGTGCGATGCTCTTTGATTTTGACTCTCGAAAATGGTTAAATGCTCTTTTGCAATTGACTGCGCACATCATATCAGCTACAACAAGTTACAACGAATTCCCTCGCTAGAAAATTGATTCTTATCGTTTCAGTGCAATTGACAAGGAAGACAGGAAGAAGTCAGTCTGAGTAGTTTACTTTAACATATGATCAAGCCACTTCAAGGGGAAGGATATTTTGTCTAAAAATACCGCGATGATGAAAAACATTGAAGCGAGATTCGGCGCCTTTCCGCTATCGAATGGTCGACAATCATCGAGGTAACGACCATTTTGATCGTGAATGAACTGGTGTAAATTCATTATGACACTGTTGAACAGCGGAATAATAAATGTTGCTTTTGCCTCATTCAAAATCCATGCCCATAAAATGTTAAAATTAGATCATGTTATAGCTATGCAATGCAGTACGATACAGAAATGAAGCAAGTATGCTCTGTACATAAGCCTGTAGACAGACACAGTGTGTTTCGATGCTCATGTAATTCTGGCAAGGTGTCTAGGAAGGCCATCGGATGACATAACAACGTCCGCATCACCATCACCACAAGCTCGAAGGGTGAGATAATTTGTAACCATATTTACTCAATGCGGGACAGAACATCATCATACTGAAGAGCTCAACGTTATGATGCATGTCGGGTTTATCACAATAAACGTTATCTTATACATTGACTACACCTAGTGTATTTCTAGTATAACACAATAAACGTTAGCATGAAAACGTATAAGACATCGTGGCAGTGTTTCACTGCCTTCCCCTGACATAAGGGAGGCTGGTATTAGACCCCCGCCAAAAATATGTCGATTTTTCACTTTTCCTTCTACGACTGAGCTCATTTTATGAGAAAACCATTAAGAATTTACAACTGCATGTGCGTAGTTATTTGTTCAGAATACAATGGGCTACTTCATCGCCGTTAACGACGGAGATACGGCGCGTTAACTTCTGATTTCACTTCCACTAACCGGAGGTGACGTCATCGAGATCAATCAAATTTAACAATACGGTTGACTGTAAACTACAACAACTGAAACAATTTTTTTTTTAATTCGAAGCGCATGGAAAACGATAAATAGTTTGATAAAGCAGACACACAAACACGTGACGTGCCTCTATTTTAATGTTCAAAGTAGTCGACTAATCTATGTTCATACGCATAATGCCCGGAGAAATTATATCAGTCGCGTGAAAATGCTGAAGGTCGTCAAATACGAAAGTAGTTATGCATGGTTGATCATCGCACCATAAAGCTTTGCAGTTGCGTGCATTTAAATATTTACTTGTGCGCACCTTAATTAGCCAATCAGAGCAAATATTTGACTTACGCTAGACAAAACTAGCCAGTCATATAATTAGAAGAGAGCAGTAGATGAATGGTCCATCATTTGCAAGCATTAAATATCTTTATTAGATTAATAAGTAAGCTACTTAATTTTATTTGCCATAAAACAAACCCTGCTTTAGCTTTGCTTTTTCCCAGTCCACTGACTCGGTAATTTACTAAGAAAATATTCAGTTATTTGTTCAGAATTGAATGGGCTTCCTTCGAGTATAAACCAATTTAAGATACGACCCATTAATGACGCGTGAACGACGCGTTGACTTCAGATTTCAGTCACGTTTTAACTTTATAACCGAAAGTGATGCCAGCGACATCCACAAAAACCTATAATTCGGTTGACGCTGTCAATGATAACATTTGACCCATGCTTGATGGCCATCGACCATCGGCCAATATTGTATGGAATTTGGCGATTGTCCATCCAACTGAAATATATTGGCATGTTATTTAAAATCACTCATAGGCATGCCAGTAGCCCTTGAAAAAGCATCTGACAAGAGTATCATAACCGACGATGTCTCAGCAAGATGATCAAAAACAAACCATCACCATATCATCCTGTGGGGCTCTAAAAGCGTGTGAGGATACTGTACACGAGTCACTGACACGCAAGGGGTGATAACTCGCCTGACTAGCTTCAGGAGTCTGGACATTAAGGGTAAGTCATTCGCAGTGATTTCTATGGAATTGTTTTATGAAGACATGGCTGAAATATCGTCATCTCGAGGGCATGGACACTGTCTTTTATCATTATTGACGGTCTGTATATTGATAGCCCGGGATTGATAGAGTCATAAATGAACTAGTCATGAAAGAATATATTTCAGGGCCTGATCCTTCATTAATAAAGCAAATCAACGTAAATGTTAATTGACCCATTAAATGTCTAACGCCAACCTATGCGCGCCACAAATACAACACGATTGAATACAATAAGTTGCACGGTATGTCCGTATGGTTTGTGAACTGATTTTGATATATATAATTTGCCAATCAGTACTTTCGTCAGATAATTCTCAATTCAGCAAGGTTATGTCAGAATATTGATCTGTGAATCGTCATGTGCTCGCATGCTTTATAAATGGGATTACAATATCTACATCGTATAGACTTCTCAAAAATCGCCGCATCCCGATCCCTATTGACAATCATTTACTCGCTCGCTCTGTCACTGACTGCAGAACCGTATGAATACAGATACGCAAAAGGGTGCGAATGCTGCAATCGCCTCGCCCCCGGCTAATGGCGAGAGAAAACCATCCGGCCGGTAGGGTTGTTTACTCGCCTGCATAAAATCGATTTGATACGGCTCTTTTATGCATTTAACTACACCCTTCACGTCGTTAGAGTGTGAATTATGCATATGCTCATGAAAGAATCGCACAAATGTCTATATTGGTGTCACCAGATAATGCCGTAGGTAAATGATTCCACTGCTTCTAATCTTCTCTCCTCTCCTTAACGCCGCTTAAAATTAACTCTTTTATGATTCACTAATCAGAGTTAATCGAAAATACAATTCAGTTTCGTTAATGATTTGCATTGCACGAATGCAATATCCACAAAAAGGCAGCTCCCCTACGAATTACAATATTTAATTACCACGCCCTCACCGAAGACTGCAATCAAACGGCTCTATTAACATATATTATTTCTGGTCGTGGAATCTTGCCTAACAATGTGCACTAATTAGGATCTCCATGTCTTTCAAATGTTGATCCACGCATCATAGAATTGAAGGATTTATTTCCTTGAACCATCTCAAATCGTCTTACACGAGATGGACGATAATAAACATAATCCTGTTCGAAACCATTAATAATCAAAGCGCAAGAGATACCACAAAACAATTAGATCTGAGTCGCATCAATTCAAACCGAACATCCTTCACAGACCCTCGAAAGACATTTAAAACATAGGAGATGACATCAATGACAGCCTGCAGTAAAGGGTCTCCTGTTGCACATAAACGCGGTTGTTTATGGTAGCCGCTTGCGGTAAAGTGTCGCGTAAATAGCTGTAACCGCTGAGTAACCTTCCTGCACTGGCTTCTTCACACTTCCGGTTTACAAAGGGCAACATCCGTTATCTTCTCTGTAATGTCGGTCGTCTGACTTCCGAATACAACAACTCGTGTATTCATACAACAATGTTACAGATTGTGTTGCTGATGACATATCTGTGGTAAGGCTGCGCGAATGGTAGCATTACATTCAATCATCCGCAGACATGTCTTTGGCCATCCACACTGACTCATCATTACGATTACGTCAGTATCGTGTACTTTGAGACCAATAACAGTCCAATATTCTGGACGTGCTTGTCAGGTTGCCGATAAATATGACGCACAATTCCCTTACTGTGAGAATATTAATCGTGCCATCCTTCGTTAAACTGAGGGTCTACACAATAGAGCTACACGATTGCCCAGCGTCTCGATAGAGCTACGCGATTGACGACACACCTAGCCTCTCAATAGAGCTACACGATTGACGACACACCTAGCCTCTCGATAGAGCTACACGATTGACAACACACCTAGCGTCTTGATAGAGCTACACGATTGACGACACACCTAGCGTCTCGATAGAGCTACACGATTGACGATACACCTAGCGTCTCCATAGAGCTACACGATTGACGACACACCTAGCGTCTTGATAGAGCTACACGATTGACATCACACCTTGCGTCTCCATAGAGCTACACGATTGACGTTATGCCTTGCGTCTTGATAGAGCTACACGATTGACGACATGCCTAGCGTCTAGATAGAGCTACACGATTGACGTTATGCATTGCGTCTCGGTAGAGCTGCATGTTTGACGTCACACCTAGCGTATCGATAGAGGAACACAATTGACGTCATGCCTAGTAATGGATGAGGATGGTTGTGATGCTTGGACAGCTCCTCTCAAGGGTCAGTGCCTTCTTGGCATAAACCCGTTAACCAGAATGGGATGCGAAACCCACGCCGCCGGGACGAAGGCCCAGCAGGATAATATTGAGCTACCTGGTTGGACTCATCCCCTTTCAGATATGGGACCGCCATTTAACGTGATCATCCGAGTCACAAGGAACCAGTCGTGTGTTCACACATTTGTATCAAACCAACAACCTGTGGATCGAAAGGCGACGCAGTGTAGCACCACACCATGGGAACCGGCTGATCTGTAGATTATTATCTACAAAACGATTGCTACATGAAGCTGTAATTCACCAGATAATAAACATAGACCATTGCTACTATTGTCGTGGAAATGTAAGACTCTGATCACAGATGATGCAACATTTTACAGACAACGTTCGATTGAAATAGATGGAGAGAAAATTGCTCGTTTTACACGATCCGTCTGATTCACTAGGCAGTACAAGCAATGTCTCAAACAAATGAACAAACAATATTAGACGGTAGAAAATAGGAATGAAACTTGTCAAAGAATTGGACATACAGAAACAAATAGATTAAAGTCATTTCATTTGATTATTAAATAACAGGTCTTTTTTCACATAGCCGATTAAACGGACGGAAGATTTAATGAACTTGGTACAAGTTGACAGTTACCGCGTATTTCAAGGTAATTAACCAAAAAAAAGGTCACGTTTCAAGACACAGTATGTCAGCATTATCGCTAAATTAGACATTTGTGTCTTTGTTATCGTGGAACGCTGAATATGAATTCAGTTTAAGACACACAGGGTGGCCTTGAGTTGAGATATTATCAACAGTGAAGATTTCCCCTAAGATACTGGTGTAATCCACACAGTTCGTGACAGAGAATTCTGAAAAAGTTTATGGATTAATGAACGATTGGCACTATTATAAACAGGATACCAAAATGAGCAAACTCGTTATCTAACATATTGGACATACATAGGTTTTAATCTAGCTAGTTGGTGTTACTGATAGTATAATCAATAAATGTTTGCGCAAGCGTATTCGTATACACGCAAGCGTATTTGTTTACCTGCACATAAAGAACGTCCGCTTTTGTCGAGGAAGTTTGACTTTATACACATGGTGTAGATAGCAAAATATTCTCAGATTATATACAGCCGCAAAGAGAAGGTCTCAGACTCAGGCAGCTTGGAAATGGCCAGCTTGTTACTGGCTCCAATTTGGCACGCGAATTGATAATAGGCATACTACTTAGTCCATCAGGGTCAAAAGCCCAAGATCAATCTTAAGCAGGTTCATTAATGGAAAATGTGGCTACCAGCTGTCATTCTCGGCTTGGCATCAATTGTCCGCTCAGCTTCCTTCTGACAACCGTCACGTATGCATCAGGTAAGCTTACCAATCACAAATGAGAGACCTATGCTGTTAGTTAATCGAATTTCAATTGTAGCAAAGTGACATCAACAATAATGTTTGGACTGATTTGATCTGTGCGGAAAAAATACGTGCAACACGAATAAACCACGGTAGGCCAAGTAACAGCTTTGACAGGTATGGGAGATATCGCATTGTATGGTAGGCTATGTATAATACGCTGAACAAATAATGTGGGTTATAAAATATCAATAAAGATATAAGTGGGAGGTTTTTTTCTAGATATTACATAGATTCTCTGAATTGTGGTCATAGCGAACAACAGTCGTCCAACATTGACGCTGCGAGGCACATAGTGTCGGCTGTGGAGAAGCGGGGCCAAGCGACGTTCGAATCAACACCATGCAATCTATCATGGTAAGCATGATATATACTACACTGACAGAGATTCACTCACTTAATTCACTCTTCATCAAACTTCAGCCACAGATGTATTCATTGACATATTGTTGGTCAGTGGATTAAAGAAATCTATCCTGTGAATAAATTGTGGCGACCTGCAGATGCCAAAATGTATTACATAATTGAAATTGCACGTTGAATCTAAAGTTAATAATCAAGACAACGTTTGATAACTTTTCGTCACGTGCTTTGCCCGATCATAGCATAATATCAAATGTCACCTACACGCTCATTTACTATTATTCATGGTCTGTGCAAAGACACATTCCTCACCTGATTGCATTACAGTGAAAAATTTGGACGAAGCACTCCAATACACCAGCTCATTGTCAAACCGGCATTATTCCAGTGGTATATCATGGACTGTTTGAATGTCAGGCTTAGCATTGTGTCTTGGTATATGGTCCCGGGAAAGACATTTGATATAACGGCTTCGAGGATTACTACTTGTGCTTGAAGTATAGCGGTGACTGATCAAATCGATTATGGCAGAAGATTGCCATAGCAATTATACTTATGTTCATATGTATTTTGAATGACAAAGATGTCATGAGAAAAGTTTTTATTAATGAATACTCAAGGTTTGAGTGGATACAAATTGCGGTCATCACAGACCCAGTGAGTATGATGCAGCTAACCGGCAAATCCCTATATGGTTATCTCTCGGTTGCTCGGTAACATTAGTAAACTCTGCAACGAGAGCTGCATTCCGTTTTATTCTATTCAGGGTGAGATCATTTTCCTAAAATCGGGGAAACGAAAATGGAATATATGCGCATTTTTTACATGTGTTCGCCAAATACTAAAATAGAAAATGGGTTGTTTACCAATTTTCCATTTGCATTTGTGAAAAGGAAAAACGAATCAATGGTATATGCCCTGATTATTGTCCAATATTACTTGATATCAGGCATTAGTTTCATATATGTGATATTTCCATATAAATATGCTTGAATAAATGCGTTCCGCTATACTAAAATAAACCAGCTGTAGAAAATGGCGTGTTTGAATATTATGATGTAAAATAATGTTATCCAGTCAATTCTGAGGCAAGTCGGTTGATTTAATGTCTTGGTTGACTAAAGCATTGACCCCAAGACTGACATCAGGCAGAGTTGTGCTCTGCAAGCTGAGTACACAGTGGGTATGCGTTGTAGTGAATAAAAACGCGTGGCAACCTCGTCGCTCACAGCTGTCCCATTGTACAATAGCGTCGGCGCTCCCGGTTGGCTTTGTTGTCGGTTGACATGAATACTCTCTTGGATAGTCACAATGCAGCCCTTGATCAAGCACATTCAGTTTAATCCATCATTTTCATATTGTTATCTTAGACGCGAGCAGCTGACCTATGCAAATCAATAACAAAGAAATAGCACTACCTGAGTGGATAGCTGTCGCGAACCGATGTACATACACTTGTGTACTCCTGCGTGGGTACAATGTCATTCTCAAATAACCAGAATCCATTCAGCAATGTCCTCTTGATAAGGGAGGAAAGATACCTCTGTTATATGTACCATCCGCAATCATTAATGTGCGCTTACTTCTGTGGGCTGTCTACAAAAGATCTGGCGCCAGATCGAGGGCGATAGAGAAGAATACAAGGACATATACTTACTTATAAGCTTGCTGTAAAAAGTATTCTATGAGTATTATATCAGTCTTGATAAGAAGAAAAGTTAATGTGCAAATGTTGGCCGTGTGTGAACATATTGCATCATAATGCAAATCACTGGAGGTATCTTCCATCTGGCAAATTTCCTTTTGAAAATATCAGTGAGCGTAAGGACTGTATTGTACATGGTATAACGAGAGACTGCTTTAAATCAATGAGATTACGCCCTTTCAATCGCAATCGGATGGTAATGTCAAAGACAATTCTGTAACCTTCCCATTGTCGGGTCATCACCGCTGATGTCAGTAGAAGGCATTACATCGCGGGCAATGTATTTCTCACAAAAGCTGTTTGCGAAGTTATCTCTATTTCTAAGGTAATGAAAATTGTTTTATGATCCATAATTCTAAGTCTATAGGCTGTAACGATATGAGGATTTAGGTTTAGGGGATGGAAGAGAATGAAGAAATGAGTGATCTTTTCAACTGAAAAAAAAATAAACCAAGCTCGACAGCGATTGGTTCTTGTTTTTGGCCAATCAGAGGCGCTCAAAAACTTTTCATCTGACCGCAGTTGTTGAGAACCAACGCACAATAGAGAAGCCAAGTCGAACGTCGTCCTAAACACCGCATTACTTCATTAATTCGTAATCAATGTCAAAAAGGTCAGCAACATTTCTTGCTCCCGGAAGACCAACGTCATTCGGGCAAGTAAGTTTAACGAAATACCCCCCCCCCCCCTCCCCCGATTCTCGCTTCTTATTTACAGTTTAAATGAATCGAGTACAATTTCCCGCTTAACCTCAATTTCAATATTTTTCTGGTATGGTGACTCCTATCTTGGGGAAATCGATATTACATTATATCGCTTGGTGGGTGGTGTCATGCCCGCAGTATAATCGATGTCCATGTGAACACATTGATTGTGCTGATTTCTCTGTCATTTATGTGATAGCATCATGTAGAGATTTGTCATTATAATAACAAATAATATGTGTTAATGTGAGCACGGAGCCGTATAATCGGAATGACACCAAGAACCTTTTCATATATGCGGTTGTATGTTGACAATGGTATAGTTGAGCAAATATACATTAACAATAGAAACGTAATGTAAATACAAATACAGCAGCGAGCATGTGTTGTTGTCTATAAAGGAAGTTTATTACCAACAAAAACCTCAAGAATATTTGTATATTACAAAACAATGTACCTGCAACCATCGATATACATATTGATATTAGCTTCAACACATAACAGTTGATTACATATATATAAAATTAGATTATTCGGTCTACAAATTCTTCTCGCGGTAAATACCACTTTTGATAGCTTCGATAGACGAATATAGCCGTTGGCATTTGATCACAAACTATACTAATGGTGAAATTAACTAAGCATATATGTCGTCATGGCCGATAATTACACAGGCCTAATATGCGTGGTCACATACGATTATAGCAAATCTTACTTGATTTGAATGCAGATGAACAACTTTTGGAAAAGTAATGCTTACTTACAACGAAAACAAAGCCACCTTTTACTGTAACCAATTTCAACTATAGATCATTCTTATTTCAATTGTCAAGCTATCTGTGACATGATATAAACTAGTCACAAGTAACGCATTGTTTAGGCTAACAATTGGCGTAGTTCTTTCCTGGTATCTAATGGACATGAAATATACAAGTATGCAGTAACATAGACGCAGAGAATTCTACAATATTATGTTTAACGTCGGACTGTAATAGCTATCTATACAATAAGCTCCCTGGTTGAGACTGGTGTCATATGCCAGCAGACACAGTGTTATAAATCCTAATATTCCTGCAATTGACAAATTTCATGTTTAGCACTAGTTTGTAAGATGCATACACCAGTCTGTGAATAATGAATGATCATAGCTTTCTACATTTTACACGTGCAGTAACACACGCGAATGGGATTGTATGAATCATAGTGCGTCATAACTACACGTAGCGAGCCAATGTTAATCAGCATCGAAAATCGCACAGAGCAATGTGCGCCTTGTATAGAATGGAGCCGGTAAAACCCCTAGGGTAGTCTGCATATATTAATGATAACCAGTGGTTGATATTTCGCTGCTGCTTTTAACATGATTGACAATTAAACGTTATAAATGATCAATGATTCTACATTGTATTCAATGGCACATTTTGAAGGGTTACGGAGCCCTGTAATGACATCACATCACATTTTGAAGGGTTATGGAGCCCTTGAATGACATCAATGGCACATTTTGAAGGCTTACAGAACACTTGAATGACATCAATGGCACATTTTGAAGGGTTATGGAGTTCTTGAATAACATCAATGGCACATTTTGAAGGGTAATGGAGCCCTTGAATGACACCAATGGCACATTTTGAAGGGTTACAGAGCCCTTGAATGACATCAATGGCACATTTTGAAGGGCTATGAAGCTATTGAATGACATCAATGGCACATTTTGAAGGGTTACGGAGCCCTTTTAATGACATCACATTGGCCCTAATAACAGAGGCATGCTGAAACGTGTTGGTAAGTGCATTTACAACATCCCACGAGCTATAAAGATAAAATATTCCACATGAATGCATCATATGTACACATTCTTTATTCAAGGGTGTTACTGTGTGGGGATGTGGGGCGGTGTTCTAAGAGGTCTCAGTAGAATATAATGTGGTCTAGTAATCATGCCTCATGAATGGGTATACAAATGGTTGTTTCAAAGCACATTTATAACATTCTGCTAGCTTAATTGACAGAATGTCCCACTAAATATATCAGATTCACACATTCCTTATTCTACGATATGACCTTGAAATAACGTTAGAGTCACTGAATACCTGTCTGAATTAACCTCACTTTACATATAGTAATAATACCCCTAAATAAATAACAATAGGTCTTTGGATTGCTTAGATAAAGCAGTTTCAATTACCATTGGGCTAAGTTTTTCATTAATAACACGGGTATCAAAAGACACGGAGAGCTTATTGCTCACATACAAGGATAAATTAACATAAGATGGGTCTGTGTGTGATTAACTTGCTTCATATCGTAATGCGCCATCGAAAGTTTAGATAGAAAGATATATAGGCAAACCGGTCTAGTAACTGAACTCCTAAGAGGCATGTAAAAATGTGTTTCAACAGGCTATATTGACTCAACCGGTGTTCTGATTTCTTAGAAGCAGCAATTTCAATTCTCCAGTGGGATTACAAGGAGCAAGAAATTAACATTAGTTTTTTCTTAAATATCTCAGGGGTCACTAGTCATTCAGCGTTGATTTTAAGTTTGCAAGAATCATTGCCATAAGGGATGTCCATGTGTGCAAGCATAGCATATTAGAACACGTGCCTTTAAAGGTTTACGACTTCAGGACGGACACTGGCGCAACGGTTTATGTATGATAAGCTCTGTTGAACAGCAGAGCTAAAATTGTGCAGTTACACTTAAACTGGCAAGCCATTTCATACATTGCGGAACCAAACGGCTTTATCAGCCAGATGTGAAAATCTAACTGTATTGTATAATTTAGGTTTGCACGATTGGCAACGGATCGTTAGGGAAAAGAAAATAAATAAAAAAATCGATTTATTTCTCGATTTAATAACAACAACCAATGAGGCTTTTGTTCAATAGCGAATCGAAAACATGTTGCTTCATGCACCCCGGACTTGGACGGGCGACGATTATTATACAGCGCAATGTCCATTTCCACATAAATGCGACAAAAGGCCAACCAAATACAATCTTATCTAGCATTTGACCTTCAGCGGTCAAGGCAAGGTCAGCCGAAACGCGACAATAACAGGCGGTGTTCGTCAGCGAGTGGCGAGTCGCTAATGAGCCAATTATGTCCAATGGCTCGTTTGTTGAAATTCAATAATTAGAGATCAAATTATCGCCTCTCCGCCATACTCACCAGACTCAGAATCTTGAAAGTGACAATTGCCACTATCATTGTAGTATGGTTCCAAAGGCAAACCGCAATTATATCGTGTATCCATGTATTTGTGTCATCAGGTGATTTTCCTTAACAATCTAGACAGCAAAGCCGTAGGGGAAGTCGTCAGATAACGGAACTAGTGGGTCAAGACGAGCTCGTCCCCGTGGGCCAACGACGCTAAGTTAGCTGGTCATCTTCTTAATACATCCCGGATGTCCAATAATCGTGCCGGAAAAGTCACCCGCTTTGAAGAGAGAAAAACGCAATAACTTCAAATTGGCTGTTTCAATCCCCCAGTCATCAACAAAGTACCGCGTCAATCCGGAGGACGTGTAGACACATTAACGCCGCGACCCAGCGCACCTGCTTACGTCTCTGAATATAGCGAAAGTACCAGATGCAAGACTTCCGTTCGTTCAACTTGTTGTCACAGGTGGTGACCCCGCCCACGAGTACTGCGTGAGTACGAGAGCGCGTGTAAGTCAGTCATCTCAGTCACTATATGGGCACAGCCTAATCCTCTTCACATCTATTGATATATAACGCCAGTGGAAGATAAAACCGCAAGCCAAAGCCTACGCAGCAGGCGACAGGAGCCCTTCAGTACACCTATGTAGGCGTTTATTTAGTTACGCTTCTTTTCCCTTTGATCAGCTTCTGGTCCACAGGTGAGTCTGTCATACATGAGTATGACCTTATAATAGGGGTTTCGCAGGGGCCCTTTTTTCAGGAGACAAAACTTGACGGCATCGATTAAGGCTAGTTCCCGTCTTCTTCAGGAGCTAAGGCAGCAGCAGCAGCATTGGTGATGGGCGACAGCGGAGGCTGGTCAGACACGCGAAGCGTCTCTCTGCCTCTCCTGTTTAACATGCATTCCGCCCTTCACATATGTGTACCAGCACCCATCGTATTTCAAGAGGTTTCCATCTCCACCCTGACAGCCATCCTATAGACAGGCTGCTTATTAATGACTGACTCAGGGAATCCAATCAAGATCGCTTACCACGCATACGGCACTAGCAATGGGTTCAACGTAAACGCGTTTCATTTTGCTTCTACGCAACACGAAGCAACAATATAATGTCTTCTCGTCTGCTACAAATTTTAGTCAACCACACAAAAATGTACTGATCAATGTTCAACATCATGATTAGGCTGGAATACCCATGCTGTACAATAACTATTTCTTTCGTTTAGCCTTTTCGGCTTATTGATAAACGGCACCTCTCAGGGGCCGTACTCATAGAGAATCTTACGTCTGAGTGCGCTAAATTAGTTACTCGCACTCAACTAAGTTTCCTGTGAAGCAGCTGAAGAGAGTATGTAGTCGATTGCGCATGCTCATTGTCATTGGTTTTTTTGCAGGGCTGACTGACCAGAGCATTTTGTTGTCAAAGTATTCATGGCTTTCCTGCCAATGCATTGTTTCGACATTTACCAGCAATTATACGGGCTTTGATTTGTTTGAAAACACAAACGACCTTTTTATTACAATAACGCTGATAGAAGATTATAATAATGACGTTCGGTACTGTTTGGAAATGTCCGATTTAATTAGATATCTTAGCGAGGACGACTTAATAACATAATTCTACCCACATCTCTTCACATAAGTGGAATTCTAAGCAGTAACCCCAATGATATTAAAAGCATTTATAGTGAAGCTGAGATTAAATGACCTTTATTACCTACATGATCTTTTGACAGCCGCTTTGACTCGAGATGAAGATCTGCCAAATATTCAACTCATTTCATTTGAAAATTCGTTCCTTTTGTGTGTTTATGAACTGTGTATAGTTAGGGTGATCCATAGCAAATTATGAGAATTTTTCTCTAATCAATCCATCGCATTAATACTTAGTAATGTAACGCATATCTTGTCTGAACAATTGTTGTGATCAGCCGTTGGTATGTACTTCTCTTAGTTAAATCAAGTTCAAGATATGTTAGCAGACATCTCCTAAAAATTATGTAGAATTATAACCTTTACTATCAGTTTTAATACATAGATAATATAGCATTGCTGCCATAGAATAATGATTATCATTAAACAATACCATTTGTTGTGATATACAATATACGGATGAGTTTACTCAAGTCCAGATATATTTCACCATTCACATGTATACGCAGCATTGCATACAGTCACTTCAAAAGTACAATAACCCCAATGGGAAATGATCAAAAGACCTAACTGGGTATGAATATATGGCAACGACAGAAAGTTATGCATTGGTTCACTCTGAAACATCTATCATTGTATCTCATGAATGATACCTATAGTTTTATCACACAATTATGTAATTTATCATGTGATCTGTAATTTCAAAAAGGTTAATACATAATAACAAAGAAACTCTCATGCCAGATGATAACAGTCATGATGCGGTTTGGACACGAGACATATTACCATATTTTATCAACCAAGAATATATAGTTATATCAGTTGATTCTGTACAATTAATCACTAAGCGTTTTGTAAGTTACATATGGCTTGACATCTGATATGTTCAGGTGGCCTGAAAACAAACAAGCACCAGGTGGATAAAGGTAATATGGTCATGGTAAAGGTGTTTTATGTTTGTGCTTATATACTAAGAGACGTGCGACAGACTCTATTGACATTTCTTGCATTTTTGTTGTTACATCCAGGACATCGGAGCTCAAATCCAGATACTTTTGCGTAGTTAGAAACAGCGACTCATGCCTGTCATATTCGGGCCTCAGCGTCATAAATATTTGTGTAATCATACCGGTAAGTCAACGTTCAAATAGGTTTCGCAGTGCATTGTTTCCTTTTATCCTTGGTAATAATTTTAAGGATTGTTGGGTTTAATTATTCCATTATCTTTTTATTATCCTCTTAATTAAAAAACTTTCTGCCTCTTTCAAGGAATCGTCAAAATGCTCAAAGTTGCTTACAATAATTCTGGTCGTGCTGTTTATGTGAAGCTTACTGTTTGGCGCGCTCGATCTAACAAACTTACGTAAGGTCGGTGGCGTAGTTAAGTTAAGTTCAGACAGGTAATTTACGGACCCAGGTGGGTCAAAGATACCATCAGTATCGAGTTTTGATATTTGTAGATCTTGGCGCCTAAAAGTAACAAAACGTTAAACGCTAAGTATCCATGGTACAGTTGCCGAGCAGATAACCAGACAACCTTGCTCCGGGTATATGGCTGGTCCCCTTTTTAATAAACTTGAAAAATGGTAATCATTGCCTTTAAGAATCATTGAGTTGAACTGGTTTTTTTTAGCGGGAATGACCATAAACTGTTTCTGGCAAACCAAATGTAATCACAAAAGGGACACATTGTTATTCAACATGCAGATGTACGTTATTTTTCCCGTAAATGCATCGTTACGTTGACTGTAAAATACATAACTAATAACCAGAATGAACAGGATCAGAGTACGTTCCTGAGGGCAAAAATATTCTATTGTGCAAGCTCACCGAGTTTGCCATGAGGACGATTAATATCCGATTAAGCCAACTGACCAGATATTTTGCAGTGAATTAAGAGCTTGAATATATAAAGGGTGCTGATAAACCCAACCATAGTCGGCATACGACTGTGTCTCTGCTCCGAATCTCTCTAGGCGTATCCCATTTTGCTGGCTATCATAGGTCGTCCATAGGATAAACGCTTATAGATATGAGGTATCGAAGGTATATATTTTAGCGATGGTAAGATAGAAATGAAGGAATTGACATTTGATTGGGCGGTGGTAAACCACAATGTTATCATTTCATACATTTAATGCTATTTTCTTTGACCTGCTCCTTATTTAATTCACAACCTTCTCTTGAAAACACTTTCAATACATTAAATGCAAATGCCTAAGAGCTTACATCAACGGAACAGATTAGTTTGCTAAAAGGGCTAAGTAAGTGCAATTTGTTTGCCTCTTTTCAACGTGACTAATGCATTAGCAACCTGTGACCAATGAATGGCGCATGAGTTTCCTGCATCTACCATATTTGCTGAATGATAATAAACTTGCATTATCATTAATATTGGTGCCTTTTGCCGGAATTGTGTTTGCAAATGTATAACCAGTGTCTTTCATTGTGATATTTTTTTGTATTCCTATTCACAACAACTGCGGCGAGAAATACCACTTGAAAGACATCATTGATTGGGATTACTGGTGGTATGGTTCAGCTTGTCAAAATCTATAATTTTTTTCAGGCTAAGCCAATATCATATTGATATTATATTGACGCAATAAATATTATAATTTAGTACATCTTGATGGGGTTTATCATTATAAAATGTGGCTGACCCTACTAGATCCCTTGCCAGAATGACGAGGAAATGATAATAAGTAGTGATGAGTATTTTGGGACTAATGGACCCGAACTAAATCCTGTCATGTTCAGCACTCATCGCGGAACATTTTCTGTCACTGGACTATAAGGACTTAACTGGTAAGTTCATACCACGCGTAAATCACGCATACATTTTTATTCCAACTCCATGATTGTCGCTGTAACAATAGTACATATTATTAGCAAAAGTAGTTGATTTGTTTGATAATTTTGTTATTAGCACCCTCTTTAAAGGTTTCAATGTACCCGCAAATCTAGCTGATGTAAAAGACTCGTTGGTGGGTGCTAGTAACATTGGTTGTTAACACATCCGAATAATTGAACCCACCCCTCGAAGATCTACGGTGATTAGCATAGTAAGTGGGACGCTCAAGCTTCAACCAGGGAATGTTGACTTTAAAGGATAGGTTTCTCGTGGGGCGCAAATGCCCTAATGTTAGCGTCGTGAAGGATGTGGACGTCGTTAACAGGAGACGGTTTAGGAGTAGAAGAACGTAATAAATCCTGGGCTTTCACCTATTTAAATTATATTTTAAATGCATCTGCTACTGATGACTCCAGCATGGCAACCTCGCACTGCGTTCGCTTCGACTGCCATGGTTACACTTCAGCGTCAGCTAGCAGACGACAGAGCCAGCTGGCCGATATGATAAATGTAAGCTAAACACACGTGTAGAACCTTTTGAAAACAAGGTACATGGCAGCAGTAGAAAACTACATACGAAAAAACAAACGTTCTCTGCGAGCGCAGCGACATTAATATCCTTCTTTCACATGATTCCGCTAGGCCCCCTCGTCAAATGGAAAATAAGATTTACATCACAGTTGAACAATACTAGATTTAAGGCATGTTAAAGGATACAGTTATCTTTAGCTGTGCTCTTCTAGTCAAGACTGGAAGGTGCGATGTGTAGACATCATGAGGGGGTGTAGAAGCGTAGAATAACAACATGTGTTGATGTACTTAGTTTATTCGGAAAGAAGAGTTATGGACAGCAGAAAGCGCCGGAAGTCTAGATGCTTGAGAAAGTGCCAACCGAGCTGCGATAGCCTGCATTGGATCTTGGCGTGCAGGTGGAAAGCTTCTGTCACCGTACATCAACTGTCACGTGTTTTATTCTTATGGCTGGATGGGTCTGGTAACAATTTGGTTGAGTGTATTGTTTCAACCAACTATTTGTACCGTATTTTAGAACCTTTCAAAAATTAACTTCCATATTATTGGTTCATATCAGTGTTCTGCGCAGAAGGATTAGAATTAGAGATAGATACTGTTAGAAGGTGAAGCAGAATGCAATAGAGTGGTATGATCAATTGTGTATATGCTTCGAGAGATGTTTCAACATAAATCACTTAAATAACTGCATAATATCAAACAGCGTCATTAGGCTGCCTTAGACTTTGCTTGATTCGAACGCAATGGAAGTTTTTATTAGAACAATGCACCCGATGGTATACTGATTATATTTCTACAGCTTGTTAGGGCGTAATAATTTCATCATCCACCACTAGGTAAGTACCCCATCGAGTCATCAATTAGCGGTCCACCTGCATTATGTATGAGCGGTACTACGCTATCTTGCGGTATAGCTTATTGTTACTCACTTCTAGCATACGGCTGCATAATGAAACCCGTCTGGCATAGTAGCTCATATTTCATCGTTGCACATAAACTAGTCTTCTATAGAAGCCTATGGCATACCGTTTTACTGTCCCGGGAGTCTATTCATGCTACAGTTCCCGCATAAAATGGTCACAGCTTAAAATTTATGGACTTCCGAGTTCGTACTACTGGGCGCGCAACTTGGCCATATAGCAAGCGTATCGTTCAATATGCAGCGACCGTGCGACCACGAGTATAATAAATGACTGCTTTGTAAATTGCTCTGTCAAACCAGCACATAAAAAGGCAATTTACATTGTACAGATGTTAACTTTTCGGCAAGCAGCACACTACGGTTCGCATTATCAATTATCTATACCCATGAGCAATCATGTGCAATATATTGTATGGTTATATAGCGGAGTAACAGCACATGAATAAAGCGAACGCATTTTAACTCCCAATGTCGTTTTATGTCCTGTCTTTGTTTCTTCATTAATCTCGTTTAGAGATCACAAACGTTCCCACATTTAATTGAGAGCATATAAACTTATGTGGCTTGATAAATTCGCAGACAAAAATCCATTATTTTATGTAAACCAACAGTTATTTAACCAGACCTATTTGGATGCAGATAGGCGAAGTGTTGAATTCAGGATAGACAATCATTTATTTGAAATGGCGATTCATAATAGCACTCGTATAGCTTGCTCAAACGTCACCGCCAACATGGTTCTTTCACATCAGTACTGTTATAAAAGAAAGACAAGCAGTCACGAAGCAATCAATAAATTGAAAAAGATTTAAGTCTTTGTTCAAGGCTTTATTATATTTTCCTGAAAAGTACGTTAACCAGGGCAATACTGGGAGCAATAAATTCCTCTTTTAAGAAAAAGGAGCACTGATTGCTTCATAGGATGCAGTCTTCTAGACTGCAAAAATATGTAGCTGTAACCTATTAGTCAACAGATAAATAGGGCATATTCCTATATATACTGACACTGATTAGAGCTCTGCCATTTTATATGGTGTGTCTTATAAAGAGCGAACACCTATTCTGGTCTAGAACAGGGATCTATCCTTGGTCAGTATGCTGGTTACCAGATTGTTTTGTGTTCGCAACTTAAACAAAACTCCTAGAAACGGGGATATTTTACGACAAAAAAAGGCTGCATCTAACTAATTAACGCACGGTCTGAGCTGTCTGGTACATGCAAAAATTTGTACATCGATGCATTTTGGTAACAAGAATCAGCGTAGCTGCTCGGTGATTCACTGCAAAGGTTGACTGTGGGTATATCAATTGTAGATAGCTTGCGATAATCTGGCAAGGGGGGCCCATAAATACTTGACCCAGGCTTTAACATTGTCTTTAAATCTTTCTCTTGCATAAGCAACACAGAATGGGCTTCTTAATGGACTCTCCCCTGCAGTATGAGCGATAGTTCATCATTAAGAGAGTGCGTGTCGGTGTGTTACTAAGTCTCGCACATGGTAAAATTAAGTAAAACTGGACATAATGTGACATTACAGCCCCAGTATTGCACATGTTGCCTGGTTCGTGTGCTCTGTTTTTATATACGTTATGGTATTAAAACCACACTAGAAACGGCAGCTGCAAAACGAGTACTATAAATTTACCACCAATTCATTAGTGAGCGTGCTACCCCTTGATTTTGAATATTGCGTGGTTACAGAAAATCTTCCATCATAACTGTACCGTTGATGGCCATGTTATAAATGGATGACATGTAGTATGCTATCAACACTTCAACGGTGTAGAATTGCAGACAGAAGGTAAGCGAATGCTGATGAGCGTGGGCTACAAATGACTACAGGTTGTCTTTTATATTCAGACAACCAAACGCATATTCCGAAGCATATTGCTCATCCGTGCTAAATAGTTATCTCACAAATGATCATCGAGGTAAAGGGGGAGTTGGGGGTGAGGGTAAGGGTCTGCTTATCATTTGCTTTTCTTGTGCTTGCATATACTTATAATGCCTACAGTTGTGAAGCTGTACTTGATGCTTTATGTATTGGTAATATATTTTCCGAATAGCTCCGTTTTAATCGAACACATCCTACATTCATATTTGCTGAAGTAGCCAGTTATATTGCATAAGTTGATCATAAATCAACATAAGTTACGGAGCGATTTGCGTAATGTAGAATTGCTTTGATGGACGTTTCTTTGCAGCCTAATGGTTTCATTCCAGGTCCCTGTTTAATGATGTATTGATTGCATCCCTCTTGATGATGCAGCCAAAATGCTAAATAGCTAGACATGTTTGCAATTGCTGGGTTGGATAGGGGTACATGTTACTATTTCTACATTAAATGAGTTTTCCATCGAAAGGTCAAATATCATTTCGCTTGTTTAATGCATGGAGGTAATGGTTTTTAACTTAATAATTAAATGCGCTATTTATCTATGTGTTGCAATTGTTATAATTCCTGAGATCGGGATCTGACAATTCAATACTCCGAAACACATTTGTACTCGTTTGGCGTTCACTATATGACCGAATGCTTACCCACTCGATTTATAATTATGGCTAGTCAAGTGTGTGTGTGATCTATAGGGCAATGAACGACCGAGCCAAATGTCTTGGAGAATTCGCGAGTTTCGAGTATATTCCACAGTGTGTCTTTCTGTGCGTCAGCAAGTGAGCAATATCGAGGGTTGCGTGTGCGATACTACAACGTCAATGATACACAGGGGACAGTATCAGTGCGATTGCAGTTTTATGCAATAGCGTTCTTCTGGCCAAACAATGGCTCGTGTTGAATTACCAACCGCTGGTTTATTCGCTATTCTGACAACAATATTAGTGCTTATGTTTGTTCTTGCTATGGTAATTGGAATCGTTCACATTACGGGCAATGGATATAACCATTACAATAGTCCTTGACAATTATTGCCATCTTGTGTTCACATTGGTTTTAAAATAATTGAGTGACTGTTTTATCGAAACTGCTCAATCAGATGGCCTCACGTGGAGCATTGGTGCATGCAGTCAATGGATAATGTTATCACATCATAACATTCATCTCTAAGAAATGGCCCATTGAACTAATTTACGAATAATCCAATATAACGTTGCTTAATTACCACCCACGCATCTAATATGTGTTGGCTGCAGATATCATGATTGGCTATATCCAAAGTCAGGAATTACCTTAATAAGGGCCCAACTCGCACAACTAATACCAAAACGTTTCAACATTTGTGAGGCTAGACCCTAAACTTTTGAGACAAGGTGCTGCTGCGTTCAGCGTGAATACTTCTGCTGTAGCATATTTGCGGTTGATATACTGACGAATATTATAATGATGACGTTTTGGTTACGTATCAGCAAACCACTGAATGCTACTCATATTCCATCATGTTATTACTTCATTATTTCCATTTGATTTCACTCTGTTTTTCTTGGGCAAATTACATTCATCTATATAGCCAATATTGGAGTTATTTACTGTCTTATATTTGGTGCATAATGCAAAAGTCACAACTGAAGTCGAGCTCGGGTGGCTTGTGTTATTCTTTGGCACCGACCAACGTGGAGAGGTAAAGGAAAGACTATTACGGGCCCGGGATGTCACCGACCGGCAATCGCCCGTCTTTCATATATAATGAGGTCCAATTCTTGGCCCGTTTATTGGCCGGTGATCGGCGGGCACTCGCCTGATGTCTGCCTACGTCCGTATAATACCCCTACGGTATCCGGCAGGGTGCCGGCCAATTCTTTTAGGCTCTACGACAGCCGGTCAGGCATCTGTAGTGTGCCTGTCGAGTGGTCCCGGGATCAACGGCCGCGATGTGGAAGATGATGTGTTCGACCCTGGTTGACACTTAAACAGCAAGCACGAAACCCTTTTGAATGAGATGATGTGGAAACATCAATAAGAATTTAGGGCCTTATTTAGAAAGCCCCTCCAATAAATCGGCCAATGCAAAGTTGGCCGGACGCTGGGCGTGGCCCCGCAAGCGTCGAAAAATACTCTGGTAGCTGCAAGTCCCTTGGGGGCCGAAAATGACTAGAAATCCGTCGCCAAGTACTCGCAAACCCATCGCATGCTAATTGTGAAGGAGTTATGGCATCGATTGTTGTGGCGACCGACTATTGATGCAGCTTCGATGGCGATTATTGCTCAATAAAAGTGTTGCCTAATAATTAAATTGCGAAGACAGGATATTTGTTCATTTCAGCTTATTCATCGGTATGATGATATTATTAACGAATATATGGCTTTTTGCGGAAGACATCCGAAGACACAGCTCATTAAGATAATGTCACAACAGGTGTGAATTATATAAGCGAAACGATAACAGTTTATATATATTACCATGCATTTCTTTCGGGGAAGGACACACACAATATATTTTATATATATATATATATATATATATATATATATATATATATATATATATATATATATATATATATACGTAGTGTTATGGCATATATACCATATACATATATGTTGCGTATATAATTTGCGAAGCAATCAAACATCATTAGCGTATTTCATAGATATGTTTAATAAAAATATACGACATTTGATGACCACAATTGATACATTAATCTTGTGTCAATGAAATCAAGCGGTGACTTATCATATTAAAGTTTAATGGTGTTAAAACTGAGTTCTGTTGATTGCACCACTTCTCTCATGAAACAAGATTTACAGATACAAGTAGGCAATGCAGTTATCCGACAATTCAAGCATGTGAGGAATCTAGGAGCAGTACTAATGGACATGGCAGCTCATGTAGCTGCGGTTAACACAGGGGGTAGTTTTCAATATCTGTCGCATCAGCAGGATCTGATGTCACTTGAGCAAGGACACCTGTGCTAAGGTCATCAACGCCCTGGTCACATCGCGCCTCGACTACCACAATGCTCTTATTATCTACCATCAGGACGCAACCATTACTCCACTTCAGAGAAGCCAGAACAGGGCTACGGACTACGGCAAAAGGGCGGCATCGCAATACAGAGGCTCTTATTCAAAGTGCGTGTTTGTCTGTACAAAGCACTACGGAATGAGTCATCTCGAACGTACACAACACCAGCCACCTAGGATTTTACCTAGATCAGTATCATCGCCCCTGCCACTCGATCTCCCATGGCTACTGCGTACTTCAACCGGCTTCCAAACGTGTTTAACCTAGAAGTTTACCAAGGGAATTCGTAAGTGTCTTACATGGTACAATTGCAGCAACAAATATCCAATATTATAATTGTTAGCTTATATAACAAATATTATAATTGTTAGCTTATATTAGCTGTCCAATGAATGATAATAGAGTAATCCAAATTCCTAAGAAGAATGCATCCGAATGTATTTAAAATCAACACACTAACCTCATTGCGATGTTCCTTTGTAAGGGTGTATATGAATCGATGCTATTCAAATAGTATGGAATGGCTAGGTATACAAAGATGGATCCACCATCTCATTAAAGAATTTATCCATTTTACTTCCTACCGGTTTGCATTCCTATGCGAAATAATGAAGTCTACATGGGGATGCTGAATGGATCTTCATTGAAATAGCAAACACAGAAATTATTTTAATAATCTTGTCAACTGTAGACCGGCTACATATGCTTTATATTTGATGTGAAAGTGGCGTGCAGATCAGCAAATATAAAGTTATATGTTGTTAAGCTAGCACCAGTTGCTCTTCCATGTTTCTCATCAGTTTAATGGGGAATTACTAGCAGAGATCCTCGTTGCTGTTGCTGTTTGGTCCACGACAAGCGTGAGACTGCAGATAAACGACTAGCTCTCAATCACTTCATTTGATCCAAACTGAAATATCAGTGTATCTAGTTTCTCATTAGTACATGTTAAACAGAAGGACACTATATAAGTGTTCGGGGCACATTCCGTGATTTAGTGCATTACCAACACGCTCCGCAAACAAGGCAATATTGGCTAATTTCACGTCACGTTCATCTAGCCATAATTTTCTATATGATCTTGCCCTTCATTTGTTGAAATAATTCCATCATAACCGTTAAAGTTGTTGCGAAAAAGGAAACGGCCTCTAAGATAATCTCTATATATGCTTTTGTGACGGCCTGATCTCAATGTTCAGTCAGTTGGTGATTTCTAACAATGAATTCAAAGCGTAGTGTATAATACAATGGAAAGGACCCTCAATATCAAAATCGCCAGAGTAAAATTGATATCTTGGGTTACTTGGATATTGCATTTACGAAGAGGCAAAGAAGTTCGAAGTACCTTCAAACCAACCCGAGCATCCAACAGAGTATATTATTGTCGTCTAAACACAGCACACTCCAATTGAGAAGCAGGCAAATGTTTGTAAAATGTAAGAGAAACGTTTGTCTCTAACTTGTTAGTCCGATTCAATACATACTACTTCCATGCCAAATATTCTGGCTCTGAAACCACCCATGCCTTGATGTTGCACTTTTGGAGCGGCGGTCAGATACGCGTATCTTAGACATTTGTCAGACAACATTCCATGGTGAAGCTTAGTTACATTTTGGAAAAGGAGAAAAATTACCCACGCCGTTTGAAAAGCAAGAAGGCATTACCCCTCACGCCGTGGATGCCAAGTTTATGGTCGTGTGATTGTCTAAGACGTGTGATCATTCAACGACAATTGCTTGGTTATTGTCAGTGGTTTGAGCTACTACACGAGCCGACCATCCACAAAGCCAAGTTTATGGCCATTGCTGATGCTTTTGTACAGTAGCTTTAAGTCGTTTGAGACACGTATGGGCCAATATAGATAGTAATTATAGGGCGTCTGTCGTGAGATATAGTGTTACGGACGTCACATTAACGCTTCCAGTTCTTTGTGCCTGGATTAACTAGCCAGTCAAGTCCAGCATTGATTTAAAAGCAAAAAATAGCTTGCTAAAAATAGCCACTAAAATGCGTATTAAATGTCATAATGCATTTATCAGAACTAAATAATGGTTACCACCTCATTTGTTTCCAATTTGGTACTAATGGGTACTTCCGCTTTCCCCGACAGTATTTTTTAGTTACAGTGTGTCACGTTGTCAAGTCAAATACCAAGTTTCCGTTAGGGAATAATACACAAAAACACAGGTCTCTGGTATTTTGTTTAAAAGAATCTGACCTTTATAAGATGTGAACAACTGGCATTAAAATGAACACTTCCCTAATTCTCCATATTAGCATATAAATTACACTTGGTTGGAGCGATCGATAATTTTCACCGACGTACAAATCGAATTGGATCCATAGAGTTACGCAAACAAAGAAGTAAATCTACACCACTAGACCAAAACAGACCCCTGCCATGACCGAAGTTGCTTAATATTTCTTCTTAATGCGATGCTGTAATATTATGTTGTGCATCTTATCTAAAGTTTCTACAGGGTGCTAATAGAACAGAGAGAGGAGCATGTGAGGTCATTAGTTGCTTGATCTGCCTCCATCAGTCCTCCATTTCTTCATCCAACCATGCATGGCAGTGCCATTATCATTCTTCTCAGTGGACAAAAAGCAGGCAAGAGCAATCTCTCTCACTCTCACCGTCAGGTGCCCCAGTGACAATATTTATGAGCCTTAGACTTGGGAGATGTTTTGCAGGATGGTCATTACCATCCGTCGCAGATATTTCAATTACAGCCATGGTGACATCACATTGAGGATGGTGGTTTAAACTAGACGAACCCAAATTCTGCTTTATTTCTGAGCAGGTCAGGGTCCACGCTTTATCACCTACCTAATCCTTATTCATCACCAGCGAACATCACGTACGAATCAGACATGATGTTTCCTATCATAACACATACTTATGTTCTAATTATGTTGATACATTATTGGGTGCGCTTACCACCAAATAGCTGATTCACATGAATACGCTCTCAGTTTTCTATGTTGGTCAACGTTCTAGGTTTTAAATAGTTGGCTGTAAGTCCAATAAACTCCGCCTATAGATAACATAAAGGTAATCAACGGTAACGTTGATCAACACTTAAATGTTGTATTGTACGGGGCTTCTTGAATGATTTCTTATGTTGATTAACTTTCATGTCACCGAGTGAATTCATTCCTCGTGCGGTAAAATGCATGAAATCATCAGCGATGAATAAAAAATATAGCCACTATACATTCAAATGGAGTTAATTGTCAGGAATGGAAGTCAATGCACCGAGCTCTAAGCATGAGGAAATTGAATGGCAGAATAAACCACGTGAGAGAGAGAGTATTAATCCCCTATCAGTCGTTTTTAATGTTATTCACATGGATAATTGCTATCCATACCTACAAAGTGTCTTAAGAGTAAGAAATGCTGTATGCAATCATTGACATACATGGATCGGAGGAATATATCTGCTGCTCTCGAAGGGACCTCACTCAAATATTACACAAAGACTAAATTGATAACTACAGCCTGTTCAGTATTAATAGTTGTTCGGGCGGGATGGAATCGTTATAAAGCTAGGTGGCAATGCTACGGAAACGCCCCTTGACACATGTCGTCCGGCCTACTATGCCAGCGCCCTTGATCCCACTCGCCAGTGCCATGATTTCGGGTTTGGTTCAGTCTCTCATCCTTAATTCACGATAACAGGTTTAATTTACGGCTCTTTGCTATTTGCTGTGCTGTCTGTGATATATGTCTTGTATTGCGTCGCAAGAATCATTATCCAAAAGGCTGATAGCCGGATTACAGGTCTGTAATTTTGATCGGCTGCAGAAAATACTGGAAATTAATCACGAATATTTCTCACAAGCCATCCAGTCAAAGCAATCTTACACCCTGAGCCATTTAATGGACCAATTAACAATGACGTTGATTTACTTTATTCATGAGGGATCACGCCTTAAAATGTATTCTTTCGTGACTATTAATATACACACCTTCAATAATGTGTCCACGCCCTCGATATTTCAGCCATGTCTTCATAAGACGATTCCATAGAAATCGCAGAGAAAGATTTTCCCTTTTGTCCCAGACTCCTGAAGCTAGTCAGGCGAGTTATTCCATCATTGACTCGTATACAGTATCCCAAAACGCTTTAAGAAAGGATATGTTGATAGGATTATTGCAGAGACAGAGGACCTAGCGTGACGCAGGTTTTATGAATATATATTCTTCGGTAATGATGCAGTTGTCAGAGTCATGGCTACTGAAAGGCGAGATTTGAGATAACTTGAGGCCAGATCGCGCGCTATTATATATATCGTATATATATATATTATAGATATATATCTATATATATATACGCTATAAGAGCCCTATAAGATATATATGATATATATATATATTATTATATATATATATATATATATATATATATATGCCGCCAGCGTCCTTTTGCTGATAGCAGGTGACCAGCGCGCATGCGCATCTGACTTGACGTCGGAGTGGTGAACAAAGTGGTCGGCTGTAGAACAAAATGGATCCGGAATATGATTTTAGCTATGAAGGCGATTGCATTTCTTGATTCGCTGAAAGTATTGAAGAGAATCACCCCGACATTCACTATGTATATATGGCGTCCTGCCTAATTGATTTGAGCCTTGGCGTTTAGTGAAGAGACAAAAGAACAACCTTGATTTGAATGGGATTTATGACAGCGCTGATCATCGAGCATGAGACAGAGGACCTAGCTTGATGCAGGTTTTATGAATAATATTCCTCAGTAATGATGATGTTGTCATATGCTTTTGACATGGCTACTGAAATGCCTCTGAATGATTTGAGATAACTTGAGAATATAGTGCAGATGGATGGACGATAGCCAAATTCCATAAAATATAGGCGCCACCATGACCAATGTATGTATATATGCAAACACCAGCGTCCTTTTGTATGTGACCACGCGGCCGCATATATGTATATGTATGCCTGCAAACACCAGTATGTCCTTTTGCTGAGCTGCAGGAACACCAGCGGCGCATGCGCATGATGTTTCTCTGACTTGATGATGGAGTGGTGCAACAAAGTGGTCAGATGTGTAGACACAATGGACCCGGAATATGATTTTATTGAATGATGAATCTATTTAGCAACTTCTGACAGCGCTGTCAGTGACTCACGACTCGGGGCATGAGTGAACATCTTTGCCAACTGGTTAGTATGTAGTATGTCTTATGTATGTATGTTGTATGTAATGTAATGTATGTATGTATCATGTATCCCATGTATGTATGTATGTATGTATGTATGTATGTATGTATGAGTATGTAATGTATGTATGTATGTAATGTAACAACATGAGTATCATAGTTAAATGTATGTATGTATGTACATGATCATACATTACA
Organism: Urechis unicinctus; assembly: GCA_034190875.2. NCBI lineage: Eukaryota > Metazoa > Annelida > Polychaeta > Xenopneusta > Urechidae > Urechis > Urechis unicinctus. Next base: position 29,883,579 of record CM067343.1, read on the forward strand.
TGTATATTTCTACAGGTATGATTTGTATGTATGTATTAGAGTTTTTAATCACATATTGTGTCCGTGATGGTGTGAGGTGCCTTGTCTAGGGACCCTTGTGTTGTGACATAATGTTGATATGAGGACTTGGTTCCATGTATGTATGTATATGTAGTGTTGCCTGCGTTCGCTATCCAGTAAATGAAAAACCAAACTGCTGAACCTGCGTTATGTATGTAATGTATGCGTTGATGTATGTATGGATGTAGTAGCGAGCTATTGTTAACTTGGCGATTTCGCTTTCGCAAAGTTACATAGATCAGTCGCTTTCGTGGCTATGTATGTATGTATGTATTTATGTATGTATGTGTGCATGTATGTATGTTTGTTTGTCTGTTTGTAAGCTCACTTTTTGGCACGGGATACAGGTCACAATTTTTTCCGAATTCATTTTGTTAAATGGCCCTATTAATTCACAGAATCCAGAGCGTTTATTTTGACCTTAACTGCACGCAAAGGACACAGTCATCGACAAAATTAAAAAAAACTGGTATCTCAAATAACTCTGTTATTATTGGTCGGATCGTTATATAATTTACATAATTTTGCAAACTTCTTATAAATAACTATTAGGACATCAAACCAACAGTTTTTCCAAGCGCCCCAGGTCGAAAAATCGTGGTATCGATCCAAATGTCGATAAAAGTTTCATGAATATTTTGAGCGCTAATAAAATTGTCACATCTTCTCTGCGACAGCTTAAGTCCCATCCTAATATTTCATGGATGTCGATTGCGTCATATCCGGTTACGAAAGCATCAGAGTTTTCAAAAAATGACACAAGTTCAATGGTCAAAATCAAAGTGTATGATGATTCGATTTTTAAAACGGTGCACATATTCTAAATGTGTAATGTAATTGTGAACTTTTTCTGAATATATGTAATTGTAAAAATGATGCATTGTTAAAATAATTCTAGCTGGTCGAACATTTCTGGTAAAAAAAATCCTTTAACTTTTTAATTTCGCAATTAATTAACTAATTTTCGTCCAGTTGTAAAAAATAACATTTTCTGAAAGCTGAATCAACTATCACCCTTTTATAATGAACATGTTTTATCGAAATATTCAACGTTTTTAAAGCGCGTTGAGTTGTAAAATGAATTTCAACAGGAACATTTTTCGTTCATAAAAATGCTGTCAGTTGTTGTCATGGACAGCGTCAATTGTATAGAGAAAATGTTATTAATGTCGATGACGTCACTTCCGGGTAAAAACGAATCGAATTTAAACCAGGACTGAAATCCGAAGTTAACGCGTCGTTTCTCCTTCGTCAATGGTTCTATTGTAAATTGGTTTCCACTCAAAGGAAGCCCATTTAATTATAAACATATCAATAAAATACCTTGTATTGCAAATTATCTAAAGTTTTCTTACACAGAACTACTGGGTTTTCACTGGTTGCACAGAGTTCGCCAATGCTCTCTGCTCGCCTCACTGGCACCGCCATCTTTATAGTATTCTCATTAACTAAGCTCAAAGAAAATTAGCGGCACAAAAATTGAAAAACAGTTGTAAAATGTTTGTGCAAAATGTGAACACCGCTTCTCGCATTAAAGTCGAACTCTCTATCGCTGCGACACTAGGTTCTGTGATTTCTTAGGTAACTTATGTTGTATATGAAAAAAGGTACTCTGTGAGCCAACAACGGATTTAACCCTCCTTGCAATACAACTTGGAGCTCTTCAGTATGATAATCCTCTGGATTACTCAACTGCACTGCGTTTTGCACTACCTCCTCTCTGGTGATGAAAATGGAAAATAAGTAGATAATGATGCTTCTGAACGTATCATACCTTTTTGAAGTAAAAAGGGAAATGCCTTTGGTTTAATCGGTAGGTACCGGGTCATTTCTCTCCTGTTATTCGCTGTATGGTAGTTTTTATTCCATCCAGGGTATCCCATTCTATTTTGAATCTTAACTTATTATATATAATTGTCAATTCTTGATATTTTTCGCAAGATTTTGAATCTAAACTTATTACATGTGATTGTCAATTCTGAATGTTTTTGTCATGATTAAAGCTAGAAGTTTATTTTTGCTTTGAGTTTGACCATTGACAGCTATGATTTACTCAATCCCATTGGAGTACTTTCTCATCATAACGATAAATTTGATCTCTTATAAAATCATCAATATATGTACGATGGTAATAAAAATTGGCTGAATTGTGAATGCCAAAATTTAGAATCCATAGTAAATTAGTCAATTATTGGCCGTGTTTGACATTTTTCAACATCCTGACCCAATTCGCCAAGTTCTCTCATGTATCCATGGGCCTCTTGTTTGTACTGTGATTTATATTGCTGACTTCTGATCTGCAATGGTATCTCTTGGTTGTTAATGGAGTAGACCAGCGTTGGGTAGTCTCGAAATTAAATATAATAAGGTCAATATTTTAATATATTCACCATCGCTATTTGTACTGGCTGCGAATCGATACGTTGGAGGTGGTTGGGTTTTCACGGTCCTCATTTCCACCTTGTGATGTGCCTATGAAAAAAATTGTTTTTTCAAAAGCAATGTTTTACACAATCATATTGGGATACCAAAGGTTTAACGGAGTAGATCATGCTGACTTGCATCAACCGATGGGTACTGGGTGGGTAGGGCATTACTGCTATGGTGAATAGTACTGTCACCCAGCTTCTACAGAAAATGTGATACTCATGTCCCCAGTAGAAATTGTATGAAAGCAGTCAATTTTTAATGATGAGGAGGTTGACATTTCTTTAATGCCAAACATGTACCATTATGGTCCACTTTTATCACTTATTAGTTATATATAATACAAACCTCACTGGGAGCCTATGTAACATATTAAAAACTCTGAAATCATACCGAGTCTGATCAGCTTGAGGTGATTGTGGTGCAGACGTTGCTATATCATCCGATGGCCTTCCTAGGTTTTCAATGTTCCAGACACCTTGCCAGAATGGCATGAATATCGAAATACACTGTGTCGGTCTTCGTGCGTCAGTACAGAGCATGCTTTCTTCATTTCTGTATTGTACTGCATTGCATAGTTATAACAATATTCGATTTTGCCATTTTATTGGCATGGAATTTGAATGAGACAAAAGATACAAAATTTAACTGATAAATCCGCCGTTCAAACAGTCCATTCGTTAGCGGGAAGCCGTATCTGGTCAAAGCCCGATTTTCCGTTTCTATTCGTACTCCATCGCTTCAATGTTTTTCATCCTGGCGGCATAAAATATCCTTCTCGTTGCAGAGGCTTGATCATACGTTATAGTAAACTACTCAGACTGACTTCATCGCATCAAATCCATACAATGGCAAGAGAGCATATATATATATATATAGAGTCAAAAACATAGATATACTGAGTCTAGATATCCGGAATAACCATTATATATATACCAAGTTATCAGAATGATGCAACAAGCTATTATATAGCATATCAAGCGCACTCTCTCTGATATACGCCACATAAAAAAACCCATCTGAATCAAAGAATCAAATCCATACATATATATATATATATATATATATTATATATATATATATATATCTATACATATATGTATATGTATATATATGTGTATATATATATATACACATATATGTAAATATATAAACACATATATATATATATATACACATATATATATACACACATATATATATATATATATATATATATAGATATATATATATATATATATATATATATATATATATATATATATATATATATATATATATATCTCTATATCCTCTCTATATCTCTATATATATATATCTCTCTCTATATCTATATATATATCTATATATATATCTATATATATATATATATATATATATATATACGGGTAACAGCCGGGCCTGCATCAAGTCTAGTTGCATCATGTTGATTCTGTTATCAGCCGCGTTAGCTAATGCCACAGGTATATTAGCGATGGGGATGGACACCGTGTTCTATTACGCGCTCCTTTGGTATTGTTTACTCAAAGACATCTTCATGCTATAACCTGCTGCAGCCAATCCATTCTGCATTTATACTCCTAAGAACAGGGACGATACCTACCCACATCGTTCCATGGTATGATGATAAGTTTAGAGAAGCATGTCTATTTATGTTTATCTCAGACAATGTAAAGCAAACGGAAGCATTTCACTTCATACTGAGTTATCGGCCATTCTGATTTCGTCAACTGCATCTGCATTGTTTGGTGTCAACATTCTATTTGCAAAAAGCGCTTCAGATGCGAATGGCCGCTTCGCATGGCCCCCTCTTGTCCTTGCCTTGGCTTCCAAGATTGGACTAAAACCTTGGTCTAAATAATTTTATCATAGCTCATCATGTGAAATATGTGTGTTTCAGTACAGATTATGTTGTATGCAAAAGGGAAATAATAGCGCTTGTCCATGATAAGATTTCGACATTATGAATAGCAGGAATTAAATCCGCACCACTGATCAGTGGATGAAGCCACTTCATCATGACGCAATGTTAAGTTTTGCAAAATGTGTGACCTAAGACCGTGTTAAGATGACACAGGGTACGAGGATGCGTTAGGAGCGCCAAGTTATTCTTATCAGTGTAGGCGGATAGGTCCACCACACATTGATGGCCAATGAGAGTGAAGTGTTTCAACTGCGCTGTGAAACCTAGATTCATCTATTCATTTTTATGGGAATAAATTTGTAAATTAATCCTCTATTATTGAGAAGTGACCCACGTTGACGACCATAATTTGTTGCCTCCATTGGAAGTTCAGGATGAGGCTGAATTCTTATATCGATCACTATTCCAGCGAGTTTTATCGTCATTAATTAAACATCAATCAAGAACACACACCAATGAACTTCTCATCAACTGGATAAGGTTGTAAATAAACGCAATGAGTTAAACATGAGTTCCTTGAGATTACATGATGACATATTTGTGATAACAGAAAGCTGTTGATGTGCGAAGCCATTAGAGCAACCAGCTTAATTAACAACTTATGGTACTCGTATTAAAGCCTGATACCAACGTGAGCAATAAATGATATGATTTTAACCTCGTTGTGAAGACAGAATACATCGTAAACAATTAACAATGCTACGATAAGCAGAAGTGCATTGCTCAGACAGCGTTAGAATAGGTTATAATCTGAAGATGAGTGTTTTCGTAGACATACAGCATTGCTGCATACAGGACAAACTGGTTGCTATATTCATGCATGGCCGTCTACATCTCGTGAACAACACACCACGCGATGTTTCAATAGTGAATGAGAACAGGTGCAGACAAATTACCATTTTTAAAGTGTCAGCACTCTATTGTACAGGATGAGCCAAGGATATTCCAAACTATATTTAATGATTTAATGCAATCAGCTTCGAAATAGTGCCGCTTATCGGTATTTGTAGAGATGGAGGTCCAAATGGTCCTGTTCCTTATCATCATTGATGCATTCATATCATTATTCGTGCATTCAAATGCTGTGGTTGGGGATTGGCTCTGATGTTTTGTCGTGGATTAATCATGACATGTTTGAATTGTGGTCTTTGAATGTTTTGTGAGGTTATGTACGGGATCAAAAAACTTCACAACATCCTACGGCCCCGCATGGGCCAGCGCGACATGCCTCGTTGGGCCACATGGACTTGCATAGTTTTGGCCCGAATGGGGCCTGTAGACAGCCTGTAGAAAGCCCGTAAGTCTCATGTGACCGAGAATTTACCTATTAGATAAATGGTTATTCTTGTTATTAAATCCCAGATTCACTCACTTTACATAAAGCGCATTTGGTTTTCTTGATTCAACTAAATTAGTCCTGTCACCTTATCCAGCACCGACTCCAGCGCCATCCTGAAGGGGTTTGCGAAAGCTTTAGTGTAATATTTACATTGAGGGTTTCTAACTTCATTTTGTTCACAGGTACACATTCTCATGGATAAGTAGCGCGTCAATACAAGAGGTGTGTGTGTGTAAAGGAGAACGAGTATTCTCATATATAGACAGGTAATCCTGATTACGATACTCAGTCCGATTAAGTCCAATATCAGGATGCACCACACGAAGGCTCGGTATGCTTAAGGCGCTAACACGGTCATTCTAAAGGTCAAGTGTTATGTGGCTACGTGGGAGTAATGTAGATCTATCGTAAGGCGCATGATATTTAGTCAACAGCACATGAGTCATTGACTGGGTGCAATTTGATGTCAAAAATAAGCCAATCATATTGACGCAATATGTAATAAGAAATAGGTTAAGACATCTCAATACTCTCACTAATTCTGAAACGCCATATAATCTGTGGTCTCTGCCGCAAAAGAACCACAGCAATTTAAGTGATGCATATTATACACACAGACCGAACATGCATGATGACATTCCGAACGGATATAACGTCATACAGACAAGCGTGATGTTCTGTGAAACGTAGGTTATGTCATGCCGTTCATACACGGCGTCATACAGAACATGCATGGTAATAGGCCGATCATACATGGTGTCATGCAAACCATGCATGAGTTTGCACATGTGTATATGAGTGTAAACCTGGCCGATTCATCCTAAGGCTGACTAGGGCCTTGCCATGGGTCAAAACATCACGGGGTGTAAATATACATATATAAGTATAAACACACTTGTAAACCTCTTCATATACATATATACATAGATATATATATATATATATATATATATATATATATATATATATATATATATATATATATATATATATATATATATATATATATATATATATATATATATATATATATATATATATATATATATATATATATATATATATATCATCCTTTCAACACATCCGATATAATATCGCCGGCAAATGGTATTGCCTTAGCTCTCTCGGGTCAAGGTGAGAGGCTTGTACAAACACGACATTCGATCCGACTGTGGATCTGTAGGGCTATTTTAAGCGTCTTTCAGTCATGAGACATTCGATCCGTCAGGATTGCTCGACTCAATGTTGACGCATCAAACAACGTACCCGGAGTTGACCTTTGCGAAATTGAGTAATCAGATCGCCATCATGATTTAAGGCAATGAGGCTTCTTGATAGTTGACGGGGCACTCTCCAAATTATGAAACACAATATCAAATACTTACACAAATACAATGCATTGGTTCGCCGTTTTAACAGTAGATATTCAGTTATAAACATTGATTGATGAGTAGGACACGCGAAATTTACTTTGAGGAATGAACGTTACCAGCACATTGTCCGCATTAAAGAGTGGTATCACCAAGACGACATTCGGTACAGATAGAGGGTTGACCGTTATACATAGCGATAAGTAGGCCTACAGGCAGTTCAGCGTTGAGGTTCATTCTGATGTCACCTTCGTTTGTCAGTGCTATTGTATTGTTGGCGATGGAGCTATTTGGAATCGACGTGCCTCTATGGCTTCTCCTCTTGTTGGGTGTTCTCTTTACTTACTACAAGTATGCAACGGCGCTTTTTGGTACGTTTAGGAATTCTCCCGGTCTCAAAGGCCCCAAGCCGTGGCCAGTTGTTGGGACAATGGTACCGACGATGACGAGGGGGATGGCCGCCCATGACAAGGAACTTGTTGAGAAATACGGTAAAGTTGTGCCGCATTTTCTAGGCAGACGCCCAGCGCTGTTAGTTGCAGATGGTGACATGCTGGAGGAAATTCTCATCAAACACTTCTCCAATTTCAGCGACAGAATGAGCTTTGATATGCCTCCACCTATGGATAGCATGCTGACAATGTTAACAGGTGAGCAATGGAAACATGTCCGTAATATGGTGACTCCCACATTCAGTCCTGCCAAGATGAGACAAATGAATAACTCCATCAACCGATGCTGTCAAGTGTTGGCGACGAACTTGAAGAAGACCGGTGGAGTTGTAGATGTGAGGGAATGCATGGGAGCCTTCACCATGGACCTCATAGCGAGTACTGCGTTTGGTCTTGATATCGACTCACAGTCGGACCCAGATAATCCATTCGTGACCAATGCCAAAAAAGCATTTGTAGACGACTTTAAAAGCCCTGCATTAATAATAATCTTTTTCTTCCCATTCATGTCCAAATTCTTGGACAGGTTAGGTATATCTATTATGCCAAAAAGTTCAGTCAATTTTTTCGTACAAATCATTGAGAAAGCATTGGCTCAGCGCACCAAGGGAGACAACAGTAGAACGGACTTCGTACAGTTAATGATCAATGCCCAACAGGATGAGGATCTCGGCAGCTCACAGGACGATAAAGCCGACAACACCAGACGAAGACTAACGCATAATGAGGTACTGGGTCAAGGTTTCATCTTCTTTCTTGCTGGTTTTGACACCGTCGCCAACGCATGCTCCCTAGTTCTGTACTGCTTAGCGACTAATCCACACACCCAAGACAAATTACTTGAAGAGATTGAGGACACGTTGAAGAAGGATAACGAACCAACCTACGACTCGGTGCAAAAGATGAAATACTTAGACATGGTTGTGAGCGAGACACTTAGATTGCACACACCAGTTGCGCGTGTCGATCGCATGACCAAGAATGACATCACATTAAACGGTGTTTTCATTCCAAAGGATGTAGTTATTAATATACCAATGGACTACCTCCATCACGACCCTGAGGTATACCCCGACCCTGACCAATTTGACCCTGAAAGGTTCACTGAAGAGGCCAAGTCGAAACGGAACCCTATCTACTACCAGCCCTTTGGTATGGGTCCTCGACACTGCGTTGCCATTCGTCTAGCTCTGTTGGAAGTCAAGATGTCAATTGTCAACCTCCTGGGCCATTTCAGCATCCACACCTGTGCTGAGACCGACATACCTGTTAAACGGAACCTCGTTAATGGCAGACCAAAAGGATTGAAGCTTGAGTTTAAAGCTAGAGGCTGATTTTTGTCAGCTCATTAACATTTTTTTGCTTCTAATGATTTCAAACAACAAAGCAAATCATCAGTAACGACCAAAATTCCTGTTGCATGTATTAACAATTTTTCTTTAGCGAATAATATTTCTTTCCTTACCAGTGAATATATATAGTGACGGTTTTTACCATGGATCATATATGTCGAGAAAAAGACATGAGAATGTCAGCCATCAACAAATGTCATACAGCCACTGATACCATGCAGAGCAAGTTATATTCGTCTGAGGTATATTTGTCAAGGTATATTCGTCTAGGTGAACATATGGCTTACTTTGTGGTATAAAGGGAGGGGATTAGTTCTCGTGAAATAAGCTTTCTTCTCATAAGTCTCTTTTCGTCATTGCACCCAAACACTGATAAATGAGACACTTCACTGCATCTATTTCATTTCGTATACATATCTTAAGCGTTTGACACAGTGATTTTATTTTGACACAGTGTCTTTTAACGCATTCCTTGGTAATGTTTACTCAACGACAGTTTGATGCAAATACCTGCTACCGCCGATTGGAACTACGATCCATTCTTCCTTTATACGGCTGAGAACGGGGACAAATGTTTGCATGGTATAATGACAAGTTGATTAATCCGCCATTCTGATTGGCCATCTGCATCTGTTTTCTTTGTCGTCAACATTCTATCTGCGTAAAAAAGCGCTTCAGGTGCAAATGGCCACTCTGCATGCCTCCCCCAAGCCCATGCCCTCGGCTTCCAAGGTTGTACTAAAACCTTGGTCTAATTAATTTCATCATAGCTCATCATATGAAATATTCGCATTTCAGTACAGATTCGTTATGTGCAAAGGAGAAATAATAGCGTTGATCCATAATAAGAATTCGACATTATGGCGGGAATTAAAACCACACAGCAGAACACTTTTATCGTGACTCATTTTTGCAAAAGGCGTGAGCTTAGACCATGTTCAGATGACACAGGGTACGAGGATCCGTTAGAAGTCATTCTTATAAGTGTGGGCGGAGAGATCCACCGCACATTGATGGCCTCTGAGGATGAAGTGTTCAATGTTTAATGTGCGCCATGAGACCTAGAATCATCTATTAATTTTTATAAGAATTAATAAGTAAATTCGATCCTTTGCTATTGAGACGTTTCGTACGTTGACGACAATGACTTTTTGTTTCTTTTGGGAGTTCATGAATAGGCTGATCAAAATAATTCAACAATTTCATGGTTGGCCATGGTTGAATGCAATATAAATGTATACTCAATTCTTTATTTCAATTAATATTCCCTTATCGTTATAAATTACACTTCAATCAAGAACATACGCTGATAGACGGGATTTGGCTATGAAAAAAAATGAAGTTAAACATAATTCCTTGATATTACATGATGACTCATCTGTGCGCATGCGATAACCAAACTCTGCATTGGAAAATAACAAACAACTTACCCTTAAATAATGGGGGAATTACTGATGTACGAAGCAACCTGCTGAATAAATAGCTAATGGTACTCGTACTAAAGCCTGATACCAATATTGAATAAATGTTTTCCTGATTTGATTTTAGCCTCGTAACCAAATCGAATGGGTTTCCGGATATATCGTAAGCAATTAACACTGCCACGATAAACAAAAGTACACTGATCAGACAGCATTCGAATAGGTTATAACCTAAAGGTTGTATTGCCGGGAGATCGCACAAATGTGTTATAATACTATTCTGGCTCATACGTTCTTAAAAAGCCTCCCCCCACTAAATTGTCAGTACGAGAGCCCGGGTTACATCACACCACTCTTTGGGAGGGGTGTAACCCTGATTGTAGCAATCCTCACAGCAAGCGAGTTCACCCTCTAAGTGGACTCGTCGTGTCACGTGGGGATTGTTTTAGCCTAGCCTATCGCGAGACCATTCATAAGGAGTCCAGATGGGTAAGTCATGGAGATCACCTAGTCAGAGAAACGATTCGGACCGTGAGATTCCAGGGAGCTGCATTTATGTAAGATAAATAAACCAAATAAGCAACTCTTCTCCAGGACTCGCGTTAATTTCCTCTGATTAGTCCCCACTCCAGCAACTACAGGCAGTGAGTCACAGTAACGAAGAGCGTGCATTAGCAAGAAAGGCTAAGAAATACTAGCTTACATTTGGTGTGAGAGTCCGTGAAGTTGGCAACTTCCACTGTTGTCAGCGTACACATTTTCCCGACGCTTACACGCTCTTACGTTAGTGAAGAAAGCTGACAATTGCTTCACACGCCGAGAGAAGAGACACAAGGCCGCATCTACGACGCGATCATGATCCAGGGCAACAGCAGCGTACACCGGCCTCTTCCACTCGACTCAACTAAGGCGTACTAGCGACCTGGCGCTATCAAGACATCGGAGATGACGACCACATACCCCCCTTTCAACTTCTTCCATAGTAAGTACCTGACTCATAGTTTATATTAAAATGAGTTGACGGTAAAATTAGTATTGCTCATTTGGACCTTCCGTCGCGCATAAGTACCTCCTCCACACAAAACACCCCTCCCGCTATCGCCTTAATTTTAACCTCCCGCATCGGACAAGCCTTATGCAAGGACGGGGAAACGAGAAATGTGTTAAATTATTCGAGGTCAAATATCCTCCATATACAAATTAAGTATTAATGGCGAACAATATGAGTGGGTCTTCGAGGAGGCAAGTATGTGGCGCAGAAGGTGAACATTACCAATTTTGAAACAACGAATTATGTCTACCTAGCCTCATTGATTCATTTTCATAGTATTCTTCGTTGATATTTCCCTTTTTCAGAATATTTTCCAACCAATGTCACATTATTTTTAGCCATATTCTATCTTTTCAGAACAGGACGCCTATATTCATTTTATATACATAACCATTTTTTCGCGCAATTATTTCACACAACCTTCACACAAACTTCACACACATATTTCTTTCCTTATTCCAACCTTACAACATTTTACTAACAATACGATCTCAGCCACGTGTCAAACGCATTCAAACGCATTTACCTGACGGTTAGACAAATTCAAATAATTAAAGCTTAAGTGTCAAAGATAACAAAGCCGTGAAATTCAAATGTTTATCAGTCCAATTTAAGGTTTTAACAGTCGGCCCGTATACCCAGGGTTGTTTAACTACTTTAGCAAACATGCTGCACACAGACATTCACACAGATAAAAGACCCTCATTTGTGCGTCCACCAATTATCAAGGATTAAAGACTCCATTGTAATTGCAACAAACACGGCGTCTCTGAGGCCCAAGCTGCCACCCTTTAATTGCACCTAATTTAAGTCTCAAGGCAGTCTTCAAAGTGACATAAACATTTGATGCTAAATTTCACGCATCTTTTGCCGCCACACGAAATCCAGTAAACTGTGAGTCCAGGTTAAATTATAAGAAGACTTTTAAAACTTGTCTTCTTCCACGCAGCGCAAACTTGATACAATGATATCATCAATTATACACACAATTATTTTTCCTGTATGTCTGCAGATAATAAGACACAATCTTACAATAAGTGAAGTCAAATGCGCTATTATCGCACCGTCTGGCATATCATGCGGACACGCGTAAAATTAGCGACCTTTTATGTTACACATGACCCATAACGCTAATCTTATTATATACAAGTATATGCGGGGTATAATCTCATGAAGGAATCTGGAGCTTAGGGAAGACGTACGTATTTATCAAATAATTAATGGAGATGTATCGTAAACATTTTATTCTCAATACAAATATATATGAGTCGTTTATATTGATCTTCTCCCGCACGTACAACACATACAATTAAAGTGTCACATCGTTGTGTATCCGAACTTACATGTTAGATAGTGGCCATGTGCAACATTTATATTCTTTGAGGCATAACTATTCTAAACAGTCTCACAGCAGCATAGTTTTCTTAAATACTATCTTTTGCAATAACCATCAATCATTTACAGGCACTCAAATCACTTTATGCAAAGTTATACACAATCCTCCAACACACCTCACACTTTTCTTTGCATGATACCCCAATATTCATTTTAAGAGATGTTAAAATATTACACATAAGTTACATACTCACTCAAACTTACACATCGAACACTCATGTTTTAATACGTCCTACATTACCCATAATCAAGACACACTGATCACTGCCGTAAGTTCATTTGTTCCCAGGTATATTTACGCCATACAAGAGGGGTCGCAGGTTGATCAAGTGAGAAATCTTTGAACGTTAGGTATCCAAGGTACGGTTAACATGCATACAACCAGACAAACTCGCTCCGAGATCGTGGCTGGAACCTCTTTTTAATACAATTTAGAAAAGAAAGGGAATCATATCCATAAAGAATCATCGAGTTCAACTGTTTTTTAACGGAAATTACCATCAATTGGTTCTGGCCAAACAAATGCACAAGAATGTGTCTCCGCGCTGTACCTCTAAGTGTATTCCATTTTGTTTGCGATCATAAATCACTCATAGGATAAATGCTTATAGATATATGGCATGGAAGGCATATTTTGTCAGCGATGGTAAGGAAGCAATTAATGAATGTGCATTTGATTGGGCGGTGGTAAAGCAAAATGTTATCATTTCAAAAGGTTTATGCTATTTTCGTTGACCTGCCCCTTATTTATTTTACGATAACAATACTTGCAATGCGTTAAATGTAATTCCCTAAAAGCTTTTATCAAAGGCAACAAACTAGTTTGCTATAAAGGGCTAAGTAAGTGCAATCCTCTTTTCAACGTGACTTATGCATGATCAACCTGCGACCAATAAATGGCGCATGGGTTTCCTGCAGCTACCATATATTCGCTAAATGATCATAAACTTGTAATATCGTTAATATTAGTGCCTATTTGCCGGGATTGCGTTTACAAATGGCGTAAGTAACCAGAGATAGCGACTTTCATTGTGATATTCATGTGTTCCTATTCACCATAACTGCGATGAGAATGCCACATGAATGCAACATCATTGATTAGGATTACTGGTGGTATGGTTGATATGGGGTTCCGGGGAGCTGCCATAGCTTGTATAATCAGCTTGTCACCATCTATGATATTTACAGGTTGCATAAGCTTAAATATTTTCGCCCGCTTCATATTGATATTATATAGGTCCAATAAATATTCTTATCAAATTCGGCTGAACCTAATGGATTACTTGTCGAAAAGACCAGGCAATGATAATAAGTAGAGGTTAGTAGTTTAGGACTTAGCCAAAACTAAATCCTGCCATAGATGCTATATGATATCATGTGCCAATTAGCTTTTGATTTAAAAAAAGGTTAGTACCCCAACGATTCATCAATTAGCTGTCCACCTGCATTATATATGAGCGGTACTACGCTGTCTTGCGGAATACTATATCGTAATTCACTTACGCATCACGCATACGGCTGCATTAGCGGATATGTTATTGTTTTGCATAAACTTGACTATCTTCTATGAAAGACCATGCCATACTGTTTTATTACCCCAGAAGCCTGTTTATGCTACAGTTTGTGCATAAAATGGTCACAGCTTGAAAATAATGGACTTCAGGGTTCGTGCTACTGGCCGCGCCACTGGGCCAGATAGCAAGCGTTTCGTTCAATATGCAGCAAGGGTGCGACCTTGAGTAAAGTAAATGATTGCTTTGCAATTTGCATTTGTCAAACCAGCACCGAAAAAAGCAATTTACATTGTTCACATGTTACCTGTTTGGCAAACAGCATTTATTTGAAATGGAGATTCATACTAGCACTCTTATATCTGGCTCAAATGTTTCCGCCAAAATGGTTCTTTCATCGTTTCACCTTAGATAACAATACATCGGTACTGTTATGGACGAAAAACAAGCGGTCCCGAAAAAATCAATAAATTGAATCTAAATGAAGCCTATGTTCTTGGCTTTATTATCTTTCCCTGAAGAAGTACGTTAAACAGGGCCATATTGGGAACAATAAACTCCTCCTTTGAAAAAGGACCACTTGCTTCGAATATAGATTCCTGTCATAGGATGCAGCCAGATTGCAAACATATGCAGCTGTAACGTATTATTCAACAGATAAACAGGCCATATTCCTATATTTACTGACACTGATTAGAGCTTATATTGTGTGAACACCTATTCGGGTGTCGAACGAGGATCGTTCTTTGGTCAGTAGGCAGGTTACCAGATTGTTTTGTATTCGCAACTTAAAAATAACTTCTAGAAACGGAAATAATTTACGACACAAAACAGGATGTATCTAACTGATCAACACATGGTCTGAGCTGTCTGGTACATGTCAAATAATTGCACATCATAGCATTTTGGTAACAAGAATCAACGCAGCTGCTTGGTGATTCGCTTCAAAGGTTGATTGTGGGTATATCAATTGTAGATAGCTTGCGATGATCTGGCAAGGGGGGCCCATAAATACTTGACCCAGGCTTTAACATTGTCTTTAAATCTTACTCTTACATAAATAACACAGAATCGGCTTCTTAATGGACTCTCCTCTGCAGCATGAGCGAAAGTTCATTATTTATAGAAAAGTCGGTGTGTTACTTAATCTCTAGTGTGTGAAGTTAATCAATATGGGTAAATTAAACACAATTTTACAGCTCAGATGCATGCACAAGCAACCGTACCCGTATCTCACAGAAAGAAGAGAATACTGCAAGCAAACACTCGCTTATGTTTCTTAATCTTATGTGCGTGATTCAATATAAAGATTGCTTCGCCGGAATATTTTCAGATCCAACAAGCCGCAAACATGGTAAAATTAAGTAAAACTGGACAGAGTGTGACATCACAGCCACAGTATTGCACATGTCGCCTGGCTCGTGTGCTGTGTTTTTATACACTTTATGGTATTAAAACTACACCAGAAATGGCCGCTACAAAACGAGCACCATAAATGCTGCCCCAATTCATAAATGAGCGTGCTACCCCTTGATTTTAATTATTGCCTGGTTACAGACGATCTTTCCTCGTAACCGCACCTTTGATGGCCTAGTTATTAATGGCTGACACGTAGTATGCAATCAACACTTCAACGGTGTGGAATCGCAGACAAGAAGGTAAGCGAATGCTGATGAGCTTAGGCTACAAATGACTACAGGACGTCTTTTGTATTCAGACAACCAAACGCAAATTCCCAGGCATTTGCTCGCCCGCATTGAATAGTTCTCTCGCAAAGGTACATCGAGGTGAAGGGGATAGGGGGGGGGCTGCTGACCTCTTGCTTTTCTTGTGCCTGCATCTACTTTGAATACCTACAATTGTGAAGCTGGAATTGATGCTTTATGTTGTTTATATGACAGGGTCTAACTCATCTGAATTGCAGCATTAATAATAGATTTTCCGAAAAAACCCGTTTTAATCGCACACATCCCACACTTATATTATAAGTGACCAATTATATTGCAATTATGTTACAGAGCGGTTTGCGTATTTTAGAATGGTTTTGGTGGACCTTCCTTGCGGCCTGTTTGTCTCACTCCAGGTCCCTGAGCGCATGTTCAATAATGTATTGATCGCAACCCACTTGATGATGCAGCCCACATGCTAATTAGTTAGACATGTTTGCAACCGCAGGGTTGGATAGGGGTACTTGCTCCTATGTCCATATTAAATGAGTTGCACATCGATAAGTAACATATCATTTCGACTCACCTTAATGAATTGCATGATGCAATTGCAGGGAGGTTATGGTTATTAACTGAATAGTCAAATGCGCCAATTATCTATTTGTTGCAATTGTTATAATTTCTAAGATCGGGATCTGACAATTCATTACTCGGAAACACATTTGTACTCGGTTGGCGATCACTATATGACCGAACATCTGTACAATAATAAGCTAATGCATGTATGAGTTTCCCACATGCATCAACGTGGCTTTTAGCAGACGAATGTTTACCCACTCAATTTATAATGATAGCTCATCATGTGCCTGCGTTAATCTTTTGGTTAAGGAACTGCCAACTAAATATCTTCGAGGTATTGCGAGTTCCGAATAACACTAATATAGAAAGAATGGCCGGTTTAATTTTGCTACTGCGGTCGGTTCAGTCACCGTTCGTCTTGCCGAGCATATCAATGTCTTCTTCAAAGCCAAAACTTTACACCGAAAGCCTATAATGATGGCATGAAGTGCATATACAAAATCGATGTTGATGGATGAGGAGGCTTATGATGCTTAGACAACACCCGTGTTATACTCAAACTTCAACAAATGCGGAGATTAGATCAACATAAATGCTAGCCCAGAATAGATTAACTGGGGACAAGCTATTACGAATTATCCATTCTTTGTTATTTTGAGAGAGTGGGGGCAGCGTGACAGACGTGATGCACATTAAGGTCCAATGGCACATGTCTCATGGACAAATTTGATCATGCTTCCATGTGAATTGACCGCATAGTATTTCTTCTTCTTCAACAAAGGTTGCATAATATTACGATGCATCCCGTTTCATAAAGATTGTATAACATTTAATTATGTCTGATGTATTTGCTCGTGTCACCAGTTCATGTTACAGTAGTGATTTATTTCCAAATGAAAAGAACATGCAGGAAAGACGTGATACATATATTGCATTTGGACCGCGGAAACGGCGTTACATGTCAAGTTGGTCCGTTCAGCTCAGCACATCAGCGTTCAGGCTAAGTCAAAGTAATTACCGTTATGATTAAATGTCGATTCACTGGACATACTGCTGTTACCTATAAGTAGACCTCGCAATACCTTTTAGGCTAGTGTCGTCATATATTATGTATGATGATAAGTGAGTATTATAGTGTTGCTTACGTTGGCCTCTTTTCTAACGCGAATAATGTGCGCTTTAAGTGCAGTTAAGTCATTTTTCCTTTATGCAATCTTGCTGTCTAGTTAGATACTGCACGGTTACAATTTATGCTTGTGTGAGAGATTATATAGCCTTTCTTTTGATGTGGCACTCGGCGAGAAAACCATTGTGCGTCCTTTTGGGGAATGTGATATAACTAAGGTTCGGTTGGTGCTTATGTTTCCTCTTGCGATTGTAATTGCCATTACAATTATTGGCATCTTATGTTTACATTGGTCTTAAGATATTCAAGTGGCTGTATTATCGAAGCTGTTCAGTCAGATGGTTTCATGTGGAGCAATGGTACAAGCAGTCAATGGATTATGTTACCACATCATTACATTCATCTCTTAGAAATGGCCCACTGAAAATAATACACGAATAAACCAATATAACATTTAGTAATTGCCACCCGCGCATCTATTATGTGTTTGCTGTGAACATCATGATTTGCTACTGCCAAAGTCAAGGATTGTGTTATCAAAGAGCTCAACTCGCACAACTGATACCAAAATCGTATCAACATTTTGTGAGGCTAGACGTTATGCATATTGAGACACATCAGCTCTAGCTTAATTGCGATTAATATGCTGACGAATATTTTAATGACGACTTGGATGACATATCAGCAAATCACTGAATGCTGTTCATATTCCATCATGTTATTACTTCATTATTTCCATTTGATTTCTTGGGCAAATTACATTCATCTATATAGCCAATACTGGAGCTTATTACGGTCATATATTTGGTGCATAATGCATAAGTCACCATCGAAGTTGAGCCCTGGTGCCGTGTGCAATTTCTAGGCACTGACCGGTGTTGAGAGGTAAGGGAAAGACAATGACGGGCCCGTGTGCTTAAAACCTGCGTCGTCGATAGAACAGCGTATCAACACAATAATTATATCAGTCTATTCAGAAAGCCTGACGGTTGGTAGATGAACAGGAGGTTGGGCAGGACAGTTGCTCAATGAATACGGTTGGCCACACGACAGAAAGGGAGACAGCAGAAATAATATAATCCTATATGTTGTTCAAGCCACGCGGCGTATGGTGAGATGAAAGGAACCTAAATATTCAAATTAAGCGAGACAAGAATGTCACCACAGTAATGGGTGGTTGTGTTGTTTGTGGACTAGGTTACATCAGATAAACATGACGTGATTAAATGAATCAAATAAATGAGTGAATATCAAATATTTCATTGCTTAACATGTTTTATCAGAATACGGCGAGGCCCGAATCATTTTTTCGGATATTAGATTAAAATTATAAATTTGTCGTTGATTGCTCATGAGATAACACCTGCTACGTAACCGGTGCGGAGAAA
This sequence comes from Urechis unicinctus, assembly GCA_034190875.2. Lineage (NCBI taxonomy): Eukaryota > Metazoa > Annelida > Polychaeta > Xenopneusta > Urechidae > Urechis > Urechis unicinctus. Next base: position 29,902,641 of record CM067343.1, read on the forward strand.
TGGCCCTGCATGACTCGCTCATTTGGCCAAACTCCAGAAATTCATATTCATAGTTATCGATCATAACGTGTCACTGATTCGTGTCAAATATCCCCTGAAACAATAATGCCTTGTAGGATATAATGATGCGAAGCACCCAACCCTCTAACTTATATCCGATACCTTCGTGCTAAGCTGGCACCAGTTATTCTACCGCTTTCCTTATCAGTTTAATGGGAGATTACCACCACAGATCCTCGTTGCTGTCGCTGTTTGGTCCACGGCAAGCGTGAGACCGGATCAAATGAAGTGATTAAAAGCTAATCGTTCATTTGCAAACTTATATATCAGTGTATCTAGTTTCGCATTTGCACATGATAAACATAAGGACACAAGGCGAGGGTTCGGGGCACATATTTTTTTATTCCGAATTTACGCTTTTTTAATGACTCTATTAATTCGCAGAATACCATAGATTTTATTTTGACCCTGATCGCAGACAAAGGTCACAGTCATCGAAAAGTGCAAAATATGTTTCAGGATAAAAAATGCAATCAATTCATTGAATTGCCAAATTGATAGCAAGCATTTAACCCAGATAAATGAAATATGATACAAGGAAATAATATGCGCACTTAGATACTAGATATATCCACCATCCATTTGCATTGACATAACATAATAATAAAACATTCCAAATATTTAGAAGATATACTATGGTCATATATTGCTAATGAACTTGTTAATCAATAGTATAACATTCACTTTTTGGGGGTGTAACGTTAGTCAGCTTCTAAATAAATGTTTTACTTTTTATGCCTCACGATACCAATCGCAATTTTCAAGATATTTTCGATATTATTTAGACCTTGACCGCAAGCTAATGTCGAGGTCATCGAAAAAGCAAAAACAAATGCATGAAAGTAGTCAATATTTAATGATAAGGATGTTGACAGGTCTTTAACGCCAAACATATACCAGTATGGTCCCATTTTATCACTTACTAGGTATATCTTATACAAACCTCAGTGGTAGCCAATAAAAGATATTAAAAACTTGTTATCATACTGGGTCTGATCAGCCCACATGCTTGTGGTGATTGTGATGCTGCCGTTGCTATATCATCCGATGCCTTTCCTAGGTTTTAAATGTTCCAGAGACTTTGCCAGAATGGCATGAACATCGCAATATACTGTATCTGTCTACCGGCTTCAGTACAGAGCATAGTTTCGTCATTTCTATACTGCATTGCATAGTTATAACACTATCCGATTTTGCCATTTTATGGCATGAAGTTTGAATGAGGCAAAAGAAACACAATGTTATTGTTATTCCGCTGTTCAAACAGTGTCGTAATGAATTTGCATCGGTTCACTCACGATCAAAATGGTCGTTACTTCGAAGATTGTCGACCATTAGACAGTGGTAAGCCGTCGAAGCTCGCTTTCCGTTCCTATTCGAACTCCATCGCTTCAATGTTTTTCATCGTCGCCGTATTTGTTGATAAAATATCCTTCTCTTTGAAGTGGCTCAATCATAGTAAACTTCTAAGATAGGCTACTTCATGTATTCCTTGCCAATTGCTATGAAACGGCAAGTGACGTTTTGATTAGAATACATTTTTCTAGCTAGGGAATTCGTTGTTACTAATTGTAGCTGATATGATATGTTTGCAGTCAAAATCACAGAGCATCCCACTGAGCATTCAGCCATAGTTTTCGAGAGTCAAAAACACAGAGCATCCCACTGAGGCTCTGAAATACCCGGAATAAAACCATTAGGTTTGCCGCACATTGAGTTTTCTGAGGGTTGAAGTGGTTTCAATGTGCTGTGAAACCTACATTCATCTATTCATTTTAATGAGAATGAATTTGTAAATTTTATCCTTAATTATTGAGAAGTGTCGCCATTGACGACCATAATTTGTTGCTTCCATTGGGAGTTCATGATGCGGCCGATCAAATAACCTAAGAATATCATGGTTTAACCATGATTGATGGCAATATGAAGGATGCGGAATTCCTTGTATCAATTAATATTCCAGCAAGTTGTCTCGTCATTAATTACAATTCAATTACAAACACACGCCAATGAACTTCTCATCAACGGGATTTGGCTATAAATAAATGCAATGAAGTTAAACATGACTTTCTCGTTGTGAAGACAAGGGGTTCCAGGATACATCGTAAGTAATTAACACTGTTACCGTCAGCGGAAGTTTATTGCTCAGACAGCAATAGAATAGGTTATAATCTGAAGATCAGTGTTTTTGTAGACAGACATCAATGCTGCATACAGGACAAACTGGTTGCTATATTCATGCTATATTGGCCCTCTACATCTCGTGAACAAAACACCAAGCCGTGTTTCAATAGTGATTAAGGACAGATGCAGACGAATTACCATATTTAAAGTGTCAGCATGAGTTCTACCGTACAGGATGAGCCAAGGATATTCCAAACAATAGTTAATGATTTAAGGCAATCAGTCCAAATAGTGCCGCCTGTCCGTATTTGTAGAGATGGAGGTTAAAGACTAAATGGTCTCGTTCCTCATCATCATTGATGCATTCAATGTAAGTATCCTATATGTTTTTGAATTGCGGTTTTTGAATGTTTTTTTCGGTTATGTACGGGCAAAAAAATCTTCAAAACATTGTACGGAACCCTACACGGGGCAGCGCGACATGCCTCATGGACTAGCATGTAGACAGCCTGTAGACAGCCCGTAAATCTCATGTGACCGAGGCATTACCTACTAGAAAAATGTTTATTCTTGTTATTAAATCCCTGACCAACTTACTTTACATCGAGTGCATTGAGTTTTCTTGTAGAATGTTGCCTCAACTAAATTATTCCTGTAACCTTGTCCAGCGCCGACGCCAGCGCCATCTTGAAGGCGCTTGCGAAGTCTTTTGAGTAACATTTACATTGAGGGGTTCTGAATTCGAGTAGAAATAGACAGACTAACATTTTGTTTGCGGGAACACATTCTCAAGGGTGATTTTGGTTGCCAAGGAGCAACGGCATCGTTCAATCTACCGGTCCAAATAAACCTTAACTGGATAAGATGATCTATACAAGAGGTGTGTGTGTAAATTAGAACGGGCGATTCTCATTTATAGACAGGTAATCCTGATAAGGATACACAGTCCGATTAAGTCCAATGTCAAGATGCACCACACGAAGGCTCGAAGGCTCCGTATGCTTAAGGCGCTAACAAGGTCATTCTAAAGGCCAAGTGGTATGTGCCTATGTGGTAGTAATGTAGATTTATCGCTAGTCAACAGCAGATGAGTCATTGATATGACTTGGTGCACATTGATGACAATATTAAGCTAATCATATTAACGCAACATGTTAAAAATAGACATATCATATCAATACTCCCGCTAACTTTGAAACACCACATAATCTGTGGTCTTTGCCGCAAAATAACCGCAGCAATTTAGGCGACGCATATTATACACACAGACAAAACATGCATGATGACATAGTGAGCGGGTACAACGTCATACAGACTAGCGTGTTGTTCTGCAAAACGTAGGTTATGTCATGCTGATCATGCATGGTGCCGTACAGAGCATGCATGGTAACATGCACATTATACATGGTGTCATGCAAACCATACAAGAGTATGCCCACAGCCTACGTGTGTGTGAGATTCCGTGTGTATGTGAGTGTAAACAGGGCCGTATTATCCTAAAGGCTGACTAGGCTGAAGCCTAAGGGCCCTGCCATGGGTGAAAACCTCTCGGAGTGTAAATATACATATGTATGTATTGACACACTAATAAACCTATTTATATATGGGTATATATATATATATATATATATATATATATATATATATATATATATATATATATATATATATATATATATATATATATATATATATATCACATATATATATGTATATATATAAATATATATGTATACAAGCTCCCATATAAAATATATATATATATATATATATATATATATATATATATATATATATATATATATATATATATATATATATATATATATATATATATATATATATATATATATATATATATATATATATATATCTATATATATATATATATATATATATATATATATATATATATATATATATATGGGAGCTTGTACAAACAAGGCATTCGATCCGACTGTGGGTCTGTTGGGTCTTTTTAAAGCGTCTTTCAGTCATGAAGACATTCGATCCGTCAGTGACTGTAGGGGTAAGCTACAGGGTTGCTCGACTCAATATTGACGCATAAAAAATGTACGCGGTGTCGACTTTTGCGAGTTACCAGCTCGCCATCATTATACAAGGAAACGAGGCTCCTTGAGAGTTGACGGGGCACTCTCCAAATCATGAAACACAATATCAAATACTTACACTAATACAATGCATTGGTTTGCCGTTTGAACAGTAGATATTCAGTTGTAAAAATTGATTGAATAGTAGGACACGCGAAATTTACTAAGTGGAACGGACTTAACCAGCACCTTGGCCGCATTAATGAGTGGTACCACCAAGACGACATTCGGTACAGATTGAGTTATCACCATTGTGCGTAGCGATAAATAGGTCAACAGGCAGCTCCGCGTTAGGGTGGTGTAAGTTCATTCTGTCGTCAACTTCGTCTATCAGCGCTACAGTGTCATTGACGATGGAGCTATTTGGAATCGACGTGCCTCTATGGCTTCTCCTCTTGTTTGGGTGTTCTCTTTACTTACTACAAGTACACAACGGCACTTTTTGGGACGTTCAGGAATTCTCCCGGCCTCAAAGGTCCCAAGCCGTGGCCAGTTGTCGGGAATATGATACCGATGATGAAGAATGGGATGGCTGCCCAGGACAAGGAACTTGTTGAGAAATACGGAAAAGTTGTGCCGCTTTTTCTAGGCAGAAGTCCAGCGCTGTTAGTTGCTGATGTAGACATGCTGGAGGAAATTCTCATCAAACGCTTCTCCAATTTCAGCGACAGAATGAGCTTTGATATGCCTCCACCTATGGATAGCATGCTGTCAATGCTAACAGGTGAGCCATGGAAACATGTCCGTAATATGGTGACTCCCACATTCAGTCCTGCCAAGATGAGACAAATGAATGACTCTATCAACCGATGCTGTCAAGTGTTGACGACGCACTTGAAGAAGACAGGAGGAGTTGTAGATGTGAGGGAATGCATGGGAGCCTTCACCATGGACCTCATAGCGAGTATTGCGTTTGGTCTTGATATCGACTCACAGTCGGACCCGGATAATCCATTCGTTGCCAATGCCAAAAAAGCATTCTTAGACGACTTTACAAGCCCTGCATTCATAATTATCTTTTTCTTTCCATTCATGTCCAAATATATGGACAGGTTAGGTGTATCTATTATGCCTAAAAGTTCAGTCAATTTTTTCATCCAAATCATTGAGAAAGCACTGGCTCTGCGCACCAGGGGAGACACCAAGAGAACGGACTTCCTACAGTTAATGATCAATGCCCAACAGGATGAGGATCTCGGCAGCTCACAGGACGATAAAGCCGACAATGCCAGACGAAGACTAACGCATAATGAGGTACTGGGTCAAGGTTTCCTCTTCTTTCTTGCTGGTTTTGACACCGTCGCCAACGCATGCTCCCTAGTTCTGTACTGCTTAGCGACTAATCCACACACCCAAGACAAATTACTTGAAGAGATTGAAGGAACAATGAAGGAGGATAACGAACCAACCTACGACTCGGTGCAAAAGATGAAATACTTAGACATGGTTGTGAGCGAGACACTTAGATTGCACACACCAATTGCGCGTGTCGAACGCATGACCAAGAATGACATCACATTAAACGGTGTTTTCATTCCAAAGGATGTAGTTATAAACATACCAATGGACTACCTCCATCACGACCCAGAGGTTTACCCCAACCCTGACCAATTTGACCCTGAAAGGTTCACCGAAGAGGCCAAGTCGCAACGGAACCCTATCTACTACCAGCCCTTTGGTGTGGGTCCTCGACACTGCGTTGCCATTCGTCTAGCTCTGTTGGAAGTCAAGATGTCAATTGTCAACCTCCTGCACAATTTCAGCATCCACACCTGTGCTGAAACCGACATACCTGTTAAGCGAAACCTCTTCAATGGCCGGCCACTGGGACTGAAACTTGAGTTTAAAGCTAGAGGTTGATTTTTGTGGTCTCATTAACATTTCTTTGCTTCTAATGATATGTAAGAAAGCGAGACCCCCGACCTTTCATAGAGTAATATTTCATTTCAAACAACAAAGCAAATCAATAGTAACGACAGAGATTCCTGTTGCATGTGATCTCATAGAGAATTATGAGCTTGAATAAATGAGGCTTACTCGTGGTATTTAAGAAAGCGTCTTCCAGATTTAACCTTATACTCATACTGGTCAGTGGACAGTCCGGTTGATGAGAATTTATTTAGCGGCTGTTAAACAAATCATATTCTCTTGGACAAATTTCTCTACCACAACGAATCATACTTTTTCGTTGGGGGACCATTTTTGATTTACCAAATTCAGTTTCACATAGCAATCATAGTTACATTTTGCTTCAACGAACTTTCCTTTTACAGAAACGCCATGATAATTCCTTTAACACTAATAAATTTCACACCCCAATTGATCTCGCACAGTACCACACACAGTTATCATTCAATATAGTCTTTTTATTTGGTAGTAGGGAGATTAACATTCGTCATACATTACTGTTATTTGTAACTGAAAGATAGTCCTATATTCTTGAATACATATCACGTGATTTGCATAGTCTAAACGTCTAATCGGCGTGTCTGTTCTGACACAGCATACGTTAATGCGCTCCTTGGTGAGGTGAATGCTAAGTTATATTGATGCTATGTCCTGCTGCAGCCGATTTCCCCAGTGCGCTAGTCTTTATCTAATAAAGGGGGATGTACAACACTGTAAGTTGTGGTGGAGCGTGCTCAGGTTATGATTGGAAATGGTATATGAATAAAGTTAGGTTATGTCAAACAAACGGACCAACTGGTATTTCACATCAAGCTGATCAATCGGCTTTATGTTTACATTGCCGTCGACATTCTAGTGGATAAAAGCGCTTCACATGCAATGTGATCTACAAACTAAAACTGACCAACTCGTCCGTTACTCATGACTTCTCAACCACTCGTATTTCCTTGATCCTTGACATGGCTTTTTTTAGCTGGGCTTAAACACAACCCACAATCGCTCGCATGTGATCTGAGCTCGCTACTTTTTATTATCCCTCCTTCCGAGTACGCATGATTTATCCCACTGCAGTCACGCGAAAACCTAATGCACGCGAACGCTTTGTCGTGCCTAGCCCTGATAAATCCGCTCTTTCCTAGTTTATTGGCGTGACATATCATGCTGAATCAAAGTGATAATAAGTTGATCAAGTCATACCGATTGACGTAATAACAGTACATGTTGCATTAAGAAAGTTATCATACATAGAGTTTTAACTGTACCCGTTGGTAAAATATAAACGCTACGATAATCGTCTTGTTCAGTGCTGTCAAACAATGAACAGATGGACTTTGGCCCATGCTCTTGTATGTACGGTGATGGTGAGTGTTTGAGTCACGACGCTATACATAGACATTCGTTATACATTCGTCTACCCTGAGTCATATTGGGTTATGAACTCAATATCGACGGGTCACGTGGCACTGAATCGACCAAGCCGAGATATACGATAGAGCACACGAGTTCTGCTGAATATAAAATGTTTTAGTGGTGATGATTATCAAACAACCGGGGCATAAGTAGAAAGACGTGGATGTGAGCGAGACACATAGCTTTCACACACCAGTTGCACATGTGGAACGTATTACCAAGAATGACATTTTAAATATTATTTTCATTCCATAGGGTTTAGTAATAACCATACCAAACAATCACCTCTATCATGACCCTGAAGTATACCCCGACACTGACCCCGACCCCGAAATGTTCTCTGAAAAAGCCAAGCCCCAACGGAACTCCATCTACTACCAGCCCTTTGGCATGGGTCCTCGACACTGCGATGCCATTCGTCTAGCTCTGTTGGAAGTCAAGATGTCCATTGTCAGCCTCCTGCGCCATTTCAGCATCCACACCTGTGCTGAAAAAGACATACCTGTTAAACGAAATACCTTGCACAAACGACCAATAAGACCAAAACGAGTTTAAAGCAAGGGGCTAACTTTTTTCTCAGCTCATCACCTTCGCTCTGCCAGCAAGGTTAATTGAAAAGTCAATTAATTAAGGGAATTATTGTTTATTTCTAACAAATCGAAGCGCAATTAAAGCAGAGGTGACTTTTGTATACGATATTTTACATTTTCACGAAGGGATTATCTTGCACATTATGTGCTGGTATTAAAACACAGACTTTACCGCACTCACAGCTTCTTACAGACGTGGCTATTTTAAACCATCACAAAGCTTGTCCTTCTTTGATGGGGCAATTAACACTGCTACGATAACCAAAAGTACACTGCTCAGACAGCATTAGTAAGTTATAATCTGAAGCTTATATTATTACCGGGAGATTGCATGAATGTGCTTCGATCGAAGATAACTACTGAAACACATTCAGCCAAGAAGGTTGATGCGATGATCGGAATCGCATTAGAAAAATAGGGCTGTTACTGCTAGTTTATCTGTGCAACTAACCACATAAATGAACCCCTATCCCAGGCTTGTGCACGACTTATAGAGATGCGTGTGCTTAAGCCTTTCCTAGCCCAGCAAAACGCCTTGAGCATCTTTGCCTGACCGAGGATGTGCAATTCTTGACTACTAGCCAATCGTACACTGCCACAGTAGATACCCAGTACAAATATGTCACAGCGCATACCGGAACACAAGGAGCTGTTGCTAAGATGGACTCCGTAGCGGACCATTTCATCGTCTAACATACTCCGCCATCATGGTGGCAACAGTCTCGCTTACACGGTCATGATGAAGGTCAAACAAATGTGCGCACGTAAGAGTAACATAGATTTATCACATGATATTTGGTCGACAGCAGATGAGTCATTGATACGACCTGGCGCACTTTGATGCCAGTAATAAGCCAATCATATTGACGCAATATGTTAAAAATAGGTTGAGACATATCATCTAATAGTATAGAAAGAAGCGGTTCTGGTCCACCGCTTTCTATCCATTCTACACGTTGTTGCTTATACAGGACAGGTCTCAAAATCACTGACAACATCTCTCAGCTCGATATCTAAGATATTGTCTGTTCTCTCAGATTATCTTTATCTTACGTCAACTCTTTTAAACAACCTTCATGCTCAGCAATATGCTCTTCGGTGTTCAGTTCTATACTTTGCTAACTATGTTTATTCACTAAGCCAAAAGGTTTTAAATATACCGTGCGTAAATGTCTGCACAATGAAATCACCCTGTATGTTGAGGTGGGTCAATATCCTTCACATTATCTCTGGTGTAGAAGCAGGGGGACCCAGTTTGTTTCTGATGTCTTCTTATGCTTTGTCTTTCTGCTATGTTTTTGCAGATATAGCCTTTATTTCCCACTTCCTTTGGTTATATTTTGTGACCTCAGCTAAAACGTGTTTAAACCCATGATCCGAGATATTAACATCTTCAAGGGCTTCCTCTTTCTCGAGGCATTGCTTCTTGAGGTTGATTCAATTCAACCGATAGGAGTACCCTGGATTCTCGTCGGTGGGGGCATCCCCGGGTAAATACTAGGTGTGGTTGGTGATAACGATATGCTAAAAGTACAAGTTCAATTAACAGTGAAACTACTGACTTAGATGACTAGATAGAGTTTTCATGTTTTCCTTAAACTGATTTGGTATAATCTAACTCGTGAGGTGTGTCAAATATTCGGATGCCAACATCAGCATTACTTGGCTTGGTTACATAATAACTGCTCTTTTGGACATGATTAACAACTATAGTTATACCTGGATGGGCAGGCCATCCACTCACACTAGTTGATAGCCCCATACGCAAAACTCAGCCTGGCGCTGGCATAGGATATCCACGACCAACAATACCACTGGCACTATCACCAAACGACCACTTGTGCGTTCTATTAACCAATGTACCTCGTTCTTCTGCCCAAATAGTAGTGAGAGGCTTCAGTGAGGTCTGGTAATGTAGCGCATTTTTACATAATCAGAGAGGTCGGGAATGTTGAATGATAACTGTGTGTGATACTGTCCGAGAGCATTCGGGATGTGTAATTCATAAGTGCTATGGAATTATCATGACGTTTCTATATGGTGCAAAATGAACTATGATTATTGCTATGTGAAACTGAACTTTGGTAAAACAAAAATGGTCCCCCGATGGAAAAAGAAAAATTCATGGTGCTAAAGAAATTTGTCTAAGAGAACGTGTTTCGTTTAACAGCCGCCAAATATATTCTTATCAACCAGACTTTGACATCGTGAGCGGTGCACTGGCGAGTATCAGCAAAAGGTTTTTAAAATATCACGAGTGAGTCTCATTTATTCAAGCTCATAATTCTCTATGAGATCCCATGCAACAGGAATATTTGTCGTTAGTTATGATTAGCTTAGTTGTTTTAATAAAATATTACTCCACGAAAAGTCGGTGGTCTCGCTTCCTTACGTATCACGCTAAATTTCGCGTGTGCTACTGCTCTATCAATGTTTATAAATGATCATCTTCTCTAAAAGCGACGCATCAATGCATTGTATCAGTGCAACTTTTTGATATTGTGATTCAAAATTTGGGGAGTGCCCCCTCAATCTGGGACGATTTTCACGAACCCTAATTCACATTGAAGCCACCACACAGTCGAATAGACATAGAGCTCATATTGTTTGATGCCTAAATATTGAGTCGACCAACACTCTAGGTTGAATGGATTCATGACTCAATACCATGACTCAATACCGACTGCCATGATTCATATACAGTTAAATAGACATGACAAGATGATTATCCTTTTTCTCAAAGGTCGATAGAGCTCATATTGTATGATACGTCAACTTTCATTCGACCAACAATCTAGGTTAACTAAACAGTCACAGGCAGAGCGAATGGCTTCATGACTCAATACCATGACGCAATACCTTGAAACAATACCGACTGCCATGATTCATATATTATGATATCTTGTTTTAGCATGCAAGTATTACGCACTCACACAGACACACATAAATATATATATAAATATATATATATATATATATATATATATATATATATATATATATATATATATATGCATGTGTGTGTTTTGTGTGTGTGTGTGTGTGTGTGTGTTTTCTCTCATATACGCACACAAACTTACTTGTCTCCAGAGATGTCGTCATATCATTCGTAAGTGAAACTTCTTTGATATATTGTCGAGTTGATCGAACGAGTAGATATCTATTTACCTCCTTCGTGGTGGTCCTTAATCCTGTGCATGAATATTTGTCCTGATCATACAAATCTTGAATAGCTAGTCTCGGGTAAACCACTTCAGCTGCTGAATATTTCATGACAAATGCATGTTCTGTATGACACCATGTACGATCAGCATGTTACCGTGCATGCTTCGTATGACACCATGTATGATGTGCATGACATCACCTACGTTCTTCAGGACATCACGCCAGTCTATATGATGTAGTAACCGCTCATAACAAAGTGTGATTCTTCTGTTGCACGGAATACAGATTATATTGCGTTTCTGGGTCGGTGGTAATAGCGAGATGACATGGTGCCATTTATTGTTAACATTTTGGGCTTTTTGACATCATGGTGCACCTGGTCATATCAATAGACTCATCTGCAATTGACCAAAATACCATGTCCATAAGTCTTACGATAAATCTCCAATACTGTTGTGTAGTTGTACGTCACCTGGGCAGCAGAAAAAAAAGTAGGGAATTGTGGACATTGTAACAGCTAATATTACTATTAAAAAATCATGTATGTCTACAAAAACACACATCTTCAGATTATAACCTATGCAAATGCTGTTTAAGCAATGAACTTCTGTTGATCGTAACAGTGTTAATTGCTTACGATGTATCCTGTTACCCCTTGTCTTCACAAAGAGTCTAAAATCATATCATGAAACCACAGTCCTCATCCATTGCTCACATTGGTTTCAGGCTTTCATACATACCATCAGTTGTTAATTTGTCTGCTTGCTCTAAAGGCTTTGTACGTCAACAGCTTTCTGTTATCACATTAGCGCAGATATGTCATCAAGTAATCTCAAGAAAGTCATGTTTAACTTCATTGCGTTTATTCATAACCAAATACGTTTATGAGAAGTTAATTGGCGTGTGATCTTGATTGAAGTGTAATTAATTACGATAAATATAAAGAGCATACATTTATATTGTCTTCAACCATGGCTAACCATGACAATCTTAGATCATTATAACCAGCCTCATCATGAACTCCAATGGAAACAACAAATCATGGTCGAGAAAAGATATTGATGCTTGTTTGCATATCCTTAGAAGTAAAGAAATGTTAATGAGCTGACACAAATCAGCCTCTAGCTATAAACTCAAGTTTCAGTCCTATTGGTCGTCCTTGCAAGGGATTTCGTTTAACAGGTATGTCTGTCTCAGCACAGGTGTGGATGCTGAAATGACGCAGGAGGTTGATAATGGACATTTTGACTTCCAACAGAGCTAGACGAATGGCAACACAATGTCGAGGACCCATACCAAAGGGCTGGTGGTAAATTGGGTTGCGTTGAGACTTGGCCTCTTCAGTGAACCTTTCAGGGTCAAATTGGTCAGGGTCGGGGTATACTTCATGCGTCATGATGAAGGTAGTCGATTGGTATGTTTATTACTACACCCTTTGGAATGAAAACCCCATTTATAGTGATGTCATTCTTGGTAATACGTTCAACACGCGCAACTGGCGTGTACAACCTTAGTGCCTCATTCACAACCATGTCTAAGTATTTCATCTTTTGCACCGTGTCGTAGGTTGGTTCGTTATCCTCCTTCATTGTTCCCTCGATCTCTTCAAGTAATTTGTCTTGGGTGTGTGGATTAGTCGCTAAGCAGTACAGAACGAAAGTGCATGCGTTGGCAACGGTGTCAAAACCAGCCAAAAAGAAAAGCAACCCTTGACCCAGTACCTCATTGTGCGTTAATCCTCGTCTAGCATTGTCGGGGTTATCGTCCTGTGAGCGGCCAAGCTCCTCTTTCTGGTGGGCGTTGATCATTAACTGTAGGAAGTCCGTTCTGCTGCTGTCTGCTTTCGAGCGCTGGGCTGTAGCATTCTCAATGATTTGGACGAAAAAATTTATTGCATCTTTTGGCAAGATCGAAACACCTAATTTAAACAGGAATTTGGTCAAGAATGGAAAGAAAAAGAAAATTAAAAGGGCTGGGCTTTTAAAGTTGTCTACAAATGCTTTTTTGGCATTGGCAACAAATGGATTATCCGGGTCCGACTGTGAGTCGATATCAAGACCAAACGCAGTACTCGCTATGAGGTCCATGGTGAAGGCTCCCATGCGTTCCCTCACATCTACAACTCCGCCGGTCTTCTTCAAGTTCGTCGTCAACACATGACAGCAACGATTGATGGCATCATTCATTTGTCTCATCTTGGCAGGACTGAATGAATGAGTCACCAGGTTACGAACATGTTTCCATTGTTCACCAGTTAAAGTTGTCAGCATGCTATCCAGAGGCGGAGGCATTTCAATGGCTTTTCTGTCGGTGAAATTGGAGAAGTTTTTTATGAGAATTGCATCTAGCATGTCAACATCGACCACTATTAGCGCTGGGTGTCGGCCTAGAAAGTTTGGTACAACTTTGCCGTATTTCTCAACGAGTTCTCTGTTGTAGGCGGCCATACCCCTCTTCATCATCGGTATCATAGTGCCAACAACGGGCCAAGGTGTGGGACCTTTGAGGCCGGGTGAATCCTTGAACGTACCAAAAAGTGCCGTTGTGTACTTGTAGTAAGTAAAGAGAACACCCAACAAGAGGAGAAGCCATAGAGGCACGTCGATGCCAAATAGCTCCATCGCCTGAAATTCCGTAGTATTTGGAAACGACGCCGACAATAGAAGTTGTTGAAGTTCGACCTAGAGCAGCTAAACGTCCCGATTGTTAACGGTCGTTTTTCTCTGACCTATTTATAACGTGCTGCTAAAATGTGTTGATCTGTAGATTGCTGTTGTGATGTCACTTCTATTGTACAGTTAATGTGCTTGCTCAGTGCAGATGGAGTGGGTTTTCTTAAATAAGCTTCATCACAAACCATTTCACATTGACTGTAATCCGTCAGCACGATCGTATATTCACTGAATCGGGGAAGAAAAGGTGAACGAGGCTTGCCTCGTCCATCGACTTTCAAATATGATCATCCCCCTCTAAAACGACGAATCGCTGTATTGCATCATTATCTATCATAGGTTGGGTTTTTTTTCCTGCATTTATTTGGAGAGTGGCCCCTCAATCTAGGGTAAATATAAACCATATTGACGCCAACAAGGTCGATGCTTTGCCGATAACTCCTCATGACACATGATGACTCACTGTGCGCGACCGAATTACCAATGCCTATTTATAGCTCCATGATGCACACCCTCCACATGACCGCAAAACGTCAAGAGAAAGATAGACAATGCTGATCAAGACAGACTTAGGTTGCTTGATGAAGGCCGCAAGCACGCACGCCCATACACCTATAAATACAGACGTATATACACAGACCTACAACCACAAACGCATATATAACCACATATTTATATATACATTAATATGGTATCGGGTCAGTTCGACCCCAGGACGGTTCGCCCCTGGGCTAGTTCGCCCTCGCTCGGACGATACGCCCCTGCGTCAGTTCGCCTCAAGGACGATACGCACCCGCAAATATACGCCCTCGTTTTACAGAAAGGAATATACTGAATGCTACATATTTCATCTAATAAAGGAACAGTATTAATGAATTTATATCTGTTGATATGAAATAAATTTAAAGCATATTGTCTACCATACATCGCACTGTCGTCCCCGGATAAAGTGCTGTAAGGGTGTTTGGACGATATGCCCCTTGAACAAAACGCGTTCAGCTACAGAAACCGAGCACCAGAATAATGTGTGGTATATGTCAGTAGGAAATGAGCGCTATCCTTCAAATTGAGCTGCGAGAGGGAGGGAGAAAGAGATGCACGTGTGTCATGCATCAGGAGGTCGGAAGCATAGCCCAGCAGTATGTGGAAAAACATCTGTAGAGTGGTGGTTTGGGGCCTCATGCGCAGCTTGAGATTGCAGACATTGTGGGGAGCTCCTCTTTACTGCCCATCAATGTGGCAATGGTCGCAGACAGAATCGTCTTTCCAATGTTTGTTGCACCCGTGGCAATCGCTTCTGGTACAATGTGTGCGCCAGTCGTTGGGTGTCATTACAGTTGTCTTTTCTTTCGCTAGGACCCCCTTGATCTTATGTTCTCTCCTGAACTGCTCTGAGGAAATACTTTGCTGCTCTTGGTCCTTAGTATCTATAAGGACATTGGCATGCCCATCAAAGCGTACAGCCACAAAGCATTTCCTGCATGTGTTTTGCTGCTTTGTCTTCTGGGTGAAGCTCTTCCCAGGATTACATTCCTGGTTGTGAGGGCATCAAAGTTAGGGTGGATTATAAGAAGTGGTGGGTAGCTGGTTGTCGTGGTTCAGGACGGAGGGCATGTTTATCCTACCTCCACTCTCACGGCTGTATGGCCAATCCACTGATACTCTGACTTGTGGGTCTTGGGTTAAACCGTAACGGCACCTATCATAGAAGTGTTCGGGCTCTCTGTGCTTGAACTGATCATGCAGTCGTCAATTAATCCAATTCACACAGTCATAGTGGACCGTGACTGCTTTCTCAATCGGAAAAAGATTGGTCCAAGAGATATCTCAATACTGCTTACTCAGCTTGAGAACGACCAGCCTCTTGGCCCAACCAAAGACTTTTTGGGGCTATACCGTTGTGCTGCTCAGAGATAGTGGTCTTGCCACTTCAGGCCATGTGACGATGGGATCGCCATTGGCTAGAAAATTGGTTGGTCTCTGTTGGCTACTACTTCTGGTATTAAAGCAGAGTGTCGAGCCCTCCACATATAGTCCTCGTCTTCACTTTGCACGTTGAAGACTGCTTATTTGTTCTTCAACGCTGTAGGTTAAGCAATAAATGGGGTGCCATGCAGGTACTCGTATCAAGCGATATCAATCCAAATGGTATCAATTAGGTGAAGCACTCTCCTTAAGTCTCTCTTTGTCCACCGTTCAAGTGACTCCTATGATATTTAAGAGTTCTCGTCTTGAAACTCACCAATCTCATGAGCCTACAGTACCGCCTCGTCCTTATGGCATTTCACAGGGTGAGATGTATGCATTGTCTTGTTTGGTTTTTCAAAATAGCAGGTTCCTTTGGGCGCAAATTTTCACGAAAAGCCCTGGGTTCTGTATCACGGGTGTGTCTTTGCGACATCCATCTGCCAACCTATTAAGAAGCTTTCTATTACCCAGGGGGTCTGTTTCAAGATGCGTCTATCAGTGCTTTCCTTTTGAATGGATCTAGAACCTTGTTTTGGTAGTCTTTTACTGTTTTAAACTTTTTCTGTAGAATAATTGGGTTGAACAGCCACACAGTGGCCTTTTTGACATCTCATTGTTTGGCCTACGTGAAAGGGTGGTTGCAACAGTATGGATGAAAAAAAAGGTGCATAGTACCAATTGGCTGCAGCAGGTCATGACATGAATATGCTTTTGAGTAAGCATTACAATGGAGCGAAGCATAAAATCACTGCATTGCAATTGTTACACTGTGTGGAAGCTGAAGATGTAAACGTACAAAATGATATGCATCCAAAAAAATTGAACTATAGATATCTTGTGATGTCTTGAAAAACTGCATTTGCATGCAAAGACGAAAAGTTATAGTTAGAAAAAGCCTGGTGTATTCCATGAGATCTTGTGTCCCACAAAGTAAGCCATATGTTCATGTACAATGTACATTGTTCTGCATGCAAGCAATTGGGTGCTGGACATTCCCATGTCTTTTTCTCTACTGATAGGTTCCTGGGCTTAACATTCACAATATTTATTTACTGCTACTCGACTCCGAAACGGAAGTAAATCATTCATACATCTAGGTAAATTAGTCGTGATCAATGCGATTAGTTTGGGTTTAACAGAAGCAAAACACAGCTAATTATTTACCAGAAATCTGGAGCTATTCACTTTCATCAATTAGCCAAGTCTGTAAGAAGCTCAGCGAAATGCAAGGGCAGTTTATTAATGCAAGCTCATAGTGTTCATGTTAATCCCTTTATTAATTCACTCAATAGAAGATCCAACCAAAAGTTACATTTAATTGTCATTGGATTTGTGTAAAGTGAACAATAAAATACTCAAGCTCAATTAACATCTTGAAAAGAGCAATGATGATTTTCAGACTTAAATCAACCTCTAGCTTTAAACTCGAGTTTTAGTCCTACTGGTCGCCCATGCAGAAGATTCCTTTTAACAGGTATATCGGTCTCAGCACAGGTGTGGATGCTGAAATGACGCAGGATGTTGACAATGGACATCTTGACTTCCAACAGAGCTAGACGAATGGCAACGCAGTGTCGAGGACCCACACCAAATGGCATGTAGTAGATAGGGTTCCGTTGCGACTTGGCCTTTTCGGTGAACCGTTCAGGGTCAAATGTGTCGGGGTCTGGGTATACTTCAGGGTCATGATGGAGATGGTCAATCGGTATGGTTATTACTACACCCTTTGGAATAAAAACACCATTTAAGTGTGATGTCATTCTTGGCAATGCGTTCGACACGCGCCACTGGTGTGTGCAATCTGAGAGTTTCGCTCACAACCATGTCTAAGTATTTCATCTTTTGCACCAAGTCGTATGTTGGCTCGTTATTCTCCTTCAACGTTTCCTCAATCTCTTCAAGTAATTTGTCTTGAGCGTGTGGATAAGTGGCTAAGCAGTACAATACAAAGGAACACGCATTGGCGACGTTGCCAAAACCAGCCAGAAAAAAAAGAAACCCTTGACCCAGTACCTCATTGTGGGTCAATCCTCGCCTGGCATTGTCGGGTTTATCGTCGTGTGAGCTGTCAATGTCCTCATCCTGTTGGGCGTTAATCATTAGCTGAAGGAAGTCCGTTCTGTTGGTGTCTCCCTTGATTTTCTGGGCTATAGCTTTCTCAATCAATTTTAAAAAAAAGTTTTGGGCATCTTTTTGCATGAATGAAACTCCTAACTTGAACAGGAGTTGGGACATAAATGGAAAGAAAACTAGTAGTATAAGGGCAGGGTTTTTAAAGTCGTCCACAAATGCTTTTTTGGCATTGGCCACAAATGGATTATCCGGGTCTGATTGTGAGTCGATATCAAGACCAAACGCAGTACTCGCTATGAGGTCCATGGTAAAGGCTCCCATGCATTCCCTCACATCTACAACTCCGCCGGTCTTCTTCAAGTTTGTCGTCAACACTTGGCAGCATCGGTTGATGGAGTCATTCATTTGTCTCATCTTGGCAGGACTGAATGAATGAGTCACCAGATTACGGACGTATTTCCATTGGTCACCGGCTAAATTTGTCAGCATGCTATCCAGAGGCGGAGGCATATCAATTGGCTTTCTATCGGTGAAATTGGAAAAGTGTTTGATGAGAATTGCTTCGAGCATGTCAACATCAACCACAATCAACGCTGGGTCTCGACCGAGAAAATGTGGCACAACTTTACCGTATTTCTCAACGAGCTCCTTGTCATGAGCTGCAATGCCCTTCTTCAACATCGGCATCATAGTTCCAACAAGTGGCCACGGCTTGGGACCTTTGAGGCCGGGAGAATTCCTGAACGTCCCAAAAAGCGCCGTTGTGTACTTGTAGTAAGTAAAGAGAACACCTAATAAGAGGAGAAGCCATAGAGGCACGTCGATTCCAAATAGCTCCATCGCAACCGAATGAAGCTGATGCAACTAGACTTGATGCAGGCCCGGCTGATACCAGTGGTTTATGCTGACCCACCGATCGCCAGCGTATAAGACGCTGACTGTCGACAGGTATTGATCTGTAGATAATGTCGTAGCTGTGCTGACACACCTACTATGCAGTAACAGTGCTTGCTATGTGTTTATCGAATAAGTTGTTAAGTGATCAGAATCCGTGTGCTCTATCGCATATCTCAGCATGGTCGATTCGGGGCTTGTCCTGGGATCCGTCGATATTAATTTGATAAGCAAAGATGACTCACAGTACACGAATGTGTAACGTATGTTCATATATAGCCTCCCACTTAAACAATTTACACCACCGTCAAAACAGTACGAAAAGCCAAAGTCCACCGTGGGTGAATGGCACCACGATTATTTCTCAGCTTTTATTCGTTGAAAGAACTTGTTCGTTTCTTATATGTCGATAACACATTTATACTGAAGCCAGTATGATCGTTTCAGTGCATGTCTTGTGACCCGTCGATATTGAGCCCATAAGCAAAGATGACTCACAGTACACGAATGTACGACGAATGTCCATATATAGCCTGCTGACTTACCACCACCGTACAAACAAAACCAAGCGCCAAAGTCCACCCGTCAAATGTCTGACAATGCTAACCCAGACGATTATCAAGCAAGAGCGATATTAGACTAATTTACATATATACACACACACACACACACACACATATATATATATATATATATATATATATATATATATATATATATATATATATATATATATATATATATATAGATAGATAGAGATATATATATATATATATATATATATATATATATAATATATATATCTTAATATATATATATATCTCTATATATAGATATATATATCTCTAGATATATATATATATATATATATATATATATATATCTATATATATATATATATATATATATATATCTATATATATATCTCTATATATATATATATATATATATATATATATATATATATATATATATATATATATATATATATATCTATATATATATATATATAGGCCATTGTATGGATGTGATGCGTTGATTTCGATGGTTTTATCTAGGTGGCGCTATAACCAAAACGTCCTCTTGAAGTGCTACTGACACGCCCATACCATGTTGGTCCATTCGGAAACTTGGTATCAAACTAATGGTTATTCCGGGTATCTAGCCTCGGTGCGATGCTCTTTGTTTTTGACTCTCGCAAATGGTTAAATGCTCTCTTGCGATTGACTGCGCACATATCATATCAGGTACAATAAGTATCAACGAATTCCTTCGCTAGAAAATTGATTCTTATCCGAACGACCCTTGCCGTGTCAGTGCAATTGACAAGAAAGACAGGAAGAAGTCTGTCTGAGTAGTTTACTATAACATATGATCAAGCCACTTCAGAGTGAAGGATATTTTGTCTATAAATACCGCGACGATGAACAACATTAAAGCGAGCTTCGGCGCCTTTCCGCTATCGAATGGTCGACAATCCTGTAGACAGACATAGTGTGTTTCGATGCTTATGTCATTCTGGCAAGGTGTCTAGGAAGGCCATCATGCTATAACAACGTCCGCATCACAATCACCACCAGCACGAAGGGTGAGATAATTTGTAACCATATTTGCTAAATGCGGGACAGAACATTATCATACTGAAGAGCTCAACGTTATGATGCATGACGGGTTTTATGACAATAAACGTTAGCATGAAATCGTATAAGACGTCGTGGCCCAGAGTTAGTGCGTTATCCTGTCATAAGGGAGGCTGTTATAAGACTCCCGCCCAAAATTTGTCGATATTTCCTGCTACGACAGAGCTCAGTTTATAAGAAAACCATTAAGAATTTCCAACTACATGTGCATAGTTATTTGTTCAGAATACAATGGGCTACCCTCCATCGACATTGCTACGATACGAGCGTTAACGACGGTGATACGGCGCGTTAACTTCCGATTTCATTTCCACTATATATTTTGTACGTTCGTAACCGGAGGTGACGTCATCGAGATCAATTAAATTTAACAATACGGTTGACGCTGTCAACTACAACAGCTGACACAATTTTTAGCTTTTTTTAACGCGAAGCGCATGGAAAACGACAAATAGTTTGATAGAGCCGACACACAAGCACGTGACGTGCCTCGATTTTAATGTTCAAAGTAGTCGACTAATTTAGGTTCATACGCATAATGCCTGGAGCAATTATATCAGTCGCATATAAGTGTTGAAGGTCGTCAACAGAGAAATTAGTTATGCATGATTGATCATCGCACCATAACGCTTTGCAGTTGCGTGCATTTAAATATTTACTTGTGCGCACCTTAATCAGCCAATAAGAGCAAATATTTGACTTACGCTAGACTAAACTAGCCAGTCATATAATTAGACGATCTCCTTGCGCATCGGCTTCTGCGTAGGCTAGGATTCGCCTCTGCACCACACAGATCTCTTTGGGGAAAAATTCGGGCCATTACGCGAGAAATATTGATACGAACTATCAACTCTTAAATGTTACAAAAATATTTTCTACTGTGTTCGATTAGAAAAATAATATACATTTTGTTATGGAAAACTTTTCAGTAGGTCCAAAATGAGGCATTTATCGACAAAAAATAGTTCCGCGGACGTTTCATGGCCGTAAAGCAGCAGTCAGATGTGAAAACGAATTTGTTATCGAAAATCGACTGAAAAAAGCAATAGAAAGTTACAAGCCGGGATTGGAAATGACAGACAAGCAGCAAGAGTGTTTGGAGAAGTTGTTCTTGGGAAACGAAGTTGTTGCTAATCTACCAACGGGGTATGGGAAAAGCCTGATATACCATTTGCTCCCACATTT
Source organism: Urechis unicinctus (assembly GCA_034190875.2). Lineage (NCBI taxonomy): Eukaryota > Metazoa > Annelida > Polychaeta > Xenopneusta > Urechidae > Urechis > Urechis unicinctus. The sequence continues at coordinate 29,924,441 of CM067343.1, forward strand.
GCTGCTCCCCCCTCCACCCACCCCCGATGGGAGTTCACATGTTTTATGGGAAAATAAAAAGACACACAACCAAAAAAACTTGGACTGCTAATGTTAGAATAAGATTTGCCAAAATTTAATACTTGTGACTGCAGGGCCTTGGTTATATAACCTAAATAACTGCAGCGTATAAAGCAAAGAAAGTTCATAATCAAAGACATCAAAATGCTGCCTTTGTGGACAGTAAACACAGCTTTATTTCCTAAAGAAGGGCTTACTTCCGAGCTTCCCCGATAAGCTCCATTCATGTTGACCATTCATGTTTGACGCGCGCTGCTTGTTATCGCCCAGTCAAGGTTAAAACCGGGTCAAATTCGCATGCACTCTGTTAACTATTGCAGAGATGTTATGTTAGCATAGCGTCAAACATGTCTGCCATGGAGAGTGATAATTAGAAGAGAGCAGTAGATAAATGGTCCATCATTTGTAAGCATTGAATACTTTTGTTAGATTAATGAGTATTTGCCATAAAACAAACCTTGCTTTAGCTTTGCTGATTCCCAGTCCACTGACCCGGTAATTTACAAAGAAAATATTCAATTATTTGTTCAGAATTTAATGGGCTTCCTTCGAGTATAAACCAATTTAAGATACGACCCATTAATGACGCGTGAACGACGCGTTGACTTCAGATTTCAGTCACGTTTTAACTTTGTAACCGAAAGTGATGCCAGCGACATCCACAAAAACCTATAATTCGGTTGACGCTGTCAATGATAACATTTGACCCATGCTTGATGGCCATCGACCATCGGCCAATATTGTATGGAATTTGGCGATTGTCCATCCAACTGAAATATATTGGTAAGTTATTTCAAATCACTCATAGGCATGCCAGTAGCCCTTGAAAAAGCATCTGACAAGAGCATCATAACCGACGATGTCTCAGCAAGATGACCATCAACATATCATCCTGAGGGGCTCTAAAAGCGTGTGAGGATACTGTACACGAGTCACTGACACGCAAGGGGTGATAACTCGCCTGGGTAGCTTCAGGAGTCTGGACATTAAGGGTAAGTCTCTCGCAGTGATTTCTATGGAATTGTTTTATGAAGACATGGCTGAAATATCGTCATCTCGAGGGCATGGACACTGTCTTTTATCATTATTGACGGTCTGTATATTGATAGCAAGGGATTGATGGAGTCATAAATGAACTAGTCATGAAAGAAAATATTTCAGGGCCTGATCCTTTATTAATAAAGCAAATCAACGTAAATGTTAATTGACCCGTTAAATGTCTAACGCCAACCAATGAGCGCCACAAACACAACATGATTGAATGCAATAAGTTGCACGGTATGTCCGTATGATTTGTGAACTGATTTTGATATATATAATTTGCCAATCAGTACTTTCGTCAGATAATTCTCAATTCAGCAAGGTTATATCAGAATAAAAAAAAAGCCGCGTTTAAGACACAGTATGTCAGCATTATCGCTAAATTAGACATTTGTTATCGTGGAACGTTGAATATGAATTAAGTTTAAGACACACAGGGTGGCCTTGAGTTGAGATATTATCAACAGTGAAGATTTCCCCTAAGATACTGGTGTAATCCACACAGTTCGTGACAGAGAATTCTGAAAGTTTATGGATTAATGAACGATTGGCACTATTATGCACAGGATACCGATGTGAGCAAACTCGTTATCTAACATATTTGACATACACAGGTTTTAATCTAGGTAGTTGGTGTTACTGATAGTATAATCAATAAATGTTTGCGCAAGCGTATTCGTATAAGCGTAAGCGTTTACCTGCACATAAAGAACGTCCGCTTTTGTCGAGGAAGTTTGACATTATACACATGCTGTAGATAACAAAATATTCTCAGATTATAAACAGCCGCAAAGAGAAGGTCTCAGACTCAGGCAGCTTGGAAATGGCCAGCTTGTTACTGGCTCCAATTTGGCACGCGAATTGATAATAGGCATACTACTTAGTCCATCAGGGTCAAAAGCCCAAGATCAATCTTAAGCAGGTTCATTAATGGAAAATGTGGCTACCAGCTGTCATTCTCGGCTTGGCATCAATTGTCCGCTCAGCTTCCTTCTGACAACCGTCACGTATGCATCAGGTAAGCTTACCAATCACAAATGAGAGACCTATGTTGTTAGTTAATTGAATTTCGATTGTAGCAAAGTGACGTCAACAATAATCTTTGGACTTTTTTGATCTGTATGGAAAAAATACATGCAACACGAATAAACTACGGTAGGCCAAGTAACAGCTTTGACAGGTATGGGAGATATCGCATTGTATGGTAGGCTATGTATAATACGCTGAACAAATAATATTGGTTATGAAATATAAGTAAGTATATAAGTGGGGTTTTTTTCTAGATATTACATAGATTATCTCAATTGTCGTCATAGAGACCAATAGTCGTCCAACATTGACGCTGCGAGGCACATAATGACAGCTGGCGAGAAGCCTTATTATGCCAAGTCGATTGTCAACGTCACGGAGACTTGGGTTACACGGGTTTTCCGTTTTGTTGAACCAAACCGTTTCACTAGAAAAAAAAGGATCGTATCTGAACCCATGAGAATAAAAAAATGAGGCGAACTTGGGACAGCAGCCAAAAATAGAGACCTGAGGCTTTGTTGTATCTCGCCCCCTTGTAGCGTCATCGAAGAGTCGTTGCAGCGCGCGCAGCAGAGAGGAAGCCAACTGATCGCGTGACAGCCAACACTGACTGTCTCTACAACCTAGCATCAATGAAGCTCGCTATTATTTACGGGTAATTATTCCGCCGAGTAATGGCTTGTTAAACCGGTGCAATCAATACACCAATAACTATGCCAGGCTTTTGAATGCAAATACTACATGAATAACTGTGAGGCTGGGGGAATACAACGCGTCATACAGGAAACGAAACGGCAAGACAGTGCATATGTGGATATCACCTGATCCACCTGGCTAAGCCATGGATCAAGAATTGAACCGGCGAACAGCGAAACAACAGCCCCAGCTCAGTACGCTATCAACTACCAAGCGACGTTCGGGTCAACACCATGCAATCTATCATGGTAAGCATGATATATACTACACTGACAGAGATTCACTCACTTAATTCACTCTTCATCAAACTTCAGCCACAGATATATTGCTGGTCAGTGGATTAAAAAAAATCTATCCTGTGAATAAATTGTGGCGACCTGCAGATGCCAAAATGTATTACAGAATTGAAATTGCACATTGAATCTAAAGTTAATAATCAAGACAACGTTTGATAACTTTTCGTCACGTGCTTTGCCCGATCATAGCATAATATCAAATGTCACCTACACGCTCACTTACTATTATTATTCATGGTCTGTGCAAAGACACATTCCTCGCCTGATTGCATTACAGTGAAAAATTTGGACGAAGCACTCCAATACACCAGCTCATTGTCAAACCTGCATTATTCCAGTGGTATATCATGGACTGTTTGAATGTCAGGCTTAGCATTGTGTCTTGGTATATGGTCCCGGGAAAGACATTTGATATAACGGCTTCGAGGATTACTACTTGTGCTTGAAGTATAGCGGTGACTGATCAAATCGATTATGGCAGAAGATTGCCATAGCAATTATACTTATGTTCATATGTATTTTGAATGACAAAGATGTCATGATAAAAAGTTTTCATAAATGAATACTCAATGTTTGAGTGGATACAAATTGCGGTCATCACAGACCCAGTGAGTATGATGCAGCTAACCGGCATATCCCTATATGGTTATCTCTCGGTTGCTCGGTAACATTAGTAAACTCTACAACGACAGCTGCATTCCGTTTTATTCTATTCAGGGTGAGATCATTTTCCTAAAATCGGGGAAACGAAAATGGAATATATGCCCATTTTTTACATGTGTTCGCCAAATACTAAAATAGAAAATGGGTTGCTTACCATTTTTCCATTTGCATTTGTGAAATGGAAAAAACGAATAAATGGTATATGCCCTGATTATTGTCCAATATTACTTGACATCAGGCATTAGTTTCATATATGTGATATTTCCATATAAATATGCTTGAATAAATGCGTTCCGCCATACTAAAATAAACCAGCTGTAGAAAATGGCGTGCTTGAATATTATGGTGTAAAATAATGTTATCCAGTCAATTCTGAGGCAAGTGGGTTGATTTAATGTCTTGGTTGATTAAAGCATTGACCCCAAGACTGACATCAGGCAGAGTTGTGCTCTGCAAGCTGAGTACACAGTGGGTATGCGTTGTAGTGAATAAAAACGCGTGGCAACCTCGTCGCTCACAGCTGTCCCATTGGACAATAGCGTCGGCGCTCCCGGTTGGCTTTGTTGTCGGTTGACATGAATACTCTCTTGGATAGTCACAATGCAGCCCCTTGATCAAGCACATTCAGTTTAATCCATCATTTTCATATTGTTATCTTAGACGCGAGCAGCTGATCTATGCAAATCAATAACAAAGAAATAGCACTACCTGAGTGGATAGCTGTCGCAAACCAATGTACATACACTTGTGTACTCCTGCGTGGGTACAATGTCATTTTCAAATAACCAGAATCCATTCAGCAATGTCCTCTTGATAAGGGAGGAAAGATACCTCTGTTATATGTACCATCCGCAATCATTAATGTGCGCTTACTTCTGTGGGCTGTCTACAAAAGATCTGGCGCCTGATCGAGGGCTGTAGAGAAGAATACAGGGACATATACTTACTTATAAGCTTGCTGTAAAAAGTTTTCTATGAGCAACTCAGTCTTGATCAGAAGAAAGTTAATGTGCAAATGTTGGCCGTATGTGAACATATTGCATCATAATGCAAATCACTGGAGGTATCTTCCTGCTGGCAAATTTCCTTTTGAAAATATCAGTGAGCTTAAGGATTCTGTATTGTACATGGTTTTACGTTTTAAATCAATGAGATTAAGCCCTTTCAATCGCAATCGGATGGTAAAGTCAAAGACAATTCTGTAACCTTCCCATTGTCGGGTCATCACCGCTGATGTCAGTAGAAAGCATTATATCGGGGGCAATGTATTTCTCACAAAAGCTGTTTGCGAAGTTATCTCTATTTCTAAGGTAATGAAAATTGTTTTATGATCCATAAGCCTATAGGCTGTAACGATATGACGATTTAGGTTTAGGGGATGGAAGAGAATGAAGAAACGAATGATATTTCAACTGAAAAAAAAACCAAGCTCGACAGCGATTGGTTCTCGTTTTTAGCCAATCAGAGGCGATCACAAACTTTTCATCTGACCGCAGTTGCTGAGAACCAACGCACAATAGAGAAGCCAAGTCGAACGTCGTCTTAAACACCGCATTACTTCATTAATTCGTAATCAATGTCAAAAAGGTCAGCAACATTTCTTGCTCCCGGAAGACCAACGTCATTCGGGCAAGTAAGTTTAACGAAATAATTACCCTCCCCCCCCCACCTCCCCCGATTCTCGCTTCGTATTTACAGTTTAAATGAATCGAATACAATTTCCCGCTTAACCTCAATTTCAATATTTTTCTGGTATGGTGACCCTTATCTTGGGAAAATGGATATTACATTGTATCACTTGGTGGGTGGTGTCATGCACGCAGTATAATCGATGTGAACACATTGATTGTGCTGATTTCTCTGCCATTTATGTGATAGCATCATGTAGAGATTTGTCATTATAATAACAAATAAAATATGTTAATGTGAGCATGGAGCCGTATAACCGGAAAGACACGAGGAACCTTTTCATATTTGCGGTTGTATGTTGACAATTATATAGTTGAGTAAATAAACATTAACAATAGAAACGCAATGTAAATACAAATACAGCAGCGAGCATGTTTTGTTGTCTATAAAGGAAGTTTATTACCAACAAAAACCTCAAGAATATTTGTATATTACAAAACAATGTACCTGCAACCATCGATTTACATATTGATATTAGCTTTAACACATAACAGTTGATTACATATATATAAAATTAGATTATTCGGTCTACAAATTCTTCTCGCGGTAAATACCACTTTTGATAGCTTAGATAGACGAATATAGCCGTTGGCATTTGATCACAAACTATACTAATGGTGAAATTAACTAAGCATATATGTCGTCATGACCTACATAGTTCACATCCGATAATCACACAGGCCTAATATGCGTGGTCACATACGATTATAGCAAATCTTACTTGATTTGAATGCAGATTAACAACTTTTGGAAAAGTAATGCTTACTTACAACGAAAACAAAGCCACCTCTTACTGTAACCAATTTCAACTATAGATCATTCTTATTTCAATTGTCAAGCTATCTGTGACATGATATAAACTAGTCACAAGTAACGCATTGTTTAGGCTAACAATTGGCGTAGTTCTTTCCTGGTATCTAATGGACATGAAATATACAAGTATGCAGACGCCGAGAATTCTACAATATTATGTTTAACATCGGACTGTTATAGCAATCTACACAATAAGCTCCCTGGTTGAGACTGGTGTCATATGCCAGCAGACACAGTGTTATAAATCCTAATATTCCTGCAATTGACAAATTTCATTTTTAGCACTAGTTTGTAAGATGCATACACCAGTCTGTGAATAATGAATGATCATAGCTTTCCACATTTTACACGTGAAGTAATAATAACTAAGCAACAACACAACCCAGAGGTCATTCCCATGGTTATTCAAACAGCATCGGCTAAAACAAATATAACACACCTTGCAGGCCAGATTAGTGAATGTTTAACAACATCGACCTTGACGTCTATTCTGTGCGGTTCTATGGAAGGCCTTGGCTAATAAGTTTCTCATCAATGTGGAGAGGTGACTCCTAGGAGGCAGGGGGGTTTCTTTAAGTTGCCAGGAAAAGGGCTAATTGAGATCAACGGTGGCAAACTGCAAACACAGCAGGTAACAACAGGATGAATGGGTAGGTGTTACAGGGAGAAGTCTCCTGGTGCACTAGGGAGGGATGATAGAGGAATGGGTAAGAAAGTGGCATTGGCTAAATGTATGGATCATATCAGACAGGCAGTTCAATTTTCGAAGGGAATGCTTTTCCATACTGCAAAACATATAAAATATTTACCAAGCAAATTAAGTTATGATTTTATTAAACGCGGAATTATTATATACAAAATCAAAACATTTGTGGGGTTGGATGAAAAGATGCTGTTCTCTGGGCTACATCTACCATTAACACATTAGACTAAAGGGACTTAAGATCCTGAAATAAATGCTATAATCAGCTCTAAATACCATAAAAGAAACAATTGATGATCAATGTAAACACCATCTGGTAAATCTATTTACAAACCACAACCCCCTCCATTTCAATTCAACATAAAGATATCAATGATATGGCATATCAAGAAATTGTATTGTATTTACAACCAGTCAGCACTTGAAGTTAACAAAACATCTCTGTTTTTCTCAATTAGATAGCAAAACAACAATGTAATTTATTTACATAAATAGATACTGATTGAAAACAACCATCAATTATTTAACTGATAGAAGCAATCAGTAGCAATCAGTAGAACAATATCATCAATATGCCTTCAATACCAAATAAGAACACAGGTACACCGTGAAGAAACAAATGAAGTCATCAAAGCTAGGAAAATAAAATGGGTCCTGCAAAGAAAACTAAGGACGAGATGAATTTGAACTGAAAAAAAAATATTTTCAAATTAATACATAAAAAAAGCGATGGTTTGTTTTGATCTTTCTTATAATATTGCAGTACCATCACTACTACTCTGAAGGTGCCCACCACTGCACCCTGAGACCAAGGCATCATGCCACTATCAGAATCAGTATGGAGTACTGGGTGATGCCACTCATTTGAATTAGCTTCACAAACCTAACAGTTTAACTATATATTGTGCTCTAGTATGAAATAGTAGAGTAAAGTGTTTTATACTCGTTGAGGCTCTTGCTCGGGAGATGCAACTGGGTCTGTACGCTGTTCAGGGTGCTCCGAGCGCACCTTGAACCACTTGGTCTCTTTGAAGAGGAACCACAGGTTGCCTCCCCACACCACCATGTTCAGGAAACCAAAGATCTACAGCACAGTGCATCATCATCAGCTTCAATTAAAAAACCGTGGAAAATCATTGTGTTTTCAACATTCCCACCAGGGCATACATAATATGGAATATGTAAATTAAATCTACTGGTAAAAGCAATATGATTGTTTTACACAGAATACATTTGTTCTATTTGAAATGGTGAAAATAAACCAACTTACAATGGATACATTAAGACTAGCAAAGTTGCCCTGTTTGAGGACAGAGCATTTATCACCAGGAACTTGGTTGTGACACTCGTGAACATCGTCAACAATCCACAACTCCTTTGGGTCGGTGTAGCGCTTAACCTGGGTGAGTCCATCAGCCCAGGCCGCTGATGAGATGAGCCAGAGCAATGTGAACACAATCGTTATGATGAAGTCCTGCAGGCAATGGTCAAAGCAACATACTTGACAAGACAGCTCACATGTATCACATAATCCATTAGTTCCGGCCTCACTGATGAATATATACTTCCACTCAATCATCTTAACTAAAGGTACACTTCCATACATCTATCAACAAACGACTAATAGTTATCCACAGGTGAAAAATCACGATAGAAAAAGGTTAAGTATACAAACAATATCTTAAGACATTCTACAGTAACTGGAAAATGGTGTAAATACTCAACTCACAGCAATAGGAATCAGGTCATACTTCCGGTATTTGTCATCAAAGCAGACGTAGAGCACCACAGCAGCCAGGGAATAGAGGAAGGCCATCACACCGACGAAGACATAGAACTGAGACGGCGCCGAGTAGTCTCCATACGGACTGACGGACTTCTTATCGCCAGACCCGTTAGAACAAAGTGGCACATCGAATGAGAAGCTGTTCAGTCTGTTACAGGCCAAGACACAAGCTTGTTCACCATCATGCGTTCATGTACATGTCATTACGTCGACGTTAACGTAATATGTAGCCTCACAGGACGTCTACGTAGACGTCATATGACGACTGAATCCAACGCACATGTCGCCATCTTTATCTTTACAAACAGGTGGTAGCTGCGCGCAGGCGAAGTCCGGGACTATTTCAAACAGACGACAGTTCAAAAAGCATGGCGTGCGTTCAACTCGGCGTCTTAGGGCACAGCCTTGCCGCACATTAGTATTTGTTACTATCGTGATGGAGTCAAGACTATACATGTTTGCTGCCATACAACAGCATCAAAAGCCCGCATATATCAAAATATTCAGCTCACCTATATGTAAATTACCGTCCAACCCGGACTATGTAATATGATGACTTCCAAATTAAGCGGAAATAATAATTAAAACATTAGGCTATATTGAATCGAGCAAAAGGTTCGAGATAATTTATAAGTCACAGCGTGACTAAAAAGAAAGACTTGCGGAAACACAACGTACTCAATGAACAAAGCACTGAAAGTGCTGGTGGACGGTACCGTCATCCCGCGCTGCGCAGTAATATATTCGATGTTTTGAATTTGCAGATATATCTTTTTACACACGTCCTTTAAACAAAAGCATACACACGCATTTTCTTTTTGTTTTGATAACACGCACATAAAGTTTTCAGAAGGAAATCTTTTATTTAGTACAGCTTTTCGTCTGGCGACCAGATATATTTCCTCTTAGGTAATTTGGTTTGTAGAGAGTGTAACCACTCAAGCGGAACGGCGGTTTGCGCATGAATACATTATCATATTTAGCCTGTAACATCGAGAAGCATTTATCAAAATATGCTAAATTGATGAATTTTTACTACATTTTATCATATTAATTAGAATTTTGGAAGGGTATTCAATTTGCCATGTGTATTTAAGTATTGAAAACTGCACTATTTTCTTCATTGCAGAAAGCTGTATGGGTGTAGTTTGGTTTGTAGATTTGAAATCAGTTGTGCGTACTTAGGACAGTGCCCCTTGGGGTGAACCGTCCAAAAAGCAGAGTGCAGGAGGGGCTGGGGTAAGACAAACAAACCAGCACTGCTCATAAGCATAATTACAATAAGCCTGGTTGGCTAGGGGCGTTCAGGTACAACGTTCCAGACGATAATTTTGAGATATACTCACTTAAAAGGATACCCGAACTTAATATCCTGTTCCACTACTGGGACAGTTCCGTTTGCACATGTCACTTGAAACTGACTGGCTGTGTAGACGGAGGTAGTGGTGGCGAAGGCGAAAATGGCGATGATCTGAAAAACACATCATTTTGGTAAGCCTTCAGAGGTCACCTCAGGACAAGGGGTCAACACAGTTAGTTGTTTCATGTCAACGTAAACATGTATAGTTCTTATTTATTGCAAGTCGTAAAGTCACACAGCGGCTGGGCGGAAACGATCATCTGTAATTACCAACAATAAAACTGCAATGATTCCACGGTTTGTAATTTGAATACCAAAAGTGGTAGAATAATGAACAAATTATGAACAAATGCCGGCTAGAATGAAGAAAATGATCAACATACAATACGAAATAAAACTACAGCGGCGAGACCGACCAAAGAGCTGTTATAGGGGTAGTGTAACAACTCGGATGTACTGGCGCTTTTATGAAAGTCATCGCGCGTCGTCGCTCTTTTATATGACGTCATAGAGTCACTCTGGTATGACGTCATTAATTGTATATCAGCCTGGCAATCCAAATGAAGACAAACACCGGAGTCTTTGGATCCACCGCTTTGCAATGCTGCATAGCTGGCTGACATGGCAAGACACTGATTCGCGATAAGTAGTCCAGACGCTCAGAGAATGCTATTCCTCAATTTCGCCAATGTACAAAATACATCCCCGCTGAATCAGGCTAGTTCCAATTCCATTTAATCATCATTTTCGGTATGTCTGTTGTTGAAAACCACCACTTTGACTACTGAGTTGAGTTGTTCAGTCAGGCAAAACAAATCAAATAATTCAAATATCAATCAAGAAGTGTAGCTCCACAGAATAACTGATTTACAGCATACTGATAACGCAAAATAATGCCCTTAGAAGGCATTCGCACCGTTTGGCTCGGAAAGTCATGTAGGGGCCACGCGAGCGATGACTTGGCTACAGAAGCGGAGCAATCAGCCGAGGTTGTTTCCTGGTTACCACAAGATGCCGCGCCAGATCCAAGAGGAAGGACGCAATAAATAGCAAGGCAGTATTACATAAGAATTGGGTGGAGCGATAGTTAGGTTAGGGACGGCTCCGTGACGTCGTAAATACGTCTCATGGACAAGGTCCCGCAGCTTCCGTATCAGCGGTGCATGATCACAGTACAAGCTGTGAGACACTTTATGTATCATCTGGATCTTTAACATTGATTCTAACATTCCCATCAAAGAATGTGGGTGTGGGTGTACCCATGGCATCAATAATAGATGGCATTTGGTGGGTGCTATCGATCTGACGCAGTAAATTATTTGGTTTGCTTCATACCACTGAAGAAGGTGAGCCTAATATTAAATGACCAATACGATAAATGAAATGGGGGAAACCGTACACATAGCAACATAACAACACAAGACGCCAATCAATAAGTATCACACCTGTATTACCTGTGTACTGAATCATGCATGCTATGCATCCAATCAACTTATGGTGCCTCGTATTCTAGTGAGCATAGTCGTCGGTGTAAATCACCCCTGCTTATCAACTCCAGATAACGAACACAACCGGTCAGCAATTTACCTTTCCCAGCCAACTAAGCTCTCCGTGTCGGGCAACAGGGTCAACAAACGGTGATAGATTATCAGGTAAATCAATCAGGATTACTGTAATGCCACCGACCTCATATTACCAGGCCCTTATTTGGGGAAATCCTTCTTTACTGCAGCACGAGATTTCAGAATAATTACGTCAGTCAATCTGTGGTACTTGGGGATGAAAGCATTGGGATCGTGGTAGGAATCCCCAGGTAGCTTAACCCATCACATATCTGCCGCGCTTTGTTCAGCAGATTGCGACATTGTTTATTGCAGGTATCGAAAGAGGACGAGAGACTAATTGCTCCTTTGGCCGCGATCCATCAGAGTCGCCGCCCTCAACACGTGATATCGAGTTAAGAGTTGTAGAATCAATGGATTCCATCTACAAGGACCCTACATTAATCAGATGGGTGGAGAATAAACATAACTGATTTTTCAACCCCCACAAAAAAACGGCTTTGTTACAATATAGTTGCAGAATTTCAAACGCACAGAGACTTATGAGATGTCTGTCCGCGTCACGGGGATCACAAACGACGCTATACGTCATAGGGTGGACAGGCGCGGACAAGCCATGGACAGCGAACACGCGATTCTCCGGGCTGTGTCATGAATCTAGAAACGTCATTGTTGCAGCTAGGTGAGATTGATGAACATCACGTGGAAAACATTCCCCGGCTAAGAATTCCCAGGTTCACAGCAGCGCTTTGTAACCATACAACGGCTGTCACGAATAACACAAATAAATCAGGCGACATAGCAAACTGCCAAATACAGTGTGATTAAATTGTACAACGTTTACTTTGGTTCCGAACAAGTAATATCTAGAGTTTGTCGGTATACACTACAATGCTCTGTTGTCTTTCCAGGGTGCTGCAAATCACTCATCTTCGAGCATGGCAACATCGAGCAACCTCAATCGAAAGTTGCATATTAACATCGTTATAACAATGTTGTGTCATGCTCGAATTATTCATGCATGGAATTCTTCTTCGTTAGGTCAAATGAAACGCCTTCAGTAATGAAACATTATGCAACCCTCAATAATAGGCAATAAAACAACTATTGTAACATGTTAGCAGATAATCGCTGATATTGGATTGAATTTCATAAGCTCGTCAGTTGAGATTAGAAACTCGCGAGTGAAATAAAGCCACTACTGTCAAATACAAAGGCATTGATTGCCAATATTAAAATTACAGTTGCGCAAGTTTTACACATATCGTTTGGGAATATACGAGTTCAGTTCGTGGCACACACTTCCCTTTTGCATTGCAGCTTAATTTCCACATTCTCTTCGTTAGCCACACTATGTTGTGAAAGTCTTACTTGATAATGATACTTACGATGGTAAAGTACAGCAAACCTTTGCAAATGACACACTGGTCTTAGTAACACAAACAAATGTTCAGGAATGATTTGTAAGCCCGTCTGGCCGAACAATCTGCCAAAATTGGATTTTCTGCATTCGATCCTAGGAATAAATTGAATTCGGAAAGCAGTTTTCTTTCCCCATTCGTGGCCATAATAAGATGATGATAACAAGACACCCTTGTGCAGTCATGTTGAGAATAATCTCATCGGGTATACACGCCGACAGCTATTGAAATATGACACGCGAATGGGATTGTATGAATAATAGTGCGTCATAACTACACGTAGCGAGCCAATGTTAATCAGCATCGAAAATCGCACAGAGCAATGTGCGCCTTGTATAGAATGGAGAAGGTAAAACCCCTAGAGTAGTCTGCATACATTAATGATAACCAGTGGTTGATATTTCGCTGCTGCTTTTAACATGATTGACAATTAAACGTTATAAATGATCAATGATTCTTCATTGTATTCAATGGCACATTTTGAAGGGTTACGGAGCCCTGTAATGACATCACATTGGCACATTTTGAAGGGTTATGGAGCCCTTGAATGATATCAATGGCACATTTTGGAGGGTTACGGAGCACTTGAATGACATCAATGGTACATTTTGAAGGGTTATGGAGCTCTTGAATGACATCAATGGCACATTTTGAAGGATTATGGAGCCCTTGAATGACACCAATGGCACATTTTGAAGGGTTATGAAGCTATTGAATGACATCAATGGCACATTTTGAAGGGTTACGGAGCCCTATTAATGACATCATATTGGCCCTAATAACAGAGGCATGCTGAAACGTGTAGGTAAGTGCATTTACAACATTCCACGAGCTATAAAGATAAAATATTCCACATGAATGCATCATATGTACACATTCTTTATTCAAGGGTGTTACTGTGTGGGGATGTGGGGCGGTGTTCTCAGAGGTCTCAGTAGAATACAATAAGGTCTAGTAATCGTGCCTCATGAATGGGTACGCTAATGGTTGTTTCAAAGCACATTTATAACATTCTGCTAGCTTAATTGACAGAATGTCCCACTAAATATATCGGATTCACACATTCCTTATTCTACGATATGACCTTAAAATAACGTTAGAGTCACTGAATACCTGTCTGAATTAACCGCACTTTACATATAGTAAAATTACCCCTAAATAAATAACAATAGGTCTTTGGATTGCTTAGATAAAGCAGTTCAATTACCATTGGGCTATGTTTTTCATTAATAACACGGATATCAAAAGACACGGAGAGCTGATTGCTTACATACAATGATAAGTTAACATAAGAGGGGTCTGTGTGTGATTAACTTGCTTCATATCGTAATGCGCCATCGAAAGTTTAGATAGAAAGATATATAGGCAAATCGGTCTAGTAACTGAACTCCTAAGAGGCATGTAAAAATGTGTTTCAACAGGCTATATTGACTCAACCGGTGTTCTGATTTCTTAGAAGCAGCAATTTCAATTCTCCAGTGGGATTACAAGGAGCAAGAAATTAACATTAAATTTTTCTTAAATATCTCAAGGGTCACAAGTCATTCAGTGCTGATTGTAAGTTTGCAAGGAGCATTGCCATAAGAGATGTCCATGTGTGAAAGCTTAGCATATTAGACACGTGCCTTTAAAGGTTTACGACTTCAGGACGGACACTGGCGCAACGGTTTATGTATGATAAGCTCTGTTGAACAGCAGAGCTAAAATTGTGCAGTAACACTTAAACTGGCAAGCCATTTGACAAAATAACTACAGGATCCGCTAAAAACAACAGCAGGTGACAACGACCACATTAAACAACAGATGATACTGAACAACAATATAAGAAAGCATGATGATTACAGTATATATATACAGCACAAATGAATAATTAAGACTTATCTCCATACCACTCACACAAATAATAATTCATAGAACGCAGAAGATGAGAAAATTACAGACGACCGACGACTATGAGCGGCTACGCACCGCAATTAAATGCGGCAGACGACAGCTAGCTCAAAACAGGCGGCAATTAAATGCGGCAGACGAGCTCAAAACAGGCGGCAATTAAATGGGGCAGACGACAATTAAATGAATAAAAACGTCAATAAACAGCAACAGACGACAAGACACACAGGCATGGTAGCGTTGGAATAGACGCACTAATCACCCAAAAGACAGACATAAATATTCACAAGAAGCAAATAATAATAGTATTGGACAGGCAGTTGAAAAAAATGGATGATTTACAAAAAAGAAAACGAGGAATTGAACGCTAGATGGCGCCAACACAATACCCAAATGTTTTAACCAAACAGTCCCATTTGGCAGGTTCACGACCAGCTTTTGACTTCTGGGCTATTGTTATCGACGTCGTAGTTACATTAGCATGCGGCCCTCAATGTATCTTTTAACAGGAAATTGAGTCGCAGCCACTAAGGTATCTTTTTAATTCATACATTGCGGAACCAAACGGCTTTATCAGCCAGATGTGAAAATCTAACTGTATTGTATAATTTAGGTTTGCACGATTGGCAACGGATCGTTAGGGAAAAGAAAATAAATAAAAAAATCGATTTATTTCTCGATTTAATAACAACAACCAATGAGGCTTTTGTTCAATAGCGAATCGAAAACATGTTGCTTCATGCACCCCGGACTTGGACGGGCGACGATTATTATACAGCGCAATGTCCATTTCCACATAAATGCGACAAAAGGCCAACCAAATACAATCTTATCTAGCATTTGACCTTCAGCGGTCAAGGCAAGGTCAGCCGAAACGCGACAATAACAGGCGGTGTTCGTCAGCGAGTGGCGAGTCGCTAATGAGCCAATTATGTCCAATGGCTCGTTTGTTGAAATTCAATAATTAGAGATCAAATTATCGCCTCTCCGCCATACTCACCAGACTCAGAATCTTGAAAGTGACAATTGCCACTATCATTGTAGTATGGTTCCAAAGGCAAACCGCAATTATATCGTGTATCCATGTATTTGTGTCATCAGGTGATTTTCCGTAACGATCTAGACAGCAAAGCCGTAGGGGAAGTCGTCAGATAACGGAACTAGTGGGTCAAGACGAGCTCGTCCCCGTGGGCCAACGACGCTAAGTTAGCTGGTCATCTTCTTAATACATCCCGGATGTCCGATAATCGTGCCGGAAAAGTCACCCGCTTTGAGGAGAAAAAAACGCAATCACTTAAAATTGGCAGTTTCAATCCCCCAGTCATCAACGAAGTACCGCGTCAATCCGGAGGACGTGTAGACACATTAACGCCGCGACCCAGCGCACCTGCTTACGTCTCTGAATATAGCGAAAGTAAGACTTCCGTTCGTTCAACTTGTTGTCACAGGTGGTGACCCCGCCCACGAGGACTGCGTGAGTACGAGAGCGCGTGTAAGTCAGTCATCTCAGTCACTATATGGGCACAGCCAAATCCTCTTCACATCTACTGATATATAACGGTAGTGGAAGGTAAAACCGCAAGCCAAAGCCTACGCAGCAGGCGACAGGAGCCCTTCAGTACTCTTAGTCACACCTATGCAGGTGTTTATTTAGTTCGGCTTCTTTTCCCTTTGATCAGCTTCTCGTCCACAGGTGAGTCTATCATACCTGAGTATGACCTTATATTAGGGTTTCGCAGGTGCACTTTTTTCAGGAGACAAAACTTGACGGCATCGATTAAGGCTAGTTCCCGTCTTCTTCACCTCCGGAGCTAAGGCAGCAGCAGCATTGGTGATGGGCGACAGCGGAGGCTGGTCAGACACGCGAAGCGTCTCTCTGCCTCTCCTTTTAACATGCATTCCGCCCTTCACATATGTGTACCAGCACCCATCGTATTTCAAGAGGTTTCCATCTCCACCCCGACAGCCATCCTATAGACAGGCTGCTTATTAATGGCTGACTCAGGGAATCCAATCAAGATCGCTCACCACGCATACGGCACTAGCAAAGGGTTCAACGTAAACGCGTTTCCTCCTACAATATAAGCGTTGATAGTGACCCTTAGGGCACCTGATGAGCACCTGTCAGTGACCATTAGGGGACTGACAAGCACCTGTCAGTGACCATTAGGGGACTGACAAGCACCAGTCAGTGACCATTAGGGGACCTGACGAGCACCTGTCAGTGACCATTAGGGGACCTAACGAGCACAAGTCATTGGCCATTAGGGGACCTAACGAGCACCAGTCAGTGACCATTAGGGGACCTGACAAGTACCATTCAGTGCCAATTATGGGACCTGACGAGCACCAGTCATTGACCATAAGGGGACCTAACGAGCACCAGTCAGTGACCATTAGGGGACCTGACGAGCACCAGTCAGTGACAATTAGGGGACCTGACGAGAGCACCAGACATTGACCATTAGGTGACCTAACGAGCACCAGTCAGTGACCATAAGGGGACCTAACGAGCACCAGTCAGTGCCAATTAGGGGACCTGACGAGCACCAGTCAGTGCCAATTAGGGGACCTGACGAGCACCAGTCATTGACCATTAGGGGACCTGACGAGCACCAGTCATTGACCATTAGGGGACCATTAGGGGAGCACCAGTCAGTGATGGCTAGGGGACCTGCAAACAAGCACGTTAGCACCAGTCAGTGACCATTAGGGGACCTGACAAGCACCAGTCAGTGACAATTAGGGGACCTGACAAGTACCGGTCATTGACCATTAGGGGTCCTGACAAGCACTTACCTGTCCGCGATGCTAGATGCTAGACCACCCGAATGAGAAATGGCATGGCATGGAAGCTTAGGTTGCAGGTACATCATAACACACCTGAATGTCGATAAGTTACTTAGGTGATGAGCGTCGACTGATCTGAGTGTCAACGTGCTACACACGTTTAATGTGAGCCAATTTAAAGTTGCGATAATATATTTTAAACGCGTTGGTCCAATGTATATAAGGTCCATGAAAAAACATATTACACATTCATAGCTTCCGACAATGAAATCGATAAAATGAATTATGTTCTCTAAATAGAATATCGGTACATTCCGTTTAACGGCGCAACCGTAATGCCAGTGCATCCCTGTGCATGGGAGTGTTAACCTTCATAATGCTTCTTCATGCCGATTAAACGTCACAGGGCGCCAACTACTTAATATTAAGACCACGTTTGTACGGCGTACGGATGCATGAAACGGGAATTCCTGATCAGCGTCCACCGACACGATACACAGCGC
Source organism: Urechis unicinctus (assembly GCA_034190875.2). NCBI lineage: Eukaryota > Metazoa > Annelida > Polychaeta > Xenopneusta > Urechidae > Urechis > Urechis unicinctus. The sequence continues at coordinate 29,942,743 of CM067343.1, forward strand.
TACTGGGATCCATCCGCCTCAACTGACAAGGAAAACGCTCTCATCAATGGGCTGCCAACACCCCACTGCTAAGCGGTCTCTGAGGTTTCTCCAAACCTCGTTAAAATAGACAACTGCTCATGAGGAGGGAGAGTTTACGAGGCTACAGCGGGTGCTACGGGATATCCAGATGACCGGCAGTTAGTGTATACGACCCCGCGGACTCGTTGCAAGCATTGGATATAAGATAGTCAGCTGAGGAGTTTGGGGTTTGTTAGCGTGAGGAACTGAGAGGGAAGTTGATGCGGATAAAAAAAACGCGATGGGTGATACATCAGCGCAGATAACTTGGGAGTCAAGGTTTCGCGTGGCAACTACAGCAACACAATCACATCGATGAGATTTGAGAGTAACCAAATGTCTTGACAGGCTACTGGAGGGACATCAATCCAGTAATTGACGACGAGGTATTTCTTACTTATACACACCTGATAGCGCAGTATATAACATAACATATGACGCAATGAAAAGCACATTTATACCACATAGCAAAAAGCTTATAGCTACGCTAAGAGGGCTCACTTGCGCCTGCGCCCGACAAAATATGTGAACAAACGCAGCTTTGTCATAGCGACTTTTAAAATCATATAGAATTTTCTGATTAATTCGGGCGCACGGTCGCCTCGATAAAATCGAAGAATCAATAACTTCAACACCTGCACCAATACCGCAGCCTCGGAGACGTTGGGTCAACAGTCACATGTGCTTTGGTTGATTTTATGGTTGCGCCGCCTTACGATGGACATGTGCTTCACATATTTGCATACTCATCGCATAGCTAGTCGGAGTGAGCCCTCTACACATGGCTTTAACCTCTTTTCCGCACAGTTTAAGAGTCATGGGCGGTACGGATGGAGCAGGCCATATATCATAACGTTAAATATTCATCATAATGCTCTCGGATACACATTGCGGTGATCATAATGTTATTTCTTTCCTTGCCCATTTAACGATCGAACGTTAGTCTCTCGATGGCAAAATTGGCAAAATTTCAATAATATCATGTGACAAGGTATGACTATGAGTCATCAGGTGTTGTGTTCACGGTTTCATATATTTCACAACTAATGTTGATTTTAAAATACTTGTAATTGTTTCGTGCAATCACCATGATCAAATAAAATAGACTGCCATATTTAGTTTGTGTAATTGTTCAACTACCAGACTGTTTGCCAAAGTTAACTAGAAAATACATACAGCCTTGCTTAACGGTTAACATAAGTTTTATAAGGCCATGTGACATGAGCCCAGAAGAGGGTCAAAATCAATAAATCAATAATGCTTGGAAAGGTTTATGTGTTCTGAACCTCAACAGGAGTGAGAGACAGAGAGGTTGAGCAGCAAGTATGCAAGAGAAAAACAAATCAGGTTGTAGTGCGAATGTAGGTAGGCAGGTGGTAATAGGCTGCTGTTTATCGCTGTGTGTCTGGGAAACAGCAGCAAAGCTTTACAAAAAAGCAAGAATGAGGCCACACATGTTGTACACAAGAATATTTTATCCATGCAGGATTATTACATGGACAGGAAAGGGAGTTAGCATGATGTCCTCTCAACCTACTCTATATCCATTAACTGCACCATAACAAACATATTATGACAATGGTGTCGCAGTTCATACCCCATAAATAATTAATCATGTAGATGAGCTAACAATGTATTGTTACAACAGATGAACAGGCCACAGAGTCAGTCTGTTTATGTTTTATCTGCATAGTGACTCGCAGCATGGTGACAGAATAGGGTCCCACTAGCCTCACAATTTGGTTTGTTTGCCAATAAATGTGGTAGATCCAATTTGTCTGATCGATGAGTGCTGTTGCAAATTGTATGATTCCCAGGGTTCAAAATTGGCAGGAGTCAAGAGCCTTGACCCGTTGACCTCCTGATTTCACTAACAGGTGCCCCGAGTTAAACTCACTTCTGCCAATGATAAGATAATATTATCATGAGTAAACACTGAAACTTCAATGGGAATTTTACTAAATGAACTCATGTTTTCATCATGTTAAAGACTTGATCCAATTATTCTGCAGGCCACCAGCTTTCATGGTCTAGCGGTCTGACTGGCCCCAAACAAATAGAGTAGAGTTTGACCCCCCTAATCCCAAAGCCATTTTTCCTTTGTTTCATTAAAATAAGCGCCCATAAATTATTTTTAATAAATAGTCCAGTATTGTACAGAAGGCATCACTGACCACTTGAATGAACTTGATGAACCCCTTTGGCTCCTTCAGCACATCCAAGTTCCATGTCACAGCTGCCTGTAGAAACAAACATAACACATTTGCCTTCACTGTGCACATCAAGATGTACATCATCAAAATGAGTTCAATAATTATAACATTCAAAATAGATTAAATGCATAAATTCATTATAGTCAGGTACAAAAAATGTTATTATAGATGACACATTGGGTATTTCCCGTAAAGCTCGTGAGACCGAATACGTTCCCGATTGATTTCTGGCATGAAGAATATCAAAAAGGAGCTCTTCAGTGTGTTTAGAGGTTTTTTTATGTTGGCTATCATAGATTTTATGTAAGTAGGTCAGTCTAAGTAGGTCACTGCAGATTCTGCAACTAGCCACATGATCTAGAGCACCACGTAGCCACTTTTTCCACACAAAAAAACACTTGGTATTGGTTGACCGTTTTGAACCAATAAGAGACAAATACTGCAAAACTCCTGTTTGCACTTGATCATCTTATAAGAACAGTCTATGTAACATTTCTTCGGCATCACCTATAATAACATATTTTCCAGACAATAACCTCAATTACATTAAGTTGCCACTATTTAATTGATCATGCATATAGAAACTGGATAGAGAATGCTAGTACATGTCTTCAAAATCAACTGCATAATTTATTAAGATGGGCCGATGCTTAGCATTGGATATTTGTACAGCAGCGATACAAACAAGGAATTGTTTTGACTATTTGTACACCAGTATGAATAAGACAGATATAGGCTTTTCAGACAGCTGTCCTATGAATGAGGTTGGTGAAGACTATTTGTCCAAGGGGGGGGCGGGGGGCACTTAAGTGTATAGAGGTAGTATACATGTGCCGCGCGACGGGGTATGTTTTTTCGGCCTCTCGACTTATACGACAGCTTTTATTGGGCCTCATACTAGCACGACGGGGTATGATTTTCAGCTTCAATCTGTATGACAGCTTTCGTGGGGGGGGGCTACGTTTTGTACAGCGGGGTATGTTTTCTCTTCCCATGTCAAGATTTTCTCCCGGGATTTCCCACCGATCTTTGACAATGCCAATGCAATGAATGGTCCCTGTGTGACGCCCCAAGAATCACATGCTCAGCCCACAGGGATTTGCATCTTATGTGTATAAAAACCCTTTATGATTTATGTATGCGTAAAAGATAGTGAGTGGCCAGCCAATACAAATTCCCTGTGGCTCGTACGTTGTTACTGCATGTAATCAGAAATCTGCTCATAACATTTTTAGATTTATCAGCAACTTTCATCCTGTCTACGATGTACGACGGATTATATGTTATACATTTGCATAAACACTTTTTTGCCATTTTCACCTTGTACGACAGGTTATACATTTGCATAACAACTTGTACAAAGGGTATGCTTTTTGCCATTTTCAAATTGTACGGCGGGTACGGGTTTTTGCGGTCCCACAGCTCATCCCTATCTGAGTTAAAGCCAAGTTTCCGCCCCCCCGGGCTATTTGTACAGCTTCAGTTGGAACATCTCAACAGATTGCATACGATGTTGGCTGTTGGAATATATCATGTACATCGCCGACTTCAATATTTTAATTGGTGCTAACAATCCATTTGCTGGTCTCATTTTGTCAAAATTTCATTTGTTCATATCAAGCAAGCGTGGATTGGACCAACACGGCACCATTGCAGGGTTTAGGGACTGTACATCAGGCACTTTAAATTGTTTCTTGTTTACTTCAAGGAAGTAAGAGGTCCTTTGCACACCCTTGTACATGCCAAAACAGGCCGCATTGACTAGGCTGATTTGGTGACCGACTTCAATATTTTAATTGGTGCTAAAAACCGGACCGCCGGAGGAGAGGGTGACCACCCGCAGAGGGTGTCACCCGCATTCGCTTCGTTTGAAAATGGATATCATTCGCCTGGTGACATGTTATACAACAAGCATTTATGACTTTAAAATGGTTAAAGAAAAAAACAAACCTGAGCAACTCGATCCATTTTGTTATTGGAAATATGATAGAGATACCCCTTTTTTGACAATAAATTCGGGAGCAGCCGTCAAAAATGCAGACGTCCCACAATAAATGATGAGGGGGAAATGGATCAACATCAAAGCCAAATATAAATTGCTTCCTTTTTCAGCGAACAGCTGTCCGGGGGATGTTTTATGTTCTGCAGGCAAGTTAGCTTACTCTTGTCATTTGTTTACCGGGGCTACAAAATATGAGGTCACATCCCTGATCGTCATTGGTTTCTTCTCATCTTTCCTCTGTAGCATTCAAATCAATTTTGGGTGGAATATTTCGGTGACCACGAATATGATAAATATTAAATCCACACGGTCAATCAGAGACACGAGAGACACATATGAATAATGGAGCTTCACCGTAATTAAGAGTCAAAATATTGTGATTCAAAGCAGTTGTGGTTATATATGCAAATCTCTGTGGATAACCATTCGAAAACGAGGCGTTAAGTCATTATGGGGTAAAGTCCCTGGCAGAATTATGCAACATCGAATTGGGGCCTTCACATTCTCGGGTTTCCGTCGCGGCCGCCAGGCGGCGATACTAATTTTCCACCGGAAATAGGGGCATGTTTTTTCAAAATACAAACGCAATACACGACGCGGAGGTTTTGGTGTTATTTTGGAGAAATTGTTTAGGAATATCATTCTATAGACTATATAGACTGCGCGGAAGCGATCATGCACAGGTTTACTTGCGCCATCGTAGACTACAAGGCCGATGTTCGCAAGAACACCCGTGGATGACAGTAAAGTTTCCGTCAGTTGTATTACTGACGTGACAACTATATAGACTGTGTAATCTGGTAATTGCAATTGCCATACATCAAAATAATCAAGGCGATAAAAGTCGTGGTACATGTCACTTCATCAGGCGGTAATGCTGGATAAGACTATGCATTGGTATTGAAGTCAGCCACTGCAAACATCATGGCCACAACATGATTGCAACCACCATCATCTCTGCAAAGCAAGATGAGAAAATAAATAACAAACTTTTTATCTCTCTCCCACCAAACGACAACACCACATAAAAAACATACATAGTTAATATTGTACCAGCGAGTCTTCATATATATTCATACATATTAATGAGATGCATGACATATCTGTACTTATTCAACTTTCTTAGGATAAATATTCTAATTATATAAATTAAGAATTACCCTGTGCACTCACATCCATACTAATTCTACGACCTCAGTTTTCTTGTAACTCGAGCAAGGGATTCCCCTATATTTTAGGAAAGTTTTCAGCTGGGGTACTTACCACTAAGAAGGGGCCAGTGATAACATGGTGTAGCAACATTCACGCACGCTAACTTTGAAATGATATCGGGTGAATACTGATTTTCTAGCAGAATATCCACCGGACGACTGGAGATGGATGTAGTTGGCAACATTTTGGATAACTATCTGATGATAATCTCTTTGTTTGAGAACTGTTTCAAATGTGCTCATTTCGACGTGAAAGCGTTTAGCTGAACGTAAAAGAAGGTCAGAATACGCTTGACACCTTCGGCAACGTCTTTCATGTCCTTAACAGCTATAAAAAAACACGCAACAAGAATGCGCGCAACAACGCAGGAACTGGTAAAGCGCGAAATAATCGCGTGAAAAAAATGGTTTTGCATTATTGGCGTGTAGCTGGTTTCTATTTTCCACCAAGAAGACAGGTGTCCGGTCAGACAAAAGAGGCGGATCATGCGATGAACTTATTAAGGAATATTTATATATGCATCACAAATCAACAGCTATTGAGGTTTAATTTTGCACACGATGCCGAACTCTGAATAAAACATAATTCGGATTCGAATGTAATTGAAATGTTGACGTTATGCATGAATAGTTTGCTTATATCTAATCGATATTAGTTAACTCCTATTGTCAATGCGTAAATCAATAGTATTGATTTACGCATCAATGCTTTGTTCGGGTAGGTCCTTACATATGCTATGTCTTAATGCCACGAATAAGTAAAGTTTTCCATCTCAATGGCCTTAATGTCCAGTGTAGTTTGAAGACCGATGCATTAACTGTGCACATATTGCAATATTTCACGAAATGATTGTAACAACCAGGACGAAGGTATATTTTGTATTCAATGCTCAGACAATTCTTTCATATGTAGTTTCTGCCAGTTCAAAACAACATAGGCCACAGCTCCCTTATATCTCATTGACTTATATTTTCTGCCTGTGAACAAACTTTTGCCACAGTTCTTTCGTGTACAAACATTGAACATCCTTGTACCCACGAACTAGCGTTTAAATAGGTAACTGCGGTGATATAATGATGTCATGTGTTGTACCGCGATAAGCACGAAGAAAGCAATTCCGTTTTCGATCGGCATTCAGTTAAGCAGTCCGACGAGCCAAAAATAGTGAGAACAAAAACTGTTTGCATTCTCTTTTAATTGTGCCAAGTTGAGTACTTTTTTATGGTGTATTGATGCAAAAGTAAACTTTCCCCTATAACTATTTGAAATCTGATTCAATTTTGATCAATATTTAAGCATATCCAGAACCTAATGCAAGTCATCGTGAACTGTCTGAGCGATAATATCCATTTTTCCAGTGGTTCAACTTGGCCCTTTAGTGATGGTGCCGGCATACAGAACAATCATATTGTCATATGAGTCAACAAAACATGGCATGCATATATATTTAATACCGTAAGATGTTAAGATGATGTGCATGTTTAAATATAGGGACAGTGTTATACCTAACATCCTTGTGTATTTTCGCCCGGTAACAAGCTCTACAATTTTCTTGGCACCATATTAGGGCGGACAAACGCGGCGCCGATCTCGTTTGGACAAGGCCGTTTTTGGGCCGTTTGGTAGTCCCATGTAAATGACGATTGACAACAAATGATGCAATGATAAATTTTGTTCTTTTAATATATTATTAATGAAGAATAGCTTTTTCATTTGGTACCAATTTCGTTTTTCTTGTTGGTATTTAATGTGGTTTTAATTGCCAACGAAAATGGCGAAAAGTGGTATTTTTTCGAGGCCATAAAAGTTGTGTCGTGATTTATGTACCTAAGGAAAACGGACCGTACCGATTTTTATTCTCCATACGATTGCTATATAAATCATACCAAAATGTAGAAGAATGAAAGTGATATGTCGATCCGAGTGATAATCGATCAGATTTTCGAGTTAAATGTGTTAAATCGCGATTTTGCCGCTTCAAAACCGGATAACTCTCCGAAACTCGAATAACTTTTCGTGTCTATCACTCGGATCCACACAAAGGAGACTCTCCTCAACACATCCGTATGATTATCTTTTCTGTGGGACCAAGAATAAAACGGTACGGTCAATTTAAAGACACCATGTATTCAGCTTATTTTCATTGAGAAATCTCCTAACGCCATATAGCTTCGGCGCCATGGCAACGGTCCGCGTCCTTGGGTGATTTCATATTGCGACTTTGTCAAAGGTTGGCAAGTCACGTATTTTGAAGTTTGTCGATATGGAATTTATCTGATTTACAAAGTCAGTTGGTCTGTTGCAGTCACTTGTCGATTCACAGCAATTTGGCGTGTGTGAGTGAAACTGTTGGAATGCTTAAATTACTTTTTAAATAATTTATGTCATACTGTTGAATCTATCAACCCTGCTTATTGGAACATCCCAATGAACTATTTGACCTGCATTGATTGGGAAACTCATCTCTTCTCTCCATCCCGTATCTTTTAACAAATACAGTAGAACTCTGTCATGATACTCAGAATGCGATAAAGCGGGTGTTATTCGAGGAGATATTATTACTACGTAAACCATAAGAATCTATCTGGGGATTAGAACATTTATCTTTCCACATGACATAACCAGTTCAAAACGATCCTCAACGAAATAATGCTACTTCCAACCTGACAAACCCCAACATGACATAATGCATATCCTGTTGGGGTTTTCTAAATATGAAAGTTTTATCAGACTTGCACGTATAACAATCTCACATGCTAAGAAACTTTTCCCAAACAATTTCCGTTCGACCTTTATCAGATCCACAGGAGTTGACTTGTCGGTAAACATCAATGCGAATTAACTGGTGGTATATTGTAGTTCCCAGGAAAAGCCGTTTTAACTAGCTCTTTTGAACCAAGTGGAGCTTGAGCTACCTCTTGACAGGGGAGTACCCCATCGCCTGTTGGTCTGTTGGGCTAGTTGTATCTGCTGTGGGATCTGGTTATTCATTGCCTTGATTTAATGACATGACAGTTGGTTTTGTCACTTCTACCGGACAAGAAACTGACAATTAAAACTTTTAAGGGAAAGGGAAAATAATGCATTAAAGATTGCTCGGGACAGTTACCACGGTGCAGGATGATAGTCGCCTGGTGGGTAAAGACAGAAGAGCATTCCCGCGTTGGAGTAGGATGCGGAAGAGGTATGGAACTTAAGGCGCTACATTTAACTGGGTCACTGGGGTATCTGAATTGTTTGGAGGTCTTACGGACTAGATGGGCGCATTCGCGCGACAGCGGCTACGAGTGGGGAACAGCAAAATAACACTGCTGGTGGTTTTGTGATATCAATGGCTATTAATGAGTGGCAGTTTCCCTATAGTAGCATTTACAGGGGTTATGAATAAGTATGCAAACATTTGTCGATTCTATGATTGTATGAAATCAATAATACTATCTATTATGCTTCCCAATGTAATGGGTTGGTGATAAGAGTTGCTTATGAATCTACATGACACTCTTAGCAGTATATAAACTCATATACCATTTTATACCATATATGGTGCATCCATGACTACCCAGTAACTGATACAGAAATGATCAAGAATGTATATAGGGATAATTCCATATACATTTATATCAAGACTGCCATCAAGGTAAAAAGATAAACTGAAATTGAAATGCAACATATCAGTTGTTATAAAATAGCTCAGTTGACATGGACTTGTTATGTGCTAACCTTTCCGCTTAAACAATTAACTTGCTCTAAAGCATGCTATCTATAGTGACTTCAAAGGCCAATGAACATCATTTTATGTATATAGTTGAACTTGATAAAGGATTCATAACATTATACATCAAAAAAGTGTTCAAAATTATTGATGATGAGATATATCATATTGAGTAGACTCAGTAATTGCATGAAAAGACAATAATGAGTCAGCAGCTACTTTCAAGACTGATTTTTGAGCTGAAATTGTCATATCTCGTAGTACATATCTAAGGGGTAAGGTGTATGTACCATGATCATATAGGTGTTTTTTTCACTTGAGCTTTTCACAGAGACAACTTAAGCCAAATCTGAACTAGTCACTGCATAGTTTGACAAATTTTCATGTCAATATCTCCTCAGGTGTAGCAACCACATAGATTTTCTTGATGCTCGGGATCCAAAATGGTTATGTATTGTATTCAGGATATCTGACATTCATAGGGTGGTTATTGAGTAAGTAAAGTATATTTGTGCATGGGAATATACTGAAAGGACCTAATAATGGATTTGACAACCTTCATTAAGGCTTTTATGAAGTTTTAAGTCGCCTACTGTCCAAAAATCCACTTAAAAAACAAAAATCATCATTCAAATTAACGCTGATAAATTTTTGTTAGGCTCTCATTCCAAGAGGTCTTTGTGCTTAAATAAGGCTCCAATTACACTGATAAATACCTACAATTGACAACAATAACTTACACTAATCAACTATAGCCATTTGGTGGGGTTAAATGGCCATAGTTGATGAAAATAAGCGAAAATACATCAGAAATGGAGAAAATGTGTGAAAAAAACAGCCTTTCGGGCCATCAAAGGTTTTTAAATATTTAAATCAGATTTTAGATATGAAACATTTGATTTACAGACATCATAATTAGCAATTATATTCTCCACCATACAGTAATTGAACATAAGTTATTAAACATATATATTTCATTCTATATTTAGCAGGATAGTTGTCCGAAATAGGGCCATAATTGGAAAAATGGCTCGGACACAGGTAAAAAAAGTAGAGTCCAGAGCACAAAATCAACATTTTGACCATCTGTATCACAGATAATCACTTTAAATGAGGATTTCTTAGCATACAATTTCTACAAGGAGGCCACAAATAACTAAGTTAAAGCTTTACATTGCAAGTTATAGATGTTGACATAATTACACATTAAACTCTCCTCATACTAGAAAGGCAACTTTTTCTGAGGCCGTGTCCAAATTGGACCCTAATTTTTGACTACAAAATATGCAATTACTTCATGCAAATCCAATTCCAAAAAAGAAAGCAGTTTTGAGATGCCACGGTAAGGTCTTTCCAATGAACTATTTACATATGCAATACAACCCATTGGCCATTAACCATATAACACATGAGTGTTGGTATGTCGTTGAAATTCTATACTTACCTTACCTTACCTTACGAGGGATATATCTGTAACACAACACTTGTGCCCGGATTTTTCCTAAACGAGAGGCTGGAATGGACTGGTTCAGTCAATCGGCTGGTGGCAACTTGCCCTGGAATAATCGTTTCCATTTTAATCTTTTACATCTCCATTTGCATTAATCCTAGAGGGCGGCTGCTTTATTAACCTTCCTTGGCACCATATAAAACACTAGTGTTGGTGTGCTGTTAAACCCTATACTTACCTTACCTTCAAAGCAACTGATGCCTTGGAATACAGAATATTTTGCCAGAACCTGCTTCCTAGCCACAGGGTCACCAACTAAACATATGTCTAACCTGGCCTCTCTGCTGACACTGCCGGCCATATATGATAGCATGGTTTCTTATAAAGCAACCTGCCTTTCCCTAATCTCACATGGACCCCTCTGATGTTGATGCAAAACATAAAATATATTGTCCTGTGTTAAACCAATGCAGAATTACTTTAGATACCATGTTTTCTTATCAAGCAAGGTAGCTGCCTTACAATACACATGGACCCCTGTAATAAGTTTCACTAATTAGTTGTGGATTTGTATAGCACTCAAAGTTCCTAATAAGTGGATAATAGCATTGATGATAAGACAAAGCTGCATATTCCATGGTTACTAATACTACTCGGCCCTTTTACTCTGTTATCTATCCCAGACAGCCTCATACCTTCAGAACCGTGCCATATTAAACATGACACTTGTGTATTAATCTATGGTTAATTAGTAAATGGATGATTTCACCTTTGAACCCCACCCTTCCAATGATAAGATGGATAGACAGAATGTTATGGCTGGTCAGGTATTATCAGATCTTTATGTATCAAACCAGGCCCATGTCATTGTAGCGTTTACTCATCAGGTTCGTCTTCTGTGTCTTTGACGCCAGAATGTAAGTTGTGAAACTTGGTCATTTTTCCATGACATTTTCTCATCTCCATGATACATCATACAATCAATTGTGTTACAGATCACCATGTTCTTGACAAGATCAGAATACGATCGGGTGTCAACACTTTTTCCCCAGAAGGCAGAATTTTCCAAGTTGAATATGCCATCGAAGCCATCAAGGTTACCAATCCCACACATTCACTGATTTCATTCATGTTGTATCAAAAAAATTTTAGGTTTTTTTTCACAGTGTATTATTGTTTGCTTTGCAGTTGGGATCCACAGCTATAGGTATACAGACAGTTGATGGTGTTGTTTTAGCCGTGGAGAAGAGAGTCACGTCTCCCCTCATCGAGCCCTCCAGCATTGAAAAAATCATGGAGGTCGACTCCCACATAGGTTCTTACTCACTTCAACACAAGCTTAAATAAATGATCTAATCTGGCCTTCTTTCAAATAAGAGTCCTGTTATCATTGAATTTAAGAGGTTATGCATATCATAGTCCATTTTCTTGTTGATTACATAGCTTATTAAATATAAAAGAAGTAAAAGTGCCATTGTCAGATGTTAATGTTGGTTGGAATAACCTTTTTATTAATTGAGGGTAATTAGCTTGAGATGCTCACTGCTATGCTGTGTGTGCTACAGGTTGTGCTATGAGTGGTCTCATCGCGGACTCGAGGACCATGATTGACCGGGCTCGTGTGGAGGCCCAGAACCACTGGTTCACATACAACGAGAAGATGTCCGTAGAAAGCGTCACACAAGCCGTATCTAACTTGGCTCTACAATTTGGTGATGATGATGCTGACCCTGGTGCGATGGTGAGTCCTTGTCGTGTAAAGTATGACCTTGACGCTAGCTTCGTGTCACATGATCTCTGGTGGCCCTGTTGGTTTAACAGTAATTTTGACGGAATAATTTGATTTCTCTGCTATGATTGTTTTATGGCATAATTACTCTACTCAGTTGGAAATTAAAATTATCTGCCCAACAGCTGTGGAAAATGCAATTATATAAAATATGGAGAAGCCAACAGCAATCAACTGGGTATATTTGATGATGTTGCAGAGTCGACCTTTTGGTGTAGCACTGCTGTTTGCTGGTATAGATGACAAAGGATCTCAACTGTAAGTGATGAACTGTATACATTTTTCTTCTGTTAACATCTGGGTGTTATTGTCTGTATGTCAATCAGAGACACATGGCACATCATAGGTCCAATCCACAGAGACTCCCAGCAAGTGTTTTAACTGACACCACCAATATTAGCTTAGCTGTAACTGAAAACAGCTGATTGAGTTACAGACCCATCCCCCTTCTATAAAATGTCTATGGCATATGTGGCCATGTGTTATAGATTCCACATGGACCCGTCTGGGACCTTCATCCAGTATGATGCTAAAGCCATCGGTTCTGGTTCAGAGGGGGCCCAGCAAGCATTACAGGAGACCTACCACAAGGTAAATAGAGCACCACCCTACCTAACAACCTCACTCCACACTCGTTCATCTGCCAAGCACATTGCATGCATACAAGCCTCTTATAGACACTTGTAGTACACAGGTTGAAAATCCTTATTGCACTTAACTTTTATTGGGTTTTTTTGTATACTTTTTTTAAACACCATCAGATCTGGCCTTCATCCACCTTAATGTATCTGCTGACATGTCATTCTATCATATATATTAAATATTGGCTTGCTTCATACAACCTTGAACTGGAACCACTAAAAGCAGTCTCGTACAGTCCATGCCCCTACATCAGACATTTTATCATAAGCTGACCTATAATTGGAAATTGCTCTATAACCTGTGTTGTATTCTCCAGTCAATGACCCTCCGTGAGGCGGCTAAGGAGAGTCTCAAGATCCTCAAACAGGTCATGGAGGAGAAACTCAACTCCACTAACGTCGAGGTCAGTATCAATCACTCCGGCATGAATGACCAGAGCACTTGTAGCTTTCTGCTGTGCTAACAATCTCTCCTGGGGTCAACCTGTGAAATGTCATTTGCTTGCTTTTCAAGATATACTGTCATAAACAATCCAGTTTATAATATATCACGAATTTACATATTGAACTGTAACGTATATATTATTGAAATGTAATTATTTCAAATAAGCGCTTATTGATGTCAGTTATCAAAACATACCCCTAAAGAAGTCAATCATCGTAACTTTCTACGTTCCAATTGAGTCTTACACAGAATGAATATTTATTTATAATAGTGACTGGAATGTGAATGATCGTATGAATTGTAATTCTCTACTTTTATGACTTCATCAGATGGCCAAAGTGACTCCATCAGAAGGATTCAAAATCTTCTCCAAAGAGGAACTAGAGGAGGTGATTCAAATGTATTAAATCAAATCTATGTGTCGATGTGAATGACAATCCCTCATTCTCGGGTTTATTGGAAGGAATGATGTACAAGGTCACTGATAACCACTCTGATTTAAAGTCTGAGCTTACTTGGCATTTGGCTGGAAAGCAATTGCAATAAGTCTTCCGATTTCTTAAAACGTAATGGTAATGTGGTAATATAGGGTTGAATTTCACTTTCTAATTGATTTCTTAGGGACAGCAGTTTTAATTCCCCACTGGGTTGTTGCAGATAATATGTCAGGGGTCAAAGGTCATATACCTCAAGAGAAATCCATGTGAGAATTGGGACTGTCAGCTTGTTTTTAAAAAAAAAAATCCAAATTTACGAATGAAGGCTAAGCCCTGGTGAACAGCAAAGCTACTGGATGAGCAAAAATATACAACAACACTGAGGCCAAACAGTGTAACAGTTGTTTATTAATAAGGTAAAGAACAACAAATTCTTTTGATAAACATGTATAAAATATGTTCACATGTCACCATAAGGAAGCAGTAATCAAACATGATGAAAAAAAAGTGATAGGTCTGCTTCAGTTAGCAGTCATATCAAGCTGAAGAAGTGTGCTTCATAAAGCCCCCTGATCAATAGGATCGCACTAATAGCCTAACCGGTAAGTCTATTTCCCCCCAACAAACCACGGTCACCTCATTATTCAATATGTAGTCTAGTTTCCCCTTCCATCTGGTCAATAATGTCCTTCATTCATCTAACATAAACCCTCTTCTAAGAAATACGCGTTTGCTGTATGTAGTTGTGGGATAAATTTCTAAAAAAATGAAAAATAATCCCTGATAACTGTATTGCAATCTATACATATACACTACATATATAAGCTATATAAAAGAGATTTGCTAGCATTTGTGACTATTTTTGTAATTCAATGTCAAGAAAAAATTCTAAAAAAAATAGCAGTTAGCGTTGATGTTCAGTCACATGACCTACAGGTCTACCCAATCACAAAGCAGTCGTGATTATTAGCGAGCAGGTATTCTAATCACATTACGTGCCTTAACAAGCAGCTTCACCTCCACCAAAGTCACTGAGCAACATCAGCTATGTGAAATGGAAACAAGTGAAGATAATCGAAAGAATAACAAATCTTCACAATCACTCAATGGAACAAGTCTTTTATCCGACATGAAAAACAGATGGTCATTTATCCCATGGAAACAATGAAGTGTACATCCAATGGAAACAATGAAGTGTTCATCATCCAATGGGAACAATGAAGTGTTCATTATCCAATGGAAACAATGAAGTGTACATTACCCAATGGAAACAATGAAGTGTACATTACCCAATGGAAACAATGAAGTGTACATCCAATGGAAACAATGAAGTGTTCATCATCCAATGGAAACAATGAAGTGTACATTATCCAATGGAAACAATGAAGTGTACATTATCCAATGGAAACAATGAAGTGTACATTATCCAATGGAAACAATGAAGTGTCTAAAAACTCAAAGGTTAAAGGTTGATCAAAGTTTGCAAGGAACCATGTGTAATTAGGTGCAGCTAGCTTGCTCAATAAGGAAATATGCGAGCAGTTTTTCTCAAATATTTCAGGGGTCAAAGGCAGGGGTGGAAACTAATGGTCGCCCGCCCGCCAATGGCGACTGAAAACGATTTTTCGGGCGTGTTGAATTCGCCTTATGACGCGCCCGGTCAGTTTTCGCGCTCTCTCTGGGTGCATTACTTTCTGGCGACATTGCCAAACATAAAAAAAGCATGCTTGAGATGTCTTTTCCACGCATGCTACCATAAAATAAGCGTGTGTCAACAAGCTTTAGATCAGGTATTCATAAAGTCAGGTTTTGAGACGGTAAGCCGAGTTGGCTCACTCAGCGGTATTCATAATAAAAAATTAGTCGTTGGGTCAACTGAAATCCCCGTCGTTAGTTTTTATGAATACGATGTAAGATAGCGGACTCAGCTGAGATAGCAGACTCAAGTTGAGACAACTCAAGTTAAGATTCATCATGAATACGGCCCCAGATAATCACAGTTTGTCTACGATAAAATTCACGAATGTCAATATATGATAGGTAGCCAAACAGACCTTTATTACCACAGCTCCCGTACTTGGTTCGATAGTGCTGAGCAGTTTGAGCTGCCCCCGAGTGAATCGTATGGTAGAGAAAGAGTGCTTCCATGTTTTGTATTTGTTTGACCTGATACCAACAATTTGTTCATCTATGACAGAATGTGAGAGAGACTTCAATGTGATGGCCCAAACCAAGAGTAACTGGCGGTACAGTTAATGCTATTCAACATTAGCGAAACTTGTTATATTCACAACTTTGATCCTGACAGTGAGACTGAATCATTAGATAATGTGTGTGTGGGTGCTGACAGACTGCTTGATTTCACAATCATAGACGAGAGACGAGTGTTTGCAGTTAATTAAGGCGTGCTAAGTGTTAATGTCTATCTGACTTCCTTCATATGTTATCTGTGAATTATATGTATCGTAGTGGGTAATAAAGATTTACATATGGGCATATGGTTATGTCATGATTACGGCCAGTAAAACTTGTATTTGGTCGGTAACTTTTGGATGTTACCAGCCCTGATGGCTGGTACCTAATTGTGTCAGTTTCCACCCCTGGTCAAAGGTCAGGTGCAGCTGATTTTTGGTTTGCAAGGAGCCATCAACATCCGAGGGTTTCATGTGTACATTTGGGCAGTTAGCCCTCTTTCTATGGAAACATACCATCAAAAGTGATCCTCCAACGGTCATGGAGGGCTGATTCGTTTGCAAGGAGCCACCAGCATAATGGGTGTCCATGTAAAATTTGGGAAGGGTAGCTAGCATAATAAGAAAATGAGCCACTCAGTAAGTTTATGAACGGACGGACAGACAGAAGGGTGACGGAACGAAGGTATATGATAAGCTCTGCTCAGAACCAAAAATAATTGATGGATAAATGATTCATATATAGAACATGTTTCTGAACCCTAATGCAATCAGGTGAACCATCAAATGTGTACCCAGTCATAATTATACCAATATAATCCTACCTGTAGAAGAATTTTTAATCTGTCTAGGGGAGCTGTGCATGTTCTTGAGACGACACCCGCCATACCACCAGCCACCAGATGGCGCCACCACATGCCGGATTTCTTTTCTTTAGTAGTGAACTCCGGGGGAACGGTCATGTCATCACCTATATCTATCATCTGCAGAGCAAACAACAACTCATGTCATTGTAACATATGCCTCACTCTGATAGGAGAGAAAAATGGGGGAAACTACGTAACACACATCATTAACCTATAACCTAGAACAAATGCATGTTCCATTTTCATTCAAAACATTCAATGACTAAAAGCATGTAACATTTATTTGTACAAGTAAAAGTCCTACAAAAATTGGTATATTTCCCAAATAGAATAATCAGAATAATTTCTTCAGCTGTTATCGTGAAAATAATGCACAAAGAGAATTGGCCCCCCAAAAAATTCCATTTTATATTTGGCATGCTGGAACAGAAAAGAAAATTTCATCAATTCCTATAACTGGATGGGTATAGTATTAGAAAAGTTACCAATTAAAGTCAGCGATACAATAATCTTACAACATGCAACCTCTTCCATTACAATGAGCAATGCTTCAATCATCTAACGTTACCTGGAAATCATGTTATTCAAGGAGATTAGAAATCAGGAAGTAAAACTACATCATTGCATCATGAGTAAAATCATATGTATCATCATTGCACAATGCAAAAAAAGCCAACATGTCTTATTTGAATACCCAGGAATCAAAAACCAAAATTAGTTTCATTTAACTTTAACACAGGACATCACATCCTGAGGGTTAAATTTGTGGGAGAGAATACAAAGTGGATTGGGTGGGAGATGAGTTTGGGGGTGGGGGGGGGAGATTGTGGGCAACACAGAAGGTTTACATATCTTAATTACATACTGTCATCATTATCATCTTCCCCTTTGATAGCAGTTGTAGTATTGCCAATCACACAGTGAAGGCCATCTCTGCCACAGATGGAGCAGGGTTAGGTGTAAGGAAGACTGACAAAAGGATTTAAATATTGATTGATCCTGTATTAAAACAAATTGTAGGAGAATACACCTAGAAAAGATTACTACAAAACTATAGCCAAAGAAGCACAACAACAAATGATTCTTATCGTTAATTCAATATGAAGGAAAAGCCATGCTAAATTAAATCATCCCCTACTTTAATAAACATGAGTAATTAGCTGCGTGGACATATGAACCATACAAACAGAACCGAGGGTGTTAGATCTTCAGAAATCACATTGGAGGCTGAAGTACGATTGTTACATAACCATGTGTAGGGCAGGCGGTGAATACTCACGAGGGATTGGCGCCAATAACCCATCATCTCTTCCAGATCACCACTGGGGGCATAGCGAAAGAAGTCCCTCCATTCCTCCCAATTTATTGAAAGGCTGCCATCTTTATCTAGCCTAGAGAATTGGCAAGGACATTAACAGGGTAAATAAAGTTCTCAAAAGCCCAATCTGGAAAAAATCTGAAATAAAAGGATAAGAAAAGGAAGAGATCATCAACAAGAGAGAAAAGAGAGAGATGGGGGGGAAGAGATGGAGAACGCTCTACACATACAGGAAGTAATTGGGAGGCAAAGGATGGCCATGCACCAATCACCACAACTCATCAACACAACTCATCACCAGATACAACAAAGCAAGGCACCATATGAGTAAGTGGAAAGTAAGGAGACCGTTGCCATGCATCCAAGGTTAAACCATGCAACCGTGGCCATGCATCTAAGGTTAAACCACGCAACAACAGAGCAAAAACGCCACGAGGTTGTTACTTACAACGGAATGTCTCCATAATGTGACAATATCTTCTAAAGAATCAACACTCATGAGCTCAAAGTAGTCGCGCCACTCTTCCCAGTCAATATGTAGATCGCCATTTGTGTCTATCCTGAATTCGGGGCCAAACACCTCATTACAGTCTCCGCAGCTACAAGAGCACAACTCCATGCAAAGTTTGCATTTAACCATTGAAACCTTCACCCAATCATGTCCATGAAGTGAACACTGCAAAATGAGGCGATCTTATTGTAGGGAGTTAGTGTTCTCAAGCAAGGCAATTAGGCAGTGAGCTAGACAAAACCAAAATGTGATTACATCAACAAATCAACTCACTCCGGAGCAATACTGGCATGTGAACTTTGATTACCATGGCATGCCGTGACAGCACAAGAATTTCCTGCATATCTTATGCTTGTGAATGCCAGGTCATTTAACTAACATTGTGGGTAGCTTCACTCTACAAGAGAAACCACTAGAAAGAGTAATGCACTTTTCGGTATGTTACGTGAGGCTGATTTTAGCAAGCTCGTAGTGGAATTGTCAGGCTTGGGAGGAAAAGAGCAGATTTGGAGATGTCCATGCATGGTGCAAGCATATCTGGAACCATGTCTTGTAGCAAGCATGAGGCATGTTCTATATTCCTATAATCTAAATGACAACTAATTATTTTTGCCAACCCTCGTATCCTAGATATCTTAATATATACAAATACCAAATTTTGCAATATAGTTGACTTGAAATTGATTTTTACAATATTTGTTGAGCGAAACAATGTGATGCTGTTGAACTCCATGGCAATTGTGGTTAGAATGCATAAAACTAAACAATACAATATGTCACATGCTCAGTTCACAGTCTATTGTTAAACAATATATCACTAACTAATACACAACATGTCTACATTCCAGATGCAAGGACAAAGGTTGCTGAGAGATGCCAAAGGTCAGGAACACTTATCATTAATGTGTCAACAGAGTAGGTTAATAGGTCAAAGCAGGTTAGTACAAGTCTTCAACACTATCACTTACTCAGAACAGATTGATAGTAGAGAAAAAACTTTCAATTTATACACATTTTAACAAAGGGAATTACAATTTGTGGAATTTTACGAAATAAAATAAGCAGACCGAAGACGATAACACTGACTCAAGTATGTTTTGCTGAATAAAATTAACTGGTGTAAGCCAACAGTTAGGGCTTATTTGGTCAAAATCTCTCATCCAAAACAATAACTATCACGAGTATTTGCCAGTAATAGCTGACAGAAGAAGCATAGCACAGATTGTATATATCCCCAAATTATTTACAAGGTGGCCTTAATCTGTTGACTTAAATGCTCGTAAGACTGTTAAGATTCACCTTATCCAAATCCCAAACTCCCCGTGAATCGTCAAATAAAAAACATGGTTAGATTGTGTCACACCCGTCAGGAATACAGCAATGGCAGATCACTCGTCATGACAAAATATCGCATACAACTCTCACCTTTTTGTTAATCTTTCTGCCTCAGCAGTGTCTATGTGTAAGCCGAGTTTTCCTAAAGCGGATTTGACTTCACAAGGTTCTATCAAACCTGTACATAGAGGATACACACGTGTATTCATCCTTCTTAAATACGACCCAAACAAAGGTGTATACCAAAAGGGTTTAACATGACAGAGAGAACAACACTAAATGATCATTGGATTCCACAGATGATACGTACCATCTTGATTGCGGTCGAGGTCAGAAAAGGCCAGTCTAAGCTTTTTCTCGTGTTCTTGCATGTATTCGGCGAATTCTCTGAAGTCAAGCGTGGCACTTTCATTCTGATCCGCTTTGGACATGATCTCCTGTCAATACAAACAAACAAACATTGATGTGTTGATTCAAGCAATGGGCTACAGAATATAACACCATTCAGGGCACCTGCCCAGCACACAGGAAGCCCCGCCAGTACAGTCAAGAAGTTACCATGGAAATTATCAAGCATAGGGGGGCATCCTTATAAGAAACATGACACTACAGAGTGTCAAAGATGCCAGTAAACATTCAAACATAAGCCAATCAAAGACCAGCTACAGCAATTTCCACCCAACTACTCCTTTTCCATCTTCTAAATACACCCCAGTAATGGGGTCAAAGGGTGCATTCATTAACTAAGCTGTTATAGATGGCTGTGAAAGTTACTTTATTTTCTTCAGTTTATCTGCATGACTGGAACAAGTTCAGTTCACACAAAAAAATGACAACAAAAAATGACAACATTTCCTTGGACACCCACTGACCCAGGGAAGGTGTACATCAAATCACTTGGAACGTATGGCAACATATCGATATCTATGTAAACTCGGTTGCTAGGCCCTTCACCTGTTGACTTCAACGTGACCTATTTTCTGGACGCACAAGATATGCATCCACTGAGCTACAGCAGGCGGTGCGAAATAGTAGAATACTGTATATAGGTTTAGTGAACTTGTCAGAAGCCCGAGGAAGAACAGTTAACCAGTGAACTCGATGTAAATTCGACAAATTTTGCAACATTCTCTACCAAAACAATGCTGATCATTTCGACCTAAAAACTCAAAATTAAAACCAAATGCACTCAATGGCACAACGCAATTTAAAACCATTTAGGTCACACAAAAATAATTGATCATTTGAAGCTGAGGATACAAAACAAAGACACAGCCGATCTGCAAAACTAGGCCATGGACGTACCTGGACATGGTCTTTGACGTCAGATTCTCTCAGTGTTTTCTGGGCCTTGAGAGCCTTCGAAAGCTCGTTAATTTCAATCTTTCCATCTTTGTTTATGTCAAGTTTACCGAAAATCTCTTTATATCGCTCTTTGTCCTCATTGGACAATTGTTTTCTTGGTGATTTTGGAGGCGCTGGCGACTCCATTTTCTAAACAACTCTTGCACTGACATAGAAAGCCCTTGTTGATGGCCGCCCCAGTTTCATTGCCTGCTCCAACGACCTCGCTGTGGAATCAAACGAGAAGACCTAAAGCCACGTAGCTCAATTTTGCGTTTTACATCGTAAATGTTCAACAAACATATCCCAGCAAGATTTTACATTATATTAAGAAAATTTAGGTACTGCTGATTGCAATAAGGTCACTTAAATCCTGTTTCATTTGAATTTTGTATCTGCTATTTGAATAAACAGTCTAATATCAAAGAGCAAGCCACATAACTGATAGAGTCAGATCATGTGAAGATTTACATCAAATAAGAAGCATGCACATGTTTGTCATGTTAAAAAACGTTAATTTTTGTATAATTTGGTCTTGCCCGTCATCATATATTTTTGAAAACCATTGGTTTATCGGTAATTATAATAGTGAAATTAATAGTAATATTACCAAGAACAACAGGCATACAGATGGTGGTAGTCACCAGGAAAAACTGCACTACACATTGGCAGGTTCTCTTTCTCATCAGCTGATCTATTGGTAAATTGTTATGGTTTGATCAGTACCAACTGTGACATATTTGCCCGGGCAGGGTGGTGCTCTTCCTAAGTGATCGTTAGTAGGGATTTTTCCCCCGGGGATTTTTCGCCAATATGGGTTATATTTGGGGCATTTTGGTAAACGAATGGGTCGGTGAGTCACCAGAACCTTGATGTTGATAAGCCCCCAGGATCATTCCATGGGGCCAGAAAGCAACCAATACCTTGATGTCAGTAAACCACTAGTATCATGATATCAGTAAGCCACGAGTGCCAGGATGTCACTAAGCCACGAATACAATGATGCAGGTAAGCCAGCAGTATCATGATGTTGGTAAGTCACCAATATCATGATATCAGTAAGCCACAAGTGTCATGACGTTGGTAAGTCACCAATATCACGATATCAGTAAGCCACAAGTGTCATGATGCCATTAAGCCACCAATATCTTGACGTCAGTAAGCCACAAGTACCCTTATGTCAGTAAGCCACCAGAATCATGATGTCAATAAGCAACCAGTACCAATATGTCAGTAAGCCACCAGTAATGTCAGTAAGCCACCAGTAATGTCAGTAAGCCACCAGAACCGTGATGTGAGTAAGCCACCAGTACCATGATATCAGTAAGCCACAAGTATCACGATGTTGGTAAGCCACCAGAACCGTGATGTAAGTAAGCCACCAGTAATGTCAGTAAGCCACCAGTGATGTGAGTAAGCCACCAGAACCGTGATGTGAGTAAGCCACCAGTAATGTCAGTAAGCCACCAGTGATGTGAGTAAGCCACCAGAACCGTGATGTGAGTAAGCCACCAGTAATGTCAGTAAGCCACCAGTGATGTGAGTAAGCCACCAGAACCGTGATGTGAGTAAGCCACCATTATCATGATCTCAGAAAGCCACCAGTACAGTGCCGTCAGTAAGTCACCATTACCGTAAGCCAAGATCATTTGAATTTCAATCTCGTTCGATAAAACAGTATTTGGAAAATTTCGATAGAATGAAATGCCATTTGGGTTTCTCTTGCACCGTAAGTCTCTCAGAGCAGTACGTTTGATCAATTGATGTTCACGATTATTTCGTCGGGATGTGATAGATGCGGTGGAGACTGAAGAGAGGAAATGTAGAGCTGTAATACTCTCGCTCAGGAGGGTGTGGGGGCTGAAGGTCCCAGACAAAGACTAAATATTAAAGAGACAAAGTTTACATAAAACATCTAAAGACCTTATCACATTACAATACAGAGGGTCCTGCCCTCTCAGTGCAGCCGGCAGCAGGTTTACTATTTACTAGCTCTCATGACTCCACTATTTCAGCCCAAAGACCACATGATAGCAGTTTACTAATACTGGTCTATTTTATCAACTAAAACCATCATCACACTAGAACATGGTCACAACACAATGACAACAATACAACTTTGTGCACTTAAAACAACCGACCCAAACAGAACTTCTACAACCAAACAACTGACCCAAACAGAACTTCTACAACCAAACAACCGACCCAAGCAGAACTTCTACAACCAAATTAACCCCTTACTCCTTTAAACATAAACCATGTGTTCTTTCTAGCTCGAACTTTTCCCCCATGAACACAAATGATAATTGTTCCCACTAAAACCGAGTAAACAACCGTCACTTCTCACATAATGAGCGCCTGTGCATCTGATGGAAGTATTAACCAGTGAAAAAAACCGCCACTCATTTGTTTTCATAACTTTCTATTTTGGGACCAATATTTCACTCACGTGACCAAATGTAAGAAGTGAAAGGTAAGGTAAGGTAAGAATACGGCTTAACGGCACACCAACACTAATGTGTTATATGGCAGAAAGGTGGGATGATTATGAAGAGATAAGATTTAGCAGCCGCCTTCCAGTGTATATGGGGGAAAAGAGGGGGAAACATGTGGACGATGATGACAAATATAAAATTAAAACGAATATCCTTCACCACCAGCCGATTGACTGGACCAGGCCATTCCAGCCTCTCGTCTAGGCGGAATCAGGGCCAAAGTGGTGTGTTGCATATAAGTCCCGCGCATGGACCACTCTACTCAACCACCAGGATCCCATTGCCCCCTGACACGAGTCATACCTACCCTCCAACCCCAACAGACTGTCCCCTATTAATCGCCTCAAACGACATACAGGAGGATACGGTGGGCCTATTTTACATTCCGTACCCACAGGAGTTGAAAGCCGTGAACGACTATATTCATATAAACTGGTCACGCGTTTAACTTCCTGGTTCTTAAAGCTCACTGGTCGTGGTGTGTTGTCAATACCGGATCTTCTTCTGTGTTTCCGTGATGTACTGAAATATCTCTTGTCACTCATTAGCACCGAATGAAACCCATTTGGACGCCGCGAATAGTTTCAGATGTATACGTTGGAATGTTCTAGATACCATCTTCGAGGACGATATGATTTAGCTACCACTGACGCGAAGCACATACAACAATGCCAGTTCTAGTTTCGATGCGGTTTATTAATCTGGCATGGATTGGTTTCATTGTTTCTTCAGCGGCGGGTGAGTGGTGGAGATCGTTGAATCTGATTCGTTGTGTATGTACGAGACTGTTACAGATTTGATATGGATGTCAGTCTTTAATTGCAAGTATTTATTGTAATATATGGCTTCTCTGATATATATCGTATACGCCGTCTTTAAATGGTCGATCACAAGAACCCATTGCTGTGCGCTATACAAAAAGAGCGTATAGCTACGCTAAGAGGGCTCACTCCCAACAAAACTTGCGAACAGGACACCTATGTGGAGCACGCTGCTTCTCACTACGCATATTCTAAGATAGCATGTAAATTTTTGGTTTTTATTGGGGGTGTTGTCGCGTCTTCACCCTAAGCCTCAATGCGTCATTCCCGCGACGCCAGGTGCTTTAGGTGATTTCATGGTAGCCCCCCCCCCCCCCACCACCACCACCACCAGACCCTAGCTAGCTCTTTATTTGTGGTGACAAATAATATGTTGTTTGTAAAAAACAGGCCTGAGTTTGACTCTATTTTGTATTCACAAAATATGCAATATTAATTGATGTTATAGGGGCATCCCACAGGGAGAACATATGAGACCTACATGTAATCTGTTCCAGAGAGCAATCTTAGCCCACTCTCTTCATATCTGGCCAAGAGGACCAACGAGGGATAGTTCGTTATTTGAGCGGGGACCCAACTGAAACATGGATCGCCGATTTGATAAATGGGGTCTCATCTTGACTATCTCGGTCTGAAAATTAGCAACACCAAAGACAACATCTAGTCGTGTTGAAAGCACGCTGTATTATCCGCAAACACGGGGAAGGAGTAGAGCCTTTGATGTACAATGCCTCGACTTCTCCAATTTTACAGATGTTAACAGATGTCAAGAGAGTTATGATATAGGTCTCCCAGGCGAGGTAGGTGCTGATAAACACTGCCTCCTTCTTTGGTTATAATTCATTGGTGGCAAACTATTGAAATTCGGTCGGCTAGACACAATACGGAACGGAAATAACACGGCGTCTTAGCGTGGGCACGAATGGTACCAAGTGCCATTGGTATCAACCTGGGATTTGACAGCTGTTGGAGAAAGATGCTACGCGTATCAACTATGTCGCGCAATTGGAGACTAACATGACCGAGCCTGGCTATCGGAAACAGTGCAATTAATTCATGTTATATGTTAAGGCAATTATGAGTAATGGAAAAATAATGCGTGAACAATTTCAATATCACCCATTATGCTGCCATTACTTAGTAAATATACCATTTATGTCACTTAAGCATCTCTACATTATGTGGGACCTATTACAATTTTTTGTCTCGAAATTTTGGTAACGATGAATATTTCAGTGGATATTGCGCTTAGGAGTAGGGGATGATTCCAGTTTGTTAGGCTTAATTACAAATTAATACAATTAATTACATATAACTTATTACTTGCATCAATTGAAACATGTTAGACAAACAGCAAATAACGAAAAAGCTCTATCTACCACGAGTTCTCTCAACCAATGCAAACTTCGGAAACCGTGCTTTGCCTTGTCTAAGACGCGTCGTTCAATCCACACGGCGAAAGAAAGAGTCAGTCATGTTAGAATTATAGCAGTCCGTAAAAATAACTTGTATTATAATGTTGACCCAGAGGAATCATAGTGAAGTGTTACATTCTCACCGATGATTCGATCAAATCCCCGCCAGGTGTCAGGTTTAAGCTTTGATTGGCTAGCAAAGAACATGTACTGGCTGGATGGGGCATACAACTGGATCCGGATGGCCGGAATCAACCCAAATGTGAACCGATTGGTCGTGGAACAAGGTCTGAGAAACCCAACAACCATAGCTGTACACCCCCGGAGAAGGCAAGAAATGCTTTATGAAATCTAACTGTTTTTGTCGTGAGCTTCGAAAAGTCTGCTCAGAAAATTGTGTTTATCAAATTCTCTTAAAATATGATTACCACAATATCAATATTTATAAATTTAAGTTTTCATCGTACAGTTTTCTGTTCTGGGGTGATGATGGAATGGGTGTGATTGAGCGCGCTTCGTTGTCAGGCGATGCTCGCCAGGTTCTGCGTCGTAACCAGCAGCCTGTATCAATGGTTGTCGACTACGCTGAAGACAAGATCTATTGGAACGATCGCTCGCGTTCCATTCACTCGTGTGATGTGAACGGCTTGGGCTGTATCACCCATTTAGAGGACACTCAAGAATATTTCGCTATAGCAGTGTACCAGGTAATTATTAGTAAATTGCATCTTCCTGTTGTTTGAATCGCGCTACATTTCCAAAGTCATTTCTTGAACATCTTGTGGTTTTGGCAAGTTTTGTTGTGGTCACTCATGCTTGTTAGAGATATAAATCAAATACATGTGAATATTATAAAAACCTGTATCATTTTGTGCTCCAAAAATTAATGCCACCCCCACCCCCACGCCCGCCTTGCTATGTTTTACTAATTCAAATTATGATAATTTTCATATGAATCATTAAATATGCAAACAGGATTTCCTGTTCGCTGTTATCTCCAAAAGTACCGGAAGTTCTTTGTACATCTACAATAAAACTTCAAACTCAGAAATTTCGAATTTCCGACACGCCACAACCAATAAAGTGTTCGACATGGAGATGTTCTCCTATGACACTGGCGTGATAAACTGTAAGTAATTTTGTGACTTCAAAATCGTTATCTTGTTCTGTATACGGGATCAGGTGTTTAGCTTGTTGTTGGAATTACGCGTTCTGAATTCAAAATCAAATATGTTCTAACTGATCCAGTATGTTTCAAGCTTAACATATGTTTAAATAGAAAGTAAAATTTTGGTTAAAATTGATATTTTTTCCATTATGTAGCATTAGCGTAAACGGGCTTATATTGTATTTCCCCCCCACTTGGCGCTGATTGTTATGTTGTCATTTTCCAGACCCCTGTGACTCTGCTGGTTGCAAGCATCTATGTGTGGGTGCCGACGACAACACAGACGCGATGTGTTTGTGTGCCGATCTTTACTCATTGGCAAACGACTCAGTTTCATGCGAAGGTACTTCCTAAAACTTATTTCGATAGTTAGGTGTTTTTTCTAGTTACAAACCAGGTAACTTCGGGTATTCTTGTGCTTATCAGATACAGCCGCGAAATTGAAATATATAAATATAAAAAGACAAGCTGATTTACCATGTTTTAATTACATCGGCATAAATAGTTTCACCTTACGCAATTTCAGTGACTAAAAGCTTCCTTTCTGATTACAGCGGACGCGACGATGCCAGTTGCCCCATTTTACCTTGTTGTCATCAACGATACATTGCGTTACATACCCATCCCACTGCAACCGACCGACAGCCGGGACATGAAGTTAGGCACAGGGATAAACTGGGGAGAAATATATGCGGTAGATGTCAACGCGGAAAGAGAAGTATTATACCTCGCCCACGGACAACCCAAAAGGATTTCTAGCTATCGCGCTCCTTGGCAAGGAGTTGATTCCTCAGCAACTATATTCCTCGGACACGAAGAATTGGATATCAAAGGTAGGGTAATAATGTACGTCTTGGAACGACCAAAGTCATATAGACAATAATGATCGTAATTCAGGCTCCATCGCTGGAATGTTGACCACTATTCTCAACTTAATTGGATGGGTTAAGCCTGGGTTGAATCGGGGGGGGGGGGGGGAGGTGTTGGGGGGGGGGGCGTGTTCTCTCCTTGAAAGAGGGATGGGCCTCCATTGGGGATAAACCCAACCTATATCTAGACCAACCCAAAGTGATAAAAAGGGACCCATCAATATAGAAAATTGGACCTCTTGAAATACAGAATTAACAAAAAGTGACCCCTCAAATCCCCACAACTCCCCCTAACCCCGCTCCCACCCCTACATCATAAAGCCAGGATGGACTAAGGAGTCCTACAGAAAAGCTACGCTCCATCTTTGCCGCCAGAATGTGTAATCAACTATTGTCCCATCTATGTAACACTATATAATACATTCGATTGCATGCTCCTGATGGATGATTCTTTATCATACACTTGAGGTATTGGAGTCGATTGGACGTCGGACAACATTTACTGGAGTGAGGCCAGGTTTGGTTTCATTATGATGACGAGCGTGTTGACTGAGCGCACAGTGGCGATTCACACCAACCTAACGGAACCAGGAGGTCTGGCCGTGGATTACATTACTAGGTGAACGTGTTGCCCAATAGCGAGTGCTTATGGTTGCTAAGCAAATATTCCCTACATTATGCTGAATATTGATCAAATACTAAGATGTGCATCATATAAACGCATCTGCTTTTTTGATAAATGCATTAGTAATCAACAATTGCATTCGGTTTGCATTAAACCCATTGTTCCTGTTCTTTAATAATGTAATTTTTTTTTTTCTTAATACAGGAAAATTTACTGGGTCGAGGGACGTAGTGCTATCCGAAGATCAAACTTTGATGGAAGTAACATTGACATCGTCGTCGAAGGCGGGGAAATCGGAGCCTTTTTTCTCGATGTGCCGGGCGAAGGTCGCTACCAATTACTAACCCCCCACCCCACACTACTCGCACACACATTCGCACATACATACTTACTCACACACACTTACATACACACCAACACACACTCACACACACACACATATATATATATATATATATATATATATATATATATATATATATATATATATATATATATATATATATATATATATATATATATATATATATATATATATATATATATATATATATATATATGAGCCGATTTGGTCACTTTATAAAATGTTATTTTCCAGGATATATTGGGCTGACACTGAGGTATATACGATGCATGCTATTAAGGAGGTCAACCTGGATAAAAGCGGAGCCAGAACGCTGGTTGTGGTCCATAGAGATGTCCCTTTAAGTATCACCGTATTTCAGGTGTGTCATTTAAGATCAGTTTATTTGTTATGTCATGGGATAAAGATCCCTTGCTGATGTAAATGGAGAATCTATTTCACTTTGCAGGATTTTGTGGCGTGGACCAAAAGGATGCCCGATTCCACGTATGCTATCACTTGGGTGGTTCGAGACGATGCGCAAACAGTGCACCAAGAGTTGCATCGCGCGGACCCAGCATCACATATACGGGCATTTTCTTCGTACGGGCTTCCTCCCCCTGATGCTCCCGGTAAATAATCAACACTGGACGTTCAGGGTTCCACGGCTATCATTTTTAATCACCGTCATGGTAGATTATCACCTCGATCTGGAAAATGTCACAAACCCCAGTATTTCATTTAATTTTCATTTTCGTCTGTGTTATGGTGGGCAGAGGACAGAAACTTTCGAGCAGTGGTTTTGCATTTAATTTAAATGGTTTCATTTGGACATTTGTTATTTCGCACAATTTTATGATTCAGTGGGGTTTTTTTGCAATTGACTTGCATATAACTTGAGATCGACTCGAATGAGTGATGTATTTGTCTGTGTACAGGTCCATGTGACTCGGCGGACAGGTGCGACCAGGTGTGTATTGCGTTATCGGCAACAGAGAGAGAATGTAGGTGTTCATTAGGCCTGAAACTCGTTGACGAAACTCGTTGTGTACCCCAAGGTATGATATTTATTTACTGAATGGTATTATACTTTAGAGATGCAGTCCCTCTACCACCACCAATAATCGTTGCCTTACCATATTGATGTCAGGGAACATTCATTATTTTTTGGCAATCTTTTGACATTGAATCTTGTTAAAAAAAAAGTCATTCTCGAAAATAGAAGATACATTTTCTGACACTCTTACCAAGCGTACCCTCACGCATAAGTACGCGAAACACTCTCCGACAAAACCTATCCCAGATGTCGAGCTTGGTTCTGTCGAGTTTGAATACGTGATGGATTGAAGACACAAACGACGTTGTAGGGCCGAAAGAGAAATATACTTTATTCTACTTAAGACAGGATAACTTCTTTATTAATCAAAGTGACCGAAAAGGATGATATTTAGATATGTTTGGTGATCTTGCTCTCCCGTGAGCGTGTGTTCCCTCCCTTATATATCCTGGTACTTTTGAGGGCTGCCCCCATCAGCGAGTGCTATTAGTTGAGAGGCTTCTAGCAGGATCACCAATGAGGTCGCCCCTTAATGAGGTAGCTAAGTTGGGGTTAAGGAATAACTGAAGGGTAACCGGCGAGCCAGAAGCTTTAAGTTGGAGAGGGTAAAATTAAGTAAAACTGTTTACGACACAGATGACCAGAAGGTTTTCTGACCACCCCAGCAGATACACATTAAATGTTCCGTTAACCAGGCGTTAAACTTTCATTTTATAAAGACTTCGCGTTTGATGGAATATTTTTACTCTCAGTAAGTATCGATTCTAAGTCATCTTAAAAAATCGCATTTGGATGTTGCTTCAGACATTCTGGATAACAACTTCCTGTTGGTCTCCGATTCTATCCAAGGAGAACTTTATCAGATCGCGTTATACGAGACGACAGCCCGTGTTCTGCCAACCAATGTATCTATCCAAGCATCTCACTCAGTTTATGACCATGCTAACCGGACCCTGTACTGGACTGAGGGGGGTAGTCTTGACCAGTTATTTTATGTTCCCATCGACCAACAAGATGCAACGCCCGGAATTTTAGATCTATCCACCGGTATTTATTTACTCATTCTACATATTAGGATTGTTTGTTGAGAATCTTTCAGCACCTGGAATAAAATTGAGTTTGACCATATGTGCATATAGGTACCGTTGTAGGTGGTTTGGCTTATGATACAGAGAAGTATGAAATATACTATACTAATAAAGCAAATCAGGCGATTCACGTTGTTCGCGGAGGAGACATTTTGACCTTAATCAGTGCACTCCAGGGAGTTCCACATGGCATTGCTCTTGATTGTAATAAAAGGTAGATTGCACACCTTTATGTCTATGTTTAAAAATCAATCAACCTGTGTCTTATTAATAAGTGTATGTTGATTCGCTTTTAAACATTA
>CM067343.1:29979452-30204452 GCA_034190875.2 Urechis unicinctus
GACAATAGGCTGTATATACAACTACCACGGCAGCTCACCCAGCAGATTATTTATAATTATATTGACAGAGCTCACTGACAAACAGCGTCCCAGAAAGTCAACAGAGAGTTTTATCAGACTGGCTTCTCTACCTATTCGTGACCAGCTCAACAAGTGAACGTTCAGCCTGCGGTAGCCCGAGGACTCTGGCCTGTCTGTACGGCCCTGTCCAACACTATTTCCCGCAATAGTGAAGTAAATTTGATTTTGACACACACGCAATATCTTCGTTTTGACTGTTTCATCAGGATCCCCGGGCCAAAATAATGATTAATCTCGTTAGCGACTGTTAGCGCACCTTCATTTATGAATATATCCCAATTGTCATCACCGCCGTTGTGTTAACTGTTATGTTATGTCCAAATAACTATATTGAGAAACACACACACGAGGACGACACCGTGTAGACCGGAACAGAACTGTCTTTATTCTTAACCACCATCCAACACATGAAGTGCACGTTATGATTTTTAGTGAGGGCTTCATAATGCAACATCCCCCTTCTTTTAAGAAATCATCAATGACAGACATTATGTTAGTTGCTTGTCTGCAGTCACAAACAAAAAGGTAGCTGTCTGCCTGTTACAATAAAATGACATACAATTTAAGTCTAGTCCCAAGTTGACATTCATACAAAACAATACTATCTGGTTCTGCTACAATATGAATATGTATTTAGATTAAATATCTTCTATGAGACGACGTGGAGGCATGACATTTCGCTTGGGACGTGGTGTAGGTATTGTAGTATTTCCACTTTTCTGTATCGCAGGTGAGGAGACTGTTGCGTTGTGATTCACTTTACTAGTAGGCGTGGAGATGGGATCAGGTACGGGGCTATCCTGTGTTGGCTGTAGAGTAGGTGGGGCAACTATCGGTGCAGCTGGTGGTGATGGAGTTGGGCTTGTGTAAGTGTCAGTGGCTATGGGTCGAGGTCGTAGCAATATTCTGTTGCGTTTTAGAGGGCGACCTGTCGTGCGGCATAGCACTGTGTAGGAACGTGGTTCGGGGCCAATTCCAATAACCTTGCCGGGGAGCCAGTTTTTTTACGTGCCACATCCTGGTAGTAAACGGGCTGGTTGATGTCAAGCTCATCAAGGGTTTTGCTCTGGCTGTTGTAACGCATTTCAGATTTCTGATGGGCTAGCTGTCTAGCTGCAGTTATGTCATGGGCGTTGCCTTGATGGTAGACTGGTAGGTTGAAGTTAATTTTCCTTTGGAAAATGAGTTCAGCTGGTGAGGGGATTTTAGGGCCTAAAGGGGTTGTTCGATACACAAGAATAGCTTTGTCGGTTTCCTCAGGTGACTTCTTAATGAGGGCTTTCATGCTCCGGACCATGCGTTCAATAAAACCGTGTGAACGAGGATGGTGAGGGGAGCTGGTGACATGAGCTATTCCATAGTTGTTTGTCATTGCCTGGTAAGCACTGCCTATAAACTGTGGACCGTTGTCCGAGATGATGGTGTCTGGACAACCAAACATTGAAAATACATGACTGGTAATAGCAGCTACGTGACGGCTGGAAGTGTCACGTCCAAGGCATTCAACAATCGGGTATTTCGAGTGGTAGTCTGCTATGATGAGATAGTTCTCATCATTCAGTGTGAAGAGATCTGAGCCAATTGTATGCCAGGGATATGGTGGAACGGTTGTCATAACGGGTTCCATTGGCTCTTTACTCTGCGATGCCTGGTGCTTTTGACAAATGGCGTATTGTGATATTATGCCCTCGATGTCAGAGTTGATCCCTGGCCAGTACACGCTACCTCTGGCACGCATCTGACAGCGGATAATCCCTTGGTGACCAGTGTGGATGTCAGTTAGATATTGGTCATGGAGGATCTCTGGGATCAGCAGTTGACTTCCCTTCAGAATGAGACCATTTTCAATGCTTAGTTCGTCTCGGAAAGGCCAATAAGGATGAATGCTGTGGTGGACGTCTCTTTGGCGTCCGGGAAATCCTTGGATAATGTATTTTGACAGGCGATTGAGTGTCTCGTCATTTGTTATTGCTTCACGAAGCTCATCGAGTCGTCTGTTGCTGAATTGAACGAAGCATACCTTAATATTCAGTTCAATGTGCTCATCAGCACTAGACTTTGGGAGTCGAGAAAGGCTGTCCGCTAGAATCATCTCTTTGCCAGGTCTGTATTTTATCTCGTAGTCATAGCGTTGCAACCTCAACAGCATACGCTGCAGACGGGCTGGGGCAGATGTGAGTGCTTTGGCTGAGATCATCTCCAGTGGACGGTGATCTGACTCGATGGTAAATGGTTTGCCGTACAAATATGTGTGAAAGCGTTCTGCTCCAAATACACATGCAAGTAGCTCTCTTTCTATGTTTGCGTACCGCTTTTCGGTGTCAGACAAACTTTTTGAGGCAAACGAGATTGGGTGACCATCTTGAATGAGTGCGGCGCCGAGGGCTTCTTGACTCGCATCAACTTGCAATACAGCTGGCTTGGTTGGATCAAAGTATGAGAGCAATCCAGCTCTACTAATGAGCTGTTGAGTTGGCTGAAAACTGCTTGATGCTCTGGATGCCACTGGAATTCAGAGTCCTTCTGTAGTAGCTGTCTCAATGGTCCTGTAACGTTACTCAGCTTAGGGATATACGGAGCAAGGTATGTGACCATTCCAAGGAATGACTGGAGTTCTGAGACGTTTGCTGGGGGCTTTAGGTCGATGATAGCCTGCACTTTGCTTGGATCAGGCTTGACCCCTGACTCCCCGTAGATGTTGCCAAAGAAGCATACTTCGTCTTGGTTGATTTTACATTTCTCTGCATTGAAGACAAGACCACATTTGCGAGCACGTTCCATCAACTGATGGAGATTGCGGTTGTGATCAGCTTGGTCAACACCGAACACAGTGATGTCATCTGCAATGGATATGACGCCAGGCAGTCCATCGAGTATCTGATCCATTGCCTTTTGGAAAACGTCTTGGCTAGTTTTCAAGCCAAATGGGAGCCTTTGGAAACAGAACCTTCCAAATGGACTGTTGAACTTAGTGAGGTGTTGACTGGCATCATCTAACTGCACGCTCCAATAGCCGGACTTGGCATCCAGTTTGCTAAACACTTTGGCGCCCTTGAGTCGGTGTGTGACCTCTTCAAGTGTGGGGGTGCGGTGCTGACCCCTCTTTAGCGCCTTATTGATGTCTTTCGGATCCAAACAAATGCGGAGAGACCCGTTTGGTTTTTGAACATATGTTATGCTCGAGACCCAGTCTGTAGGTTCACTCACTGGGCGGATGACATCTAGGTCCAGCATTCTGTCAAGCTCAGAGCGGATTTGAGATTGGAGCTGGATTGGAGCTCTTCTTGGCGCATGGATTACAGGACAAGCATCCTCCTTGAGGATTAGTGAATGCTCTCCTTTGAATTTACCCAAGCCTGTGAATCGGTCAGGGTACATGGACTTGACGTCACTCAGCTTTCCAAGGTTTGCAGTGTCAGTCTGGAGAGATATGGTACAGTTCATGGTCACCAGACTGAGAGCTTCGCAAGTTTCCAATCCAAAAATTACAGGACCTGGGTGTGTCAGTTACATAAAATTTTGTTGCTTGCCACTGGCTGTCCGCGTAACGACACGGGATGGTAAGTGTACCGTACTGACGAATCGGAGTGCCATTGTATGCAGTGAGTTTGGCGTCACTTTTAACTAAGGTTGTTGGCAGTCCGTCTTCATTTACATGCGATGGGTATATATTGCGGAACGTTCGCAGAGGCAGGATATTCCCTTGAGCACCTGTATCCACTTTTTACCTCGTAGATTTGTCTTCTTGTTGGGGTATGCCTCAATGCGCAAGATTGCAAATGCTTTGTCCCGGCTTACTGTTGAAGTGGAGAGAGTGTCGAATGTGCACTGTTCAAACTGTGGTTCATCCTGATTCTCAACACAAACAGAGTGTACATCAGGCTTCTGCTTCTGTTTGTTATACTTTGAAGTACTGTACTTTATTGAGCCACTGCGATGTCCTTGCGTAGAACTGTGTGCAACAGTACTGCGACAAACTTTTCCCCAATGACCAACTTTTAAGCATTTATTGCATTTCTGGTCGCGAGCGGGACATTCCTCCCGACGGTGTCTAGTCCCACCACAAAAGTGGCATGTGTTCCTTGAGGTCGATTCAGCATGTGGAATCGGTCCTTTCCTTTGGTTGTTTCGCTTTTGATGGATGCTATCCACCTTCGTAGCCTGCCCAAACTGATTGAGTTGTTGTTGTGTGGCTTCGTATGTTCGAGCACAGTCAAGAACTTTGTCAAGTGTCAACTTCTCTGGATCGTGGTCTAGTAGCTTTTTACGAACGGGGTTGTGCACAGTGCCAATAATGATTTGGTCGATCAGCATGTCCTCGAGAGCAGCCTCGAATTTACACTTCCGTGCTTGCACCTTAAGACGAGTTGTAAAGGTGTCAATGGGCTCAGCTGACTGTTGACGAATGTCGCGAAATTGAAAACGGGCAAGTCTATAGTTAGCCTTGGGCTCAAAATAGTCTTGGAATGCCTGCCACACTGACTCTGGCGTTTTCTTCTGCTCTACTGTCAGATGAGACCAGTTGTCGTAGACTTCTAAAGCATTGGGTCCCAACCACAGTAGGATGTAGTTAACAATTTCGTGACCTGTTTTGTTACTGTACGGAGTCGACAACAACAGTTCACAATAACGCTTGAATGAGCGAAACTGATGAGGCAAATCGTCACTGTCCCAGTTGAATGAGGGCAACTTGATACCGGCTAGATCGTTTGAGTGCACGTACTGCACGCTTGCTGCTGGGTTTGATTTCGACATGATTTGGCGGGCGATAAACTGCACACTGTCACTGACGCGATGCAATTATTTACCACAACGTCCAACACGATCACTAGACCTGATATTGTCACATGTAGAAGCTTACTTGCGATTTGCACTTTGCGCTCGTTTTGTTGCTCGACATTCCAACACCACAGTCACACAATCCGTCGCCGACCATGTGCGTTTGAGCAGGGTCGTTGAGGAGGTGAATTGCTCGGTTCACTGAAATCCGGTGTCACTGACCTCAAGACGACAGTCGTTTCCACTGCTGACTAGCGGAAGATAAAAACACTGTTTTTAATCACTATGGGTCGTTTTAGATCTCACTTGCTGCCACCATGTTATGTTATGTCCAAATAACTATATTGAGAAACACACACACGAGGACGACACCGTGTAGACCGGAACAGAACTGTCTTTATTCTTAACCACCATCCAACACATGAAGTGCACGTTATGATTTTTAGTGAGGCTTCATAATGCAACATTAACCATGTCATGGCGGAAGTGGACAAGCCAGCATTCACTTTGCGAAGCGTTCTGTTATTGCAAACGATTAGAAGTTATGATTCATAGATTGTATTGGGATCTTGGGACAATGAACTAAAACAATTATGAACGGATTGTTTGCACGAAACGAGCCTCAACGACAGATCTGTCACTGAACGAATTATGCCCGGTGATGTTACGATCGCGGTTTTACTGTAACGAGCGTTGTGGACATAATGTTTAAACTGTTTCTGCTTGATTGTCAGAAAATATTGTACCATCGTGCTCGTATTCTCCTCTAAGGTTCATTTTATAATATACAATTAAACTACATTGCCTTGTCCTCCATAAAATGTAGTTAAAACTCAGTATCCAGTTTCGCCATCGCGGCATATGGACTGGTAAGCCATACCGATCACGTGAATAACGCATTAATTTCCTGCCCGGAACGCCGCAAACATTATGATATTTTGCAACCATTATGACTCCCAACGTAAAAACAATTTAAACAAGTATTAAATGTGTATATAGTATTCAATAGAAGCTGTGGTACGAGCACTTCATGGCCTGGTCGATCAATACCCTCAATATTCTCATTACTCCATAGTGTTATTAAGTCAGTGATTTGTTACATCGAGCAAAACACACTCAGTTGTTATCAGAAACTGTCGAACTTTGGCATAACCAAAAGTGTATTTATCACCGCATTATCACTGCTGTAATACAAAATAAGAAAATGTTGAGGGTGGGGAGGATTTTATTTGGATGGACTTCTATTTGGTTGATACATTGGTCTACTAAAAAAGGCCAGTGCTGGTAGAAGTTCACGCGTACTGGCCAAGCGGGGGAGTGGGAAAAAAGTCTAGAGCGAACCCTGGTTATCCCCTCAGTCTGTCTGTTTGTCTTTATATTTGTCTGACTGACCACAAGATATCTCAAAAAGGATAACTGGCCATGTGTCAAGGTCGTATTATTCGGTGAGATCCTGAGCCACATCCATCATTGTGAATGTGGCATTACTATTGCCAGATAAGACAATATCGAAGATTAACAGAATGCAATCAAGGTTGGTACTCGCTTGGATGGTAAAACGCGTCATCAATCTCACATATTAACTACCGTGCTGCTTTGTTTAATTTAATTTACACATTCCCTTGGAATCATACACACACTGGAAGGACCCAATCATCTGTAACCGAGACATCAGACAGAGGCCTGATACCGAATACGATAATACCCACCTCGCTATTATTGTGCCCAGATAGCGGCCTGTCGGCCAATGCAGATCCCTGTGGTTGTGCCTGCAAGCAATGGAATAGATTTTGTTGATACATTTTTTTGTTCAAGTCTGTCCATCAGAAATTTTGTTACTGAATGAATTTGTCACGGTAACTGCACTATATAGTTAAGATTATGTTGGTTAAAGCGAGTATCTTTTGTTAATAACTGGTTCCCGATTGTGATATATTGATAATTTCGGTAATTTTTTTCTACCCATGGCTTACAAGCCTACGGGCATTGTGTCATGTGAATAGGGATTCGGGGAATTATTTCCTTTCCCATTTCCACCGACAGGTGGGCGAAGATATGGCAGTATATTATCTTATCACGGATATGCACTGAAATCAACTTTCAGTGGAAACCATTGTCATCAGCACGAGAATACCAGCAGCTGTCAGAATTTTTTGCACTTATCCCAGCATTCCATGCGATGAGGAAAGTGCATGAAAAATGAAGCGGGAAACCAAACGGGTGTTTATATCAGTCAATGAAAACACTGGTTGTACAATAACTTATTTATTGACAGAACAGTAAAACTGAGCACCAAAGCTCATAACATATAAATACGCGAACAAAAGACGGAAACGTATAATTTTGACAGAAACTTCTGGATATAGAAGTTCACCACTGGGAAAACCTCATCTATCAGTCGGGCAAGTGGAATGTCAAAACGCCAAGCAGTAGTGGTAGATGAACAGCGCAGAAACAGAGAAGCTAGACCGAGCTGAGTGCGAGCGGAACTTAAGTCATGCAGCTAGCTAGCAAAAATAGCCAAAGCAAAGAAAAAAGAGTCTACTTATCCAATTTGAGGGGTTAGGGGGATATAAGTATTAGATAAAGATACTAATGACATAATCGAACTACATAATAAAAAAATGCTACATGGTTCGAAGCAATAATAACGCCAAACATGCTTAAAAAGAGCAAATTCCATTTATACACTTTCCAGGTAATGAAATTTATACAAAATGGTTGCCTGCAAACAAAAACACTAAAAATACAACGAACGCGAAACTTACCTGTGCCTGTGAATCTGACCTTTCTGTCCCTTCACGAAGTCATTCATGATCTGGGTCGGCACAATAAATTGCGTTAGTAGTTAGAATAATAACCCCTGCGTTATTTATTGCTAAATCGCATCCATGACAATATAGAGCGGGGCATTTCGTCTTCTGGGCAAATAACTTAATTACCTTCTTATCTAAGTTCATTGTCCTCGGTAACCGGGCTTGCCACGGTGAGGCGTGGTTATCACTGCGTTTTAGGAAGAAATCTATCTTTGTCCTTAGTACAAGAGGCTAGAATATTGGTATATGTTTAGACATGAAGTGATTAATGAGACGATGTAGGTGATGGTAACGTCATTCAGACCCGCAGAGCCATCTCGCTGTCTAGGCGAGGACTGCGCCCGAAGCCATTTTATGAGCCGAAGAAGAGGTCGTGAAGTTTGATGATGTTTTTTTTTTGTGTGTGTGGAGGCTACCACACGCCAACATCGACTGTCGCAAACACAATCTGCGTGACGAGTTCGTCGCTTCGGTCCCGTGATCCTCGCCACGCAGATCGTCACGAACGCAAATGACGTGTGAATTTGTCTGTTCGACGTTGGTTTGAAGTAGTGCCAACGACCGCATAATTTCAATTAACTCTACACTAAAGAGCTTGCAACACTCTCTGACGCTAACAAACATTCAAGCCAAAAATATCACCGGTATAAATCTTGCGTTAAATCTAGGAGAAAAACATCTTTGAGAAAAAACAAGATCAAATATGCCTCACAGCTCTGCTACTTTTGACATGATTAACACCTTGACATAACCAGATCATAATATTCTATTAATAGTTGTATGTAGTCGGCATGTACACAATAACAAAAAGGAGGTCCATGCGTTATTTGGGGGAAGGGCAGATAGTAACAAAATCGTATAATACAATAATTTTGTATCAACCTTTATATGCAAATACAAATTGATAGATATGGAATTAAAGTCTGAAATGATGCAAAAATACAAGGGCACTTGTCTATTGTCTCACAAATGACACCATTGCGAAACTAGTGGATGAATTTAAAAAGTAGATCTACGTGCGATCTTATTTACGGTCAGTCTGAATAATTAGGTAAATTCGTGGGATTTGCGATCGCGTTGTAGTTATTTACTAAATATTTACGTAACATTTATACAGCCTCCGTGGCCTAATGGATAAGGCACCGGCCTCCTAAGCCGGGGATTGCGGGTTCGAGTCCCGTCGGAGGTGATTATTTTTTCATGTGCTCATGCATAACAAGTTTTGTGACTTATGCATTATAGCCAAATAATACTTTAAAGCCAATGCAGTAATGTTTACCTCAAATTCTAGTACTAGATCTACCATTTTAGTCGGTGCAATACTTCGAAAAGTTCAGCAAGGCATTTAACCAGGTCGAGGATCACCGCAGATTGACGTACGTCCCTTAAACGAAGGACGTACCTCGTTCAACGTACGCCGTCCTTCGATCGGCGGACAGTTGCAATATGCGCGGAGTCCCGAGAATAATCTAAATTACGAAGACTCGCTAACGTTTGTATTATCTCGGGTTCGTTTAAATAGATTCATGACATCATTGACTAAATTTAGCTCCCAGCAACGGACCGCCTAGCATCGTAGGGGTTCCCCAATAGCTGATTTCAGTCAAGTGCACTGCTGCGTCCGAGCTCATCGCC
Source organism: Urechis unicinctus (assembly GCA_034190875.2). Taxonomy (NCBI): domain Eukaryota; kingdom Metazoa; phylum Annelida; class Polychaeta; order Xenopneusta; family Urechidae; genus Urechis; species Urechis unicinctus. Next base: position 29,988,764 of record CM067343.1, read on the forward strand.
GTGTTTGAAGCCGTTTATTCGACCCTAAAATACCATCTTATCTGTTAATAACAGTGTCTGATAATAACTTACATTAAAATGAATTGTTTGACGAAGTTTTATTGAATTTGTATGTCCGCCTAGCTTAAAAACCGACTTTGAACAAATGAGAATGTCGAGTCAACACTGTCAGACGTCAATCGACGTACGCATAGTCCCTCGATTCAAGTACGAATCAAATAAATGAACAACGTGCATTTTGGAAGTTTGTCTTGGTTACTACATATTCTTTGTTGATATTTTTATTTATTTATACATAATATTTACCCTCTCTCCTTGTAACTGCAAAGTGCCATCCAAAAACCCTTCTCAGTAAGTGATGCGATCCATGCATGTATTTGGATCAAAAACATTGAATTTTGCAAATTCTTATGCATGCTAAGATGAGCATGTTTGCATTTTCCCACATTTTGTAGACAATGATCATCAACCTGCATGCTTTTATTTCATTTACTGAATTCAGTTCAGTTCCTTATCTTCAATCAAACATTTTAAAGCGGAAGAAAGTGGGAGTATACATTTATAGATTTTTTTTTGTATCCAACACAGAAATAACTTTCCACGTTTCTAAACATGATGGTTACATAACTTGAATCAAATGCTTTATATTGTTGTTGATGAAGTTAAAGTCAAATAAGGTGTGAGTTGAGTCAAGTAAAATAACATATATTTTGATAATTCACAGGAACCTAAATGGAAACATTTTGGAAGAGCATTTCAGTGTTGGTAGCATTTCTACTGGCTGCTAATATTATTCATAATTCCATAGGACTATTCTCCTTTGTGAATTTGGTAAACAAAAAACTAACAAGAAGCAAATACTGTCTTGAGACTCTCATTTGTTAAACCAGACCTCGATTTAAGTACGCCATCGTCTAGCTCCGGTGTAACGGTAACATGAATTTATACCCAGACGTCTTGTAGGGCTAGCCATCGTCCTTCGTTTGACGTACGGCGACCTTTGCACCTCAGGTACACTTATAATTTCCACAATATCTGAAGTTGCGGACATACAATTTAATTAAAATTACTTAAAAAGACTAGAGGAATGAATATTTTATCGGGAGAAAGGAGAATTAATACCCTACTGTTTGATTAAAAGAAGATACGATGAAACAAAGACACGACAATCGGAAAAAAATCGCATGCGTTGACATACAGTCAGCTGATGGAGACTCCCAAAATGACGCGGGTAGGGAATTTAGCATTCTAAATATAGGTAAATGTGTCATGAACAGGGTCACAATAACAGTTGACCAATCAAATATGCTGTAAGAAAAAATATGGGAGAGTTACTGAAGCACACTGCGAATGGCTGAACTGATCTTGTCCGACCGTCGATTGTAGTACGGCGTACGTTGATCAAGGTACGTCCTTCGTTTAAGGGACGTACGTCAATCTGCGGTGATCCCCGACCTGTTTAACATTGCATTTGCGAACTAAGTACGAAACAAGTTCAGCAAGGCCTTTGGCATAGCATTTGCAAACTAAGTACGGGACATGCTGCTGCACTTTCTCATGGTAATAATTAATAAAACCTGACTGGTCTGTTGTAGCTCTTTTGAACCAAGTGGAGATTGCGCTCCCAACAAGGGAGTACACGATCGACTGTAGCTCCGGTGTAACGGTAACCAGGTAACATGAATTTACGTAGGGCTAGATCGACTGTTGGTCTGTTGGGCTAGTCTGTTGGGCTAATTTGGCAGTCAACAGAAAGGCTGCCATCACTCAACACATCACATCGATGAATTTAAACCACACCGGCTCTCCGATCTATTTAATATCTCTGAGGGGTGATTACAAGACCCGAGAGCCTGCGCAAGCCTCCAAACCTCGTTTACCTGGCGTCGCCACTCCTGGCTCGATATTTCTGCGAAGTTGAACAGATTTTTTACTCCGTTACATCGACTAACGGTATGATATGTAATCATTATCAGCTTATCGGAGGCTTGAAAATTATGTTTATTTTAATACCAAGAAAGATAATTGTTTGATCTGATACCAAGAAAGAGTTTATTATACTTAAAAGCCTTCATTGAATTGTTGTACATTTAAGTTAACTAAGGCACTGCTTTCAAAGTATATGATACCTGAATAAACATGTCATTGCATTAAATCGACGTCCTGTTCGACTGCGTTCATTGTTACTATAATTACCGTGGCAATTAAAGTCCTATTCTACGCTCCTCTTGGGTCGGTCAGTTTAGGTGGAAGTTCATTTATGTCAATGTAATATCGGACCAGATGCTCAATTATTAAATATAATGACCTTTCGAGCGAGGCACAACAGCACGGTATAATTGCATTCAATATGTTTGCTTCCCCCCTGAAATGTTTTGATTGGCATAGCAATTAGTGTTCCGCAATTAGTGTTGAACCCTAACCTAGTCCAGTGTGAAAACAATTAAATTGCGCTCGATTATGCACTTTTCATATGGTTATATGTACGACCTAATATTACGCTATGATTATAATTTATATTAATCACGATATCGGACCAAAAAAATCAATTACCGACGCTCGGTGGTGACAGGGATATAACTTAAACAGGATTTCCGGCCAAGGGCCAGTAGGATTTCTGCCCGGGGATTTCTGTTGTGCTTATCTTAAGTTTGATTTCACTGCTTGAAATATCGAAAATAACTAATCAGGTTTGGCCAGTAAAGCTGCAAGTATAAGACAACCCGACAACATTAAATTGTTGCGCCTGGTTTATCTCTCCAACCCATTGTAAAATGGAATCAAATATATTGGCATCAGATTAATCATCGGATAAGGGTATTAATGTGCCTTCTTCTTGCTCAAACCGGGTAGCGAACCCTTGAAGTCGAAAATTCAAAGCGCAATCTTTGCGCGACTGAGTCGGGGCTTTTGTCCATGGATGCACAGACTCATAACGTATCCGTACGGACGGAGCTTGATGCTAACCTATGCCATCCAGCCATGCCACATGTTGCCTCCCCAGGCGAGCAGGGGTGGGTTAGCGATATCTCAAGTGACAATTCAACATCCCTGTTAATGATAAGGGGTACATGGATTCTAATTTTTTAAGTGGATATGAAAAAGCCGCCAGAGAATGGTTACACATAACCTTATTACAAATGAAGAATAATGATCTAAATTAAATTGGGGATAAAAAGTGCTTGCCTTGGTATGTTACTGAAACTTAAAGCAACTTCCACCTTACCATTCAAGAACTGACTCAAGTGTGAAATGGATATCAAACACATCATAACCAGATTACTGGAACAATAATAAGCTACAGAAAAATTATATGATTTATTCAGGCATTAAGATATTATTTGACATTTGCTGTGCATAAAAACAATAATTTCAACTCAGAATAATCCTTGATTGAGCACCGTTTTCATTCGATATAATCTTAAGATACATGCTGTTTGACAGCTTGTAAGACATAATTTTAGAACTGCTGATTAGCCAAATATTTACACAATATTAGTGCTAATATAATACAGATTCATATGGCATTGGGTTCTAACACTCATCATATGGTGATCTATCAAAATCCACCAGGTAATGACTGTAGAAAAATAATTATTTTTTCCACAAACTACTATCTTACCCTGCAAGCTGTCCGATCATACATATATATATTGATGAGGTATTCAAATCAATGGTCAAACAATGGCCGGACGAGCGATTCAATATCTATCTTAAATTGTACCCCATGGGAGAGTTATTTCGTGGTTAATTCCAGACATTGCCAAGGTTTTTTTCTCCACACCAAGTGGAAGAAGACAAGCACTGATTGAGGGTGGAGAGATGAGGCAGTTTGGCAATTTTCTCCAAGCCCTGACGGGTAATATTGGTGCATCCATACAAGTCAATGGTCACAAGATGCTGCAGTTTACTGGATATCAAAGAGAGTCCATGATCCGTGATGCGGTGACACTGACCAATATTGAGGAGGGTTATTTCCTTAGAGGTGCTCACCAAACGTCCTAAGCCATAATCTGTGATGGCACACGCACAGAGACTGAGCTGGGTTAAGTGGAAGAGTCCTTGTGACATGTGCACCAAGGCTTGGTCTGTTATTCGCTCACAGAAACTCACATCTAGAATACACAAACGCGACCCCCCATCTGCCAGATATCCGATTCCAATATCACTAATATTATCACATGAACTCAGGTTCAGTTCCCGCAAACACGACAGTTTCGACAAGAACTTCAAGCCAGAATCCGTTACACTAGCACAGAAACTAAGGTTAATGGCCTTCAATTTGTGAAGTCCTTGGCTGATATGCCGAAGGGAAGTATCGGTCAGCTTTTGACAGTCTTGTAACACAAGTTCTTCTAAAGCAGAGGCACCTCCAACAGAAACGGAGCTCTGGCCACAGAGATGTTCGACGCCAACATCCGATATTTGTCGGCAACTCCTCAAATTGAGCTTTTTCAGCCTCTTTAGGCCGCAAGCGAGGAGAAGTAAACCATTGCTTGTCACTTGACTGCATCCTCCTAACTCCAATACTTCCAGATTTTTCAGGTGACCGGCTATTCTAGCAATAGTACTGTCCGTAATAGCTTTGCACAAACTCAGATTGAGTGTGTTCAGGGCTGGCAGATCCTGGGATAAAGCATGGCCCATACTCACATCGGTAACATTGTAGCAACCCATGAGGTTTAAAGACTGTAGACCGGAAACTCCTCCAATGACATCACGCAAACTCCTCCGTAAGCTTAGAATTTGAATTCTTTTGATGCCTCGACGAACCAGACTGGGAAACAGTCCAGGATTTGCCCGGCGTAGATGTAGCCTAGCTTCAACACCCATCCACACGCGTCTGTTGTAAGCGGCATCGCGCCAAGATGCACAAACTCGTGCGGCACGACCTTTATCACGGACGTTTAAAAATCGAAAAATGATCGTGAGGATCTCCGGGAATAGACACGAAATGTGCCGTTTCGTGGCCAAAACGTCATCGTTGTTCGGTGCTTGATGTAAGTCACACGTATCCACTCGTAGTCGCCTTTGTGTGGCCATATCCCAACATAGAATCAACTTGAAATCGGCGAAACACCGGGGCGCTTTTCACCTCTGTCGACTCCGGTTGACAGGACTCCTATAACCTGAAAGCAGGAGCCAATTGCGGTACTATGAACTTAAAGGCCACTGAAAGTTTAACCCGGTGAATGTTTCTTGAGGAGGTCAGCGTATCTCTGCTTCTGGCCACATGAATGCTATCTGGATGTCTAGAAGTGTTCATTATAACGCGCTTTAACAATCCATGGTGTGATATTAACTATGAGAAACAGATCCGCTGTTCTTGTTCGAATTCCTGGCGGTAACGTACGGTATTCAAGTCTAACTGTCAGTAGCCCGCACACTGCGTTTGCTCACGGCTTTGGCTATCTCTCTTTGCCACATATTGACTTAGACTGGCATGCCCTCTCTGCGCTGCACACCGGTGGGGGTACATTCAATGCGGGGATATTTCCTGCAGATATACGACAAAGCAAGTTACTTTTTTTGTGGGAGTATATTCTTATTATTAAGAAGGAGTACTCAGTGAACAGAACGGAAATAGTGATACCACAATTATAAGTAAAACGAATCAAAGGATGTAATTGTCGATAAATAGTGACAAAATGGACACTTCGTAACTTACATTAGATTTTTATAACACATACTTTCCGTCTACTAAAGCAATTCTGATTGTTAATATTCATCAACTAGATGGGGGAATTGAGACCCTTCTTCGAATTTTATTAAGTGTATTCCTAATCGGCAAATAAACATCGCGGTGCTGCAAAAACCTCTCTCACTCCATTTTCTTTGTTAGTAGTTTTTCATAACCACAAGGTTCCGCCCAGCAATTCTGATTGTTAATATTCATCACCGCATGTCTGGAATTGAGGACCATAATAATCGGCGAATCATAAGCCGTGCTCGCCTTCGTAATTGGTGTCTAAGTTCAATAATTGTTGATTCTTTTCGGACATTACCTGGCTGATATGCACAGGCTCTCGGTTCCCGACGTCAGACTTCCCAGCCCCGTCATGTACATCAAGATTTAATCACTTGGAAACCGGGTAAATAGGATCGGCTGAACTAGTGCATAACAGAATAGGAGATGATATATATTGTTCACGGTGCTGCAAAACCTCTCTCACTCCATTTCTTGTAAGTCTCAAACCAGTTCTCTCTTCCCAACAAGTGCAACAACAGGCCACCCTCGATCCGATCGTACCTTTGACCAATTTCTCATTTTACTGACAGGGTCACAGCTCTAAACGGCACCGGCAGATGGGTGACTATATGATGCCAATGGGAGGCATTTGGGTAGTAGGCTTTCGCTTTTGAGAATCGCTTAAAACATTTCCTTGGTTCCGTTGTTGATTCAACCTTGAGCGGCAGCAATATTGATCATGTGACTCAAACGCGCTCTCTGGTTGGTGCAGAGGGCTAACCACCTATGGTTTTGGAAGAGAATGCGAAGCAGGAGAGGGGTTTTGGAGTATGCGCGCGCTTGAGTACGATGGGGTTACTCGTTGTGTAGCTCGCCTCGTTAGCACCAGTGTCAATAGAAAAACCTATCCTGATCTATAGGGAAAATGAAACGTTTCCAAAGCTTTGCTTCATAATCATACCAGTCACTAAAATCCACGTATATTTTGCTTCGCAGATTAGGCTATTTTGAAGGTCTATTTTCTCCAAATAGTCATTCATAGTTGGCATGACAGTTTTTCCGACATCAATAGCTGTAGCATCCGGCGTTATAAATAGGTGCGATATAATATCAACACCTACAGAAAATAAAAAGTATGTAAGTATCGGCAAAAGCAGTTCTTTATAGGGATCGCAATATTGACACTGGAACACTTGTATATATCTATGTGCGTAATATTATACTAGTTTTGCACAGACCTTTACCACGACAGTTGGAATTTGGTTTAAACAAATATCGTTTCACATTTGAATTCGGAGCCATAATATAAACACACATACAAACCGGACCGATCGCCATAACTTGGCGAAAGCATTTCGCCAAGTTAATAAGCGCCGTCTAAGCAGGATCAGGTGATAAACGGAACTTGGTGAAGGAAAGCCTTCGGTCATATCATAACAACAAGTACATTTGCGATAAAGTAGGATCATGAAAAGTACATAAGAAGTCTGTCGCCTTATGAACATTTCTGATGGACAGCGCTCGCATGGGCAACATTATATCACTTAAGATATATGGTCAGACCAGCTATAATATTCACCTCGGAAATCTGATTGAATTGAGATCAAAAGATAAAGACACAACATGGTCATATAATTTCATTTCAGATGAATGTTTTGTAATATTTGTATGTACGTGTAAAACTGCCTGTAGGAAATTAAGTACGATATTTGATCAGTGGTACGTGGTTCTTGCGCCTGTACAATCTTCGAAATTCGTGATTTTGACAAATATATTTCCGGCAACAAGTCTAAAATAGTGAAATGCAGCTAATTAGAGAGAGTGAGGCCGCGTATGATAAGATAACCCTCATTCAATCGGAACACGCAGATATATTATTACATACAATTCGTATTAGTCTAAAGTAGATTTTAAGTACAAATCTACACCATAATGTATTTGCTGTTTTTCTTCTTAATGGTTCTAAGTAGGAAAGGGGAGCGGCTGGAATATTATATTATTTGTAGTATGCCCCAGATTATCCTCAGGTCATCATTATCAGTGTCGTTTCATTCAAGTAGTAACGTTATGATTTACATGATACTTAACGTTATGGCTCAATTCCAAGGTCACCAAAATTGAGCAGTATCGTCTTATTTCGTCCACGAGAGAATTTATTCCGGTGTGCTTCAGATATCGGATTGTAAGTAGTGTTTTCAAAAGGTTATTAACGGCTGTCAATTGATTGCTATGTCTGGTTTATTTCCAAATTAAGCTGATACTTTAAGATGTAATTTACAAAGAAGCCCCGGATGTTGTGCGCCATTTTGAATTTGTCTTGTAGTCGGATAGACTCCTCTGCAATCGGTTTTTCCGGCGCGCATAGAAATGAATTTAGTATAAGGTTCTTTTGCGACTCTGCTTGTGTATGAGGTATGTAAAGACTGCTGTATTGCTGGAAATATACCCATCTCCGTTTCAATTAAAAAAATTATGTTTTCGACCAATTGTCTGAACTTCCATGTGACAAGTTTTCTGAAATGAACCGATTTTGGTGGAGTGTTGATCATGACGGACATTTAGCATAACGTGTCATTGTTTGATATGGCGCGGATCGAACCGTTTGAAAGGCGGCTGTCAGTGTCTCCGAGCATTAATTAACAAGTTAACAACCGTACCAATCTACTCGAAAATGTGAGCCCCTAAATGATATGGCTATTAAAAACTACCGCATGATTTAATGGTGTTTACTATATGGAGACTTTTTAGGGTTTGAACTTCTAATATGGCCAACTTCTGGAAGTCGAGGCATATTAGTATTCGTTGCTTTTGTATCTTATCGATTGTGCTTTAACATTCATGAAAACCCTTGCTCTGAATTTGTCTATTAGTAGGCTATCATTGAGCCAATTATTTGGCAATTGCAGTTGGGTTCCTTTGCATTGATTGGCCAAGATCAAAGATACAATTTGCTTTGTGATATTGCTGTAACAACCATTTTGGCCAGCAGCAATATTCTATAATAGGAAAAACAATGTTAACTTAGTTTCGACCAACCACAACTGCTAGGTTCTAGATGCCAAGCTTCTGAATGCTGAGTTGGACTGGGGGCCAAGCTGCCATCTAGCTTGTGACTTGCTCATGACTAAACATATAGTACTAGCCGTTCGATAGTCCAAGGCTGAATGTTTAATTGTTGATAAGATTATGATGAGCATCAGAAATGTACAATGTAGTGAGTGAAAAACATATTTCGCATTTGAATGAGGAAAGGGTTAGACGGTAGAAGCCATTGGTTGTTATATATAGATAGCGGCTTGGTGATTCGAAGCCACTCCGCAGTAGGAAACTTGGTATCGGGAACCAAGTGTCTGTGTTTTCGATAAAGTTTGAAGTTTCTAAAGGAAAACCGTACGGTGGGTAAAAAGGAGTTCCCTACCCATCTGACGGTTGTTGATTACCTTTTCAAGGTCAGTCATATTGGTTCTGCTTTGTTTCGTTAAAATATATTGGTGATAATCAAGGCTTTTACACATGGTTGCCGCCCAGATTGTTTTCCTGACATCATTGATTTAAAATGTATTCAAAGGTATGGAACATGTAAATATTGCAGAGTAGTTGACATCCTGATGAATAGCAGGGATCAACACTAACGGTGGCCAGTCTGACAAGTCACTTGCCTAGTCATCTTGTCCTATCAGACAACTGATTATTATGAGCCAGGCACACATACTGCAACGCCCCTATTGTTTGTTTCAGACGCTCAACTGGTCTCCTTAATTGACTATATTATGATAACGCACTGTTATGCAGATAAGTGATCAAAGCGTTTGTTTATGGTCCCTATTTGAAACTTGTTTAATTAATGTAAAGGACTTATGATCGTCACATGACCTAGCATCCAGCCACACCGAGCGGGCTGTTGGTCAGCGGTACTATGCATTCGCTTCACAGTCTTCACAACTGCAACAATTTCACCCTCCAGCACTCCCCACATTAACGCTTGGATTACAATACTTAGTGTATCTTAAATGTGTATATGCTTTTGTGTTGAACAATAGTACATGGATCCTTCATGGGTCACGTATTAATTGCCAACCCATTAGCCCAGCCTGTAATGCCCAGAAAACCCGGTATAGTTTCTACTTAGCTTATGCAGTAGTCAATGAGAACTTTTAAATGCTTTTAATGAATAATGAGATACAGTGTTGTGATAATATGTTTGCTCTTGTTGAGATGGCCAAATGTACAACAAGCTTGAGTTGCAATAATGTGAACTCGTTGAAGTAGTCTGAACGGGCGCTCTTCTTCTTGGAAAGGGCTCTCCTTACTTGGTCTACTTCCTGTTTCTGCCTTGCATTACATACGTCATATAGTTTGTAAAACTTGTTTTGCCATTGTCTGGGAAGTTGAACTAGAGGCCACTGCAACTGTTCGATTGGCATGTATAAACAATGCCTGATAATTTTTTCAACGAACAAAACCAGTGCGTGTTTGCAGAGGTTTTATGTTTTGTGAATAGTGTTCGCTTGTGAATTGTGTTGTGTTTGACCGTTGTTCAAACTGAAGTCGTACTCAGCGTGCACTTATGCAGACATTGTGAAGGTTTACCGGATCCATCGGACATCCAGTAAACTTTTCTCTGGTCTGATAAAAAATGTGATTGTTCACCGGTCCTTGGTCTAGTAATAAATTCAAACATAGTATACATGCCAGCACCCCCTCAAAAACGAAAATAAACCCAAGAATTCACCGTTTCACATCTCTTTCGTCTTTCTCCCAATATTTATAATTTTTGCTCGTTCGTTAGCCATACACCTGTTGACATGACTTCGGGTGATTCCGTGGTTGCCGGAAACGCCTGAGTAGATTTCGTGCAGATTTTTAAAAGCATGGTGTGGGCATATATGTTTGTCAAAACTTTCGGTCCTGTAAGTTTTTCAAACTTTACCGGGCCGCGGTAAACAGAGTTGTGGTTTAAAACATCCCAACACACAAACAAGAAGCATGGCTATCCATGATGCAGACGTCACTGACACGCCCACCGTAACGCCGCAAAAGCTGTCAGCAATAACTCGTGAGCGCTATCCGCAATGATGCACGCTGATTGGAGTTACTTATATAACATCCTGTTAAATTCAGACCATTTTGAAGAGATGTCAGCTTTCACGAAGAAAACAAATGTAGGACAAGTGAAAATTAGGGGGGACAAGTTAAAGATCCTTGCACTTGTCCTACAGGAACCTTAGTTTGGAACCCTGTATAGACAGGATATAATGATAATGTCCCACACCTGCTGCTCACACAGGCTGTGACAACCACAACTACACCTCATTTGGCCTAATCAAGTCTTTAAAGACCTGGTACAGTCAATCGGCTGGTAGTGAGATGACCTGGGATAAGTTAGGCATTTTTAGCTTTTTCACCTTCTTGTTCATTTTCAATTAATTAACGTGGATTTTACCCCATTTATCCTTGAAGGCGGATGCTTAAGCAGGTTTATCATATCTATTCTCAGTTGTAGGCACCATGTAACTTATAAGAGTGCAATCCTCAAGGTTGGTTGCCGAGCAACAACTGGACTGCATTATTTAACTTTACTGACAAAAATTACTTTATCTCTCTCTTTATTTGGTCAACATCTGGAATGTGTATGTTATCATTCAGCCCGAACATTCACAGATTGCCATCCTGGTAGTAAAGGTGGCTCTTGTGAGACCATCACTTTTTTTGAGATCTTGTTCAATTCCGCTTGTTCAACACTGATAATGTGATATAACATCTGTCAGATAAGCGGGACACATAAGAATGAATTAGACTGTTGTGCTACTGCAACCACACCAAATACCGTCATTTAACAAAATTAATATATACAACTCAATCAGGGTTCATGCTTCAATTATTTCACACACACACACACACACACACACACACACACACACACACACACACACACACACACACACACACACACACACACACACACACACATATACACATATATATATATATATATATATACATATACACACTGGTCATCCTCGTTTCTGGCCCCCCTCCATATGGTCACTTTTGCAATGTTTGACCGGCCACCCCATGTTTTCGGCCAACTGCCACTTTTTTGGGGAAACAACCCTCGCTTTTACCCCTCCCATCCGGCCACTTCACGTCCCACTCAGTTTTTGACTGACAGCCCACGTCATAAGAAATCACCCACAATTAGCTCTCTTCACACGCCCATGGCGTGTGACTTTCAATTCAAACAACATATCCCTGACGCCATTTATTTGTCAAATGAGCCATTTGTTCATCCTCACCTAGATTTTGCTTTTTCCGTGACCTGTCAATACGGCCACAGACTGATGCCGTCATAATCCCATCATCGATTAGCTGCCTTCACACCCTCATGACGTGCGACTTCACACCTTTTTGCAGGTACAACGTGCAAAAAGATGTGAAGTCTGGATGGCTCCAACTATACGGGTCCTTGTAGCACTGCTATACAAGATAACCGTGTACATTTGATATTGATCCTATTTGTGGCTCCTGAGATATAACCTCCCAGTCATGACTAGAATGCTACAGAGAAAAGGTGTTAAGGAGTCAGAGGAGACTGTTATCAGCAATGTCACACTTTGTATTCCAATAAAGCGTGACAAACTTCTCTTCTGCATATATATAAACATGTATATGCTTATATATACATTAACATGCAAATATGTATAAATTATATATATATATATATATATATATATATATATATATACATATATATATATATTTATATATATACAGGTTATACGTGTATGAATATATATGTGTGCTAGTGTATGTATATATATATATATATATATATATATATATATATATATATATATATATATATATATATATATATATTGTAAATATATGTATGTTTCAAACTGTTCTAGGGTGAATCTGTAAATGTCGGTAATTATCAAAATTTGAACTGCTAAATTGATAAATTCCATTTTCGTAATCCTTGTTGCAAATTGATAAATGTCACCCAATCTCTTGAGGCAACCAGAAAATGAGATCCTGTTATGTCAAGGCATCAACAAATATATTTTTGTGATTGCTAACTTGACATTAAAATATTTCTGTTAGATTGGTGGTTATGAGGGGAGTGTGGGAGGGTGGTGTGTTAGGGATCTGAGCTTGTAACATACTTAAGGCTTAAAGCTTGGAGAATAGTTTCATGGAAGGTCATACATGGAAAAGATAAAATAAAGAAGAAGTAAACAAAAATGTCTATGTCCAATCCATCCTCAATTTATTGTCCATTCCAGTTCTTATTCTAAATACAACACTTCTATCAATCAAATGCATGTTTACACCAACATAAAAACTGTAATGCAGTTACTATTTCTGTATATGCTATCGGTTTTCTTGTTTATTTTGTGTGGAATTCGTGGTTCACTACCTCAAAGGTGACCCTGGATGACCCTGGGTATAGCTTGGCCGGTATCAACATTTTTTTTGTTAGCGTTTGGCCTTGACATCTGACCCAAAGGTTCTCTTGGTTCACGATTTAGCAGTTGACAGCTAGTCAGTTTTATATTCCTTGTTGACCTGGGTTTTCAAGTTATTGTAACTCTTAGTTCTTGTAGTATGCGCTTGGGTTAGATTGTATTGTATAACTAATGATGTATTGCTGCTTCATAGTATTCTGTACATATCACCCATTGGCAAAATGGTTGCTTGAAATCGGACAAATTTGTACTCTGAACCACAGTTGTGTCCCACCCACCCCTCCAAAAATAAATTACTATTATTATTATCATCTACCACTAACCATTAATCATGTCAATGTAATATATCCCTGGGAACACTCTGGAATTATTCCTCATTTAGCATTGAGTGCTGTAGCTAAGAAATTCAGATAGGCATTTTAAGATTACAATTATACCCTTTTTATTTATGTGACACACAGATCAGATAGATCTGTTGGCTGCAGAATGTTAGAAGGTCCGAATCATAACTTTGACCTGATTTATTTATCTATCTTAGTATCTATCTTTAGAAATGCATGTCCATTTGTTATTTACCCATTGTATGCATTCAAAGATGGGCATTTGGGAAACTTTTTAATCATAGTAAATTTAACATTACATTAATATGAGAGCTTTAAATCAAATAATACTCGAAGGACTGTACTGTGATTCAGGCATTAGGTCTGCTTATATAAACCACTCTCAATGGGTCATCTGATTGGTACTCTGTAGTGAAACAGAATAAACATTGAAATACAACAGCTAAAAAAAAGTTTAGCAATTCCAAATAACACATAGACCCCTCTGATGTTGATGGCTCCTATTAACCACAAATCTGCCCTTTACAATATTTGACCAATTAGTATTATGTAAACCCAAGGGAAAATTATTTTTGATGGCACGTTTTCTTCAAACGCAAGGTAGTTGCTGGTAAAGACGCATGCCCCTCTGATGTTGATGGCTCCTTGCAAACTAAAATTCACCCTTGAGGACCTTTGACCCCTGAGATATTGGTAAAACCTATGATTAATTTCTTGTACCATGTCGACCTAATGGTGATCATTGTACTGTTCAGCAAAACCTGTCTTATACCTTCACTCCGTCGTCCGTCTTTCTGTCGGTTTCGTCCGTATGTTCATTAACTTTTTGTGGTGCGTTTTCTTATTAAGTAAGCTAGCTGTCACAAGTAAAACGTGAACTTTTACAACCCGACAAATCGCATGCACCATTTGAACCCAAGGTTATGATTGACCTCGACCTCAGTCCCAAGGTCATACCCTCAAATAAAGACCCTTTGCTTTGAGGTGTGCCGTTGAATTCAATGCAACACCATGATTTAGTCTCGTAATAACGCTTAATTGTAATTCAGGTGTAAAACATGAGTATTGGCCTCTTTTCAGAATGATCACATGCAACATCAATAACAAAGCTGCATCAACATCATGGTACAAATGTCACAATACAACTTAGCATGCTCTCTACAATACATCGCCCAGTAAACCTTATTGTTTGGATGATGAGATTAGTTTAAGAAATATGCAAACAATATACCAACGGCGAATGACCAACTGGCTATTTCTATAATCTAACGCAACACGTGGGCCGTGTGGCATTGGTGCCAATAACGCGAAATAATTTATTTACTCCGCGAGATAAAGGATTTATCCCGAGGGATTAATGAATATTCCCGGGGATATTTGATTTCCCGTGAGAAAATTCCACGTCCCTGATCCCCGCCTAACTCTCACGGTTTGTGACAACCTGATTGGTTCGTGCCATTCCCGATGGTATTGGTTGGTCCCTCATCCCATCGCCGTGTGTTTGGCTGCCCTGTCCAGGTTTGGGTCGAGTGGGTAACGACGTATACGAATATCGGGAGCCGTTCAAGTCATACGATCAATCATCGTCCATCACCATCGCGATATCATCACCTTGTGGTAGTGATGCATGCCACGGTATTTAATTTAATTTACCCGTGCCGTATGTTTTCACTCCCACGTATACTTAAATTGATACCTAGATCTTTGACCACGTTTTGCGGCGAGCCAAGCACAACCCGTGCACATAATGTAATAAGTTATTTTAGAAACGGTTAATTGTTCAAGTAGAGATTTTTCGCTGTAAACCTAATGGGGGCTCTCATTGATTTTAAGGCATAAGGGAGGCAAAGCTTTCGTGTAGTTCGTGGTATGTGTTGAAGACGCTCACCTCGCTGCCACTTTTGATGGATCGAGCATGTCACTGCTCTCGGCCGACAGTTTCATTCACCTTTCTCCTGGATAATGACCTGGGACCGCTGAGCTTCTCAGTCAGGTAACCCCTGTAGGTCCAGGGTTAGAATAGGCCCACTGTATCCTCCTGCATCTCGCAAGAGGAGACTATGGGGGCAACATGTTGGCCGTGTCGATTGGCAATGGGATCCAGGTGGTTGAGTGGAGCCGTCCGTGCAAGGCCCATATCTGCAAGACATTACTCTGACCCGGATTTTATATTGATGAGAGGGTGGGATAACCTGGTCCAGTCAATCGGTGGGTGATGGCTTGCCCCAGGATAATTTACATTTTGTTGTCTTTTTCATCTTATTGTTCATCTTCATCAACTCAATCTGGTAGATAAACATATCATCCATCCCATTTTTCATTTTCTATGAGAAACATGTTGAAGCAGTGACATGATGATACATTTTAATTAAACATGATACTGATACTTGTAAATTTAGGAAAATGATTATCCTTTTCAGCAAGCAAAATGGTGGTCTTTTTTAGTAAATTTAATGATGCTTACAAATTCAACACAAATTTAAATTAAGTAAAATGCTTATTTGTAAACTAGCAACATGTTACTACTTAGATATGTTCAAAGAAGTAACATGTTTGTACTTGTAAATTATAAGCAATAGGTACTTTTAATATTGTAACACAATTGCACTTTTAAATTCAACAACATACTGACACTAATAAAATATAAAAGAAATCATTTCCCAAGCAAAAGGTGGTAATTTTAGAAGCCTAAAATGATCAGAACAGGTGTTGTTTGATTGGGAGTATCAGGAAATGATTGAATTGTACATGCCTAGTTACTCAACCCTGCCAATGCTCATTTTGCATGACTTATTGAAGTTACATTTTATGATAACACTATATTCACAACCATGAAGGAAGTTTAACTGGTATGAAACATCTCAATACCACTTTATTTTTCATAGGATGTCAAATTTATCATACCCAAAAAGCATCAATGACTTCCATTGGTTAATAGCAATTTGTTCATAATTGAACTAAATGTACTATAGATGCTTGAATGTTCATAAAATAAAGTAAAGTGGTAAAATTGTGATAAATGGTGCTGTATTAGGTAATGTCACAGATGCCCCATGCTGTCACAAATAGTTTATGTGCAATATATCATCACAAATTCTTTGCATTTAATGAACTACCTAGTATTTATCAGTTTAACTGATCAATTCAGGCATTGCTAAATTATTGCTGTATTTGAACATATTTACATTTGTCAAGGAATAGTAAATTAGAAAAGCATATCCCTATTATTTTATTCAAAGGAAATCTTGAATTGGTGACAGTTATTGCAGTACATTGCGTATGCATCAGTTCATCCAGCAATGGTTCAGTGATTGTTGATATGAAAACAATGCAAATGTCATGCACCAGTGAACACATAGGAACATATGAACTGACAAATACTTTTGGATGTATTATATCAGCACTGCATTGATTATCAATGGAATCCTTATTTTGCAAAATGCATCTAGATGTTGAAAAGGATTTAATGTTTATTGATATTGTTATTTTAACATTAGCACCCGATCTATACGTCATTGCTGTCACTCAAATAATTAATACGTATTGTCTATGCCACCGCAATGTTTGTATTAAGCTTATAAGTAAAATTGCATCGACCCTCACACGAACGAGAGGTTGAAAAGAATTTTTGACAGCCTTGTAGTAAGGTGGCTGTCAATATGAAATCGTGCGAAGAAAACTGCTTCTATTGATAGATGATTGTGTGTTTGTCTTTTGTTTGATTGTTTTGCGTGGACAAAGGTAGAACTACACGTGGCATCGGCGCATTGACTGTGTTGCCCTTCCTTGTCAGTAGCGCCGAACGCAATGCGTGAATATTAAAGGTTCTCCCGCTGGTTTGCCTTCTGTAGTATTGCATAACCGAGTTCTATATCTGTAGTCTGCTCACAGTGTTAACAAAGGCGTCTTTTCGCCAGCCGGCCGCACTTTCGTTCAGCGCGTTTTGTTGACAAGAAGCAACAAGATCAGCTATGTCTGGTTGGGCCGGCAGATGGGGTCACGTGACCGCGCTAGGTTGTGCGCGTTCAATCTCGACATTGCGCACCCACCCATGGGCTAGCCATGTTCCCAGCTCACCCACCCCTCAGGAGTCGCAGGTCGCTATGCCAACTGAGCGGAATGTGGGCGTGTTTGTGGTTTGCTGGTGTGTGGGTGGGGTTGGGTGAGTGAGTTGGTGGCATGATCGATGCGACCCTCAGGCCACAAGGCTTGGCATATAGCCACCCCGTCCTGGCGTACACTCTGTTTGCCGGGTCCCCCTCCTCCCCGTTTAGAGTCGAAACTGATTACATCAGCTCTTGGCTGTTCCGCTCAGTGGCTGGGTCCCTCCGTTGAGCCTGTTGTGCGTCAGCTGTGGTTAGATAGAGTGAGTGAGTGAAATATCTGCCTCTGTGTATCCCCGGCTGGCGTACGAGGCATTTTGTTAGGCGCAACCTGAGAGCTGTGTTGTCGATTACGCTGGCCTGCAGGGTTGGCAGACTGGCTGCCTGGCTTGAGCTCACGGAAGCAATTACAACAACTAAAAAACTACCGTGGGAGCTGAAGGGATTCGTTTCAATCGATCCATCGCGACCGGCTCATCTAGCGCCGGCTGAATCTGGTTTAACAGGCGACGACCCAGCTAGTTATAGCGCCCCACTGCACACGATCACGGCGGTGAGCCAAACCTGCTCACGACGTCGTCTCTGCTGGCCGTGGAGTGAGTCGGGGAGTAGAGTAGTGGGCTGCTCACTATAAAGCTTGGCAAGCTGCCAAGCCTGTGTGCTCTCGTTGTCTAGGTCGTTGCTCTGACTGATATGCCAGGCGTTGGTTGTTCGTGCAAGCGCTCTGCATACACAACGAATCGGCATGACTCATACTTACTACGCAGTAAGATAACAGTGCAGAGCCGTGCCATGGGTCAGGCACACATGAAGAACTAACATCTGACCTTGGGTGTGCGTGTTGTATCACGGCGTTGACATAGACAATAGCATCCATACCTAACCGGCAGAGAAGACCGATATCCAGAAAGACTCACTTTCCAGTGGTTGTGACCAACCTTCGATAGCCAGTAGAATAAAGCCAAGCCAGCCTTCTCATGGCTTGACCTGCTTTTTCTGAGCAGAAGACCTGAATTCTCACTGGTACTGGAATTTCTGGCCCAATAAATGTGTTCTAATGACTCTTTGACAGTAGTGATAACCTGTTAACATTTACATGACATTGCTCTAAGAGGCTGACATCAGAGAGCAGCTGATTATATCCATGGTTGAAAACCCATGGTAGTGGTTGAACATCTTACTGTCATCAGACTTGATGACTTTGACACAGTATTTGCAAGTTTTCTGTGCTTGTTTCAGCTTTTGATGCGAATTAAAGGCGCGACTGGTCGAGGTATGGACGGAAGCCGAGTGAGCCAGTCCTCCGGCTGCCGGTGGAGCAGAGACCCCGTTAAGCTGCCCTCCCTTACGGGTGCTCTTGACAAGATGTCTAAGGTAAATTTGCTGATGCAGTTATTGTAGACGACATCTTCTGGTAAATACTTTTTACCATGATCTGTCTTCAGTTGGATGATATCATCTGTAATTGGGAAAAGAAACCTTAACATTAATTATGTAATGAACTAAAGTGGTATTTTGTTATTATTGATAATGTTCAGCCTAATGTGATTGTCTTATGCAACCAAGTCCATTGTATGGAGCAGAATATTTCCATTTGAATGATTCTGATAAATTCTCAGTATCGCCTAAAACATGTTCTCCAGCCTGCACAGCACCTACGTATATGTGTAAGGATTTATTCGTCACACACAGAGCTTTGTATGCACATCCTTGAACAGCTGTTGACCTGTTTTCATTATCATACAAATTGGATCCCTTGTTATATATGTTGCCAGATTCAATTGTCAGGTGATACACATCATAGATTAAAGGACTTCAGAAACACTTTCGCACATTTACGGTTAAGCCCATATTGATTTGAGATTTTGTAACATAAAAGAATAAATCAAATTAGGAATTAAGGAAAGAAGTAAGTGCAAGTGTTGGTCTTTAATCATGAAAATTACTTGTTTTGAGGTCTAAATATACAAGTACTATTGAATTACCGCATGCACTACCAGGGAGCCTGTGCATTTATTGCAATAATGCTATTGTCTGATGAAAGTGACTAAAAAAGATCACCAAGCACTCATCAATAGGTCATTTGAGCTACTAAAAGTAATTGAATTGTATATTGGCTGAACATTATATGAACACGTTGCTGAAAAAATCATTGCTGAGAAATATTTGAAATTATAGATTGGTGTGCTGGTTAACAGATTGATTAAATGCATATTATTTATGCCAAGAGCCTCTGATATATAATTCTCAAATAAATACCTAAAACATAAGTGACTACATACACATAAATGCATTGGTTTAGTTGTTTTTGCTATTACCAATGAGTTGTTAGCTGAAATTCAAGTGACAACTTTTGTTTGTTTTGCCTTGGCATTCCAGTATATGTCATAGCAATACCGGGATGTGGGATATACATTCCTTTGTCAGTGTTTACAAGTTGGCAACAGTACACAGAGAACAAGGTCCAAATTTGTATTGTATTGCTGTAGACAACCATGATTTCAGTGTGGTGGCATATTTTGCCGGTTTGTTATAGCATTGTGGTATGCAGAGAGCCTGCATCCTATGATGTTGAAAGCACCAATGAATTATGAAGAACTGCTAATATGTAGAGATTTTGATTTGCATTTCATTGAATGAAAGCAAAATGCTCCCTTTGCATAGCCCTTTTTTAGTGACATGCTTATGTTCTTGGTTTTTCAACATGATGCTTAAAGTACAATAAAACCAGATCAAGGGCTGAACGCTAGGGAATCAAATGATCCATTTTTGGTATGGTGACTCGGGATCCTATAAAATTGGTGTCAGCTTTCAGTCTTAAAAGTAACGTTATTTTGAACCTCTCTGTTTAAACCATCTCCTATTTTCCCATCAAGGTTGGTTCAATCACCAAGAGTAGAATTGATCTCTGCAAATAGGTGTGATTAGACCAGCTGTGTCCTTCAGTTAATGGATGGGATGCACCATCTGGTTCGAAATATCAATATATTGTGGTGATATTTCTAGCTAGTAAGAGCACAAAAAAGCCAGAGCACGTAAAACAGCTGCATATTGTGTTCCATTCGAATCAACAATCAAATAAGTATAATAGACCGTGAAATTACTATTTAAATGCACATGTATTGTTTCAAAATAAGCCCTTGTGCCAATTTAAGGTTGAACACATTGCATTGCATTTTTTTGCTGTAAGATGCAATAAAAATGATGTACAGTTGTTATAGATTCTGTGAATTGAAAATATGTGCATAAAGTTCTATGCCAGAAGATGTGAATATCCTGTAGCACGGGTATTATTCTGGCCTATTCGCGTACAAACTGTCCTCTCCATCCCATGCCTGTCTACTTCAGGATGAACCCTGACCAGAAAACGCTCCTAACTCCTGTCATGCTCCAGCCCAATGTTTTAGTGGTAATTATCATATAGAATTGTTTTAACCATATGCCCCCTGCCAGCATTGACAAAATCAGGTTTTTACAGGTTTGAAATATATTTTTAAACTTCCAAGTGGGGTAAATTTTTCAGCCTATCTACTAAGCATTTCACCTATTTGCGATTTTATCCCAGCTTTGAAATGTTACGTTTTATACCATGCTGAGTTATCAAATCTCATGAATATCTCAAATTTTATTTGAGCCTGCCTTAGATAGTGATTGGTTTCATTGACATGAAAGGAGATTTGTAAAGAACTATGACTGCATCATGCTTCCAGACAAGTGGTTATTATGTGTACTACACTATCTTATAATGCAAATCATGACATTAGTGTGTTTTGTTAGGGACCATTTCAGGATTGGTGTTGAATAGCCAATGTTGAATCTGTTGCAAAGGTGTGCTGCGAAACTTGCATAGAAACAACACATTTGACTATTTGTAATGTAAACACACGTCTTCAATTATCATGGTTTCTTGTAGTTCAACTGCATGTTTGCCAATTCCGTGCCTTGTTGTAGACACAGACAACGTCTCACACATGTTTACTTTGACGGTTGTGTGTATATGTTCCCTCCCCATTATTATCGCCATTGAGAGCGCACTGTGTGTTTGAATGACTGCAGTTTGACCTGGAGCACCTCGTGTCAGAGCTGTGTCAACGGGACTTCTCCAGCGGTCTCTTCCTCGGCAAGATCATGTCTCGCCCTCCTTGGTGGCCGTCCCACGTGGAGTTCTCAGCCACGGTCAGTTCACCCTAGCTTACGGGCATCTCTCCCTCTCTGACTTTGTGCTCTCTGAGTGCGGTCCCCCATTGACGGGGTGTGCTCTGGTGAGTCAGTAGGTTGGCTCTAGTGTGGTTGTTGGAGCTGGTGGTTTATAAAAACCCAAGACTTCTCTCTCATTTCACCACCTCATCCTCAGCTAGTGTCCTAGCACTCTGCTGTCTGATATTGAACCTCATCCTCCAAACTGATTACTGATTCTTTACACTACATAGTCATTGGCAATCCCAGTAAAGGGACTACTATATTGGGCATAGGAATGAGCCATTGGACTGATGCCCTGAGTCTGTGTACAGTGGAGTCCCCTGGGGAAAGGACCCCTTCAGGAAGTAATTCGTTGTTGCTACGAGTTCTACAACCAGGAACAGCTGCTGTGTGGGCCTGCTGTACGTGATGGCCCCCGCAGCTTAAGGCGTACTGCCTCGCAGAAACAAACCTCCAAGCCCCCCAAACAGTCCTCGCTGACGAGAGATAAAGGGCTCGGTAAGACCAATCAGGAAAACAAGGAAAATCCACAGGTGAACATTTTTGCAGAGTCAGCAAAATTCATCTGCAAAACAGAGATAGTTGCACTTGCCTGACTCTCTTCAGAGCCTACATTATGGCCATACATTGCCTCAAGCCTATGTGGCCTCTTTGATAAAGTGTGTGTCATATATCTGCCTTAGGAGGCTGAGAAACTTGTGAGAAGCCACTGATTTGGGATTGTTTGTGTTAGTACGTGGGTCAGAGGATGGCTATGCCCTACGCTGCTTCGTTACCTGACCGCGGGTACAGCGGCCCCAGTCTCCCACATCCCACTAAGACGTCCGGTTCTAGCCCTCCAACAGGACAAACACCAGGTAATCTCATGATCAGTCTAATGAATTTAACTTGTTGCTTACTACTGAAACTGTAAAACCAGAACAGATGAAGGTGGGTAGGATATTGGATAACAGTGTACTTGTCATTGGTATTTGTAGGGCCAAAAAAGAATAGCCTTCTTTTTAAAACTTTTTTGGGGGAATTTGTATTCAATGTTTCTGCAGCTATATGAGGGGCAGGGATAACATCTTGAGGGAAAATCAGTGGTTGTGAATGGTGTACCTTTGTGTTAATGACAGGTATGCTGCCAGAAACAGCCCTGGCAGAGATATTCATCTGCTTCTTCTGTGAGAAGGAGTTCAGCGGGCACTCAGAGCTAGCTAGCCACCAGGTGGTGTGTGCAGAGCGCCCCCTGGAGCTTCAGGTGCTTGCTAACGGCTCGACCAAGACCAAGGCCCGACGCCAGCTCTACCCGTCTCCGAACCCCGTCAAAGCACGGAGTAGCCCTGTGGACAAGTCAGACTTTATCTCTTCGCTGGGCTTGTTGACCAAACAAGAGGCGGTCACTTTGAAGACGAAGGATAAATGTGAGGAGGAGATAGACTGTGAGATTGTCGAGGTGGAGGAGCCGGTTCAGCCCACCACCCCCCGCACCCCCAAATCTCTCATCTCTCAACTAAGTCGCGATGCCAGTCCTCCGCCACACTTTCGCCAGCGGCTGGAAGGAGAAGCCTTTCTCTATTAAAATGGAAAGTGACAGTGACTCGGATGAGAGTGTCGACGAACGCAAGCCCGTTTCAAGAAGTCAGAAACTGTTCAATATAGATCTCACATCAGTACTGGGTCAAAGGCTTAAGAAGCAGTTTTCAGCTTTGACGTCTGCGCAATCTGGGAACAATGTTGAGGTTGGGGGACAGTCTTGGTGGGAGAAACACTTAAACTACGAGACTTTCTGCCACACGCCCACCAAATCTGAACCGCTTGAGAAGCTTCGTAATCGCAACACATACGGCTACAATGTGTCTTTCAGAACTAAAAAGAAAATGCCCAAATATATTCACAAGTATCACTTCAACCAGCGGCAGCGACGAGCTCGCCATCTGGTGCTGGTGACCGGACTTTCCCAGCGGTCACGTTGTCTAAAAAAACAAATGCCAAAGGTCACGGTGTCTCTGACCCGACTTAAACCCGAGGAGGTCGACAAGTTGACGGCCAGACGGCAGAGTGCCTTGATACGGTTACCAGCCCACGTCTTCCCTCCCTCGTCACCGGTCGTCGTCAATTCACAAGAGCTCCAGAAACTTCTCAGCATGCGTGTGCCCGGCTGCCAAATGCAGAGTTACCACGTGTCCATGCTGCCAAACACTTCCAACTTGTCGCAGACTAAGTATTTCTCCCTGTCGCCCAATTCACAGTCAGCCATGGTGGAGACCAGCCCCACGCTGGTGGGGCCGTCGCAGGATTCGCAGGATAGACGCTTGTCATCGCTGCTTCAGTCAATGCTGACTGGCAGCAAAGCTGACCCAAAGCCGGTTAACAAGCACAACGTCACCCCGCCCATCCATCCTGACCCTATCAGCATCTCGTCAGACTCGGAAGACGAGGAAAAGACACCTGTTAGACCGGCCAGTAGAAAGCGCCCGGCCGAGTCGAAGGAGCCAGAAGCCAAGCGGGCAAGGACTGATAATATGAGCTCCCTGGCGCTGCTGTTTCGTTGTCACTTCTGTAAAGAGGAGCTCACGTGCAAACACAACATGCGCCAAGTTATCCAACAGCATTACGGGCGTGAACACAACATCCACAACATTGACCTCATCGAACACACAGACAACCATGGTAACCAAGTGATCAGCATTGTCGAGATGCAGATGGTCAAGAAATCCTCGGAGTTCCACTCCCAACCAAAAGACTCGCCGACTTCCGCATCTCAAAGCCCCGTCGTGGACCTCACCGATGACGACGATGTTGTCATCACAGGGGAAACCCCAGGCAAAAACAATCACTCTATCAACGCCAACAAACTGTCTAGGAATATACAAGCGCATCTTACAGCTGCCAGGAAGCTGATTAACACCACTAAAACTCCCCCCCAATGCCAGCCCAGCAAAAGTGGCACGCTCGTTCCTAACGGCAAAAAATCCAGCATTGAATCTGCTGGTGGTGGTGGTAGGAAAGTGTTAGCTCCTGTGGTTTCTGGAAGCAAAAAGTCCACTCCAACCCAAGGGGTGTGGAGTCAGTCGATGGGGGGGCAGCTGGGTAAGGGCACGGACGATAAGGCAAGACGCTCTTCCCGATTACCCAAGTCCCATGCTGTATGAGATATTTGAGATGTCACGGACGTTCGAATGACGTTGATATTCATGCTTGAGGTAAAATGAGTGGTGAGGTACTGAATAAATGCTGGTATGATTATGATCCATGGCATCTGTATGATGGTGGGTATGGTGTGCATGTATTTGGTGCGACGTACTGATTAACCTGAGTTCTATTGCATGTGATCTCGACTGTACACACTTAGCTGTTGGGTCTGCTTATCATAATGTTCACCCATATATAAATGATAAACATGGTTCATTGATGGATGGTCGGAATGAGAGCCAGATTATTTTCTGCATGATTCAAACTTTTCTGACAGGTTTGCCTCATTATATTATTTCTGAATGTCCGGGTGCATAGCGCAGAATGTGGAAGCCGTGTTTAACCATTTTTTTTCAATGTAATGAAAATGAACTTACTTATTTTGTTATGACAAAAGATTCAAACATCAATGGTTGTACTTTTACTTGAAACGAAGTTTCATAGGCAATTGTTTTCGAGGAGTCTTGACTGTGGTCTAGGCATGGAACATTTAGTCAAGGCTTTTGTTGGTTCAACTTGATCATATCCCAGCACTACCAAGTTCAAATATACACAAATTGGTTTTCCTTGAACAGATAATTCACGTGATATCCTTTAATCTGATTTATCTCTGATGCGGAAGGTGAACATGCCAATTTTGTTACAAAAATGTTTAATGTAAACTTTATTTATTGGTGAATCATGGTGAGATCAGTGTTCCTTAATTACATGCTGGTTTGTCATATGTTGCTTTTTTATGGTTGTATTGAATGAAAGTTGCTCTGTACAGGATGCATTTTTTCATGAATAGCTGGAACATATAGAAATATATCTCATTAAATATCCTATTCACTACATTACACAGCACTGTACTGCCAAATTCATTTCTTTATTTTCCATGGAAATCCATATCTGGAGAGTAATCTGTTTTACCACTTGCTTATCAGTTTTGGTTATTCTCTGATTTCCTAGATTATATTTAAGTTGTAAATATATATATGTATATTGAATTAGGAAAAAATACTTACTCATTATGTGTACTTTTTTGTATTGTCAGTTTGGATACGAGAATCTTGGCAGGTATTGCTGTTGTGTTTTTTAGTTGTCTCTGTGGATTTCTTTGGTCTTTCTTTCAGATTTGGTGAAAACGGTAAGTGAGACGAAGTTTTTGACGCAGGCTGTTACAAATTCAGACAGCATCCATGCTTATTTTTCATTTGTATTCAATTGACAAGTAATATAGTCTACCAAATACAATTGATGAATGTCAATGTTCTCTTGTTCTTAACTCTTGACACTTACACTAAATTACATATTCTTTATCTTTTTTATAATGTTAGTCATTGATATATTGCCATTGTCATACTTTGATGATGAGACTATGTGTCAATATTGGAAATTGGCCAAGAATGATGTCATGGATCAGGTTGTTGGGCAAATCCTTGATAACCTGTATTATTCTTTCTGGCTGTGCTTCCACTGTAGAGGCTATCCGCGTTTTAGGATTGGGTGAAAGGTTTGTGGAGGATGTTTGTCAGGTTCGTGTTGATGTCAGATTGCGTTCGAGGTGTGTGTGTTCGTGTGCGTATATCGTCCTAGGACGCTGACGGAAACAAAGAATAGTTTCAGTCAATATCATAACGTAACTTTCAATGCCGGAAAACACGTGTCAGCTGATGTGAGCCATCATAATGCGCAACACGAAGGCTGATCGAAGAGCTCCTAGCTATGCTAGAAGGGCACACTCCAACCCCAGGGACTCCAACTAACTGTACTGTTAGTATGCAAATGAGTGAATGCTCGCCCGTGGTCAGGTGGTGTTACCGTGAAATCAACTAAACATATTGGATTTTATCCAACTTGTCGGTGCCTGGCGTCTGACTGCAAATCTTAAAGATATGGAGTCTTCCGATTTTCTGACACCGCAGCGCCACGTAGCGACTGAATGTCTGAAAACTTTTGGTTTCCAAGGTGCGGTTGCCATGCAGCTTGCGAGGCAACCTCGTTCCAAATATGGGGCCGAATAGTCTCTTTAAGAAACGCTGTGACCATGCTGACAGGTGCTCCCAGAAGACGGAACAAGAGAACAGCCGTGAAATTTTTGCATGCCATGCAGCAGGAAGAGCGTAAGATCCAGAAACACTTATCCAAGCCTGCTATCAAGGTGATGACACCACAGCATAAACTAACCCACTGGACGGCAACTCAGTGTCATAAAGCCACTGGTAGGCGACTCTGTCCTGGACCACTGTTACAAAGCAGAAAAGTTCAGGGGACCAGCCCACAATCCAAAAACAACAACTATACCATTTGTTTTCCATAACCTACGTGGCTATGACTCCCACCTCTTGATGCAGGCCTTTAGCAAGGTGGAAAGCCAAATAGCAGAACAGCTATGCTTCATTAACAGACCTCAGTTCTTCTTGGCATTGTTCGACAAGCTAGTTGCGGAAAACAATACTGATGTCTTTGCTGTGACAGTTTAGTATGAGGCAGATGAAGCTAAGAGGCAGCTGCTCCCGAGAAAGGGTGACTATCCTTACTAGTTCATGAATCGTGGGGAGAGGTTTGATGCAGCGCTACCACCGATGCAGGAGTTCTACAGCAAGCTGTCGGAGCAAGGCACAACCAACAGGGACTACAAGCATACACAACAAGTATGGAACACGTTTGAGTTTCACAACATGGGCGACTACCACGATCTGTACCTGCGTACATATGTACTGCTCCTGGCAGATGTGTTTGAGATTTTCCGCGACAGTATGGACTAGACCTGGCCCACTACCACATCAGTCCAGGACTGTCATGAGATGCTCTCTTGAAAAGCACAGGCATAGAGCTGGAACTGCTGACTGACTATGACCAGCACATATTCATTGAGAAGGGACTAATTGGAGGGATCAGCATGGCCTCTTAGTGCCAGCAACCCACATGTTCAGGGATTCGATCAGTATAAGCCAGCAAGCTCTATCCAGTACATTGATGCAAACATCCTGTATGGATGGGCAGTGAGCCAGCCTTTACCAACATGGTCAATAAAGTGGATGGCAAACCCGGGCACACTGAGAATACTATATAGACAACAAAGTCACATATCCCGATGATGAAGAGACTGGATATATACTTGAGGTAGACACGGTATACCCAGAGGAGCTACACGCTGTGCACAACAAGTATCGTCTGTCCCCTAAAAGTATGGCGGTACAAAAGGAATGGTTGACCGACTATCCAAATAATCTCCTAAGAGGAATAGGGACCCCTTCTGTAGTTTTCCACTACAGCAACCTAAATCTCTACCTTTCTTTCGTGATGAGGCTATCAAAGATCCACACAGCTTGCTCCTTTAATCAGAGCCCTTGGATGGAGCTCTATATCAGAATGAAAGGCAGCCACAAGCGACTTAGAGAAATACCTGTGTACAAGTTGATGAACAATTCGGTATTTGGTCAAACAATGCAGAACATCAGAAGGCGGGTCAATGTCAATCTTGTGAGTTCGGCAGAAGAGGACAAAATATGCAGGTTGGTGGCCAGTCGTGCCTATGCAAGACGTGAAGTATTTGACTATGACCATGCAGCCCTACCCATGCATAAGAGCAAGCTTGTCCTAAATAAACCAGTATACTTTGGCATGTGCATTCGTGACCTCTCCAAACACCTGATGTATGACTTATACTATAACACAATAAAAAAAAAAGGTATGGTGAGGGGCTGCAGCTGCTGTTTACCCTTACTGATGGAGATTCCTTCAAAAGATGTGTATGCGGACATGCAGCAGGACCGCCACCACTTTGACACTAGCAACTACCAAGACGGCCAAGCTCTACACTGCAAATAAAACAAGAAGGTCCTCGGGACAAATGTGCTGGGGTGCCAATCAAGGAGTACTTAGGGCTACAGCCTAAGTTATATTCAATTATACTTCCGACGAGGGAGAGAGTAGAAAAGCAAAAGTCATGAAAAAGGCCACGATGAAAAAGCACAAATTATGCATGGATGCCCTATTTGGTAAAAAGCAGTTTAGGCATAGTAAAGATATTTTGAGAAGTCGGGGCCTCCACATTTATAGCCTGAAAATAAAAGTGTTGCTGTCCCAGGTTGATTCCAAGACATGGATAGTTGCAAATGGGTTAAACACTCTAGCCTATGGTCACAAGGATAAACTTCAATGACCATCAGGTGGTAGCTGGGTGTCTGGTGGCACCACAAGCATCTCCTCCTTTACAAAACCTTGGAATTGTCCATCTAATAAATAGAACAGCGCAGGCTCATTGGGCTTAGTGACACAGTGTCCAAGCCAGTAGACATTGAGTGACCTCACAGGGTCAGTGGCATGACGGCAGCCCTGCTCCAGCTCACCAGGCTGGTAGAGGCAGCGAACACCAACACCCGAGGGAAGATTTTGCTCTGCTCTGGGACCACGGAAGAGAGCTTTTGTGCCTTTATGCCATCTTTAGGTGTTTTTTTTCTAGTCAAGCGAGTCACATAATTGATTATTGAAGAGATAACAGCTTGCAGCTGATGAACCCACTCAGTCGATCGATCGTTCATGTGATGCAAGTAATGATGTCCAAAGAGCCGCTCTGCAAGAGTGCGGTTAAAGCGCTCACAATAGTCTGGTCTTGATGGACATCCAAACGTCCACACCTGACTGAGACCCCATGCTTGGCTAGCAGCTGGCTCACTGCGCCCATGAACTACCGTCCAGGGTCGACCTGAAGCAGCTGGAGCCAATGCAGTGGTCCTTGCATGTTTATCCTTTCCAGTGCACCTGCAACCTCTGTAGCCTCTTTTGTAATAAATGGCTATAACGCTTTGTAGCGTGAGGCCACGTCCACCACTGTGATGGCATACTTGTATGACCGGAGTTTCAAACTATCATGAGGACTAAACAGGAGATCGGCTTGTTGAACCTCATTAAGCCTAGACGCATCAATTTATGGTCGAGGAATGTGTTTAAGGATTGGGAGGTAGATCTGCCGAATAGCTTGCTTTGTAAGCCATTCCCTGTACAGTACCTCAGAAACCCTCACGTCTGCTGCAAGCTTCTTGATAGCTGTAATTCCCTTGCACATGCTCATACAGAATCACAAGCCGGCTAGTGTACTGATTGCAAGTGCAAGCTTCTGACATGGAAGGACAATCCTAGCAAATTCGTTCGGCTATTGTTGTTAAGAAGTACGGTGTGCATGGCGGTCAAGGACTGCAGGAAAAGGAGGAGGTGCCCATTTAAAACCTGACTTAAGCATCTTTAACCCACTCTACATGTTGTCAGTACCACGCACAACATTCTTGATGGGCCCCCACTAAGCTTCTTGAAGTTATAGGATTAGTGGGTGGCTCTTTCGGAGATAGGATAACCTTGAACATCGCTAATCCTGTCTCAAAATTTGTGACGGGATAATAAGGGACAACCACAACCTTCTTGTTGTCCTTGAATTTACAAAATGTAAATAAAGCGAGTATCTATGGATCTAGACAAAAAAGACGTATCTCTCTGAATATGTTAAAAAAAACCTATGTTGATGCCTACACAACCCGCCCTCACTGAAGCCCCTCATTACTATTTTGACAGACAAAAAAAGGGACATTGATCAATGGAACGCATGAGTGGTCATTTGGTAATAGTGCCAGTGGTGTTGACCATGGATATCCTACGCAAGCGCATGGATGAGTTTTGCGTGTGGGGCTATCAAGTAGTTTGAGTGCCCAGCCTGCCCTTCTAGGTGTAACTATTGTTGTTAATCGTGTCTCAAAGAACAGTTTTTATGTAACCATGCCGAGGAAATTGAATACCATTGCTGACGTGTGTTTGCATGGTATCAAAATGAGCTGGCAAACATTTTATATTTCTAATAGTTAAATCACCTGTTAGGTGATGTAACTAAGGTGTCATTAATGTTAAGAAGGAATTCCTTCTTTTCATTTGCAAGGTGTAAACATCATGATTGCTTATTTTGATGTAACTGCTTTAGTGGTGTTTCTCATGTTTGCAGGCATGGCTAGTTGAAGCATCAGTACTGAACTATGATTGTAACTCGATTAATTGATATCAAAGAACAATATCCAAAGAAGGAACAACGTCAGCAATTATTCTGTTGAATTTGCTACCTTCACCTGTGGAAACAATGATGAGTTTAGTGTAAGATTAGCCATTGACAGAGCATGCCTATTGGTACATCAACAAAGTGTATAAGAGATCACACACCCTACGACACAGCTAATGATTCGGCCAATACTGCACCGAAGAGAAAGATAGGTAGCCTACGAATATTGCAAATTTTTAATTAACACACACACCTTTATATATATATATATGAAATATATATAGGATAGATATATATAGATATATAGAGAGATATAGATATATATATATATATATATATATATATATATATATATATATATATATATATATATATACATACATATATATATATATATATATATATATATATATATATATATATATATATATATATATATATATATATATATATATATATATATAGGTAATAGTTGTCTGTTGTGGACAGGCAAATATCCAGGCATAGTATAACGCACACACAAAAAACACATACTACCATTAATTCAAATTGTGGTCTTGAAGGAAGCTGACCGCCTGAAAACTGAAACAACTGAGCTGCAGAACCCTTACGGAAAGGTGCTATTGTAGACCAATTTAGCTGCAATATATATATATATATATATATATATATATATATATATATATATATATATATATATATATATATATATATAACACATGTTCATTTATATATTCATAGAGTAGAGGTAAAGGGTATCACCTGAGTCAGGTGATGTCCCAGGGCACAATGAACTTATTTATTCTGTTTCCAAATTAATTTATATAAATCTGTAAAATTTCAATGATAATATTATAATTATCAAACAACAAAGGATAAGAATATATCAGCATGAATTACAGTTCCGATCAAGCAACATTATGATCAATGAGAAGAGGCATGAAGTAAATGTGCTGGTAATGGGTAATATGGAGTCATCTGAGTTTTGAGATGGTGCCTCATTAGAAGGAATAATATTTCGGTAATAGGACGGTAGATTTTAATTTAGGTCGGTAAAGTTACAGATTAAAGCCACGCCTTTACGATAAAAGTAGTCCGACCGATGATTTGCTAGATTTCCAGAGATGATAGAAAGTAAGGACGCTTGTGCATGAATTTAGCCACTTCACTTGTGGAGATGGCCTCTTGTGTTTATACCTCTCAACCAATCGAAAACATGTTAACATATGCACCGAAGGGTATTTTATAACAGATGGGGTGATTTGCTGGTGCAATGAGTTCAGCGTTGTAAGAGTCACTTCGATCTAAGGGTTTTCCTTCGATCGACGTATATCACTTCAATCGGCGGTCGTCCCCTACCTGAAAATGTTATGTTTAAAATATTACCCGGACATTTCAATGACTGATTCTCACTTAAATTTTTAACGTTAACCGTATCAAGGCAGTTAGTGCTATATTATAGGATATGCATAGCTGAAAAATATTCATATCGATATCGACACAGCCTGGTTCCTCACACAGAACGAGGCAGACGTGAGTATCAGCACAACCTTGGTTGAACAGTTCATAGAATGACAAAATGATAAAGAAAGAATCGCTTGGTGCCATTCAATACTATTACGTCTGCAAAACCGAACATAATTGATCGACCTACTGTCATTGGACCAAGCAGGGGAAAATATTCGTAACGTACTGACATATTTACCGGCAGTTCAAAAGAGAGAGACAGAGTTGGGGATATCTTAACGATAAGAGACAAAGAAAAAGACGTACACATGGCTCGGAAAAACGGAAATGGAATGCGCGAATGAAAGAGGTAATGACGACGAAAGCCCCTTTGCACTTAAAACCTTTAAATTTAGTATACGCCGAAATGGTCATAGGAAGAGCAATTATATGTGCACAGGATCAGGTATGATTACGAGTTCACTAAAAATGTTCTCATCAACTTATTGCATGTCCCACATTAAATAAACTCACATTCATTTGCTATGAAAAACGAGTAGTCCTTTCAAGTCAGTTTTAATAGTTGTTACTAGGTAAAGCAATTGAAAGGACACAGCAACGAAATACAATTTACTAAAGAATGTTATGATGAATTCATGTTGATGGCAACAAACAGATCACGTGTCGAGCACGTCCAGGTCCAGAGGCACACAGAAAAGGTCGGCAAGCCGTTATGATCGGTCATCATCATGACCAGATACCTCACGAATCTAGTATCTGATGATCATGATGATTTCATGTCATAATGACCTACTGCCCTGGTCTTTGTGCCTGTGTTCATGTCAACTGTAAGCAACAAAAAAAAGTCTACCAAGACACATCAGCTAATAATTGCACTCAGGACTTTTTCTTGTCGATCCATATGAATGTGTCACAGCGCGCGGCTGGGTTCGTCTTGTGACCATCTGGTCGGTCACATACCCAAAACTGGCGACCTTTGTTAAGACCGTCTTTTTTAACAGTTCGTAACACACATGGTTCAGTGTGACCCTTGCACATCGGCGGGGGTGGAGGACCTTTGAGCAAGTTTTTCCAGGCTGAGCTTGCAGTTTCTTTTGATTTATTGGAGGAAACACTCGCTGGTTGTGTTGTGATGGGATGGCAGGCAGATTTTGGAGATTTTGTCAGGCTG
Source organism: Urechis unicinctus (assembly GCA_034190875.2). Lineage (NCBI taxonomy): Eukaryota > Metazoa > Annelida > Polychaeta > Xenopneusta > Urechidae > Urechis > Urechis unicinctus. Next base: position 30,022,409 of record CM067343.1, read on the forward strand.
TATTTGAGATGAGTTGCCTTCACCTGTACTTATCTTGTGTACGACATTGGTCTGTGTTTCCTTTCCTCTGGGTCCTTGACTTGAAGATTTCTTGCCGAAAAAAAACCCTGCCAGAGTGGCTTGCTTTGCAGATGTGTTGCTTATTTTGGCTTTTTTTTTTCCCACTGCTTTTCTGAAATGAAGTGGGTTCAGAGCTGGATCGTTTCAGAGTTGTTGGATCATAAGTGGGTTTAGTTGATTGGATCATATCTTTCACAATTTTAGCATCCTTGGCTTTTGATTTGAGTCTGTCACACTCTGAAGAGGTCTCCTCTGCCTTTGTGCCATTAGTTTTAAAAAAACTAAACAGCTTTTGTTGCCTCCCAGTGAATTCAGGGAGGTATTTTGTGCAGATGGAAGGGCATTTTGTGGCTGGGACGCAAGAGCTGTTGAGTGTCGCTTTGACTGGACAATGGTCAGACCCCTCTACTTCAGCCATGATGATACAGTCACTAAAAGAATTTTTGACCAAGCGCTCATCGCCAAATATGTAATCAATCCGCGTTCCGTAATTAGTGAGCCGAGCACTTCTCATTGTATTCCAACAAGTGAAAGCATGTGTCTTGCAGGGATAAAAATGTCTAAAAGAATCTATAAATTGATGACCTTCACTCTGAATAAAAGAAGAGTCAAGGTCAGAGGCCATCTCAGTGGACTGGTTACTTTCTTCCTTATCAGGATCAAGAAGAAAATGATTCAACCAGTGTCTGGCACGGTTATTGTCGAAATCCTGAAACGCAAATATAAAACAGGAGGTAAAACATGCAGAAATTGCATCTTATGTTGTCTGTGTAAAGACAAATATAATTTGAAGGATCCATAACAATTCAAAAGGCATTATCAATGAGATACAGACCTCTGATGGGTCGCAGTGATCGACTTGCTTGTGTGAAGCATTCACATCTCCAAGCACGATAACATGGCTGAATACATCAAAACATTTTTACAATTAACAGATGAGGAAAGATATAAGTTGAAGAAGCTAGCAAATTGAGCATCTGCAACCCACTCTTGCATAGCAATATGTGAAAAACCGGTGAGAAAAAGCAATAAATGAAATCATTCTTCCTTAGAGCAACAATATTTCTACCTGCCACTAGCCAAAATAGCTTCAGCTCGGCTCTGTAGCAGGTTGTAGAATTTGATTTTAAACATCTTGCGGTCTTCATTTTCTGGGTCCGCACGAGGACAGTAGACATTGATTACTGTCAGCAGTTCCTCCTGTTTATCTTCACACCTGTATCAAACAATCAAAACACATCTGTGTCCCCTTATTTTTGAATTGAGAGTACAGTTGAGTATCCCTTATCTGCAAGGCCTGGGCCGAGCCAGTTGTGGATTCCGTATTTTTCCAAATTGCCGAATGCCCTTCTATACACCCATTATCATGCATTGCAGAGGTCAACCAAAGAGTGTACAGCTTCACTAAGAGGGTTCACTTTGAGAGGATAATATACTGCCAACAACCTTCTAGCGTGAGGGAATTGGCCGGGGGTAGACTTTAACATTTGTTGACTAGCCAGGGACATGTGAAGATCTCAAGCATTGAATTTATAGCTTTGCGAAGCTGTGTGGGGATTATGAAATTACATAATATGCAACGCCATCACCAGGCGACAATACTACGAGATCATGTGAAACTGTTGATCCATCATCTCAGGGTTGGCATCTATTAACGACATGGAGTCATCTGATTGGTCGAGGCCTCGAAGGGTCCGCATTCATCAGATAATTCCACATGGTTACAAGGGATTCTATGACAAAGCAAACAGCGCCTAACAGGTGAGGTCTTCACATTTTTTTCGGGCTGAGGCTTGAGTGATCACTCTCAGCCAAGCTATAAACTCTTTGGTACAACTATGTGCAAATCATAACATATCGGTTTTCCAAGCAAACACTGCCTGGTCCACTTTCTTAACATTGTAAATATAGACTCGGGGATAGAAATTGGAATATTTTTCGGGCTGTGTTAAGACCTCGTGGACAAAGACTATTCAACCATCTGCTGCCTTACCGATTACAGATTGGCTGACCTATTAATAAGGCAAGACACCCTGACTTACTGTGTCAAACTCTTACATAGTGTGGCCTTTGAGTAGAATGTAAATAGGGTCTAGTTAATAAAAAATATATACTTAAGCCTTATACACGGGAAGTCGGCACAGAGTTAAGGGTCGTTTTGTTGATAAAGCTAAACATAGTCCGTTCTTGGCGAAATTAAACGAGGCTGACATTAAACACATTATGTTGTTTTAATAACAACTATTTGGTTATTATGACAATAGAAACAAATATTACTGGTATAGTCTGGTTTTAAAAAAAAATCGTTATCAGGTCCACGATGTGTCACCAGCAGCTGGGGTACAAAGGGACTGGTAGCTAGGCACGTGGTGTATTAGGGCTGGGGAAAAGAGAGCACTGGTGATGAAAAGGATAAGGAATACAAGAGTCCTTGAAAATGGTTGCTATTTGATACGAAAGAAGGAAACTGGATTAGCTCAAACAAGTTTACATTATCTTATGCTGAGTGATGATTGCTCGGCCTTCGTTGTCAAGGGAAACTAGCTCTTCTCCTGTGAAAGAAGACATGTCTCCATAGCAACCTATTTCGCTGTCTGATCCACTAGCTAGTAGACCGGTCAAACCTTCCTCTGCCTTCACTGGCGTCATGGAATCACGGACAAACGTGGCAACCCCTGTCACAACAGCACAGATTCATTTTATTAATATAAGCATCTTCACTGTGACAAGATTTCATTAAGGTATGGTAAAAATATGGTAACAGTTGTATGTGTACCACATAGACCCGAGTAGAAGACAATTTTTTTTTAAAACCCAAACATCTGAACAAAGTTAAGGACATCAGGCGCCAAAATATTACCATTGTGATTGCAAATAATTACCATAGCTCATACTGAGTTCGTTTAGGCATACAGGCATCAAACCTGATGAAATCACTGCATATTCATGCATCAGTGATTAACAAATAAAGTTTCAAATCATTTATCTATGTTTTGCAAATTTCTGAGGATGTACGCATTGGAAAAGAAGTGACCATATCTTCCAACCAACCATTTGTATTGAGCTGAGAAATGCTAACTGAACTCTAATAGGACTAGAAGCTCTGCTGCATTTGACAATTTTACGATTATATGTTGTGACTAGACATCATCATAACAAAAATAGTTCAATTTTACTGATCCCATTGTACAATAGAGCCTGGCATATAACTGGGTAGGCATGCTTTTGGATGTCAGATGACACCTTGCAGATAGGCATGACACATTATAAACAGTAAACAGTGCAGATGTTCTATAACTGTAAAAAGTTGACTGGTTTAGGTGCAGTGATTTTCTGGAAGTACTGAAGCATGTCACCAACTTCTCTAATACAAACAGCATCTTATATTGATGAAAGAGATCTTTCATGTACTGAAAGATTGAGGGAAAAAATTTGGGGTGCGTTTTATACATGTGCGCGTTATATACACGAGTCAACAGGGCACATCCAGTAACACAGAGCTCTCGACACCAATCACTGGATGAATATAAAGTCTAGTCAATACAAACCTAAGCAACACGTTACATCATAGGCACAGGTTAACATGTCATTGGTTTACCTGAGTAACCACTCCTGCCTTTGGAGAAGCTGAAGTAGGAATTGAATCCATCCACAATGGCTGAAGGTTCATCCAACTGATCCCCTGGTCAAACAGACAGATATCACATGCAAAGCAAGAGGAAAAAATGCAGCATATCGGCGCACATTAGAACTACAATAGGCCTCTATGTCTGCAGTAGAGGCTTAACCCATGTCAAGCCAAATTTGGTGGACAGGTCAATCAAGAAATATTTCTTAGCCAAACTCTTTATCCATTTGAAATAGCCATACCGTTGTCATTTTGTTCGACTCAATTGTTGCTCATGTTTTTCACTGCAGTTATAGGAAAGCTGATATTCATAGCACTTGTAGATATACATAGAAAAATATAAAAAAGGTGAATATCGTCCACAAATGCGTCAGGGTATCAAGTCTATGAGACAACTTCCTCATAACATACTTTGTTATCCAAAACAATATGGAAGGAGCGGCTTAAATGTTTGCGATATGCTTTTGATTTAAATTGTGCATGTAATAAAACTTGATGATGATCTGCATTTTTCAGTGTCATATCTAAGTTAACAACACGTGTCATCACACGAAAAAGCCCACACCACAGAAACTTGTGGCAACATGTTCTGAAGTGAAAGCGAAACTCACGACAGACAGAAATAAGAATATGTTAGAGAGCACATAAGTCGAAATACGAACTATATAATAATCTTTAAACAACCATTTAAATGCGATTCGATTTGTTTCAATTATCATAGGTCTATTTAGACTTCACTAGCTCCAGTCGCATTTGATCTATGGACCTGGTCCACCTCAAAAGCGGCGACTACTTGGGCGATATTAAATACATCTAGTAGTTACAAGGATAATACTTACTGGTTACTTTAGTTTCTTGAAGACATATAATATCAGCTTGAAGGCTTTTGAAAAGACCTTCTAGTTTCACTTTACTGGCACGAATGCCATTGATGTTCCAGGTCAGAATTTTCATTTCAAATGCATATATTAAGCTGAGAGCTTCGCGGGTAAAGTATCTTAATATAGATGATATTGCAGTAATAGTCTTCCGCAGGTCATCAAGGAGAGACTTCCTTGTAGACCGAGTTAATGCTCAAATTGGATTATTAAAAGTAGTAGGATATCATATCGAAAACTGTGACATAATTTAGAGATAAATAATGAAGTAACCTTGTAATTTTAGAAACGCTCGTGGTGGGGGCTGGGATAGTAGGGGGCGTAAAGATGATGAGGGCTGACATTTGACACGAATCGCCCGTAACATGTCAAAAAATCACCTTATCTTGTTTATTGTGTCGAAGAAACGAAGAATGGAACCAATGAAAAGCATGTTAAATCGATACATTAAATGAGGTTGGTGGGGGTAGAGTGGGTGAACCGAAGTTTTTGTTTTACGCTTTCAGGGGAACAGTCAAAATATTTCTGACTGCATGAATATTACGGCGGAAACCCGCCCCTGGCTGGCAGATAGATTATGATCTTTCCCCGAATTACAAAAAGACAAATAATTACAAGGGAAAATGACAAGTGAATATGAATAATACCAAATATGGTTACAACAACTAATTCTGAAAATGAATCAATTTGACCGTATTGTAGGGGTTTTAGGTGTGACCCAACCACACGCCTGATGTTAAGATAGCAAGCACATTGAAGGTACCAGTAGTAAACTAAAAATTGTACAATCATTCATACTGCATGATGACAAAATTGAATACTGGATGTATTGAAACTGCAAAACATGGAAGAAGTGAGGGAATCTGGAAGTAGAGAGGCGCCTTAAGTACCACTTTGTGGCTCTTCACTTTCTCTACATACACAAGAAAAGCAATCTGAAAGTACTAAGGTGCTTTTAATAACATTTGCTATCACTCCAAATGCCCTGAAATATTTCGTCTATGCATGCAAAAGATAAGTACTCACTTCAGGGCCACGCCTGAACATAATATGAATCTAGGCATGTACAGAAGAGGTAATCTATGTCTGCATTCTTCCGTTGAAGGCATCTGTTGAAAAACCTCTTACTCATACACTTCCCATAATACAAGTAGTGCAATTGATGTACCGTCACAACAAATGTTGAGGCAGGAAAATTACCGTACCATCTAGCCACGTTTACTGATGAATATGTCCTAACCTCAAACCATATTTTAAGTTTAGTGAAGATTATAATTCTCACAAAAGTAGAGTTTTCGTGAGCACCTTGTTACTTGAAAACGCCCAGGATCTAATATAAATACTTTTTACCAAATCGAAACAAGAAATAATGGAGATTGTACTGGATTGACAAACGTTTTAAAAGGCCCTGTAGAGGTCATGCCAGTCAGGGATTAAACAATGTTTGGAGGAAACTTAGAGAGTCAAAGGATGAAAATGCAAGTCTAATGAGAGAGTGAAAGCGTATTGGGTATATCCGCTAAGTAGCTTAATGATGACATTTTTCAATCCATAGTTTTTATTACGACAAGGCATTAGGTGAGCCCAAAACATACCATCATTGCAACAGTACATTCCGCACATATATTTAGTAAGCCAAATGTTAACGGAGGCAAAGCGCATTTATGTCCCCGGTGTGTTTTTCATCTACACTATGAAGATGATATTCAATGTATCGCATTGTTTACCGCAAGTCGTTTGTGACCCGAAAGTGGTACTCAAATCGCCTTAGTAGTTCCATCATATGTACTTCTATTCGTCGTGCATTCATAACATTATTTATAGGCATGGGTGGGGAAATAAGTGGTGTATAAGCGCATCTCGTGTACATGCATATACAGATGCAACTTTGTTATGGCGATGTGGAGTGAGGGAGTGGTTTTCTAAGTGCCTTAGCATTTTCCGATTCCTTCTCATGTACAAACATCTATCGTATTATGTCAAGTCGCTTGTGCATCAAAAAGTGATACGATAAGCAATTCGGTACTTACATATTACTTATCTTGCGTATCTATGATTTGTTTTGTCAACGCGTAAGCGAGTCTGAATGTTAGACTCTAAGCGCCTGAGTACTTTCAGAATACTTCCTTTGTGTATGCATAGATCTTTTTACATCAAGGGCTTTGTTTGCCAGAAAGTGGTCCTCTAGGCGCCTTGATGCATTGAGTTTACTTCTCGCATTCAGTTGTAATTATGTCAAGGCGTGTGTGTGCCAGAAAGTTGTACGGTAAGCGCCTTGATACTTTCAAATGACTTTTTACATGCATAAATCTTTTTATGTCAAGGTTATGGAGATCCAGAAAGTTGTACCCTTAGCGCCTTGGCATGCTCAGCTTACTTCATTCAATGTGCAGTGGTTACAATGGAAAGTTACGGAAATGGTTCTCCACACGCATCTCTTTTTCTATGCACAATGATACGTAATTCCGAGACTATGTCTATGAATTGTTTCATTTATGTCAAGCCCTTTGTCAATCATAGGTGTAATACTTTGTTCACCTCTGTATCCCATTTAGATTGTCACCTGCATCGAGACGATTATATTATAATATTGCAAGGAGCATGTGAGCTACAAGTTGGTACTCTTAGTGTCTAGGAACTTCCAGTATCCTTCTGAGGCTAGGTCTATTCATTTATTTAATCAAGACAGCGCCTTTGGCAACCATAACTGCAATACTATGTTTGCCTCTGAGTCCCATTGAGATGTCTGGCTCTCCTTATACCTTAATTGCCATGATTATAATTCTATATTGAACATTATCATTTGATGGAGAGTACCCTAGCGGTGCACAAGCGATTGAAGCACCACAATCAGGTATATTTCAATAGTTATATTTTTTCAGAAATAGAAAAAAGGAAAACGACCGTCCTTCTGTATTCGATGCGTTCAACTTCAATGAAGGGATCAACAGTTCATTTGAAAACTCATTGATTTGGAAATTTAAATAAGCCAGTTTTTCGTTATAACTTTTGTACGAGGAAACAGCCCAATGATTCCTTGTAAAATGAGAAAGCAGAAAAGCGAATACGGTTTTGTCCAGATTCGTTTTCGGAAAATGGTAAAACATTTTCTTTTTAAAAATTTATTCACGAATGGCCCCAAGCCTAGGATTGGCACCCCCGCCCGGAAAGTTGTCCGGCGGGGTTACTCGTCGATCGCATGGTTGCTATGCATCGATTCTGGAGAGCATCGATTCTGGAGGGCATCTAGGGGCGTTGAATTTTGAATACATGGACCTACCCGAGTTTGAATTCACATCGCTAATAACGGTTCAAACAGATTCCTTAACACCTTTTCGTTGTAGCTTAAAGTCATGTCAGGGAGCAAATATCTCTGTGTGACTATGAATCGGAGAAATACCCTAGCTGATTCACCTCATAGCCCCTCTTCTTTAAAAACAAACTAGCTAATATTTTTTTCTTTATAGACTGTTGTTATATCTTCACCTGTACAAACATGCTACATTCATTAGACCCCTTAGTTTGCCATTTGACCCACCTTAGGAAGTGCTGATCGTGTAATGGTAATATTGCGGTTTAACGTCACTTTCAACAGAGGTGAAATCGCAGCGGTGATGGATGGATATGATTGTGGTGCTTGGGACTGGTCCCTTTAAGTGCCAATGGCCACTTGGCACAAAGCCAGTGCCCAGATCTGGCTGCGAAACCCAAGCTGCTGTCATGTACACATACACTTAGCTTCAGCAAAATATTTATTCAATAACTTCTAAGCACATGCAGCAACAACAGCAGAGCTGTTTAACTAGATTAATTCCAGAAATTGAGAGTCTCATTATCATTGAATTATCTATACTGACAGAACTTTTAACATCTCAAATATATGGCTCTAGGATTAAACAGCATTGAATAACAACTGTTCAAATCGACACATGCTATAAAATATGAATAGCTAGGGCATAATTTAAGGGATTAAGGCAACCAGTTTAACAGCCAATGTCTAAAAGTTGGTGTAACTAATAAGCAAGGATCCAAGAGAAATTGGAAGCCATTTGAGATGAAAATCTGCAAGTAATCAGTCATCCCTCCACATTATACTGGTATAATCAGTATACTTGTTCTTCAGAATATCAACAGTCATCCGGTGATTTGCTTTTCCATATCCCTGGGGAAGGAAATATCACATTATCAGGTGGTTACAAAGCAATGTACAGTAAAGAACTTGCATATGAGAACAAAACAAGAGGCCCATACGCCTGGAAGCTCTACTGCTTATGACAAGATTTTTGATGAAACGTTATGACAAGACTTGATCCTAGCCGTTACATATTTACAATTCATTCCATGGCACACTCTTTTATGTCACTTTGGCCTACTAATTGAACCACGCAAGAGAAGAATATGCTAAGATGTGTTGGTAAGTAAATTTATAACATTCCACAAGTTAAATTGACAAAATATGCCACTTTAAAGTACCAGCTATTCCTTATCTGATAGTGTGACCTCAGGAATAATGAATGGATGACCCCTACCGACTTTATTTTGGCTTGAAAAAAAGGACAAGATCATTGATAACCTTTCTTATTAAATGTCCCACCAGAATTCATATTTTGGCTAAATGAAATTGATGTAGGGTGTACTGAAACAGCCGATTCAATTCCCCAATGGGAACTTAACATGGATATCTTATCAGCTATTTATCAATTGCTCATTAGTAACTGATTTTTAGATTACAAGAGATATTGACATGAGATAAGTCCATGTACAATGTGGGGCTGCTAGTTTTCTTTAGAACAAAATGTGCCATCAAAGGCTACAAATGGATGGGTGGACGGACGGACGGAGGCATGGTTGAGCAATGGTATAGGGTGAGCTCTGCTGAACTGCAGGGATAATAATAATATACAAGTGAGGTGGTTGCCAATTTTTGCATCACTGAAGCACATATAAGCCATCCGATGCACCATAATATGTTATGTGATGAAGTCACTGTTGCTATAGTAACATGTTATTTATTTTATAGATGAAATATTCAAGGCAACTTCACACTATGAAAACATGACAGTATTGAGGAACAACGATTGATAGCATGTATAGAGATTTACCTGTGACTGGCCATAAACCTCAATAGACCTCTGACTAGGATCATGTCTCTACACTGCAAATAAAACAAGAAGGTCCTCGGGACAAATGTGCTGGGGTGCCAATCAAGGAGTACTTAGGGCTACAGCCTAAGTTATATTCAATTATACTTCCGACGAGGGAGAGAGTAGAAAAGCAAAAGTCATGAAAAAGGCCACGATGAAAAAGCACAAATTATGCATGGATGCCCTATTTGGTAAAAAGCAGTTTAGGCATAGTAAAGATATTTTGAGAAGTCAGGGCCTCCACATTTATAGCCTGAAAATAAAAGTGTTGCTGTCCCAGGTTGATTCCAAGACATGGATAGTTGCAAATGGGTTAAACACTCTAGCCTATGGTCACAAGGATAAACTTCAATGACCATCAGGTGGTAGCTGGGTGTCTGGTGGCACCACAAGCATCTCCTCCTTTACAAAACCTTGGAATTGTCCATCTAATAAATAGAAGAGCGCAGGCTTATTGGGCTTAGTGACACAGTGTCCAAGCCAGTAGACATTGAGTGACCACACAGGGTCAGTGGCATGAACACCAACACCCGAGGGAAGATTTTGCTCTGCTCTGGGACCACGGAAGAGAGCTTTTGTGCCTTTATGCCATCTTTAGGTGTTTTTTTTCTAGTCAAGCGAGTCACCTAATTGATTATTGAAAAGATAACAGCTTGCTGCTGATGAACCCACTTAGTCGATCGATCGTTCATGTGATGCAAGTAATGATGTACAAAGAGCCGCTCTGCAAGAGTGCGGTTAAAGCGCTCACAATAGTCTGGTCTTGATGGACATCCAAACATCCACACCTGACTGAGACCCCATGCTTGGCTAGCAGCTGGCTCACTGCGCCCATGAATTACCGTCCAGGGTCGACCTGAAGCAGCTGGAGCCAATGCAGTGGTCCTTGCATGTTTATCCTTTCCAGTGCACCTGCAACCTCTGTAGCCTCTTTTGTAATAAATGGCTATAACGCTTTGTAGCGTGAGGCCACGTCCACCACTGTGATGGCATACTTGTAAGACCGGAGTTTCAAACTATCATGAGGACTAAACAGGATATCGGCTTGTTGAACCTCATTAAGCCTAGACGCATCAATTTATGGTCGAGGAATGTGTTTAAGGATTGGGAGGTAGATCTGCCGAATAGCTTGCTTTGTAAGCCATTCCCTGTACAGTACCTCAGAAACCCTCACGTCTGCTGCAAGCTTCTTGATAGCTGTAATTCCCTTGCACATGCTCATACAGAATCACAAGCCGGCTAGTGTACTGATTGCAAGTGCAAGCTTCTGACATGGAAGGACAATCCTAGCAAATTCGTTCGGCTATTGTTGTTAAGAAGTACGGTGTGCATGGCGGTCAAGGACTGCAGGAAATGGAGGAGGTGCCCATTTAAAACCTGACTTGAGCATCTTTAACCCACTCTACATGTTGTCAGTACCACGCACAACATTCTTGATGGGCCCCCACTAAGCTTCTTGAAGTTATAGGATTAGTGGGTGGCTCTTTCGGAGATAGGATAACCTTGAACATCGCTAATCCTGTCTCAAAATTTGTGACGGGATAATAAGGGACAACCACAACCTTCTTGTTGTCCTTGAATTTACAAAATGTAAATAAAGCGAGTATCTATGGATCTAGACAAAAAAGACGTATCTCTCTGAATATGTTAAAAAAAACCTATGTTGATGCCTACACAACCCGCCCTCACTGAAGCCCCTCATTACTATTTTGGCAGACAAAAAAAGGGACATTGATCAATGGAACGCATGAGTGGTCATTTGGTAATAGTGCCAGTGGTGTTGACCATGGATATCCTACGCAAGCGCATGGATGAGTTTTGCGTGTGGGGCTATCAAGTAGTTTGAGTGCCCAGCCTGCCCTTCTAGGTGTAACTATTGTTGTTAATCGTGTCTCAAAGAACAGTTTTTATGTAACCATGCCGAGGAAATTGAATACCATTGCTGACGTGTGTTTGCATGGTATCAAAATGAGCTGGCAAACATTTTATATTTCTAATAGTTACATCACCTGTTAGGTGATGTAACTAAGGTGTCATTAATGTTAAGAAGGAATTCCTTCTTTTCATTTGCAAGGTGTAAACATCATGATTGCTTATTTTGATGTAACTGCTTTAGTGGTGTTTCTCATGTTTGCAGGCATGGCTAGTTGAAGCATCAGTACTGAACTATGATTGTAACTCAATTAATTGATATCAAAGAACAATATCCAAAGAAGGAACAACGTCAATTAGCAACCTTCACCTGTTGAGTTTGTTGAATTTGCTACAGAGCATGCCTTCACCTGTATAAGGAAACACACAGATGAGTTTAGTAGGTAGCCTAGATTAGCCATTGACAGAGCATGCCTATTGGTACATCAACAAAGTGTATAAGAGATCACACACCCTACGACACAGCTAATGATTCGGCCAATACTGCACCGAAGAGAGATAGAGAGGCTATATACTATAAAACCTCCCTGCCCGACCACCTCCCTAACCCGATCGCCTCCCTAACTCGATCGATTTTTTCCACAGTAAAACCTCCCTGCCCGTCCCGATCGCCTCCCTAACTCGTCGATTTTTTCCAGTCCCGCCTATACTTAAGCATTGTGACAGAATTCTCTAACCCGTTCACCTCCCTACTCTGTAAGTCGATCGATCATTTTGGTCCCAACGCCCCATTTGATATTCCCTAAGTCGATCGATTGTCGGCTGGCGGAAAGATTAGAGTCACCGGTTGATTGCAATTAGCAGAACACACACACTCAGGCGATAACGCCTGCGGACTGAATAGCACTCTTGAAATGTGTGAAACAGGTTAGCGGTTCGTTCGGTGTTGTTAGAGTATGCACTGAAGCTTTGATAATCTTGATCACAAAACTCGATACCTTTAGAACAGATACAATCGAGCGATGCACCTGTGAACGGCATGAGCTTTGATGATCTTGATCACAAAACTCCCTCTTGTTACAACACACACGTAAGATACAAGTAGCGGCTATTTAAGGTGTGGATATTGGTCTTATGAATCATTATCTCACTGAGTGTCATGGCAGCAACACGGAAAAAGGCGAAGGAGCTTCCACTCTCACGGAAAGTAGAACTTATCGGCACGAAGGAACGCGAGGGCAAGAGCAATCAACAGCTTGCTGATATCTTTGGCATCGGAAAATCAACAGTTCAAAACATACTGAAACGTAAAGCTGATTACATTATGGCATACGAGGCTAATGAAGAACCAAGTCGCAAGCGCATTCGGACCCGTGTTGATAGAGAAGAGTTAGAATGTGCCATATGGACTTAGTTTCAGAAGGCCCGCTCCATCAACGTTTCCGTCAGCGGGCCTATGTTGCAAGAGAAAACCCTTGAGTTCGCCGCTAAGATGAAAATTGAAGGTTTTAAAGCATCGAATGGCTGGCTTCAGAAATTCCGTTCTCGTCATAACATAACGCACCACGTTGTCAATGGCGAGAGTGGGGAAGTGCCCCAAAGCAGCGTTGACGATTGGACCACCAGCAAGCTGCCGAGCCTCATCCGTAGCTATTCGGCGTGTGACATCTTTAACATGGATGAGACTTGCTTGTTTTTCCGTGCGCTACCGGACCGGTCACTCAGCATCAAGGGTGATCAGTGTAAGGGTGGGGTGGCGAGCGCCGTCAGCGAATGCAAATCCTCCGCAGTGACCAGATGCTTTGCGAGATGTGGTTTCAACATGAGCACAGCAAATGACCTGCAGGAGGACGACCACTCCCTCGATATCCCCCTTGCACAATTACTCAAGGACTTAAGAGCGAACATGACTGACCCCATCACGGATACTGAGGAGTATGTCGCTCTGGACGATAAGGCGCCGACAACGGAGGAACTGAAGGATGGCTGGAAGGATATTGTTGTCTCTCAAATCACTGGCGTATATCACAACCGACTGAGAGCGACGACGACGACCGCGCGTCCTCCACCACAACAGAAACGACCACCATGACCTTCAGTGAGTGCCTTCAGCGAGTAGGCGACGTGATGATGCTGTTCTGTCTAGAGAAAGATCTGGGGGACATGCTTCCATTTGTCGCCTCCCTCCATAACCACTAGAGAGGAATGCCATCGCAGCTAAAGCAACCGCCAAGCAAGTTTCGATAAAGAAATTTCTGCAAAAGTGATAACTTGTATATTTGAATATCTGATTTTCCAAATAAACAAAAACCTACATTGTATTGTGAAAACATCTCTTTTTCTGTTGTTTTTTTTCTCCACGAGTAAAATATCGGATGGATATTCTGTAACCCGACCACCTCCCTAAGTCGATCGATTTTTTCCAGTCCCATCGTCGGTCGACTTAGAGAGGTTTCACTGTATATATATATATAACACATGTTCATTTATATATTCATAGAGTAGAGGTAAAGGGTATCACCTGAGTCAGGTGATGTCCCAGGGCACGATGAACTTATTTATTCTGTTTCCAAATTAATTTATATAAATCTGTAAAATTTCAATGATAATATTATAATGATCAAACAACAAAGGATAAGAATATATCAGCATGAATTACAGTTCCGATCAAGCAACATTATGATCAATGAGAAGAGGCATGAAGTAAATGTGCTGGTAATGGGTAATATGGAGTCATCTGAGTTTTGAGATGGTGCCTCATTAGAAGGAATAATATTTCGGTAATAGGACGGTAGATTTTAATTTAGGTCGGTAAAGTTACAGATTAAAGCCACGCCTTTACGATAAAAGTAGTCCCAACTCCGACCGATGATTTGCTAGATTTCCAGAGATGATAGAAAGTAAGGACGCTTGTGCATGAATTTAGCCACTTCACTTGTGGAGATGGCCTCTTGTGTTTATACCTCTCAACCAATCGAAAACATGTTAACATATGCACCGAAGGGTATTTTATAACAGATGGGGTGATTTGCTGGTGCAATGAGTTCTGCGTTGTAAGAGTCACTTCGATCTAAGGGTTTTCCTTCGATCGACGTATATCACTTCAATCGGCGGTCGTCCCCTACCTGATAATGTTATGTATAAAATATTACCCGGACATTTCAATGACTGATTCTCACTTAAATTTTTAACGTTAACCGTATCAAGGCAGTTAGTGCTATATTATAGGATGTGCATAGCTGAAAAATATTCATATCGATATCGACACAGCCTGGTTCCTCACACAGAACGAGGCAGACGTGTGTATCAGTACAACCTTGGTTGAACAGTTCATAGAATGACAAAATGATAAAGAAAGAATCGTTTGGTGCCATTCAATACTATTACGTCTGCAAAACCGAACATAATTGATCGACCTACTGTCATTGGACCAAGCAGGGGAAAATATTCATAACATAACATATTTACCGGCAGTTCAAAAGAGAGAGACAGAGTTGGGGATATCTTAACGATAAGAGCCAAAGAAAAAGACGTACACATGGCTCGGAAAAACGGAAATGGAATGCGCGAATGAAAGAGGTAATGACGACGAAAGCCCCTTTGCACTTAAAACCTTTAAATTTTAGTATACGCCGAAATGGTCATAGGAAGAGCAATTATATGTGCACAGGATCAGGTATGATTACGAGTTCACTAAAAATGTTCTCATCAACTTATTGCATGTCCCACATTAAATAAACTCACATTCATTTGCTATGAAAAACGAGTAGTCCTTTCAAGTCAGTTTTAATAGTTGTTACTAGGTAAAGCAATTGAAAGGACACAGCAACGAAATACAATTTACTAAAGAATGTTATGATGAATTCCATGTTGATGGCAACAAACAGATCACGTGTCGAGCACGTCCAGGTCCAGAGGCACACAGAAAAGGTCGGCAAGCCGTTATGATCGGTCATCATCATGACCAGATACCTCACGAATCTAGTATCTGATGATCATGATGATTTCATGTCATAATGACCTACTGCCCTGGTCTTTGTGCCTGTGTTCATGTCAACTGTAAGCAACAAAAAAAAGTCTACCAAGACACATCAGCTAATAATTGCACTCAGGACTTTTTCTTGTCGATCCATATGAATGTGTCACAGCGCGCGGCTGGGTTCGTCTTGTGACCATCTGGTCGGTCACATACCCAAAACTGGCGACCTTTGTTAAGACCGTCTTTTTTAACAGTTCGTAACACACATGGTTCAGTGTGACCCTTGCACATCGGCGGGGGTGGAGGACCTTTGAGCAAGTTTTTCCAGGCTGAGCTTGCAGTTTCTTTTGATTTATTGGAGGAAACACTCGCTGGTTGTGTTGTGATGGGATGGCAGGCAGATTTGGAGATTTTGTCAGGCTGTATTTGAGATGAGTTGCCTTCACCTGTACTTATCTTGTGTACGACATTGGTCTGTGTTTCCTTTCCTCTGGGTCCTTGACTTGAAGATTTCTTGCCGAAAAACCCTGCCAGAGTGGCTTGCTTTGCAGATGTGTTGCTTATTTTGGCTTTTTTCCCACTGCTTTTCTGAAATGAAGTGGGTTCAGAGCTGGATCGTTTCAGAGTTGTTGGATCACAAGTGGGTTTAGTTGATTGGATCATATCTTTCACAATTTCAGCATCCTTGGCTTTTGATTTGAGTCTGTCACACTCTGAAGAGGTCTCCTCTGCCTTTGTGCCATTAGTTTTAAAAAAACTAAACAGCTTTTGTTGCCTCCCAGTGAATTCAGGGAGGTATTTTGTGCAGATGGAAGGGCATTTTGTGGCTGGGACGCAAGAGCTGTTGAGTGTCGCTTTGACTGGACAATGGTCAGACCCCTCTACTTCAGCCATGATGATACAGTCACTAAACGTATTTTTGACCAAGTGCTCATCGCCAAATATATAATCAATCCGCGTTCCGTAATTAGTGAGCCGAGCACTTCTCATTGTATTCCAACAAGTGAAAGCATGTGTCTTGCTGGGATAAAAATGTCTAAAAGAATCTATAAATTGATGACCTTCACTCTGAATAAAAGAAGAGTCAAGGTCAGAGGCCATCTCAGTGGACTGGTTACTTTCCTCCTTATCAGGATCAAGAAGAAAATGATTCAACCAGTGTCTGGCACGGTTATTGTCGAAATCCTGAAACGCAAATATAAAACAGGCGGTAAAACATGCAGAAATTGCATCTTATGTTGCCTGTGTAAAGACAAATATAATTTGAAGGATCCATAATAATTCAAAAGGCATTATCAATTAGATACAGACCTCTGATGGGTCGCAGTGATCAACTTGCTTGTGTGAAGCATTCACATCTCCGAGCACGATAACATGGCTGAATACATCAAAACATTTTTACAATTAACAGATGAGGAAAGATATAAGTTAAAGAAGCTAGCAAATTGAGCATCTGCAACCCACTCTTGCATAGAAATGTGTGAAAAACCGGTGAGGAAAAGCAATAAATGAAATCATTCTTCCTTAGAGCAACAATATTTCTACCTGCCACTAGCCAAAATAGCTTCAGCTCGGCTCTGTAGCAGGTTGTAGAATTTGATTTTAAACATCTTGCGGTCTTCATTTTCTGGGTCCGCACGAGGACAGTAGACATTGATTACTGTCAGCAGTTCCTCCTGTTTATCTTCACACCTGTATCAAACAATCAAAACACATCCCCTTATTTTTGAATTGAGAGTACAGTTGAGTATCCCTTATCTGCAAGGCCCGGGCCGAGCCAGTTGTGGATTCCATATTTTTCCAAATTGCCGAATGCCCTTCTATACACCCATTATCATGCATTGCAGAGGTCAACCAAAGAGTGTACAGCTTCACTAAGAGGGTTCACTTTGAGAGGATAATATACTGCCAACAACCTTCTAGCGTGAGGGAATTGGCCGGGGGTAGACTTTAACATTTGTTGACTAGCCAGGGACATGTGAAGATCTCAAGCATTGAATTTATAGCTTCGCGAAGATGTGTGGGGATTATGAAATTACATAATATGCAACGCCATCACCAGGCGACAATACTACGAGATCATGTGAAACTGTTGATCCATCATCTCAGGGTTGGCATCTATTAACGACATGGAGTCATCTGATTGGTCGAGGCCTCGAAGGGTCCGCATTCATCAGATAATTCCACATGGTTACAAGGGATTCTATGACAAAGCAAACAGCGCCTAACAGGTGAGGTCTTCACATTTTTTTCGGGCTGAGGCTTGAGTGATCACTCTCAGCCAAGCTATAAACTCTTTGGTACAACTATGTGCAAATCATAACATATCGGTTTTCCAAGCAAACACTGCCTGGTCCACTTTCTTAACATTGTAAATATAGACTCGGGGATAGAAATTGGAATATTTTTCGGGCTGTGTTAAGACCTCGTGGACAAAGACTATTCAACCATCTGCTGCCTTACCGATTACAGATTGGCTGACCTATTAATAAGGCAAGACACCCTGACTTACTGTGTCAAACTCTTACATAGTGTGGCCTTTGAGTAGAATGTAAATAGGGCCTAGTTAATAAAAAATATATACTTAAGCCTTATACACGGGAAGTCGGCACAGAGTTAAGGGTCGTTTTGTTGATAAAGCTAAACATAGTCCGTTCTTGGCGAAATTAAACGAGGCTGACATTAAACACATTATGTTGTTTTAATAACAACTATTTGGTTATTATGACAATAGAAACAAATATTACTGGTATAGTCTGGTTTTAAAAAAAAATCGTTATCAGGTCCACGATGTGTCACCAGCAGCTGGGGTACAAAGGGACTGGTAGCTAGGCACGTGGTGTATTAGGGCTGGGGAAAAGAGAGCACTGGTGATGAAAAGGATAAGGAATACAAGAGTCCTTGAAAATGGTTGCTATTTGATACGAAAGAAGGAAACTGGATTAGCTCAAACAAGTTTACATTATCTTATGCTGAGTGATGATTGCTCGGCCTTCGTTGTCAAGGGAAACTAGCTCTTCTCCTGTGAAAGAAGACATGTCTCCATAGCAACCTATTTCGCTGTCTGATCCACTAGCTAGTAGACCGGTCAAACCTTCCTCTGCCTTCACTGGCGTCATGGAATCACGGACAAACGTGGCAACCCCTGTCACAACAGCACAGATTCATTTTATTAATATAAGCATCTTCACTGTGACAAGATTTCATTAAGGTATGGTAAAAATATGGTAACAGTTGTATGTGTACCACATAGACCCGAGTAGAAGACAATTTTTTTTTAAAACCCAAACATCTGAACAAAGTTAAGGACATCAGGCGCCAAAATATTACCATTGTGATTGCAAATAATTACCATAGCTCATACTGAGTTCGTTTAGGCATACAGGCATCAAACCTGATGAAATCACTGCATATTCATGCATCAGTGATTAACAAATAAAGTTTCAAATCATTTATCTATGTTTTGCAAATTTCTGAGGATGTACGCATTGGAAAGAAGTGACCATATCTTCCAACCAACCATTTGTATTGAGCTGAGAAATGCTAACTGAACTCTAATAGGACTAGAAGCTCTGCTGCATTTGACAATTTTACGATTATATGTTGTGACTAGACATCATCATAACAAAAATAGTTCAATTTTACTGATCCCATTGTACAATAGAGCCTGGCATATAACTGGGTAGGCATGCTTTTGGATGTCAGATGACACCTTGCAGATAGGCATGACACATTATAAACAGTAAACAGTGCAGATGTTCTATAACTGTAAAAAGTTGACTGGTTTAGGTGCAGTGATTTTCTGGAAGTACTGAAGCATGTCACCAACTTCTCTAATACAAACAGCATCTTATATTGATGAAAGAGATCTTTCATGTACTGAAAGATTGAGGGAAAAAATTTGGGGTGCGTTTTATACATGTGCGCGTTATATACACGAGTCAACAGGGCACATCCAGTAACACAGAGCTCTCGACACCAATCACTGGATGAATATAAAGTCTAGTCAATACAAACCTAAGCAACACGTTACATCATAGGCACAGGTTAACATGTCATTGGTTTACCTGAGTAACCACTCCTGCCTTTGGGAGAAGCTGAAGTAGGAATTGAATCCATCCACAATGGCTGAAGGTTCATCCAACTGATCCCCTGGTCAAACAGACAGATATCACATGCAAAGCAAGAGGAAAAAATGCAGCATATCGGCGCACATTAGAACTACAATAGGCCTCTATGTCTGCAGTAGAGGCTTAACCCATGTCAAGCCAAATTTGGTGGACAGGTCAATCAAGAAATATTTCTTAGCCAAACTCTTTATCCATTTGAAATAGCCATACTGTTGTCATTTTGTTCGACTCAATTGTTGCTCATGTTTTTCACTGCAGTTATAGGAAAGCTGATATTCATAGCACTTGTAGATATACATAGAAAAATATAAAAAAGGTGAATATCGTCCACAAATGCGTCAGGGTATCAAGTCTATGACTTCCTCATAACATACTTTGTTATCCAAAACAATATGGAAGGAGCGGCTTAAATGTTTGCGATATGCTTTTGATTTAAATTGTGCATGTAATAAAACTTGATGATGATCTGCATTTTTCAGTGTCATATCTAAGTTAACAACACGTGTCATCACACGAAAAAGCCCACACCACAGAAACTTGTGGCAACATGTTCTGAAGTGAAAGCGAAACTCACGACAGACAGAAATAAGAATATGTTAGAGAGCACATAAGTCGAAATACGAACTATATAATAATCTTTAAACAACCATTTAAATGCGATTCGATTTGTTTCAATTATCATAGGTCTATTTAGACTTCACTAGCTCCAGTCGCATTTGATCTATGGACCTGGTCCACCTCAAAAGCGGCGACTACTTGGGCGATATTAAATACATCTAGTAGTTACAAGGATAATACTTACTGGTTACTTTAGTTTCTTGAAGACATATAATATCAGCTTGAAGGCTTTTGAAAAGACCTTCTAGTTTCACTTTACTGGCACGAATGCCATTGATGTTCCAGGTCAGAATTTTCATTTCAAATGCATATATTAAGCTGAGAGCTTCGCGGGTAAAGTATCTTAATATAGATGATATTGCAGTAATAGTCTTCCGCAGGTCATCAAGGAGAGACTTCCTTGTAGACCGAGTTAATGCTCAAATTGGATTATTAAAAGTAGTAGGATATCATATCGAAAACTGTGACATAATTTAGAGATAAATAATGAAGTAACCTTGTAATTTTAGAAACGCTCGTGGTGGGGGCTGGGATAGTAGGGGGCGTAAAGATGATGAGGGCTGACATTTGACACGAATCGCCCGTAACATGTCAAAAAATCACCTTATCTTGTTTATTGTGTCGAAGAAACGAAGAATGGAACCAATGAAAAGCATGTTAAATCGATACATTAAATGAGGTTGGTGGGTAGAGTGGGTGAACCGAAGTTTTTGTTTTACGCTTTCAGGGGAACAGTCAAAATATTTCTGACTGCATGAATATTACGGCGGAAACCCGCCCCTGGCTGGCAGATAGATTATGATCTTTCCCCGAATTACAAAAAGACAAATAATTACAAGGGAAAATGACAAGTGAATATGAATAATACCAAATATGGTTACAACAACTAATTCTGAAAATGAATCAATTTGACCGTATTGTAGGGGTTTTAGGTGTGACCCAACCACACGCCTGATGTTAAGATAGCAAGCACATTGAAGGTACCAGTAGTAAACTAAAAATTGTACAATCATTAATACTGCATGATGACAAAAATGAATACTGGATGTATTGAAACTGCAAAACATGGAAGAATTGAGGGAATCTGGAAGTAGAGAGGCGCCTTAAGTACCACTTTGTGGCTCTTCACTTTCTCTACATACACAAGAAAAGCAATCTGAAAGTACTAAGGTGCTTTTAATAACATTTGCTATCACTCCAAATGCCCTGAAATATTTCGTCTATGCATGCAAAAGATAAGTACTCACTTCAGGGCCACGCCTGAACATAATATGAATCTAGGCATGTACAGAAGAGGTAATCTATGTCTGCATTCTTCCGTTGAAGGCATCTGTTGAAAAACCTCTTACTCATACACTTCCCATAATACAAGTAGTGCAATTGATGTACCGTCACAACAAATGTTGAGGCAGGAAAATTACCGTACCATCTAGCCACGTTTACTGATGAATATGTCCTAACCTCAAACCATATTTTAAGTTTAGTGAAGATTATAATTCTCACAAAAGTAGAGTTTTCGTGAGCACCTTGTTACTTGAAAACGCCCAGGATCTAATATAAATACTTTTTTTACCAAATCGAAACAAGAAATAATGGAGATTGTACTGGATTGACAAACGTTTTAAAAGGCCCTGTAGAGGTCATGCCAGTCAGGGATTAAACAATGTTTGGAGGAAACTTAGAGAGTCAAAGGATGAAAATGCAAGTCTAATGAGAGAGTGAAAGCGTATTGGGTATATCCGCTAAGTAGCTTAATGATGACATTTTTCAATCCATAGTTTTTATTACGACAAGGCATTAGGTGAGCCCAAAACATACCATCATTGCAACAGTACATTCCGCACATATATTTAGTAAGCCAAATGTTAACGGAGGCAAAGCGCATTTATGTCCCCGGTGTGTTTTTCATCTACACTATGAAGATGATATTCAATGTATCGCATTGTTTACCGCAAGTCGTTTGTGACCCGAAAGTGGTACTCAAATCGCCTTAGTAGTTCCATCATATGTACTTCTATTCGTCGTGCATTCATAACATTATTTATAGGCATGGGTGGGGAAATAAGTGGTGTATAAGCGCATCTCGTGTACATGCATATACAGATGCAACTTTGTTATGGCGATGTGGAGTGAGGGAGTGGTTTTCTAAGTGCCTTAGCATTTTCCGATTCCTTCTCATGTACAAACATCTATCGTATTATGTCAAGTCGCTTGTGCATCAAAAAGTGATACGATAAGCAATTCGGTACTTACATATTACTTATCTTGCGTATCTATGATTTGTTTTGTCAACGCGTAAGCGAGTCTGAATGTTAGACTCTAAGCGCCTGAGTACTTTCAGAATACTTCCTTTGTGTATGCATAGATCTTTTTACATCAAGGGCTTTGTTTGCCAGAAAGTGGTCCTCTAGGCGCCTTGATGCATTGAGTTTACTTCTCGCATTCAGTTGTAATTATGTCAAGGCGTGTGTGTGCCAGAAAAGTTGTACGGTAAGCGCCTTGATACTTTCAAATGACTTTTTACATGCATAAATCTTTTTATGTCAAGGTTATGGAGATCCAGAAAGTTGTACCCTTAGCGCCTTGGCATGCTCAGCTTACTTCATTCAATGTGCAGTGGTTACAATGGAAAGTTACGGAAATGGTTCTCCACACGCATCTCTTTTTCTATGCACAATGATACGTAATTCCGAGACTATGTCTATGAATTGTTTCATTTATGTCAAGCCCTTTGTCAATCATAGGTGTAATACTTTGTTCACCTCTGTATCCCATTTAGATTGTCACCTGCATCGAGACGATTATATTATAATATTGCAAGGAGCATGTGAGCTACAAGTTGGTACTCTTAGTGTCTAGGAACTTCCAGTATCCTTCTGAGGCTAGGTCTATTCATTTATTTAATCAAGACAGCGCCTTTGGCAACCATAACTGCAATACTATGTTTGCCTCTGAGTCCCATTGAGATGTCTGGCTCTCCTTATACCTTAATTGCCATGATTATAATTCTATATTGAACATTATCATTTGATGGAGAGTACCCTAGCGGTGCACAAGCGATTGAAGCACCACAATCAGGTATATTTCAATAGTTATATTTTTTCAGAAATAGAAAAAAGGAAAACGACCGTCCTTCTGTATTCGATGCGTTCAACTTCAATGAAGGGATCAACAGTTCATTTGAAAACTCATTGATTTGGAAATTTAAATAAGCCAGTTTTTCGTTATAACTTTTGTACGAGGAAACAGCCCAATGATTCCTTGTAAAATGAGAAAGCAGAAAAGCGAATACGGTTTTGTCCAGATTCGTTTTCGGAAAATGGTAAAACATTTTCTTTTTAAAAATTTATTCACGAATGGCCCCAAGCCTAGGATTGGCACCCCCGCCCGGAAAGTTGTCCGGCGGGGTTACTCGTCGATCGCATGGTTGCTATGCATCGATTCTGGAGAGCATCGATTCTGGAGGGCATCTAGGGGCGTTGAATTTTGAATACATGGACCTACCCGAGTTTGAATTCACATCGCTAATAACGGTTCAAACAGATTCCTTAACACCTTTTCGTTGTAGCTTAAAGTCATGTCAGGGAGCAAATATCTCTGTGTGACTATGAATCGGAGAAATACCCTAGCTGATTCACCTCATAGCCCCTCTCTCTTTAAAAACAAACTAGCTAATATTTTTTTCTTTATAGACTGTTGTTATATCTTCACCTGTACAAACATGCTACATTCATTAGACCCCTTAGTTTGCCATTTGACCCACCTTAGGAAGTGCTGATCGTGTAATGGTAATATTGCGGTTTAACGTCACTTTCAACAGAGGTGAAATCGCAGCGGTGATGGATGGATATGATTGTGGTGCTTGGGACTGGTCCCTTTAAGTGCCAATGGCCACTTGGCACAAAGCCAGTGCCCAGATCTGGCTGCGAAACCCAAGCTGCTGTCATGTACACATACACTTAGCTTCAGCAAAATATTTATTCAATAACTTCTAAGCACATGCAACAACAACAGCAGAGCTGTTTAACTAGATTAATTCCAGAAATTGAGTCTCATTATCATTGAATTATCTATACTGACAGAACTTTTAACATCTCAAATATATGGCTCTAGGATTAAACAGCATTGAATAACAACTGTTCAAATCGACACATGCTATAAAATATGAATAGCTAGGGCATAATTTAAGGGATTAAGGCAACCAGTTTAACAGCCAATGTCCAAAAGTTGGTGTAACTAATAAGCAAGGATCCAAGAGAAATTGGAAGCCATTTGAGATGAAAATCTGCAAGTAATCAGTCATCCCTCCACATTATACTGGTATAATCAGTATACTTGTTCTTCAGAATATCAACAGTCATCCGGTGATTTGCTTTTCCATATCCCTGGGGAAGGAAATATCACATTATCAGGTGGTTACAAAGCAATGTACAGTAAAGAACTTGCATATGAGAACAAAACAAGAGGCCCATACGCCTGGAAGCTCTACTGCTTATGACAAGATTTTTGATGAAACGTTATGACAAGACTTGATCCTAGCCGTTACATATTTACAATTCATTCCATGGCACACTCTTTTATGTCACTTTGGCCTACTAATTGAACCACGCAAGAGAAGAATATGCTAAGATGTGTTGGTAAGTAAATTTATAACATTCCACAAGTTAAATTGACAAAATATGCCACTTTAAAGTACCAGCTATTCCTTATCTGATAGTGTGACCTCAGGAATAATGAATGGATGACCCCTACCGACTTTATTTTGGCTTGAAAAAAAGGACAAGATCATTGATAACCTTTCTTATTAAATGTCCCACCAGAATTCATATTTTGGCTAAATGAAATTGATGTAGGGTGTACTGATTGTTAAGAAACAGCCGATTCAATTCCCCAATGGGAACTTAACATGGATATCTTATCAGCTATTTATCAATTGCTCATTAGTAACTGATTTTTAGATTACAAGAGATATTGACATGAGATAAGTCCATGTACAATGTGGGGCTGCTAGTTTTCTTTAGAACAAAATGTGCCATCAAAGGCTACAAATGGATGGGTGGACGGACGGACGGAGGCATGGTTGAGCAATGGTATAGGGTGAGCTCTGCTGAACTGCAGGGATAATAATAATATACAAGTGAGGTGGTTGCCAATTTTTGCATCACTGAAGCACATATAAGCCATCCGATGCACCATAATATGTTATGTGATGAAGTCACTGTTACTATAGTAACATGTTATTTATTTTATAGATGAAATATTCAAGGCAACTTCACACTATGAAAACATGACAGTATTGAGGAACAACGATTGATAGCATGTATAGAGATTTACCTGTGACTGGCCATAAACCTCAATAGACCTCTGACTAGGATCATGTCTGATTTTGCCTCCACCAAGGCATTCACACACCAGACCATACTCCTCAAGTTGAGAGTCAAGTTCATCATAAATATCCGCTGTATTAGCACATAAAAAAGCTTGTTATATTGTTGTCTCACAGGGAAGACAAAATTAAATAAAACTGTCAATTCTCCTGGTTCCGTTTGGACTGCGATAAGCTTTTAAAGTACTACATGTTTCTCATGATTTCAATTCTAGCAGTATAACGTACGGCTTTACACTGATCATCATTAATATACTCACAGTGGAACTCATATCTGCTTCCACCGCGGATGATGTGCTTGCTTTCTTCTGCTTTTTCTGAATCATAAACCTTGCACAGTATGTACTTGAACTGACCACTGACATCGATCAGCACATCATAAACAGCCTCCAACTTGGGATTTTTAGGGTTCACTGCACCAGGCATCTTGGTTAAGGAGTAATATTTGTATACAGCTTCAGGTTATAAATGTCAGGCTCTGTTACTCATTGAGTATTTCCATGACCAGTAGTTTGTCTTCTTCTACATGTGTATGATGATTTGGGCAAATAACCTTCATCACGAGTCATTGTCTGCTGATCGAGGTGTCCATTCAGAGAATTTTTTTCAGAGAGTGCCAACAAGTGGAATTTAAATCAGATATCCCATTAAATCCAAACAGGGTGGAATGGATGTTGATGTCGGAATAGATGGCATCACTCTATTACGATCTTGTCCAATCATATGTCCTTGGTCTTCTAAGCTTGTCAACATTTCTTTCTGAAAGCATATTGATATCAGCTTAGTGTAAATCAAAATTATTGGTGGATATGTAGATTTACTGGACTACTTATTTAAGTTATAACATGCAGGCCACATAATTCCGTGACAATTGAAATATGGTGGTTTAAATACACATTTAATATATGCCATGTTGGTTGTGGAGGTCGTAGATTATCTATATCATAAACATTACATAGGTTGTACCAATGTACATATACATAGTGTTATTCATCCGTTTAATTAGGCCCCAGTCGAACACATCATAGACGTATACTCAGACGCCCTGTACTGCAGGGCTAGCACTTAATTAGCAAATCCGATCCGCATATCTAATTAGTTGAAACACCAGAAAGATCGAAGTTAAAGAAGGACATAATATATGTTGAATGTAAATGTCGTAGTAACTAATTAAGTGCTCCAGACGCTGTCTGATATTTCAAAACAAATCTTAGTAGGTGACTGCAGGGTCTCGAGCCGAGTCTTGAGCCAAGTTGAGGGTTGTTTGGACTTGGTCTTAGTCTTATGGCTATGCGTCAAAGCGCGGGGCAAAAACATCAAATACACATGACAAAATGAAAATGTTGTTTCAAGTATTCTAACACCACTATCTCCTCGATGTACTTCAACGACAGTCCTTAATATCAACATTATACAATATCGGTTCCTAACGAAGAATATTGGTTTGTGGATATCTCTCTCGAAATACCTTCTCGAAATGTCAATGCTCTTTGTTTGGTATTCCCCAAGTTGAAAACGAGGTGAAGGAATTCCCTGAACATCCGAAGGAAGTTTAACTTGGCTTTTGATACTTTGCTGTTACATTTCTAAATATAAAGGAATTAAAATGCCTCTACCGGCCGCTTTAGCAGCAAAGCTTGCGAAGAGAGGAATAGTCAAAGCCAACGAACTACAAAATGGTATTTAATATTGATATCGTTTCTAAATATTACCTGTTATGTTGGTTTTGGGCGATAATAGACAAATTTGCAATGTTGACTCACAGTCTTGTCACCTAGCCCTGATCAGACTGTGATATATTATGTACCGTCCTGCAACCATCATTACCAACGCCATGGCAAAAGTTATTTTTCGAGTGGTCGGCACTTCGCATCTATTTTGTGTATTGACGTATCGATATGGATCGAGAATCGGTATGAATATCTTTAGATCGGGACTTTTCTGATTATCATCTGTCTCCTAATTATTTAGCTATTGTCACATACTATGTGACATAAACTTTGGGAATCGTTACTTTCGTTCACTGCAACCTCCATCTTGAAAATATGACCTCACATTATGCAGTTTTATTCACTGGCTGGCTGTGCCTGCAGGTATCCAGCAATGTCCCACCCCCACCCCCAAATTGTCAAGGCAATATCATTCAATTCGTATTTCCTCTGTAATAGTCTAGTTATGTAATAAAATTCAAAAAGCAATCGTTTGCTTGTACGGGCAGCGACTGTCCTTGTCATTCAAAAGAAACATGGACTTTTAAAAATTTGTCTGGCTGGATTAAATTGCCTATGAATTTACTCTGCCTGTTGATAAACATTCAAAGATGTGATAATTCATTCTTCCTACGTACATTTTGCATTTTGTGTGTGTATCGTGTATGATTGGAACGCTTATTTTGTGCTTAGCATTGGCTTCGATCATTGCAGGACGTCACTAAGACGTCCTGCATGCCAGACTCATGTCACCAAGTCTTTGTTAATTCTTGCAATTATCAGCAGTAGAAACACAGAGGATGTTTGTTCAAAGCTAAGGCAAGACAGGCTAACATTTCTAGCCCATCAATTACACATGAAAAAGGGCGAAATATACGACTAGTTTATGTATCTGACAGCTTTCAGGATCATGCATAAAAGGCAGTTTTGCTTGTACTGAATGCCCTTCCCTTAACCATCTGATCTGGTGTTTCCACAAACGTGAAAGAGGCATTACCCTGGCTTCAACTGATGCTGTGGTACTGGTAATGTCAGAAGGTATCAACTGACTAAGTGCTATTTTGTGCAGTTTTAATTGCCCCATAAAAAAGATTAAGATGGGAGGGCAGGTTGGGTTAGATTGAGCCAATAAGTGTGAGATGGATTTGACTGCGCCTGACGGATGTTATGGATTGAATGCAGCAGTAGCCCGGTGGTGAAATGTACTAGTCCAGATTCATCTGGTCTATGAAGAAATGAGTCATTTTATGGTTGTTCATTTTCGTAAGCATATCAGTAAAGAATCAGGAACTGAGCATTGGTGATAATGACAATCCTTTCCACGTGTTGATTTTCATGAGTGCCAAAAGCATCTTCTTTTAATATATAGTTGAACGTTTGAATGATGATTTGATGGACAGACTAGTCACAACAGATGCATTTCTTGCCATAAATTTTTAATTGATCTTTTTTTTTGCACCTAAAAATATCCATCAGAACCTGATGCAGATACAGTCCAAATTGAATGAAAGTCTGGCGCTGATTTTTAAAGTTTATTTAGTGCCTGTGAGGCTATCATTCACTATGATCGAACTTGACTGGAAATCCATATACCGTAATTATTCTGTTAATCGCCCGGGCGTTTATTAGAATCATACCCGAGTTCAAAGTGGGGGATGGGCGTTAATTAGAGACAATTGCTTTTATCCGAAATGAAAATTGGTCATCAGTGTGTGATTTGCATTACATTTAACTGCTTCAGAAGTCGTTGGAGAGAAACAGAAAGTATAAAGATATCATGTTATGAAAAAATGTGTCTTTGATGTTCTTTCTTCTTTAAAACTGCTCATAAGCGTCTGCATTTTTTGTTTACAATCACAAATCGATAATACCCGAAGTGAGATGTGGTTACCTGCAAACGCTTGCCTTGTCAGTGTTAACTAGGTAACAGTCATATCAGCATCGTATCGATAAAGTAGACGTAAAGACAAAAAAGTGAAGTAAGATCGTATATAAAGCAGAAAATCGGGAAACTCGTTGTTTGAAAGATAATCTTTTTTTCAAAAATGGGCAATTTTGAAAAGGAGGCAATGTTTTTGCAGGGGGGTGGGCGATTATTAGAGTATGAGCGATTGATAGAATAATTAATAGAATAATTACGGTACTAAAAGTTAAATTACTGTTGTGGTGAAAGGAACGAGACATATCATTGACCGACCAAGTTGTCCCGGCTCTAACAACTTCAGCCAAAGACCCAGTTGAGCTTAACGACCGATATAGACAGCATTTGCCATGTTGTGAATGCATCTTGGTCTGGTAATAATCTGAGCCGTGTGCAAATCTGAATAAACCATGCATGACAAGGTTGAAGCCTCTATGATATGAATTTATGTGACTGCGGGCGATGCCCTGCAGTGGTTACATGAGCCAGGCTATTGAAGTGACCTAGAGCAATTCTTCGTTTCCAGCTGTGGACCAATTAGCAGTTGTTTGTTGGCTATGTTTCAGTGCACCAGAAAATAACCATTGTTATAAAAACCAAGTAATCTCCAGTTGTAATGTATGAATTTGGGGACTAATCTAAGGACCAGTGTTAGATGTGCTGTACCGTAGCTGTAATACATGCAAAATGAGAAATGTTTTTCAGGGAATTTATGCAATTCTTTTGTTGATTGGATTTGTTATTGTCTACTTGCTAAAAAAACAATTTATTGTACACTTTCCTCGTATTTGGCATTCCAAATCATTAAGACATTATTAATACCTACTACTTGAAAATAGCCTTCTAACTTCTAACTACCCATGCACAATTCATCCTCCTCTGATATTATCCCTCAAGTTCTTCCTGTTTTCGGCTTCAGATGTCTTATATTATCAACGTTGTGCCATATTTGGTTTATACTTCTTGTCCCTTCAAAAATAAGCCACAATACTAAACACATGCCATAGCAATAGCTGGGGGTCATCATCTCCAAAACCAGTAGGCAACAAGTTTGTATTCCATCAGAATGTTGATGATTTTCAAATTCATTGTTCCATTTCCTGATAAATAATAATCCCCAGGTAGTGCTTTGTATAAAATCAGCACTATAATTTAAGCTGCAGTATCATGACTCAATTGATATTTGGGTGATGTTGAGCTCCTCGTGAGACATAGTACCCTGCTGTTCTAACGGATTATAACATAGAAGTGTATTCTATCTGGAGATAAATTTATCCAGGAGAAATCTTCAAATTTAATATCATAGTACATTTTACTTAGATGAAAAACGTGGATCGTGCCCTATTCATTCGCATACCTAAATGGAATAAATGACCTTGTGAAGTGAGGTCGTTATGACTCCAGATTGTCCCTGGCCCATTCGTAGATATAGATACAAGATGTGTAACGAATGATGGAAAAGGTATACCAGCAACCAGCTCGGCCGTGTGCCCAGCCCCGGTCGGCCGGTAGTATACATATATCATATATACCACGACGTCCTGCAGGGCTAGGGTGTACCCGGCATAAGACGGAGACAACGTCTATACCCGAGAAAACCCCGGATTAAACTATCTACAGTAAATGTAACAGAAATGGTCAGCTGGGCTCGGGTGACATTAAGAGTCACTGGTCCATTATTAATGCTTACTTTGTGTGCCCGACCAAGCGATAATTGTTTCACTAGCGAAGCTGCTTCAGTGATCCCAACCTTGACAAAGGCTAGCTTCAGCAGACATGGGTCCTATGTAGTTCGTACGTACCTTATACGTTGATCGTTTATCAGGATGTTACTATCATGCGCTCAGATAGACGTCATTGGTTCTGACAGGGAAACCATGTTAAGATAATCCAGATAACTTGATGCTGAGCAGGTCGTGCCTTGTGAATATATAAAATACATTCGTTATCTGGTTAAATACGAGTACGTGTGTGCGTTGTCTTGGATGAGATAATAACATTATAAGTGTGTTTACGGCGACTGGAATCGTAAAGCGGAACTGTTGGGTATTTGAAGCTTAATTAATGCCGTGAAACTGGTAGGAATGATTGCTTCAAATCGGAATACGTGCTCCAAGGAGGCTGTTCGATCAAGTCCGTGCATGCGCGTTCTGTTGGAAAATTGATTTTTGTTGCGACAGCTTGCTGGTATCACATGCCCAAAGAACTCCTCCATCCGCCAACACTTCTGGTCCTGTTTGTTATAAGTTTTATATCGATGCACTTTAATATTTTAGTGCATTCTACATAATTAGTTATACTGATAACATTATGACATTTTGGATGGTATTTAACGCGTTGAGTAACTTACACTATTTGGTGTCAGTTGTGCAATGAGGATAAACCTATAGGCAACTCACGCAGTTTCTCGTGACAGCGAGACAGGTGTAATCTACTGCTGGTCAGCTCTTGCAGCTGTCGCAGACCATTATGGATGGGTCCCCAAAACGAGTCAATACGACCCCACCAAAGCATAGATTTGAGCGTGCAATTGAAATCTCAAGTTCATAATCAATGTCGGCGGGGTCGAGATCGTCAGAGCTGAGAGATTCAGATAGGGTGATAACTGCATCGCAATGGATAAAGAGAAACCACATCAACGCAATTATAGAATTAGCCGTTCTTGTAAAGGACAATTGTGGGTACTTTTCTTCTTAACAATCACCTTGCTGGCATTATATTTCTCTTTTCATTCCTTTATATTATCGTCAATGAGCGACCAGTCACAGGCAGCGGAAGTCAAGAAGATCCAAGCGCGCTTTAGTAACGATGATTTCCTGCGCTTCCACATGGGACCACGTTACCTCACTCCCGATAATCCAAATCTTATTCGATATATAATGAACAGATTTGGAGGTCCTTCCAGGCAGTCGTACAACTTAACGAACCCAAACACCACGGATTATTCCACATTAGGACAGTCTAAGTTTGTTGACGAACTGCTAGGAGGTAGAACTGGTGGGTTTTACGTTGAAGCTGGCGCCCGTGACGGAGAAACCGGATCCAAGTCATTGTTTTTCGAAAGGCAACGAGAATGGCAAGGACTTCTCATCGAACCAAATCCTATCTCCTACAGGCAACTGATGTTCAAACGTCGACAGGCGTTTTCGTTGAACGCGTGCATCAACATTGTAAATCAAGCAAAAGTACTCGACTTCCGTGCAGCCGGGATGTCTGGGAGTTTGATGGGGAGCAGGAATCGAGAACGCCACGAGGCACTGAAGAAACATCCGGAATATCCGGGTCACGACCATGATGTACAGTGTTATCCCTTCTCTTCGATAATGGACGCAGCTTTTACATCACACATAGATTACATGGCCCTTCATGTACATGGCAATGAAATGGATGTCTTGAAAACAATCCCCTTCGATAAAATTGTAATCGATGTTGTCTCTGTTCAATTCCGCATTACGCTAGCGGATAATCCAGAGAAAATTGACACTTTGCAAACCGCAGCACACCTTCATGAAATACGGCGTTTGTTCGAGGCTACTAACTTATACGACGAAGTTGGTATCCTACCTAAGTCGACGAATAGCGCGGACGAGGAAAGGAATGGACTGGACGTGTTTTCCAGAGACGCAGTAATAACACAGAGACTGTTTGACGTCACCATTCTATGGTTATCTCTCGCATGTGATCTGGTACATTTAAGAATTAACCATTAAATGATTTTGCTGACCAATAGCCTATTTGTACTGTTTAAAAAAAATCATGAGGGATCCGATGACCGGATTCTTTCCTGTTGGATGTTAGATTTGATGTACGACCGGATGCGTCCGATTAATCATTCGTGCACATACGTCAGCGTCCGCCAAATCATGCTACATCAATTGATATTGTCATGCATGTAATAGTCGAAATAAAGATTGACTGGTATTGATTGCATTGTCATAATGACACGCACTGTCTCGTTTCCTCAGCTGCTTCACGTGAGAAAGAACATGTCTAGTCGGCCACAGGTTCAAAATGTTACCTTTTCGACAACTACATTAATAAAATGTCAACTTTCTGTATGATTTCAAACATGGTCACCACTGGGATGGGTTGGTTGATATCTTTGATAAGGCGACACATACGTTATCAAGGGGTGTCACTGTCTATCACCACATTCAATCATTGTTCTAAACACTTCTTCTTCTCGTGAATCGTTAACCTGATAAATGATTGTGGGTGTGATTCAGATACTCACGCTCTGATTTTACATGCGCACGCAGAGGAGAATATACATCTGCCCGTTAGCGCATATTCACGGTTATTGATCAATTAAATTCATTGCTATGGAAAATAGCGAAATATATATTTAAGAATATGAATGCGTCCTGAAAACTTTCTAGCCTTCCTTTTTGAAATAATTAAATGTATATTAATACTGTTTTTTTCTGCGGCGGTATTTGTATTTATTCATCACCATGAATGACGATCTCCTTGCGCATCGGCTTCTGCACAGGCTAGGATTCGCCTCTGCACCACACAGATCGCTTTGGGGCAAATTCGGGCCATTACGCGAGAAATATTGATACGAATTATCAACTCTTAAATGTTACAAAAATATTTTCTACTGTGTTCGATTAGAAGAATAATATACATTTTGTTATGGAAAACTTTTCAGTAGGTCCAAAATGAGGCATTTATCGAAACAAAATAGTTCCGCGGACGTTTCATGGCCATAAAGCGTTTATAAAAATGGCGGAAAGTTACAAGCCGGGATTGGAAATGACAGACAAGCAGCGAGAGTGTTTGTAGAAATTGTTCTTGGGAAACGACGTTGTTGCAAAGCTACCATTGGGGTATGGGAAAAACCTGATATACCATTTACTCGCAGATTTGCTGCCCCCCCCCCTCCCCCCCTCCGATGGGAGTTCACATGTTTTATGGAAAAAAAAAAATAAAAACACACACAACCAAAAAGTGTTTGGACTGCTAATGTTAGAATAAGATTTGCCAAAATTTAATACTTGTGACTGCAGGGCCTTGGTTATATAACCTAAATAACTGCAGCGTATAAAGCAAAGAAAGTTTATAATCAAAGACATCAAAATGCTACCTTTGTGGACAGTACACACAGCTTTATTGCCAACAGAATGGTTTACTTCCGAGCTTCCCCGATAAGCTCCATTCATGTTGACCATTCATGTTTGTTTATGTTTGACGCGCGCTGCTTGTTATCGCCCGGTCAGAGGTTAAAACCGGGTCAAATCGCATGCGCTCCGTTAACTATTGCAGAGATGTTAGCATAGAGTCAAACATGTCTGCCATGGAGATGCATGAATGAATGACGGGTATCATTTTGTCATCGATTTTGGTTTGGATCTATGATTCAGAATCACTTCAAAATGAAGACTGTTAATTGATCAAACTATAGATCGAGTATTCACGCGTTCCTACCGAGTGTGTCGTCTGCTTCTTAATATGATGAACTCCTGTAGCGCCACGTAGCGGACTACGTGGCCGGTCTGGCATGGATGCTACACGTAATTCAGGGGTGTAGTATGTATGTATGAATGTGTTTGATCGGTGGTAGGGGTGGTTGGTTGTGCGTGAGTTCCAATAGGACCGGTGTTTAGAACATAACCCCATACCACTGCAACCCGGCTGTTACCTACTCGTTTTCTATGAACTTCTGTTGCCCCCCGGTCAATAAGTCAATATGCAAATAATTAAATGACTGGTTGGGTGTGGAGAAGTTGAGCTCACCATGTGCGCTTCCGTTATTTGTTCTAATAGTTGATTGTAATTATGTTTAGCATATTGGTGTATTGCGGATATGATGCACTTGCTGTTGGAAATCTCCGGTTCCATCCAGAAAATCTTTCTTTATGACCCGGTTTTATGATAAGCGTGCGTACGTGCGTGCGTGCGCTTATCATAATACCGGATGTGGTGTGTGTGTGTGTGTATGTGTGTGTGTGTGTGTGTGTGTGTGTGTGTGTGTGTGTGTGTGTGTGTGTGTGTGTGTGTGTGTGTGTGTGTGTGTGTGTGTGTGTGTGTGTGCGTGTGTGTGTGTGTGTGTGTCTGATCCTTGAACAGAGAATGTATACAATTTAAATTTATTTCCATATTAAGAAAATCACCAACAACTCTTAAAACAACCTATTGTTGAACAACAATGATAATATATTGAGTAGACATAGGTCACCTTGTTTAAAGCCAAGGACAGTTGTTAATACACTCGTCAGTCACACGAATCACCCTGGAGAAAGGTGCACTGATAACCATAGGTGATCTAAGCATTCTACAAAGCATCTTGCTCTCATACTACAGTACATTGCTTTACTACAGCTACATGAATAAAAAAAAGCCCAGTCATGGATGAATTCATTATATACATGATGTACAAATTGGTTGCCAGGGGAGGCTGTGCTGTTGAGCGATGTAGAGTATGTTATCACAATATGTCCGTTCTCATGAACAAAACGTCCATGCCGTTCTTATCAATGTCCTCTTGATTAGCCCCGACCTTGGGCAATATTCCCACCTCGGTATAGATCTCGATGGTGTCGAAGAAGCGGCGAATGTTGGAGAGGTAGGCTTCCGTGGCGTCGGCGTCGACCGTGTTCGAACTGGGGTGCGTTACACGGTACTGGATGGCGATTACGTCGATCGTCACCTTGTCGAACGGAATCGTCTTCAGTATGTCGAGCTCAGCTCCGTGGACGTCGAGGGCCATGAAGTCGATGAAGTCGACGCCAAGAGAGACGAGGATCGAGTGAAGAGGGAAGCATTGGACCTCAACATCCTGCAGGTATTCGGGGTGGTCTTTGAAGGCCTCGAGGTGTTTGGGGTCCGTAGCGCCATGGAGACCCCCGCGGAGACCAGCCGAGCGGAATAGCAGCTTCTTAGCCATGTTGCTTGGGTTGATGCACGAGTTGATGGTGAAAGCCTTCCTCCTTTTGAAGAGCAGTTTGAAGTAGGACCAAGGGTTGGCTTCGATGAGAAAACCTTGCCATTGTCGTTTTTTCTCGAAATAGAGGGTTTTTGAGTCGGTTTCCCCATCGCCAGCGCCGCACTCGAGGAAGAACCCGTCGGTACGTTCCTTCAACAGTCCGTCGACGAACGTGGAGAGTTTATACTTGGAGTAATCGTAGCGGTTTTCGTCGGTAAGGTTGAGCCACTTGTAAGAGGGGCCGCCGATATGATGGGAGATATAGCGGATCAGCGTCTGGTGGCCTGGCTCGACGGCCACATCTCCAGCGTGGAACTTTAAGAAGTCATCCCCGCTGAACTTGGCCCGCAGTTCCTGTTTCATTTGGTCCGATGATTCCGCGGCCGCCTGTTCGACGACGATCACCTGACGACTCGACAGGTGAAATAAGATTAAGGTGAGGAGGACGACGACGACGATGCTGAGGCAACTTTTTGCCACCCATGATCGCTGTACAGCGACCTTCCAGTTCCTCTGTTGCCAAGCCTTATCTCCCGCACCCATCGTGATGGTTATTGAAATGATGAGGAAATATGTCATTTGGAGTGCTATAAATGGTACGCGGCGTGGCCATCTCATTTGCATAATTCGGACAGACGTGCGCTGGAACCGCAGCAGCAGATGGTTTTGGCGCATATGCCGCCACGGGCTGGTGCGTGCGGCGCTGGCCGGCCAGCTCACGTTGCTACCGTGTCAACATGTCGCCGTCACTGTGTACAAGCGCTGTTCATCAAACCCATTTTTCGTTGCCGCGAACCCCGGCCCGGTGACATAAGTAACGCGACCGCCATGTCGATTCTGTTGCTTGCGTGTATGCGTTTGTGCCTGCAATCGAATCGCAGAATTCTAGAGCTGCGATTTTGCCGATGGGCAGTGACGTAAGAGACACCGAGTGATAGATTATGGAGGCGAAACATAAAGGCAGAGGTAACAGTCGTATATAGCACAGATACATGGTTAGAGACATGCGTATCAGAGGCTTTCAGATACGTATAAAACAGAGACACAGATAACAGAGGCATAGATAGCATAGATATATGAATAAGACAGAAGCATAGATAACAGAGATATATATCAGACGCATAGATAGCATAAACGCATATATAACAGAGGCATATATAGCACAGATTCAAAGATTACACAGACAGGTAACAGAGTCATATTACTTGGAGACTTAGATAACAGAGGCATATATAGTACAGACGCAAAGATTACACAGACGCATAGCTAACAAAGACATAGCACAGACTGATTATTCTGCAATATTATCATGATGTTATGTTGAAATAGCCATGAGGCACCATCCCAAATTGGGTCTTTTCGTAGCTAATGACATAAGTATTGTCTTAGTTGGTGGAATATCTTTATAAGAGCTGATAAGGTATATTCATAGTTTGTGGTATATTTCATCAGCTTCTATAACATCTTCCTCCGTGTCGTATATCATTTGACGCTTCCCTCATGAAACCCGTTGTTTATCGCCCACTGGTTTGAGGTGGCTTCTTTCTTACGCCATTGCATTCATTCTGCTCGGCGATTGATTGGCGTAGAAGATACACAGCCGTTGTCATGCACCAGCTTGAGTTTTAGTCCCTTCTCCCACCAGCTGGTAGGGATGCGGTATCCGGCTATTAAATGACTGATCACTCTGTCTCTGTGGTGTGTGGCTGCCTCTGTGTGGTGTGTGGCTCTCGGTGTGGTGTGTGGCTGTCTCAGATGGTGTTTGGCTGTCTCAGATGGTGTTTGGCTGCCTCTGTGTGGTGTGTGGCTGTCTCGGTGTGGTGTGTGGTCTGTCTCTGTGTGGTGTGTGTCTGTCTCTGTGTGGTGTGTGGCTGTCTCGGTGTGGTGTGTGGCTGGCTCGGTGTGGTGTGTGTCTGTCTCTGTGTTGTGTGTGGCTGCCTCTGTGTGATGTATGGCTGCGTGGTTTTGCCTCTCTCTCTACAGGAGTTAGTGGTTCCTTGATGAGGGTTTTCTTGGTCTCGCGGTCGTATGTATCCAGCAAGAGCGAGAGTCGTTCAAAAACGACCCAGCGAATATTCACAGGGTCCCCAGCCAGCCCTGATTGTAACCCAGGGTCCACGTTGGCTTTCATCCTCTTGTCAATTCAAGATTGAATATCCTAGCTGCAATGTATATGTAACCCCCTTGTCTGCAACCTTTCGTCAAATCTGTTGTTAATCTGACAGGCGGCAAGAGATGCAGATTTCTGCTGGTACACTTGTGTACACTTTGACATAGCTTCTGCGAAAACATCAATATTTAGTCATCCCTGTTTGTTTGTTGTCATGTTTATACTTTAGTGATGTGTTAAAAAGCGTTTGCTTGTACCGACTCGCATGTACAATTTGGTGGCAAGAATAATGTTAAGCGTACATCCAGTCTTAGGTTTAAACCGCCCTATGTGGACGATAAATTAATATTGGGCTCATGTTCAACACACAGGGGGGAGGTGGGTTGTTGTTGTTGTTGTTGATGATGATGATGGTAATAATGGTTATGATAATGATGATTACGACAATGAAGATGATGATGATGACGTCAGTGATGATGTCAATGGCGATGATGATGATGATGATGACGACGTTAATAATGATGGTGATGGTGACAGCCGTGTGTGTTCTTAATGAACAGCGGCTTTCTAACCACGATAATTGGTTCCTGTACTTCGTCCGATGTTCAACAGGTCGATGTGTTAATGTCGTTGACCTGGCCTAATTGACCAGGCCGTCATTGTGCATGCTGCAGCAAGCATGTGTGGTCAGGATTATTTATCCCGCTATGGGAGCGTTGTGGTTAGATTTTTTTTTAAATCCTGATTTACGCAAAATAAATAGAGGCGCCACCTATCGAATAGAAAGGTCAGGTTGTTAAAACATAAATTTTCAAGCACCTGCAAGTCGTAATGTAATTCGTTTGTGGTCGATTTATTGAGTTGTTTGATTGAAATTGAGTATTTGTTAAGTACGTTTGCACGATCTGTTACGCTTGTACAAACGTTCTCTCACTGATCAGCGATCCCATGCTATAGACCTTACGTCTTGTTCTTGTTCTCGGGGGGGGGGGGGGTTGGGTGGGTAGGGGTGGGTTGTTATTGATCCGACATCATTTAGGTTACATATAAAGGAAGTTGTCTGGCGCATCAGTATGATAAACGACTGTTGCTGTTTGTATATCCCCTGTCTGTACATGCTTTATGTCTGCTGTTCGGTATCTGGCTCGCTTATAGGCCTCGCACCAGGAATAATCGATAATTGTGCCATGCGTATGTTGTACGATATATGCTTTGAACGCACCAACTAATTTTATCTCATTCTTCGTAAAGTACTAAATATCGAACTACAATGTGTAGATGCCACTGGGCCAGTATAGCGGCCATGATGCCAGGGTAAAGTGGGTCACCGCTGGAGGTACACAAAACCCATCTCAGAATCCACCGCCGTGTGGACAAAAACAAAACCCCGGAATGATGGGGTATACCTTAAAAGGGGGCAGGTTCATCCGGTACAGTGATCAGTGATGATGACGGGGGATGTTTGAAAACATAACTCACTGCGAGTTTCGAACGGTCGCAGTTTAGTGTCTGGATCCATTTAACATTGGCCAGTCATCTTTCGTTTTTCTATTTACAGAAAATGCATCAGTGTTTTTTCTCACTGTTATATTTGATTGAATAGGAAAAAGGGCGGCAAACTAAACCAATTTATGTTCACTAATGAAGTCACGCATGGTGGCAGTGATATGGAAATACCCCACGCAACTTGACCATGCCACCGGGCAATTGTAAATTAGGTTGACATTTCCATATATAATTACAGACGCAGCTGTAATGGGAAAATGTCGATTTGCACAGCATGCCGTCAGGTTGCTGGCTGATAAAATCGAAATGTTACTCAAAGTTTTGCTTTTGTTCGCTCATTAGTGCAGGCAAGATATTATAATACCTGAATGTATATATTTTTGTGTTGTTGTATGTATTTGAGTGGTATTTCATATAGACATCCAGAAGACACAGATTCTCCGTTGCCTTCTCTTTAATTTCACAAAATGAATCTAACTAAATGTATCTACAGTTCTATGAAAGCTTCCAATTCTGGGAAATCTACAGAACTCAATAGGACCACAGATTGCACATGATAAAATCCTCACATACCAAGCACCAACGAACACACCACGAATTATACATCTGTCATTCACCACAGAAATTTTCTTACTGATGATTTCTCCTTGATGTTCTAAAATGAATATTTAACACTTCTATTAACTTATTCACAAGGTAAATATCCTGAACATTGAATATTTTCTTCATAAATACAAAATCTGGTACGTAGAATATGTCAGTTAACTGAAATGAAGAATATTGGCTGAATAAATATACAGCGTATAATGTGTTTAAGGGGAGCATGACCCTCAGTAATAACGGAGAATAAGAGACAAACTCACCACACACGCACACGCACACACGCACTCAACTGTTTTACTGTTACAAAATGGCAATGGGTTAGTGTGGACTGGTGCTTCACTCAGCTTCAGGGCGCGTCATCTCGTAGATGACGCGCCCTGAAGCAGCATGACATACCGCCGGTTTTCTCGATGGGTCATGGTATTACGTCAAGTGCCATTACATGTAATGGTGCCCGATAGGGGCCCCATATACACAAAGCTCCATGAAGCCCCATGGCGCTACACAAAGCTCCAAGCCCCTGGCGCCACCAGCTCCATGAAGCCCCATGGCGCTACACAAAACTCCATGAAGCCCCATGGCGCTACACAAAGCTCCATGAAGCCCCATGGCGCCACACAAAGCTCCATGAAGCCCCATGGCGCTACACAAAGCTCCATGAAGCCCCATGGCGCCACACAAAGCTCCATGAAGCCCCATGGCGCTCCACAAAGCTCCATGAAGCC
Organism: Urechis unicinctus; assembly: GCA_034190875.2. NCBI lineage: Eukaryota > Metazoa > Annelida > Polychaeta > Xenopneusta > Urechidae > Urechis > Urechis unicinctus. Next base: position 30,063,606 of record CM067343.1, read on the forward strand.
CCATGGCGCCACACAAAGCTCCATGAAGCCCCATGGCGCCACACAAAGCTCCATGGTACACAAATGCCCCACAAAAAGCTCCATGGTGCGCCATAGCGACACCAAAATGCTAAGGGCTTTTGTTTGGCGCCTTGACGCCAGACAAAAGCTCCTCGGTACTCCATAGCGCCACGCAATGCCCCATGGTCAGTCGCCACGTGCCATGAAGCGCCCCGATCCCAGGCGGTTATTCGATGTCATTTCTAGCGAAGAATATATCTTGCCCATCAGCGTCTACCTGCGCACTTCTCTTCCCCTTGGTAGCAGGAAGAATACCAACCTCATTGTACACATCTAGCGTTTTGAAGAAGTCGCGAAGAGTCTGGAGCTTTTTGGCCGTGGCCGCAGCATCGATAGTGCTGGATCCTGGTTTGTACACGCGGTAACTGATAGAAATGACGTCGATAGTGAGAGTCCGGAATGGCACCGACTTGATGACCTCAATTTCCGCCCCAGGAATGTCCAAAGCCAGGTAGTCTATGTAGGAAGGACCCAATGCGATCATAATGGATGAGAGCGGGAGGCATTGGATGTCGAGGTCCTTGCCCCTATAATCCGGATGACTCTGTAAGCTAGCTTGCTGTTTCGCGTCCATCTTCTTCAAAAGGCCTCCTTCAAGCCCGGCTGGTTTGAACGTATAGATACTGGCTCTGTTGTTAGGACTAAGACACGCGTTGATCGAGTAACATTTTCTACGCTTGAACAAGAGATCAGAGTAAGTGTAAGGGTTCGGTTCGATGAGGAGTCCTTGCCAACCTCGATTTTTCTCGAAAAAGAGAGAATTCGAGAAGGATTCTCCGTTGTGAGCGCCGGCTTCCACATAGAAGCCTTCCTTGCGCTGTTTAAGGAGGCGATCGACGAAGGTAGATTGGCCGAGCTCGGAATAGTCTTCGCGGTCGGGTTCCGTCAGGTTGTAGTTGAGTCTGGACGGCCCGGCCACCATGTTGACGATGAAGCGCACCAGAGCTCGGTTACCAGGGCCCATCTGCCGGTCACCGCCCTGGAACTTGACCAAGTCATCGCCGCTAAATTTAGCGTTGAATCTAGGTGCCGGCGAGTTCGTGGTCACTTGGGCTTTAGCCTTATTCAGAGAGAACTGTATGTAGAAAGCACAGGTTCCGGCGATTAGGAGCAATGCCACGCAGAACTGGGCGACCCATGAACGCATTAACACGATTCGCCAGTTTCTTTGCCAGCAGCCTGGTTGAGCGGTGGAACCCATGGCAACGTTTTAATCCGTGTTACTTACGCTAGAACTCGACCGGGCGTAACGCGTCTATGGTCGGAATCTACCAAGACGTTTCTCTTATGCGACGCGGATAATTAGCAGCAGCTTGCGGGGTGGGTTCACTGCAGCTGTCTCCATCGGTTTTCCGCCCCTGTTTAACTCTACTAATGTCTCCTTACCACAGTATGATGGGCTGGTGATCGTTGAAATCCACTCTGGAATGAAGTTTCTGATTACTGGTGAACCAAATTGTGGTAAATAGTCGGTGTCATATGGCAAGGGGTGCGGTTAGTTAACCAGATGCCGATAGGGGTGTCTGCATAATGCCACATCATGGTTCTATCTCATTTGCATGCAGCGTATACGGCTGTTTTTTTGGGAAGATTTAATTCATGCAGACATAACGCCGTTGCACCATTTGGAAATTGAATTTCTTAATTTATTTCAAAAACTTGACTATTGTCCCGCACGTTTGGTTCGCCCAGCCCCATGTGATCCTGCACTAAGCTGTGTTACGAACCGGTATTACGCCCATAGTGTACAAGATATGCTCGCTTTTGCCGGTATTACGCCCATAGTGTACAAGATATGCCCGCTTTTGCCGGTATTACGCCCATAGTGTACAAGATATGCCCGCTATTGCCTGTATTACGCAAATAGTGTACAAGAAATGCCCGCTATTGCCGGTATAACGCCAACAGTGTACAAGATATGCCCGCTATTGCCTGTATTACGCCCCTAGTGTACAAGAAATGCCCCTATTGCCGGTATTACGCCAATAGTGTGCTAGATATGCCCTCTATTGCCGGTATTACACCCATAATACACAAGGTAATGCCACTACACTCATTTAATACACAAGGTATGGAAATATGTACACACGCAACCTGTGAGCAGAATGGTGCTTTGTCTTATCGCCTCTGAACTTTATTCGGGGTCGTGGTCGCCTCGACCAATCACAAGACTGCCACATTCGATTAGGCAATAGTTTCTGGTTCTTTGTCAGGCAACAGTCGTAATCAGTGTCTGTGTTTTCCCCTCTGCATTATAGAGACTGTCGCATCTAACTTCGATTGAAAATTAAGCATGGTATATATTTTACCTTGTGATTCCATTTGTGCGGTTTATGTAATGGCTAACTAAAACAGAAGCATTGTTTTTTTTTATGCAATTTGCCTGGTTCTCTGTCCGCCATCAGCCACCCCCGGCGCCTCAGTCAAGGGCCATGACGAGGAAGTGTTCGCCGAGAACTACGACGATCAGGGTCAGAGCAAACAGCACAACACGCAGCCACAACACGCAGCCATGGACGAAGACAGGAATACTGACGACGACGATGATGACGACGAAGAGCAGCTCATTTACGAGTGTGTGAACTGCCCCCATATCATTAACCAATATCACACCTGTTCGGCGTACTGTCGACAACGCTGGGGGTTCAAGAAGTTCACACCAGACCCGAAGACCGACAAGAAAAGACTGCGCATGCTCATCAGATATCCACTCCCCAAAGGCTGGTTGGAAGTGGGAGACCCTAACACGTGAGTTCGGTGGGTTTTTTCAGGCATTAGTGCTCGGATCCCTTGGTTAGGTTTCCGAGTTCTCGCATCATGGATATTTCACCGATCATTCAGGACGGTTACAGATACGAGCGCCTGGCGGGTGAATCTTTATGTGTAGAATGGCCATAAATAGACCGGGGCTCGGAAACCTGGCACCCTTAACACGGGGGATCAATATAAATGCATTTTTCCGACACTATGAATCTAAGAAATATGAGCGTCATAAAGTAAACTGTTCTTCTCGATTTCCGTACTCTTTGTGGACGCCTGGTAGCCTACATTGGGGTCCAACCGTCTGTGAAAGTATCCTTAATCAAATATGGCGTCAACAGTTCCCGTATTTGATAATCGTAATAATTATTTCCCCGGTCTTTTCACTCTTTGTCATTGTTTTTCCGTGCTCTTGTGTAGAGGGCGGTATTACTACTGGAATATGGATACCAATCACATCTCCTGGCTCCCGCCTCAGCATCCCCGCGCTGTCCTCATCCTCCCCCCGAAATCAAAGCCAGGTAGCTCCATCATCTTATACATCTCCTGTAATTGCTATACGTGTTATTGTGATGCGGACTTCCTCTAAGACAATGGCATTTATATAACAATAACACGCCATGCCATACCTTTATATCTGATTATCTGTGTAAGAATGCTCTGTGTAAGCTGCGTTGTGTGTTGAATCTGGGTTCTGTGTTGCTAATGTGAGCAGCCCAGCTGTTAAATTATCTCCGTACTTGACCTAATTCGTTTAACCTCTGTAGGCGACGACATCGCAGACTCTGTGTCCGAGAGTGCCAGTGATCTGGAAGACGAGACCAAGGATGAAGAACAGGCAATGGACTTCGACTTAGATGTACGTATCATAACACATATAACTTGCATCATAACGTGAATCATAACGCACGCATCGGAAATGTCGGATTTATCCTGTTTACGCATCATCAGAGCGCTGGTTAATCATAACGTTACAAGCATTAGCGCCGTATATTGCCGACTTCGTCGTCGTCTTCGCGTGCCTGTCGCTGACTATACGATGGCTGTGTTGATCAGGAGCAAGACTTTGAAGCTTTGGAACAGCAGGTTATGAAGGAGAAGAACGAACGTGAACGGCGAAAAGGCCGACAAAAGAGAGGTAGCCATTTTTATTTGGATTCACCTCCCATCCGAGGCTTTTTAAAGGTGTATGATTAATATGTTTGTGTTGAATGGGAGTATACTAGAGTGGGGATAGAGCTGATAGCTGCAATGTTTGTGTGTGACAGTGAAGGAGGCATTGGATCCCATGGATCCCGCTGCCTACTCAGATATACCTCGGTGAGTTGTTTCCACTATGTTGATCCATGATCCTCTACTCATAGATATAACTGATTAGTTAAAACTGATGATGAGTTCTAAAGATCGTAGATAATAAATAGAACACTATGCATATTTAGCATATAACCCACTGCATGCGACACCTTAGCCCAAAATTAATGCCCCGCACCTACCTGTGTGATACAGAGGCAGCTGGTCTGATGGGCTGGAGAGACAGGGATCAGCGAAGACAGGTGTGGATGCCACCGCCTCCGGACCACTCTTCCAGCAGCGCCCATACCCCAGTCCCGGTGCCATCCTTCGCATGAACAAGGAGCTCACTAAGGACTAAAGGACTGCTTATGTTTGGAAAAGATAGAAATCGTGTGATTGTGCATCCGTAAGGCATAGGTGTAGGAAGAGATGATGGTTTTTAGAAATCAGATATTCTAAATAACTCACCGCAGTCAATCTGAGCGAGGCCATTAAGCATTAAAAATGTGTGGACGATCCGATCTTGAATTTATTATTTCTGTCGCGCTTCGACTTTTGAGTGCGGACCAATTGTGTACGTTATGATGTATGATGGCTCCGCTACAACTTGCTGTCATAGTGTGCACTTTATTGAGTTGCGAATGATCATAGAATTTGTTATGCTGTCGTGCGATCTGTTCTGTGTCTATGAAGTTACGCCATGAGCCCCACAAATATCCTGAAGTAATGTTATACAACAATAACATTATAAGCAGACATAATTCATTTTAAGACAAGATGACACCACATAGACTGGTAACATTTTCATATGAGAGAACACAGCAACATGCAGGTCACTGATGGCATGAATCACAATGACTGCGTGGTTGACAATGATGGTATGTTAACAATAATGGGTTGGCTTAAAATGGAAGTAGGAAACGCAGCATAGGTAGCAAAGGGAATACCTGGTGCAACTGTTACAAGGAGTAATTATTCAGATACGCTAGAGGCATTTAAACCAGAGCTATATGAATTGAGATCTTGAATCATTCAAATCAAAGATAACAAGGATATGGGAAAAATGGCAAGTCTAAGAAACCGGAGCTGTTAAGAATGAGAAACAAATGCCCAATAAGCTTATTATATTTAAGTTAAATACAATGATTAAATATGGCACTGTTGCAGGATTAAACAATATAAACAGACATTATTGATGGACAATGAATTGCATTACCACAAACAACAGCTGTATGTACGGAACAGAGGTGGACAACAGCAACATTAATGCATACTTAATGAATCACGACATATTCTATCAGAACAAAACCTTAAGAGCACCATATGTGGATGCTATGACGGACAACCGTATCAGATACTTATAGAGGACACCACACTCACTACAACAATAACCAATCGACATAAAGTCATTTGAGTGAATACCCTAGATGCCTTACTTGGTAATCCCAGGTTACACCTGATGATAACTCATTATTCTCAACTCAACATTTCATTTCCATTTCAAATTGTCAAAGTAAGCTCATTCTAGGCGCAATCTGTACAAGCAACCCAACTGGAATGGAGTCCGAAGTACCGTCGGACCATCAGAGGCACACTGCACAATACCCATTACGCATTTGTCAGTAACTTGAAAAAAATATAAGATAATCCAGAGCCAAGTAGTTTCATAACGAAATATAACATTAGAAGTAAACATTTATAGAATGTGACATCTCACACAACTTACGTACTTTAGTCAACTAGAACTCTCGACATTTCTCTGATTGATCTGTGGAAGTAGTTTTATGAATGAATCATGCCAACGGCGTCGCAGTGCTTTCTAGTACAATAGTAGGAACGATTTGGCTTATAATATGATTGCAAAAACATGCATTCGCACTAATTACCTAACTGGCGAGCTAGCTTGTCATTCACCATAACAAAGGCGAGAAGCGGACTGTTGGCGACTGCCAGCCTTTACGTAATCACATCAAGGATTGTACGGCCCCGATCAAGACGCCAAAGCATGTGATTAAGCTGGCATAATATTGAAATATTGACAAAAAGCATCGAAGCAATCTCCCTGGACAAAACAATTTTGTGAGTTTTGTAACGAGGAATGTAAAACAAAAATCACTGTTTTCGGTTTTTGCTGACAGCTTGAAATCTCCACAAATAACAAATGTAAGCCTATGCTAATTGATAAATTGAATGATGTCATAGAATCTATCCATCGTAACTGATTGCATTATCTCGTAATGCTAGTACAATTGCTATTGCCTGTTGTCTTATACGCCATATGAGCGATAAAGATTGTCCGATGTTGCAACAGGCATATCTAAATCACACCAACATTTATTTTATTCATAGCCTCAATAACGGAAATGATATAAGTGCAGTGGGACAACATATGCACCAATCGTTTGAAAATTTGAAATTTGTATATAAGCATTTTAATTTTGACTTTTACTGGTATTTTTGCTATCACTATTAATGACGGTGCTTATCTGAAACCTAAAATCCAATCCAATATTTGGCACCGAATAACTTTTCTCATACTTTTCAAACATGCTATGTAGCCACTGATCAATGCATTTGCAATGGCTTCTTTGTAGCTGCTGTTGCTTCAGAGTTTGATTTTTTCAACAAGTGAATGGCCCCTGGCACCTCGAGCTATACAAATAACGGATGCAATCAGTACCTGGACTTGGTTAGTCACTGGTCATCATGAAATATCAGATCGACCTTGAACTTTATGACCATTGAAAATAAACCTCCCCCTAGAATCGTATACTAAGTATGTTATTGGATAATGTGCTGACCCAGTCACTGATGGCAGCCCTGAGTAGGTGATGTATGACATGGCACGGATTTAATGGTTCGACAATAGAGCTAGGGCCGTCAGTCACCACCATCATTTATGGTTTTTATATATATATATATATATATATATATATATATATATATATATATATATATATATATATATATATATATATATATATATATATATATATATATATATGTATATATATATATATATAATATATATATATATATATATATATATATATATATATATATATATATATTAGCTTTTAGCGTGTGTATGTGTGTGTGTGTGTGTGTGTGTGTGTGTGTGTGTGTGTGTGTGTGTGTGTGTGTGTGTGTGTGTGCGATTGTGTGTGTGCGATTGTGTGTGTGTGTGTGTATGTCGTTTCTATCGCTTAACAGTTTGATCTATTCCGGGCTAAGTTATTGCCATTATTAGATGTTCTTTTCACTATTAGATGTTCTTTTATTATTATGATGATAATTATTCCCTTGTGATTAACTGTAACTCCGTCACTCTAGCCATCGCTGGTTAGCATTTGCTATGAACCAATTGTGAATTGCTGCGAAGTATGAAGAAATGAACAATTCGTCAACTACGTCATTGCATAAAAATAATCTTTATTATGACAGGCTTATGGCAGTATCACTTGGCAGGTTTGTCTTCCTGAGTTTTGATATCATATGAACTCGCAGCAAAAGATGAGTAGCCTTGTTTAGTCGTTGGATATGCAGTTCAGATAGAGGCCACTTATGTTAACCAACAGAGTATTTGTTATCTTCCCATGGTAGATGGAACTGCATTATTGAGGACGGTCAATATTCTATTGGGGCAGGTTGCAAAGCAATTATCGATATCTATTCATGGCTTGTAATTAAGCATAGCACCGGTTTTCTGGCTAATTGAGAAAACCAACAACGTTACTGTAGTATTACTAAAAATCGGGTAAGTGATGTGCCTTGATAATTGCATTCACCTGCACATTATTAGCTTATTAGTAAAGTGTCAGTATCAATGGAGTCATTGACATATTTCTGATAAGGATTTCCTTGATGCAGCCCAACATAGGTTGCCCATCGTGGTTTTGCTAGAAAATGAGTACATCCATACACAAAATAAATAGATGGCCAGAATGATGGCAGACTGATGTATGAACACAAATAAATCAATGCATGCTACGATATATGTTTCAAAAGTATAACTGCATAGGGACCCATTGTAGAAACAACAGAATGTTTCAGATATCGATATCCATTTACGCTTTGATGTTGGTAGAACACCAAGTACGTAAGCGTTATTGGGCGTGATATCCCATCACTGACAATGTGGCTTCACGTTCGGTAAGGTAAGTATAGGGTTTAATGGCAAACCAACAGGTGTGTGTTATATTGTTCCTACAAAGGTGGGGGAAGATAAGAATAAATAAAAGAGTACAATGAAAACCAAAGGAACTACACCATTTATTATTTCATTAATTGACTAGCTATTTGGTGTCTATGAAAAGTGGGGGACTTTAATAATAAATATTGGAGTAAAATGGGAACCAAGAACCATCACCTGATTGGATTTAAAATATGTTTATTGTTTAAAATCTGTAATATAATCCAATATCTTAATTAAAACCAAAGATCTTAGTTGGATAAACTATTTCAAATAATTACAAAAGAAGCGATTTCTGTAAAGACAGTGATGGGATCATCCCTCAGCAGAAAAGCTGTATAGATGTGACATATACAAGCACGGACGAACAATTCTCCACTCGCCACTCCCCATGTTTGTTGGGGTAGATCCATCCCATTGTTCCTGCCATTTCTAATTATAAAAATGCACGCTCTTAGGTTTAAAGTGGGAACTTTAACCTGAGCGCTTCTCTAGCAGTTCCGTCTGCATTCTCATTGCCGCATATCCCGATATGGCTCGGAACCCTCACAAACAAAATGTTCTTGCACGATCAACTCATTTTGAACAAATAAACCTAGCATTAGAAATAAAATCGTTACGGAAATTGCTCCCTGTAATTGCTTATATGGCTGACAATAAGTCGGAAAAGATAACGAAATTTGGCAGTAAGTCCCAGAGCTATTGAGAAAGCCTTAAGGTCGGCGTGAATAAGGACAGAATAGGAGGCATGCACATACTAAACAGTTGTATCTATCACAACTGCAGCCTCAAATGTGTCTCCCGTTTTAGGTACGGTTTGAATATTTACCTTTGATGTCACTGAACCATCGAGACATACATATGGCTCAGTATTGACCTTCTTACCAGCCGACAGTGATGTGACCGCATAGGGGTCTTGATTTGCCATGGGGAGTTTTCGGCCCGGTCTCCTCACATACTATATCCAAATTGGGGCATGAATCATCTCTTCCTCAATACACATGCCGAACGAAGGCATAGCATTCGGTCTGATCTCAACGAAATATTTTGGGGTTGGAAAGTCATGTTAAATATTGGGTTTTGGGGGTTAGATTTGAATTTTAAGGCCTATTGAATCGCTTCTTGCTCCCTTCGAATTTGAAGTGGAGCCTCATAAGCTTTCACATGGAAACTTGGGATGGGGGAGATTCTTAACGTTCCAAGGCAAAGTATGTGGCCTGATTTCCACTCAATAAGAGCGACGGGCAGATCCATATATAAACGAGCCATAGTCCAATTTGGACCGCGCAATGAACCTGTAATGTCACAGCTCTCCAAGCTGTACTATATATGCAAATGGGGTGTTTGTTAATTGATATCGCATTGTTGCGATGGCAATTGTGTACCATGAATATTTGTGCTTCTTCGAATTATTGGTACCGATGTGAACGAGACCTTAATAGTTTGCAAGTAGTATGGTCTATTGTTGGTCTGTTGTTGATTTAAGTGGTGCTTCTGTGATGATGTACGGGGGTTTTTGTATGTTGAATCGCAACGTCATCACCGTAGGGGTGTTGGTTTTGATGCCAATAATCTAGTGGTGGGTAGGGGTGGGGGAGGGGCGAGGAGCAGTTGGCGTTGACGATGTATGTTATGAGACTCTGCTTAAGTCTATCGATGCTAGATATCCTTGACTATTGCCACTTATAACAATGATTGAATCCTTCGAAGATTTAGCAAGAGGTTCCCAAAACGAATAAAATCAATGCACAATCACATGAAAATGCACAAATTGCGTAAAATATGTGTCGTCACTCACGAAAAGTTAATTCAGCAATACGATATCAACCAACGTATCTGAGCTTTCTGATAGAGTACCATCTTTTGCTTTCTTTTGAAGAATAAAACCAATAGCATATTTGCCTCATTGTGGCGCTTCATTCTAGCCAATCATACCGTTCACACATAGACGGCCAAATTTGATAAAGCGGAAGTGGAACTCGAGAGGTTCCATATGCTTTATTGAGTTCGATACCGGATTTAATGACTTGATGTCACCATAACTCCTGTCATTAGAATTCTGAATAATAACATGAAATTAGGCGGGCGTTAAGGAATAAAATGGACAAATGACGCTGAAAGGTCTATCACAGCCACCACTAATGTTTTTAATGAGGGATAAGGCGCCAAGTGAGGGATTTTTTTAACATTTATCTGACCATGAGATGGTAAGTCGGAGGATCAATGGTTCAAAAACATTTGCTCGATCACATGTAGTTATACTGGAATTGCAACGGCATTGCTTTCGGCAAAGAGGTCTTGATGTGATTAATCGAAGGCATCCAGTGTGTCGTCAATTATACCGAATTGTCTCATCAATCGGGCGCCCCATTTACAACAAGCAGGAAATGAAATCGGTAACTTGAATAAATCAAAACAATGATTCCCTCTAGGCCGGATTATCTGTTTTGCGATGTATTATCGGATTTCTATGTTTGGTTCAAGGTCATGACACGTGGTCGCTTCCAATGTAGCCATATTGCAACTAACACTTATTCGACGAGCTAATCATTGAAATTCAAAATGGATAACATGTCCAAGAAACATGAACTGCAAAGTATATTTAGAACAACTCAATTTACTGAATATGTTTAAGACCATCAGTATGATAAATCTCTCAATGATTAAATATGGCTGTTTAACATAATATAACAATTAATCCATTGCTGAGCAAGAGGAGAATATAATTGTGTTTCCACGAACGAAAACAGCATATGCGGAAACAATATGGACATCCAGGGGCAATAGTATTTTTTGTACAGGTAGAAACCCTCCACATATATTTTCATATAGCAATTGCTAATTAACACGAACACAAGTCAATTCGATAGAGATAAAAACCTTTACGGTGGATTATTCATTTGTATAATAAACCACAGTAGCTGTAGAAGATACCTTTAGAATTCAGATTGATTGAAATGAATATGTTGTTATTTAATGGCCGTACCATTAAAGGCACCATGTGAAGTTAATACACTGTGCTTGTATAATCAATTGGCTTGTGCTCGTGTAATCAAATCATTGAACAATAATACAAAATACATCTAGCTGCAATAACAGGTTACCCCGCAGGATAACTTGTATTATTCTTATCCAGTTTCATCTTTCCTTAGAGGTCACTCATTTAAGTAATCTCATTTGTATAACGTTTCATCCCTCTAAGTCAGTAATTGTCTGCAGGTTATTCTGTCAGGTATAGACACATTGAACGATACACATGACGAAAATGTCTCCGATTGAAGTATGTTATTTAAAATAAACCAATTAGATAATCCAGATCCTAGTGGTTGCATGACGAAATGTACGATGAAATTAATGAAAAAAAGAATTATCACACAGCCTCCGTAGTGGTGTGTCACATTTGTCTTGATCAGTGGAAGTGTTTAATGAGTGGATCATGCTTGCTGCGTCGTAATGGGTCTTAGGACAATAGTTGGAATAATTGATCCTAATATATGATTGCAATATCTCTCATTACACTATCTCCGAGCCTGCTCGTCATTCCGAATAACAAATGCAAAGGAAGCCAAGTGTGGGTGACTAGTAGTCTATGTAATCATATGGAATGTGATGAAGATGGCTAACGCATGTGATATTAAATTATTGTCAAAAGGAATCGATGCCAAAAAGTTATTTTCGTAGGAATAACCAAATTTGCATTCTTTGTTCGTCTGCTTGAACTTCCCATAGATAATAAACATTGCTTGCTAACTGGTGAATTTGGTTATATTAGCAGTTAAAGAATCGATCTATCCAATTGCAATTATCAAGAAGAACTATCATGTGCTGGTAACACTATCTACATTGGCCATTGTTTTGTATGAGCGATACAAATTGTCTGATGTTGCAAATCTGAACCTCAACAACAGTAGTTTCATTCCTAGCCGACAATATTTTGGAAAATGAAATTTAATACAACCATTTGTAATCCGACTTTCGTTGGTCAAGTTGCTATAGTTGTAATTGTTGGTGCCACTTATTCCAATCCAATAATTTGCGTTATTCATGAGGCCCACAATTGTCACTCTCATTTTTTCAGACATGCTATCTAACAATAGCCTGATAATGCCTTTCATATGTAACGATAATCTGATAATGCCTTTCATATGTAACGATAATCGGATAATGCCTTTGTACCGTTCACGCATCACATGCTGATATGCATGCATCATGGCCTGCGTCAGTGAAATGACTTGAAGCGGTTCTGTTCTCATGGATTTTGCCGATAATCTTTTAATGATCATAGTTACGCCGTTAAACAATCTAAATATTTATGTGCACCGCTGGATGGTGAGCATGTAAATCGCATATGGCTATTTATGGCAATAACATCAAGTGCATACCAACACTGTAAAATGTAGGGAAGGAATGATGGATGGACAAACTAAAATGCCTCCTTTTTCATTTTCGCTGCTTTACAATTTAATCGAATTTAAACAGTTCTTTTGCAACAAGTTAATGGTCCCTGGCATCAAGAGCTTCACTTGTGACATGACAAATGCATGAATGTGACTGGGCTTGGTTTGCCACTGGTCATCATTAAATATTCGACGGTCCATGAATATATACTGAGCTTAATGACTTTTGAATCTCAGCCAACACATTAGCGGGTCATATACTCAGTTTGTTGGTGGATTGATTGAAAACCCAGTCACTGGTGCCAACCTTGAGGAGGTGATGTATGAATATGGCACGGATTTGATTGTCCATAAAGTAGCTGGGACTGTCAGTCGTAGCCTCATTCAATGGTTGATATATTGCCTACATCAGCATAAGACGTCCTTCAAACTTGGCTTATTTACTGTTATGATGATCAAATGTAACTCATTTACGGTAGGCAACGATTTCGAGCATTTCCAGCGCCATTTGCGAATGGTCAGTGAACGATAGATCCCGTTATAATTCATAGCTCCTAGCAATTTTATTCAATCTACTTAATCAAGCTGGCGGTGTAGTATTGTATTGTGCGACATAAGCAATTGGTCATTGTATTAGAATAATCATGCGTGTGCCATGCTAATGACATAACCACCAGGAAGGATTGTCTTTCTCATTGGTAGCCTTGTTTTATGAGAGGTCCAGTTTTGGAATTGCCGCATGCACAAAGTAATTAGCGCTATCCATTCATGAGTGCTAGTTACACATGGCATCGGTTTACGGACTGATTGCGATACCTATTAATGAATACGTCGATACACGAAGAAAATATTTCCAATCACCTTTGACTTAAGGAAAACTGTTTGTCAGATGGTCAAAATAAAGGCAGATTTACGAACAGAAACATGCCACAGCATGCTACTATGAATGTATCAATATTAGCAGGGACAATATCGACCCAAATTAACGCGTTGGTGAAAGCTACGTGTTCATTTAACAGAAGATCTAACACGAAATTCGCAACTGTTGCTGAGCGTACAATTCCATTTATCGTGTTATGACTTTTACAATAAAAATCGAATAATAATCACGTTTAGAGTAAATGAAGAGCATGGGGGAGCAAAGTCAAAAGAGGATAAGTCATGGGCGTGAATCATAGCTGCGAGAGCTAGCACTGCTGCGAAGTATTCTATTGAGACGAGATATTTTGAGTAAGACATTGTAATGACCGTTTGAATTGGCGGTGTTGTGATGAAGTGGGCGCTTCTTCATTATGGGCGAATTCACGAAGATCGCTTATATATATATTTAATTTATCATGGAAAGTAAGTCTATTGATCTCCGTCTTGATCTGAACGATCTGAAGTATATTGAATAGTGGATCATGCATGTGCAGTTGGCGCGATTTGTCCTGAAACATGATTGCAAACAAAAGCATGCATATAACAGACTAATATCATTATCTCCGAGATGGCTTGTCATTTCCAATAACAACTGCAAGTGAAGCTCGTTGTGGGCGACTGGTAGCCTGATGTAATCACCTCCAGGGGTTAACGGTCCTGACGAAGGAGCCAGTGCGTGTGATCTGGCGTAATATTGAATTACTGACAAAAAGAATCGATGCTAACTCCCTGGACAGTCAGCTTGTGTAAGGTGACAAGTTTTGTCAGCGGGATGAAAAATTCACACAGACATTCCAGACCTTAGCTAATTGATGAATGGAGTAATGCTAGCCTTGGTATAATCTATCTATCGTAACAGTATTCCATAGCCATTTTGCAGATGAACCATCTCGTTTTGCTAGGATAACTGATATTGCCCATTACATTTCACGTTCTGACACAGAGACTAATGCATACCTTGATCCCGTGATATAAGAATAGGTCACTGATTAAATATTCAACAATGAAGCTAGGGCTGTCAGTAGTAGCATCATTATGGGTCGTCACGCTTAGGTTTATTTATTGTTATGATGATTGTTCTCTTGTGATTCAGTCACTGTAGGCAACGTTGCTGATTATATGATCTTTTCGAAATGAAAAACCATGTTATTAATGATGTATTTTTGTAATTGTGCTCGCTGTGTTATGTAAATACATGACCAATTAGTAAAACAACGTCATTGCATACAAATAATGATGCCTATTACATGCTTATGACAGTACCACCAGGCAGATTTGTCTTCCTCAATTAAGGTAGCGAATGAAGATAGCAGCAAATGACTGGTATCCTTACCAATTGCGCAATGTGCAGCTCTCAGAGAGCCCATGTGTTTTAAGCTGTTGGGACAATGTATTAGATTTTGATATCCATTTGGGTTTTTACCAAACTAAAATGCTCATTTTATATTTTCAAAACAGCAAACACGAATTTGAAATTGCTATTAGGCGTGAAATAATATTCATTACGTTTTGTCTGTCACGAAATCGTTTATATAATCATTGCTATTATTGGATACGCAGCATTTGCCATCCTTAATTGAATGAAGAGCTAAAGGATCCGCTAAGGAGCAAAGCCAAAAGCGGATGAGTCATGGGCATATTATGGTAGCCGGCACTACTGTAAATGTTCTGGCGAGTTGATATTTATTAAGTAAGAGCGTTTCTCATTTGGGCAAATGTTGTTAAACGTTATGCTGAACCCATCCCCACAAAATTCTGTTTCAGGCGTTTTATTTGTTCAAAGGACGTGGCAGCAATGTTAAATTCGTCAGTAAAAACTGGGTTTAACTACACTCAATATAATGCTCCTTCCACGAACATTGCTAGTGATGGCCCCTTATGTGACAATAATTATAAAACTCGAGCATGCAAAGTAAGATCTGTAAGCATTAAGCCATCTTCTGTTTTTGCGTATTCTACTTCTACATGGAGGTCATACTTCCCCTTGTACCGAAGAGCATCTATGTTAATCATTGTATTGCAATCCTTCCCTCAAGGATATCACATGCCATCACACAACGGATGACTTGACTTACATAAACTAGCAATACATTAATGTTAATGATCCATGGATCTCAGCCTATTCATCGCATATGGACGATTACTCAGTTGCTAGATAATGTTCAGCGGCAGTAAAATGCACCGACCCTAAGCAGATAATATATTGTGATGGTCTGGGTTAAACGGCCCACATGGTAGCTGAGGTCAGTATTGGTTCGCATCATTTCATCCACTTCTAAGTATTTGGTAAATTGGTAATTTCAAAAGCATCCTACCATGGCTATGACTGGCAATTACATTCATGGTATAATTGAATCAATGCCATAATATCACAGTAACAAGTTCACCAATTGCGTCATTTATTCGATGACAAGCATACAAGCAACGTCTGATAGACATCTTGGATTAACTATCCACCCATGGACGATGACACCCCATATAAGCTCAAAAGCATGACGTTCAGTATCCATGCACAAACCTCGCATAAAAGAAATGAATGGCAGTTTATGTTGAAATAAACCTCTGATATGATACACATACACACGAACACTCTTAGATAACGTATCATTTGATGTATATGTATTATGAAACGATAATTCCTGCGTTGTCGTTCTGGTTTATGGAATGGAACATAATGTCCTGTTACATCATGCGTATTATTTACTACCAAACTAGTTTGTTTTTTCCAATCACAGAAGCGAGTGCAGCCGACTGTAAAAGACTGGTATAACGCCAGCGCATGGAACTTTACTCACGTAATTGTATATATTCGGAAACAAGACTGATGCTTATTTCCAGATAACAACAGCAAGTATGGGACAAAAAGTACAATGTCTGTGATGAGGCATGCAACCAACCTCAATCGTTGTCTGTAGAAATGACCTACAAGTTGAACGCAATAAAGGACGGGACATTTCAAGCGGTCGTACGAAATTTAACCAGATATACCAGTCAAAGGAATTAGCCGTCGCCAAGAAGACAAGATGGTAACATAAATGGCTTACTAGTTGACATTTCATATGAGATAAAAGCAAGAGGCCTTTGTTGCGGCCACAGAAGGGACAAGACGAAGATTCATCTGATGCAGCTTGTCTTCTTATGCAATATTTATCTATCCATCATATTATGTATTACACATTACACATTGCACCAATTCCTCCAACATAGGTCATCATTGTGATTACGATGTTTGGCTTATTAAATACATTGCACAAGCAGACATCGTTTAAGAGTTATATGCGACGAAGATGACATTCACAAGCAGACCTCCACTGTGAGATATATGCGACGAAGGGGATTAATAGTTCTATATGCTCTAATATCCGTGTGGAGACCTAAATGCAGGTATATTTAATTCATATATATACGAAACATCGCTTTGGCATGATGCCATGTAACATCTCTAAGCATAATATCAAATGTAGATTCTAAAATGCACGTATATGAGGTGAAGGCATATAGGTGACAATCTCAGGAGTAGATATTAAATATGTACATGTTTATGACGGCTTTTATATGTTTTTCTTTTGTGCCACACATTGGAAAATGACTCATTTAAAACTCAAGATGTGAAACCCTGATATATACTCCTGTGTGCGTGATTATGCTGACTTGGTAATGCATAATTTGGATGAAATTTTACAGCAGCTGCCGGACAAAGCAGAGGGATGTAATCAATTAAACCGCGTTTTACAGAAGGATATTAAGACAAATTCAGCTGTTCTCGATTATGGCGGATCAGTGCTATCCAAGCTGTTGTTTTGTCTCGATAGTCAATATTGAACGCGATGAACAAAAGCATTACCAAACGCATTTGATGCTTACCTATTCCTTTCCAAATGTTCATATTAACCCTCCCACGTTACAAGCAGAATATCTGAGTAAATAATGGTAAGTTTTTGACAATACTGATCGAACAACAGATCAATACAAACCGAAGCTAAATAATATATTTATATTTGTTTCAAAAAGAGCGAAATGTATTTATATTTTCTTACTGCTCATTGTTTAGCCAGATGATTAAAAATTCTGTCACGCTGCACGGATAAAAGCAAGGTCAGAGGGAAGCTTAATCTAGGGAGAGGTGCATTTTCTGAAGTGAATGATTTGTTCGTGGTGTTTCGATGTTTTTGGTAGTGTACAAACCAACCCAGTGCGGCATAGCACGTCATGTTTGATGGCCGTATCAAAAATAACTATCTTCAGATATACGTGTAAAACATCTGACATTGGAATACATTCAAAAGGTCGCCATCCTTGGATATATATATATATATATATATATATATATATATATATATATAGATATATATATATATATATATATATATATATATATATATATATATATATATATATATATATATATATATATATATATATATATATATATGTATATGTATATGTATATCCGTGAGAATCAGAGCAGGAAAAATATTTCCTATATATATATATAATACATTACTTTCGGTAAGAGATCTTACAACCCTGATAGAGATCATTCATTCCAGTCGCGGCTCTGCGATAAAACTGGTCACATCAAGGAAACGTACAACCCTGATAGAGACGCCAGCGTATGTGATAAAGTGGGGTATCAAGGAAATCAACCCTATTGACATTCAGAAAGCTGGCGTATCGAATTATTGACATTGATGCAAACTCCTTGCTTGTGTAGGCTGACAAGTTATGTTCGGAAGGATGTACAAAAACCCTATGAGTTTGTCACAATTTTATGGTGTTTCGAAAACATACGATAGCTTACATAAGCACCAACAATCAAGGTAACGCAGGCCTGAGTTATTGCAACAAAAGAACAGTCTCAGGCACCACGAGCTTCACAAATGACAGATGCATAAAGTTGCCTGGATTTGGTTTGCCACAGGTCATCATGAAATATGCGACGGCTCATGAATATACACTGAGCTTAATGACCATTGAATCTCAGCCTCCACCATGGAGGGTTGTATACCTTTGAGCAGGTGATATAGGAATATGGCACGGATTTAACGGTCCACAATGGTGTTGGGACCGTCATTCGTAGCATCATTGATTGGTTGATATATTATCAATAGCACAATAAGATGTTCTTCACACGCAGAATTAATTATTGTTGATTATTCACTTGTAATATATCAGCCACGTCATTGTAAGCATTGCCGAACCAATTACGTACCGATTTCTAAACTAATTACGAATGATAAGACCCCTATATTATTGATATGTCTTAATCGTTTTAATTAATCTTTGCAATCATGCTTGCAGTTTTGGGGCAGTTTATTGCAAATAAATATAAGAACAGCCTGTTATACAAAGCCATCACTCACGAACAATCATGCTTTTCCAATGATAATAATATTATCACCAGGCACAGGTGTCATATCTGATGATAATGATAACTGGAGCTAGCAGCAAGTGACTGTGTAATCTTATAATGGCAGCTCTGATACAGACCCTGTGATTAGATCAACGCAATATCTTTCCCTGTGTTGAAGAACATTTTTGAAGTCGGTCATATATTGTGATGGGGCATGTACCAAGCAAGTAGCTCTATATATACTAATGGTTAGACATAGCTTTTGGTCTGATTGAGACACTCCATTGTGATATTGTAGCATGCATGCGATTATTTATTGAATTAGCGGAGTGCCTTGCTATGGAAGATACCAGAAGACTATTAGCTTATTGGTAAAGTGGCTGTGTCAATGGAGGCAGTATTTAGATATATTTCCGATACCGGCTTCCTCAATGCAGCTGACGATAGATTGCCCGTCCAAAAACAAAAAACCGCATTGTGTCTTCATTGCTGTTTTTGGAAAGTAGCTTTTGCAATTCTGAAGCTGAGTTAAGAGCACACGGGTCCGCAGATGAGCAAAGGGTCTCGGGTGTGAATCATAGGTTGCAATAGCTGGCACTACTGTGAAGAATACTAGTTGTGTGTAAATTAATCTAGTAAGGCATTGTAATGTTCGCTGGTAACGGGAGTGCTGTCGTGATAAGAGGGCGTCTTTATTGACAAACGAGGTATGATTAACTCGGTATGTTGTATTTATGTTGTATCACTCGCTACATCACTCCATCTCATGCCACATGAACCGGCATCTAAATTGTTCTACTATAACCCGAGAAGCAGGTGTCGAGCATGCAAAGTTGCAAATTATTTGTCAAAATCTGTTTGTGCTGATGCTGTCGTTTGAGATTTAATTACGGATAGACTAGCATGGTCTGGTGGGCATCACTCATCAAGGATCTACCCACAGACGATGATATCGAGGAATCCGTTTTTTCCACACAAGCTTAGCAGATCGACATGCGGTATCCCTACAAGCCTTTTTTATATGTGAATAGGTATTTTATATTTATTAAACCTCTGATATAACACACACATATATAAAAATATAACACCCATTCTCTCATTCACTCCCAGACACACTTAAGAGATGTTATGCAAATGAGAACACTCGGTATTGATATGATCAGTATGTTTATGAAAGAACCATGTCGGTTAGAGAAGCCGACTGTAAGCGACTGGTATTCTTCCATAACAACATCAAAAGAATGTAAAGACGAACGCGCATGTAACGTAACTCGACCATCGGTACATAATCGGCAAAGATCGATGGCTATTCCCAGGTTGCAACAGCTTGTGTAGATCAATAATGTGATGAGACTTGAAACATCTCTCAGTTGATATCGTTAGACGGCAGCCGCTAACAAATGGCTCCGTTCAGTCTGATTGAACCACTCGTGTTTGAAAGAAACGTAAGCATCGGGATGGCTGGTTGGGGTTGGGGGTGGCGGTACAGGTCGATGAGTGAAAAGAGAAATCTATATTTTGGTGCCGACTCTGGGTGGAAAATGGGTGTCCGACTCTGGGTTGAGAATGGGTGTCACTCCGCTAGCGTCTGGCAGATATGCAGCTTTTAATTGTCAAATGCGCGATGTTAATGAAAAATTAAATGGTGTTAGTCTAAATGAAATCAAACATGCTGTCTATCTTGGATCATAGATTGCAACTTTCAATATTCATGCTACATGTGGTGAGCATGTGTTAGGAATTAATATGTTGATGTCACGATTTTGGTCACAGATATGTAAATGTTAGTAACAATGGTTCCTTTTTTATGATTCCTTTTTTAGCTGGTTGGCTACCTCTAAAAGTACACTTATTGTCGCGATGTAGTTTTATTAATAATCTTAACAGTGCAAATGAACTTGCATCCAATGTCATCAATAATATAAGACATATAAAGCCAATCACATAAAAACAAACCCATAAGCATTTTATGACTATGTAAGGTCAAAACTGAAACTAAGAAACCATAGGTCTTCTATTGGATAGTGCCAATAATGGAATTTCGGAAGACTAAGGAGCGAGGATTTACTTAATTGTTAATTTACATCAGTATTTACTGACGAGATAGCAGGACTTCCGGTACCCATAAGATTATTCAACAGTGATGATGAGGAACAAATAAATAGAATACCTAAGAATTCCTAATATTGTTAATTTCGTTAAACCCAAACAAGGCACAGGGTCAAGATAAATTCTAACCAAGGCTTCGTAAAAAACTCGCAACAGAAAATTGCACTTCCATTTGTTATCACTCAGTCCTTCAATGAAAGAACTGTTCCAGGTGACTGGAAATGTGACACCATTTTTCAAAAAGGGAAACCGTCAGCAGCCAGCCAATTACCTGCCAGCTTAACAACCGCAGTGAGAAAAATAATGGAAACACAAGACAAACTCACAGAACACTTAAACATAACTTATTGAATAAATATCGGCATGGTTTTCTGTGTAAGCGGTCTTGCCTTACCAACTTTTCGAATTTCTGAAGGACGGTACTACAATGGTAGACTGTCGGGACCATGTAGATGTTTTTGATATAGATTTTTAAAAAGCACTGGTAAACATAACTCTCTTTGCCTTAATGGCTGCTTCACTGAATATATTGTACTAGATTTGATAGATTGATCAATATTTATATTTATATATATATATAATATATATATATATATATATATATA
Organism: Urechis unicinctus; assembly: GCA_034190875.2. Lineage (NCBI taxonomy): Eukaryota > Metazoa > Annelida > Polychaeta > Xenopneusta > Urechidae > Urechis > Urechis unicinctus. The sequence continues at coordinate 30,085,296 of CM067343.1, forward strand.
TATATACATATATGTGCATATATATACATATTTATTTATATGTGCAAATATTTATATATGCATATATTTATATATTTATACGTATATATATATATTATTTGTATATAAATGTATATATATATACATGTATATATGAATATATATGCATATATATATATTTATATGTATATATATGTATATATATATAAACAAATATACTTACATATATACATGTATAAATGTCTATATATATTTATATCCATATATATATATTAATGTAAACATATATGTCTATATACATATATATATATATGTGCATATATATGTGTATATATACAAATTTGTATATATATATATATATATATATATATATATATACATATATATATATATATATATATATATATATATATATATATATGTATAAATATGTATCTGTCAGCTGCTGCAATGATTTGTTCACATAAATATAACCGTTTCATGTTTACTTCACATTGACAGCCCTTTTCATATATTCATACCAACCCTGCATGCTTGCACGCAACAACATGAAAAAGGTGAAATGCAGACGATAGCCACATTATATCAAAGTCTACAATGAATGAAATGCTCTGATTTCATTGTTGCTACTGTCATTAGCCTTCGGGCTTTAGGGAATAACAAAGACAGACGATGCGGATAAACCTATCACATCGATGTTGTTCTTGTTTTACAAATTAATAGTGTCGTTGTGGTTGCAAACTTTCCTGATATTTTTGGACTAGGAGAAAAGGGCAAACTGAGGAATATTTTTACACATTTCGCGGACTGTGAGATGGTAACAAAGAAGAATAATGCTTTAATTACAATGCCTTTGTTTTCGCTAAACATATTCATCAAGATGTTTATTATTTATGCACGATTGCCTTATCAGAAAGTCGATTTATTTAATGGCTGCATCATTAGCTACACCCAGTGAAGTTTATACATAGTGGTTGTATAATCAGTGCGCGTTTTATCCCAGGATAAATCGTATAATTCTTATCTCATTAACCTATTTCAACCTATCCATAAATGTCAGCTCATTTGAGTACTATGCTTTAAAGCGATTCCATTGGAATTACAATATCACTCCCTCCGACCCTCAGAGATGCATCAATATATTTACATACATACATATCTATATGCATATATGTATTCAAACATGCATATATATATATGTATACATACATACATACATATATATATATATACATACATACATATATATATATACATATATATATATATATATATACATACATGTACATGTATACATACATTCATACATACACACATACATAAATACATACCTGCATACCATACATACACACACACATACATACATACAAACATACAAACATACATACATACATACATACATACATACATACATACATACATACATACATACATACATACATACATACATACATACATACATACATACATACATACATACATACATACATACATACATACATACATACATACATACATACATACATACATACATACATACATACATACATACATACATACATACATACATACATACATACATACATACATACATACATACATACATACATACATTCATACATACGGCAACCGACGTCTCCTTCACCGTTCGACTTTGGTTATTGTCTTAAGGTTCGTAGCGATGTCAGTGATACAGGCCTTTCCATCTCGAGTGCAGAGTGATATAGGGTTTGAGAATGAAAGTGTCATTGCAATAAATAGGAGCGACGCCTTTACACAGGGGCGCTTTTGCTCACGGATTCATTGCCCGCTTTAAATACCATGTTTCGGAAAAAGAATCGCTCCAACTCGTCGAGGACGGCCGGGCAACGGGGAATATATGTGGTTTACCTGCCTACTCTTGCAAGGATGTATGGTGGGGGTAGCAAACAAGTTGATCCAATCTTCTGGTAGGGGTGCATCTTTCCAATAGGTGTCAGGGGAGGTCCAAATATGTTATAACCTGCAAGTGGAGGGTGACTCGACTCTCACGTGGAGATGAATAATGAGGCGTTTGGTTGTCGTGCGGCGCGGATTATCATCCTTAACATGACGTCGCAAAACTATGCATCTTGCATGTTTGTTCCATTATTGTGCACATATCATGTTAATTTCCATCTCGCAACCACTAGGCTCTGGTGTATTTGTTTCATTTGTTTACCAAGTGTCCAAAAAGCACAATGTAATGGCTAGATTACTGAGATAGATACGCAATGTGTGCATCTTGTAATGTATCTCTGTTTGTGCGAGGGAATAGCTGACTCACCGGAGTGATATGATAATTCCAATGAGATTACTTGTAGATTTTGCGACCAGAAAGAGTGATATCTGTAGACAGCTTGCAAGGGATCAATGCAATAAGAATAATAATTATAGTTATTCTGAGGATTAAGCTGGGATAACGACTTAAGGGAAATTGATTATTGAAGCGCTGTGTATTGTACGGGTACAGCTAATGGCGCATACATTTAAAAATTCTTCATTCGATGTAGTCATATAGACAGGTTGTTGTCCTGAATGTCAAGTGTATCTTAAACAGTAACTGCAGTGTATCATTCAAATAAACAAAGGTTTGCCTTCATTTATTATTTTATTTTATTTGGTCGCTCACAAGCAATTTTTTTCAAGAGGAATTATTATTAGTATTTCTTTCCGTACTTAAGCTGTGGTTGACATTTGATATTTGTCTTGTTTTCGCACATGCTGCTTGCGTAAACAATCATGATAAAGAAGTCAGGATCAGAATTCTTGGCAAGAGTATATGCTTATGCCCAGTCAAACGATATGTAGTTCAACATCGTTATTATGCTTTTGAAGAAATAAGACTTCAGTTCATGTGCCGTTGTGTTGCGAGTGATTCAACATAAAAAAGTTATGAATACATCATTTGCCCATAAAAAATATTCACATCACCACATCATCGCAGTTGCCAGCGGATATTATGTCTAACTCAATAAATCACTCCTTCAAAGGACATTTCAAGTACCAACCATCCAGCCATCGCGACAATGATTCACGCCCCAAGCAAAGTCCACTCTTCAAAATACTGATTATTCAGATCAAGACGAATGTATATGCCCTCATATCAATTTTACTGAGTTAGTCTCAATAATATGGAGATAAATATGCCAATGTGTGGGGGACCTTTCGTGGTGACTAACAACCACATACATCCAAAGCTAGGTTAAGATATATTTGAAAAGATTGATTTACTATTCAGAATATTGTTTGTTATGTCACATTCCATGAATGTTGACTTTTCATGCAACATTCCGTCACGCAACCACTATGTTCGTGATTATTCTACATCTTTCGTCCAAGTTACCAAATGGCTCAATGCGATTGCTTGATTTCAGAGTAAATACGTAATTAGTATCGTTCAATGTGTCTCTGTTTGTGTCAGAATATATCTGACTCGCAGGAATGATGCATCATTCCAATGATAAAACTTATTAGATTAATGAAACCAAGGGACAGCTTATAATAGATTAATGCGATAAGAATAATAAACATTGTTATCATATTGATTGTCTTTAGAAGCCCTGGGTGGTATTAATCTGGGCAAGGTGCCTTTTATAGATTAACGAATTTCACAATTTTAGGAATTCATCCTGGCTAAAAGATATTCTGTCGAGTTGTTCCTCATTATCCCCGATGAATAATGTAATTTGTTCCTATGGTCCTGGTCTCTCTTCAGTAAATACTGATGCTAAGTAACCATGATTATTCCGAGGCTGTTTTGTGCTTCGAAATAACATTAATGTGTAGTATCTTATAAAAGACCTATGGTTGCTTTAGTTTCCAGTTTTGACCTTGCATAACTGTAAATGCTTTTGGGTTTTATCATTTCTGTTTTACTTATATGCTGCTGTTCTTTGAATAATATAAGATCTGCATATTGTTCTCTTTGTCTAAACTTATGTTGTCTGTTGGCAGCATTCTTGACTATTGTGCCATATAGGTATATATCAATGCTACGGCGTATTCTAAATGGTATAAGCTTCCTAGCTTCATCTCCATCTATTTCCGTTAGTGGATTCCTCCGCTGGAATACACTTTTTCTTTCAAAGGTTTGTCTTTTTGAACAAAACCTGCGTTTGCCATTTGATATTCGTCTTGCTTCCAAACATAATGTTTTTGCCTGGGATTACACAATTATATACTCCTCTCGTCCAACAGCAATTTTTGCATGAATTGTTTCACACTGCCATACGTAATTGCTGAGTAATTAATATCATATTTATTTTACCTAAACATGATAAGCATATTGAATATTCCTTATCATACTTGTATAGTATTTATTTCTTGGACATGTTATTTCTCTCATATCGTTATTTAATCTTGATTGGAATGATTCGATTCAATCGTTACTTACATAGCTCTGCGGTTAAACGTAACTTGCTATATGGCTCCTATAATAGCAACCATAAGCCTTGACTTTACAGATCATCGGGCCACAAGGGAATCATTATTTTGGTTTATGGAGTTAACGATTACATGGTCAGCTTGCTGTAAGCGGAAAATCTAATTGATTAGGCTATCCTGTATAAATGATGACGCCTTGGATGATTTCGGCTTATTGTATCACGAATGTTGTAAGCGAAAGCAATGTTATTGCACTATCAGTACAGCGGCAGATGAATGAGCTAATGTTGTTCAAGCATATTGCTCTCATATTCAGAGGAACGTTTGTTCTAAGCAAACCCAGTTAAATATACCTGCAGATATTGCAATATTAGATTCAATCGCATCCACAAACAGTGAGGGAGAACGTAAAACTATGGGAAGAGTTGTGTGATCACTTCATGATGAACATTAGCACGTTTGTGTTGGTCCGCCTTGAAAGGCAACAGCTGGATAGTCTTAATATCCATCGACAAAACTCCAATCAGTACACTTGTAAAATGTGCCTCATTGATGCAAAGATCTAGTAAGTGCCTCGTCACTATTCTTTTGGGGAAACATGTATTAAGAATTTAGTGATGAAATGTTTACATTCATATGAATATCATTGTAGTGTTGGGATTACAAGCTGTAATCAGATTGTGTTTTTTTTATTTACAGACTTGGTGGTTTGACAACCTTAGAAGTATCTGATCAGCTGATTGTGTATTCCATAAGATTTGCTTTATTAAAAGAGGCTTATTTATGACCGGCGCCAAAATGAAATTTAATGATCAGTTATCTTATCTAATCTCAGTTCAAAATATTACAATGTAATGTCTAAAGCTACAATGAAAATGTATCAGGTTTAAGCGACACACGCCACAATATTTGGGATTCAAAATCAACATTCTGTATCTGTAGTGACATTCGTTTAAAGGTGATGGGGCCTGGCCCAATTGATGTTTTACTTAATTGGGATCTCATATATCACCGAAATGATTTTTTCAAGATGTTTTATTTATAGATTTTAGCCGTGCAAATTTCATGTTCCTCAATACGTTCTATTTGTTGATACAAAGCAGAATGACTTTTGACGCATTCTCCTCGAATTTCAAGGCAGCTATGATAAAAGATACTATATTCACATCCTCATAAACATTTCACCTTCACTTTATGTCAAACTTTACAATTTCGTCTTGTCAATCTTTGACGAAAATTTGCTATTTTGTTGAAAAAGCAAACTTAGGGATACAATATTACATTTGTCTGAGTGTGGGATGATCAGTGGGAAGATTTTATACATGAACAATATGATCGTTCATATGCAATTATACTTGCATTGCAATCACATCGTTTTAAGAAATACGATTGATTAAAGTCATCTTTATTAGGAGGCCAATCAACACTAATAACTTTTATTTAAAAGCAGTTAATAACAGCCGTGGAAATACACAAAAACACTAAAGACCCCACAAAATATTTCTCTAATTTCAAGAATACATATGGCAAACTGACAATGTGACATTAAACTAGAATAATCCACAATAATTATTTCCTTTGGTCTGATGATCGACGTTGCGATGTATGATTCAATCTTAATCCTTATTATTGATGTATCAGGACTGTTTTTTGACGCTTTACAAATGGCAGTTGCCCGGCTTACGTGGGTCACTCGATCGTGCAATATTCTGAGCTTAATGACCATTAGAACTCTGGATGGTCGATCACTAATTCTGTAACTGGATTTTGTGGAAACCCAGTCACTGTTGAGTGAGTGGTGTTTGATAATAGTGCGGGCCTAACGCCTCACAGAGAGGTTAATCTTCCCATATTGTGATAATAAATGGAGCGAGCCTCGTGCAATAACAGGATGTACAGCCCTGATGCAGACCATATTTAACCACCAACACAATTTAGGCCCGCCCCTCCAACCAGGGTAGATGAATCCGTGTAAGTGAAAGCTATCTATGCATGGTTTGGTAACCGAAAACTCATGGTTCGTAACTGCTATTCATCGTAAAATTTTATTCATCACTTTGTGGCTTTCACTACACATTTAGTATTATATCACCATTACTGGTGTTGGATTAGCAATGGCTGCAATTTTGACTGAAGAGCTTGAGGGTCACACGGAAAGCCACAGGAAGGCGTGAATCAGAGCTTCGTGCTGTGTGATTGATTGAATGCGATGCTGTACGCAGGTACTGGGGTGCTGTATGAATGTGAGCGCTTTTAAATGGACAAATGAGGTATACATCATGCGGTTTGGGTTAGTTATGTTGAACCACTCGCATCACGTTTCTAGTTAATGCCACACGAACCGGCATATTATTTGTTCAAACGGTCGTGGTAAGGATATTAATTCCCAGACATCTACGTTTAACTGCTCTTTAGGAAATGGCCCTCCAACCAATATTGCGATGATTGATACAAATATTGCCCAACAGAGTTGACGAGTTGACCTCAAACTTGCTCTGACGTTTATGTTATTTCACAAATGGAGCTGGATGTTCTTTGTTGGACCTAAATACCGTATTGCCACATATATGACATCCATATATATGTATAGTCAATGGTAACTTATGTCCAGTACATTTGCTGGTATTTAATGTACCTTATTCGTCTTGTTTTGATGTGTGTGACAGGGTTAACAGAATCCCTGTGGCGTAACAGCCTTATCCAAGCTAACGTTCCCAAGAAATAATCGAAAAGCCAGAACAAAAGCTTTTTTGGCCACCCTATTAGGACTGTGGAATCTCGCATCTTTTTCTCCATAGGTATCACCACAAGCAGTTCGATAAATGAATTGAAAGAAATCATAACATTTGCTACAATGATTTTCACACCAGTCGATGTGTTTTTGCAAAATTTAATTAATGAAAGAAGCATGAAGGCAGCTTTTAATGTAAAAGAGGGCTCCACAATAGGCAATAGCTAATTCCTGTAATTAGTCAGCAGGTCTCTTCTTTGGTGGATCTTTAAAAAAAAAAGCCTTCTACAGAGTATATCTGTATAATGCTCAGATATAATCGATCCTTTTGATATAGCGTTGTATTGATCAATTTATAGATGTTTACAAGTACTCTAAACACAAATCATGCAACCCTCACATTTGCCATGATCAAGCTTATAATGATGTCATAGCAATGTTTACAAAATATACTTATTTATACCCATTTAGACCACTGAACCTCAAATATTACTTGGTCATAATCTATACAAATGGGGCTTTAAATGGTAGACATAAATGTTAAATCTGCATCTGATTGAATCCTGCAATTATTTGTATATGACATAAGTGTATTCACACAATTGATAAATATATCAATAAGAAACGTAATAACATACGCAAACATTATGAGATTGTATATCGTAATAGTTTTTGTCCACTACTTATTTCATAATAGATAAACATTTATTTGTGATGATAAATGAAACCACCAATCACTTTAACATGACATGTATCGAAACTTGAGTAAATCAATAACTTTTATGATGTTCCATACTGGATTAAACACCCTAATTTAGACTAGCTTCTGGCATTCGAATTCCGAATAATAACAAAAGAAGCAGGGTGACGTAAGGAAATGACAAAGACAAATGACTCTGATGCAACCAACGAAAATCCATATAGATATTACGAATTGTCTATGTTGTTGAGGTAATAAAGTTATAATAGAGATTAGAAGTTAAGCGCAAACTGAAGAATTTTGAAAATTTCTATCTGTGAGATGGATAGTTGTATGAGTTATTCGTGAAAAACACTAGCTCGTTCATCAGCAGTTAGATTTGAAATGCAATTACATTTTTTGTGGCAATGAGATGTGCGATAAGATTAATCGGAGTGAATCAGACAATAGTAATCTTAAATTTTAATAAACGGAAACAACTATTGCCCCCCCCCCCCCGAGGCAAGATGCATCATCCAATCTTCAACGTTGATATTACGGAATAGCCTATTGATGAATCATGGCGGCGCCATACAGCAACAGACGCATAACTGTGTAAGGATCCGATGTGAGTAAAAGAAGCATCAAGGAAAAGTGCAATATTCATTCCACACCAAGCAACGCCTTCCGCAATATTCGGCGATTGCTTGATGTAATTGCAACCACACAGATTCACAAAACAATTGGATTATTTATAAGGACCAAATGAAATCGCAAGCGTTAGATACTATGTGATCCAATAATTTGAAAAGGAAAATCGCAAATGAATAAAGACATTGCTATCACTATTCAAAAAGCAGTGTACAGCCTAGCGGGTGAATCGTTTCCTATTTCTGTGGTCATTCAAAATGCATGATATGATCATGTCAAGGTTTAAGCAACAAACAAAACAATGATGTGTGAACATACCTTTTATATCGAATATATCGACACTCATGTAAATAAGATGCACACCAACATAGTCGATTTTATGGAGGATATAAATACTTTTGTTTGATAAATGGAAGAAAAATGAGATCGAGCATATCTCTTGATTTATCAATTTTGTGCTGGTAATTTGCATCGCGGTGACTATACGTGATCATTTTCGATTAAAACCAACTCGATTTAAAACTCCAAAATCAAGCTAAGGAAGATTGACAACCGCTTTTTAATCACGTATGTTTCCACATTGCAGTGAACACGGAACAATCATCATACAATAATGCTAATTGATATACAGCGTTCCAACATACATATTCTAAGATGTATGCACAACCAAGTACTTCTACGACACAAGTGCCAACGCATTGTACGGTGGAGCGGGGCAATCACAACAGCCTTAGCAATATAATGGTAGATAGCAGCCACGACAAGTGTAGTAGTTATCATATCATAACGTCAAGGATCATAGCGGGTACATACTTTTCCATACTCTTCGTCATTAATCTTTTCAAAAATTCTAGGCTTGAAGCAGCGTCAGCTCACACGAGCTATGTTATTTCCACATTTTTACACGGTCGCCATCCAGTGTATCACCACAATATTGATCCGCCTTATGGGCTGATGGTCAATTTTTTGTTGCGTTTGTAGGTGGATTTGGTAGGATACAAGATATTGGCAGAGTGGTAGGTAGGAGAGGGGGGGGGGGGGGTGGTTCCTACCATGCCTTGGGCCTGATATATTCATTTCTCTATATGCCGCATCAGAAAAACAATTAGTATTGAGGCTCAGGAGAGAGAAGATTAGTTTATCTGAATAGTCTTATCCATCGTCGAAATCCCCAGAACGGTCAGACGACAGTAGAATCTAATATTGGCGCCTATCATACATCTCTTGTGGGTCCGGTTAAACTGCATAATGTTGTTCATATATGATCCCTTATATTATATTAATGTCCTTTTGTCTATGAGGATTATGCCCATTTGTGTTACATTGCAACTTTAGCAAGATGTTTGGGCATTTACTGGAGACATCAAATATAGTGACGATTAGATTATATACCATCTTATTGCATTCATTAGTATTACATGCATGACTATAGATACTAATAATGCCAATTGGCAATTTAACATGCTTCTATGAAATACTCAAGCAAAACAAAACACGTAACAAATGCCACTGAGTATGATATAATGTTAGTGATTCACGCTGACGGAAGTACGCTTAGAGTTTTGGTCACAATATATATATTCATATGCTGAATCTTGAACCAAGTAACACACGACATGTTGAAGCTGTTGATCATCTCCTTGAATGATTCAAAAGTCATTATTTAAAGGAATATCTGTAGTTGTCGTGAACAGGGCGGAACTACTGTTACGCCCTCATCTATAGCCAGCCATTCCATAATAATGTCCAATACCGAGTAAAATGGTGAACAAGCGTGAAGATTATGCAACAACATTTACGAATATTTTCGACAATTTATCAATGGTAATGATCTATATTGAGATTGATGATAGACATATAGTCACACATCAAAATGTATTCAATATTTGCCAAATCCCTAGAAAAGGATGCAAACAAATGTCGTATTGGAATATATCAAGCTGTCATTTAGAAGGCATGGATCACTTTTGTGTCGTATTGGTCGATATTCTAGGTCTCTCGTTAAATGAGAACGCCAATAAAAAGATTGAGAATAGACAGCACGGTTACAGCGCAACTGTTTAGAAGTCCACACCAGTAAGCGTCATGATCCACAACTTATCATTTAGTTTGTTCTCTGGTTAGTGCATGCCTAGTGGGGCGTTATTAAAGGGAAATGCTACAGTTCATTGCCGCGCCACCCAGCGGCCGTCGCGTAATTGCGCCTCTTTTGGCGGAAACCACATTTGACGCGCTGCAGTATTTTCGCGCCCGGTGCGCCCGCGTCTGCGCTGCAACGAGTTGATTTCAAAGTAATTCGTGCGCACATAGCGACTAGAGTCTATTTGCAACATGCTATGGATTCACATTCACATAGCATATATCAAATCTTTTGCGAGATGATGCGGAGGCATCTGGGTGAATGAGGTTAAATGAATAAGATTAGGTAATGTACAACTATAACAAGTTATCGCTTTAGAATTCCTGAAGAACTATGATTAGCGATAAATATTTAAGTGTCATAACATACAAACTGGTTAACCAGCGATTTATCTGTTTCAGCCGGACAAACTGATGTTAGCGGGTACTCTTTTAGCTGAGAGTTATTAAATGCGACTCAGCCTATTCAATCTTTGATCTCTGCTGAATACAATTTAAAGCGCGACATTTCTTCTTGAAACATCGCATGATGCTTTGTTTGACCGTCAAGCATCGCGTTACCACAGAGCTTTCAGCATAATTGAATGGAAGATTGACAGCAGCATCACTGCGGCTAATCGAATCATTCTACAGTAGGAAGGTGATTGGAGACAAGCAGTTTGACGCCCGTAGACGATTGATTGGATAGAGGGGCGATAAGCGAGCATGATGAGTCACTACCGTTAGCCATAACGTAGCTACGATTGCGTTAGTGCGTGGTGACCATATTTGTCATTTGTTTGTCCAGAGTCTCTTAATATCTTACATTCTGACGAGACGTTACGTTGTACGTGAAATGATCCGATGACGAGGACAGTCTGTAGCTTCCAGGGTTTCAGCTTAAAGTTGAGTCATGTCAGTTAACCACTGGTTATAGAACGGTTTGAAAATGTTGATATGGAAATAGACAGATAGTGAGCCGACTATCCTCGAACCTAAAATCTGAACCAGATGCACTTTCGGTATTGCCCATATCATGAAAATGACAATATTACACATGAATGTGCAATATATCAATGTTCTAGGGTGAACGAAGAGCTATTTGGACTGCATAACGTATTGTTCATAGCTGTGCTCTTAACAGTGGACTTGTACTCTATGCTTTTGGAATATATCAGGGATGTTCCTTGACACATTGTGGCTGTGTAGGTGAGGCTTACCGGGGATTTCTGATAAATCTATTACGAAGTAGTATGAGCCAAGTGTACGAATGTTTATGGCTATCCAAAACATAGCCGCGTAGCTGTTATAAGTCTGTCTGCGCGACACGCACACACAAATTTGGTATTAGTAGAACACATAAGATAGGGATAGCATATATGGATGAGAAACTCCTGGGCACCAGATCAGTCATCTTTGTGCTGATGAGGTTCAATCAACCTAAGAATCGAAGGTTTAGATGGAAACATGAATACATATATATATATATATATATATATATATATATATATATATATATATATATATATATATATATATATATATATATATATATATATATATATATATATATATATATATATATATATATTTATATAAACACACACACCCACATCCAACCCAACCCCCCACCCCCACCCTCACTCTCAGACACATAATCGAAGTTATGAAACATTATCGTTAGGTTCCTTATGGGGAAGTATTCACTATTTACAAAATAACTGTCAGAGAGATTCGAAGCTCCCTGTACATAGAATTACGTCGTTGAGTCGTTCGATCGATTTGACTGCGACCATCTTGCTGCATGTAATTATCTACTTAATTCAAACGGTCATAATCTGTGGCTGGTCAGAAGTTGTAGATCAGCACCCTCAATGATTGCTTATTTTCCTAACCAGGCAACCTCTCCCTACTCCCACGCCCACGTCCGCTACTTTTTGCAGGACTTTATTGTGCTATTCAATACGTCGTTGGGTCAGTCGGCATTTGTTTTTTAATATGATTGTCTCACAAAAATCAATAGGCACATGAAATCAATGCTCCCAGTACATATAATAATGTCATCTAGATGTTGGGTCGATTTGACTGCCACCATCTTGCTGAATGCAATTATCGACTGAATTTCTTTTGCCATATGTTGTGGCTGGTCACAAAAATCAATAGGTATATGAAATGATTACTTCGACATTCGTTTCGTTAACGCTGAAAATGATTATATGATCTTGCAGGTAACTCAAGAAGGCAATGTCAGATTTTCCGACTTTACAAGATGTAAAGCATCTGTATTAATGTCCGTATTACATATGCTGACGGACTGTACGTGACCTGAATGCTATGAGTCATCGGAGTGCTTACACGAGTCCCGCATTACCCACGATATGGGGTATGAAACAGTATTACCAATATCCTGGCTTTTTCAGTCAGGTCATCCACAGGCTGCGTTCCTAGAATGACACATTGGCTTTGTACTGTTGGACTGGTACAAGGAACATGACGATCACATTAATCGATGGCCAACAATTCCCCTACAAGTGTTAACTGGCTTCCTGGTTCTTCTAGTCCAACTAGTCATCTGTGTCATACAATATGTTTGATACTATATTAGGATAAAAAGGAGGCTAGAAAATAAGACATCGGGTCTCGATAAGCTAAGGTCAGTGAGATGAGTCGGCATGAGATAAATAAGAGGTAAGCCGGCGTATTGGCTAATTGACTTGGAAGACCTATGGTGTGTATTGGTGAGTGGGCCAGATGGCACACACCTGAGAAGAATATGGATTGCTTATTACAGGCTGTTGTCATTGTAAAACATAAAAGGAATATTAATGACATTGAAGCTTTCTCAGCAAGATAAAACATCATTCGGTTTAGTGGATACGTTTATTGTCAGAGCATATTTTGGAGTGATACAGCAATGTCTCTATATTGCCGTAGCAAGCATTGTCTCTGTATATCCTTATTTGGGCTTCTTTGTGTTACAGTGCTGTTTTATATCACTATAAGTCTTAATCTTTATGAACATGTAACTCCTTTGTTGGAGCATAGAGAACTTAATATCGGACATAACACTCAGGATATACATTGCCTATTTCATTCATCGGATTCTCAAGTCAGCGCAAATGACACTTATCGCCTTGGTGAGATTTTCAAACAAGTCGACCACGCAATTTCCGACCCTCGTCTGCCCAGAGCTCTAACCCCAACCCTGTACAAGGATACGGTCACTTTTTTGTCCAAGGTGAGACAGGTTTTTACGGAGCATAACATTACGTGGACACTATCCTTTGGCTCGCTCCTGGGGAATGTATTATGCCATGATATATTGCCATGGGACGACGACTTGGACTGCTCTTTGCTGAAATCCGATTTGAATAAAGTCGAAGATCTCCACAAAAAGGGAATTCTGAAGGACAGTTACGGACTTGGATATAATATCGTAAATAAAAAGATGTTCGAATTATCTAAGCCTTTCATCAAGCCCTACCCATGGAGCTACCCATTCATTAATTTTACACATTTGGAAATAAAAGACACTGTCGTCAAACTGACCGACTGGAGACGACCCAAACTTAACTATCAGGTTGATTTCGAACATTACTTCCCATTGCGCTGGCGCCCATTTGCGGGTATGTGGCTGCCGGTTCCCAGGTATCCATAGAGTGTTCTGAACATGATTTACCCGGCACTGTCATGTAAAATGTCCACTTGGAGTCATACACAAGAACGATATCGTACAAATCCTTCCAAAACTAATTGCTCCTTCCTTAGATCTGCATACCCTAATGCCTATTTGACGAAAAAAGGGAACATCGCTTTGGAAAAGCTTTATTTTGGGAATTCAACCTTGTATGATATGTGCATTGAAGATGATCATAATCAATACCGGGCGACTAACGCCTTTTGGGAGGCTTAAATGCTCGTCGTATATTTCATTGTAAGAATAGATGAACCAAACACCACTGCTGTGCAGGTAATATTCGATATTTTGAATCACATTATAAGTCAAACAGGTAATATTCGATATTTTGAATCACATTATAAGTCAAACACTAGAATGCGCTAGACTACTTGCCGAATCATAACGAAATTTTGTCATTGGAATAATATATAACATAAAGAAACCTAGTTTCATTGTGAACTTGTTTTCTTCGCTTTAAAATCCATATATGTACATGTAACCATGATTCAGTGCGTCCTAAAGAACTAAGCAATAGTGTCACTGAAGTAGTACTTAATGTCATGTCTTACATCGATATGTAATTGATAATATATAAATATGCCTCCCTAAAAACGCGATGGGCTTAAAACAGCTTATATTGTTTTGTGTCTCAAATATATTTTGCCTGTTGGAGGTATTAAGATTGTTTTGTTGTCAATCAATACTCACAGTATCAGTTCCATATCGTATTATCATGGTGGATTAATTCTAACAAATGTCCGTGGTAAAGCCTTCATGTGCCAAATTAATTCATTTACCAGCGCCTATAAGAGACTGTACTTTATGCTAATGGAATATATCAGGGATTTTCATTGACACATTGTGGCTGTTTAAGTGAGGCTTACCGGGGATTTATGAAAATTGTATTTCTGATAAATCTATCTTTGATCTCTGCTGAATATAATTCAAAGCGCGACATTTCTTCTTGAAGCATCTCAGGATGCTATGTTAGACTGTCAAGTATCGAGTTGACCATAACCACAGAGCTTTCAGCGTTATTAAATAGAAGATTGACAGCAGCATCACTGCGGCTAATCGAATCCTTCTTCAGTAGGAAGGTGATTGCAGAGGAGCAGTTTGACGCCCGTAGACAATTGATTGCATAGAAGGGCGATAAGCGAGCATGATGTGTCACTACCGTGAGTCATAACGTAGCTACGATTGCGTTAGTGCGTGGTGACCATATTTGTCATTTGTTTGTCCAGAGTCTCTTAGTATCTTACATTTGACGAGACGTTATGTTGTACGTGAAATGATCCGATGACGAGGAAAGCCTGACAGACTGTAGCTTCCGGGGTTTCAACTTGAAGTTGAGTCATGCCAGTTAACCACTGGTTATAAAACGGTTTGAAAATGTTGATATGGAAATAGACAGATAGTGAGCCGACGATCCTCGAACCTACAATCTTTACCAGATGCACTTTTGGTATTGCCCATATCATGAAAATGACAATATTACACATGAATGTGCAATATATCAATGTTCTAGGGTGAACGAAGAGCTATCTAGACTGCATAACGTATTGTTCATAGCTGTGCTCTTAACAGTGGACTTGTACTCTATGCTAATGGAATATATCAGGGATGTTCCTTGACACATTGTGGCTGTGTAGGTGAGGCTTACCGGGGATTTCTGATAAATCTATTACGAAGTAGTATTAGCCAAGTGTACGAATATATATGGCTATCCAAAACATAGCCGCGTAGCTGTTATAAGTCTGTCTGCGCGACACGCACACACAAATTTAGTATTAGTAGAACACATAAGATAGGGATAGCATATATGGATGAGAAACTCCTGGGCAATAGATCAGTCATCTTTGTGCTGATGAGGTTCAATCAACCTAAGAATCGAAGGTTTAGATGGAAACGTGAATACATTTATATATATATATATATCTACATATAATTATACAAACACACCCACACCCCTCACACACATAATCAAACTTAAGTTCCTTTAGGGAAGTATTCACTATTCACAAAATAACTGTAAGGGTGATTCGAAGCTCCCAGTACAAAAAATTATGTCGTCGAGTTGTTGGGTCGATTTGACTGCCACCATTTTGCTGAATGTAATTATCGACTGAATTCCAACGGCCATATGTTGTTGTTGGTCAGAAGACGTAGATAAGCGCACTCAATGATTGCTAATTACCCAAACCTGGCAACCTCTCCCTATCCCAACGCACACGTCGCAACTTTTTGCAGCACTTAACTATGCTGCTTAATACGTCGATCCTCAACTTTGGCGCCAACAATACGTGCCGCCACAAATGAGCAGCTCCGTAAGACTGGCAAACCGGGGCAAACATGAGAGCTAAAATTGTCCAAAGGACAGCTAAACGTGCTTTTCTGAGAGCGTACAAACGTCGTTAGAGCGGGTGGTTTGTGGTACCTTTGAAGCATGTTGGGTTCGTCGTCATTTGTTTTTTACATGATTTGTTTTGATGAAAATCAATAGGCACATGAAATAAATACTAATATCATCTCGCAGGTAGCTGAAGACTGGGATGTCGGATTTTGCGGTTTTGCAAGATGCAAAGCATCCGTGTTAATATCCCTATTACATATGCTGACGAACCCAGGTCGTGACCTAATGCTGTCATTCGAGTGCCTACATGAGTCTCTCAAACCCACGATATGTAGTAGGAAACAGTAGTTCCCATATCATGGCTGTTGCTGTCAGGTTATCTTCTGGCTGTGATACTACATTGACATATTTGCTTTAAACAGGTGGACAGGTACAAAGTACAAACTGGTAAATAAATGACATTAGTCGATGGCAAACAAGCTCAGATCGATGCGACGAGTCGGCATGATTACCATACGGGGCAAGCCGGCGTATGGGCTAATTGACTTGGAAGACCTATAGTGTGTATTGGTGAGTGGGCCAGATGGCACACATCTGAGAAGAATATGAATTGCTTATTACAGGCTGTTGTCATTGTAAAACATAAAAGGAATATTAATGACATTGAAGCTTTCTCAGCAAGATAAAACATCATTCGGTTTAGTGGATACGTTTATCGTTAGAGCATAATTTGGAGTGATACAGCAATGTCTCTATATTGCCGTAGCAAGCATTGTCTCTGTATATCCTTATTTGGGCTTCTTTGTGTTACAGTGCTGTTTTATATCACTATAAGTCTTAATCTTTATGAAAATGTAACTCCTTGGTTGGAGCATAGAGAACTTAATATCGGACATAACACTCAGGATATACATTGCCTATTTCATTCATCGGATTCTCAAGTCAGCGCAAATGACACTTATCACCTTGCTGAGATTTTCAAACAAGTCGACCACGCAATTTCCGACCCTCGTCTGCCCAGAGCTCTAACCCCAACCCTGTACAAGGATACGGTCACTTTTTTGTCCAAGGTGAGACAGGTTTTTACGGAGCATAACATTACGTGGACACTATCCTTTGGCTCGCTCCTGGGGAGTGTAATATGCCATGATATATTACCATGGGACGACGACTTGGACTGCTCTTTGCTGAAATCCGATTTGAATAAAATCGATCTTCACAAAAAGGGAATTCTGAAGGACAGTTACGGACTTGGATATAATATCAAAAATAAAAAGATGTTCGAATTATCTAAGCCTTTCATCAAGCCCTACCCATGGAGCTATCCATTCATTGATTTTACACATTTTGAAATAAAAGACACTGTCGTCAAATTGACCGACTGGAGACGACCCAAACTTAACTATCAGGTTGATTTCGAACATTACTTCCCATTATGCTGGCGCCCATTTGCAGGTATGTGGCTGCCGGTTCCCAGGTATCCATGGAGTGTTCTGAACGTGATTTACCCGGCACTGTCATGTAAAATGTCCACTTGGAGTCATACACAGGAACGATATCGTACAAATCCTTCCAAAACTAATTGCTCCTTCCTTAGATCTGCATACCCTAATGTTTATTTCACGAAAAAAAGGAACATCGCTTTGGAAAAGCTTTATTTTGGGAATTCAACCTTGTATGATATGTGCATTGAAGATAATCATAATCAATACCGGGCGACTAACGCCTTTTGGGAGGCTTAAATGCTCGTCGTATATTTCATTGTAAGAATAGATGAACAAACACCACTGCTGTGCAGGTAATATTCGATATTTTGAATCACATTATAAGTCTAACACTAGAATACGCCTGACTACTTGCCGAATCATAAACAAATGGTGTCATTGGAATCATATATAACATAAAGAAACTTTGTATCAATGTGAAATTGTTTATTGAAAGACATTGTTTTATTCGCTTTAAAATCCATATATGTACATGTAACCATGATTCTGTGCGTCCTAGTGAACTAAGCATTAATGTCACTGAAGTAGTACGTAATTTCGTCTTACAATAGATTTTTAATTGATAATATATAAATATGCCTCCCTAAAGACGCGATGGGCGTATAACAGCTTATATGGTTTTTTGTCTCAAATATGTTTTGCCTGTAAGAGGTATGAAGATTGTTTTGTTGTCAATCAATACACACAGTATTGGTTCCATATCGTATTTTCATGGTGGATTAATTCTGACAAATGTCCGTGGTAAAGCCTTGATGTGCCAGATTAATTCATTTACCAGCGCTAGTTAAGGCCGTGTGTATCAACTGAAGAAATGCTCCACATCTAGCTAGGCCACTGTGAATGGACCAGAAGAGGACATCGTAAGGAACCAGCCACACCATAAAACGAAACACAAAAGGATTAATGTGATATAGGGTGATGAAATACATTATTACCATATGTTATCGTGGATATGATAAAAGTATTTAATTTGATGAGTATCTTTGTCTTACTAGATACTTGGCAATGCTGATATAACAAGTATTGACATAAATCATAACGAGGAACATGACATGTGTGTGTCCAGTTTAGCAATGAGGGAATCACCTTAAGAATACGACGAAATGTAATAATTCGTACACAAACTTCAACTTCCCGATAATATCATCTACAGCACTGATGATATATATATATATAGAGATATATATATATATATATATATATATATATATAGATATATATATATATATATATATATATATATATATATATATATATATATATATATATATATATATATATATATATGTGTGTGTGTGTATTGTGACCATTGATTCTAGTACAATGATTGACGAATTGTTGACATGTTCAAAGGGGCTCTATTGGTTCTATCAAAGTTATAAGTAGCCACACTGTCAAAAATCACTCAGAGTTTATTTGCGAAAAGTCGAATAGCTTGTGAAAAAAGTAACGAAACACAAACACGAGAGAGTCGTGGTATCTGAATCACATTATGACAATATAAAAATATTTCTTAACATTAATTTATGCGTTCATAATGCAATCAATGATCATGATGGCCAGCTGATGGTATATCGATGTCTAAGTACATTTGCCGGGTTGATCATCCTCAAATCGTTATTGTTTCTATTGTATACTTGTAGATATGTAACTGCCCCCACTGCTCTTTAAATATACGGCTACTATAACTTATGAATTAGGGTTCATCATAATTATCCCTCAATGCATAACAGGACGTGTGGCCTCATTTTGTATTGCATGAATACCATTTGTAATAATGCAGCGTGACAGTCAAAAGCTGATTGATTTCTATAGTCATCCAACATGCAGGGATCTGTGTGAAAGAGAAATGAAAAGTATCAGGAATACGAATTAAAGGGCGACATTTCTTCCAGAAGCATCTCAGGATGCAATGTTAGACTGTCAAGTATCGAGTTGACCATTACCACAGAGCTTTCAGCGTAATTGAATTGAAGATTTACAACAGCATCACTGCGGCTAATCAAATCCTTTTACAGGAAGGTGATCGGAGACGAGCTGTTTGACGCCCGTAGACGATTGATTGGATATAGGGGCGATAAGCGAGCATGACGTGTCACTACCGTGAGTCATAACGTAGCTACGATTGCGTTAGTGCGTGGTGACCATATTTGTCATTTGTTTGTCCAGAGTCTCTTAGTATATTACATTTGACGAGACGTTATGTTGCACGTGAAATGATCCGATGACGAGGAAAGCCTGACAGTCTGTAGCTTCCGGGGTTTCAACTTGAAGTTGGGTCATGTCAGTTAACCACTGGTTATGGAACGGTTTGAAAATGTTGATATGGTAATAGACAGATAGTGAGCCGACGATCCTCGAACCTTCATTCTGAACCCGATGCACTTTCGGTATTGCCCATATCATGGAAATGACAATATTACGCATGATCGTGTAATATACCAATGTTCTAGGGTGAAAGAATCGCTATTTAAACTGCATAACGTATTGTTCATAGCTGTGCGCTCAGCGGTGGACCTGTACTCTATGCTAATGAAATATATCAGGGATGATTATTGACACATTGTGGCTGTTTAAGTGAGGCTTACCGGGGATTTATGAAAATTGTATTTCTGATAAATCTATTACTAGCCAAGTGTACGGATGTTTAGTGCTATCCAAATCATAGCCACGTAGCTATTATAGGTCTGTCTGCGCGACACGCACACACCCAAATTTAAGTATTAGTAGAACACATAAGATAGGGATAGCATATATGGATGAGAAACTCCTGGGCAATAGATCAGTCATCTTTGTGCTGATGAGGTTCAATCAACCTAAGAATCGAAGGTTTAGATGGAAACATGGTTACATATACATATATATATATATATATATATGTATATATATTTATACATCACCCCCCCCCCCCCCCCCCCCCTCACACACATTATCAAAGTTATGAAACATTCTCGTTAAGTTATTATGGGGAAGTATTCACTATTTACAAATTAACAGTAAGGGTGATTCGAAGGTCCCAGTGCATAACACTGTTTCGTCGAGTTGTTGGGTCGATTTGAATGCCACCATCTTGCTGAATGTTATTATCGACTGAATTCCAACGGCCATATGTTGTGGCTGGGCAGAAGTTGTAGATAAGTGCCCTCAATGATTACTAATTACCCAAACCTGGCAACCTCTCCCTACCCCCACGCCCACTTTGCTACTGTTTGCAGCACTTAACTGTGCTATTCAATAGGTCGATCCTCAACTTTGGAGCCAACAATACGTGCCGCCACAAATGAGCAGCTTCGTAAGACTGGCAAACCGGGGCAAACATGAGAGCTAGCATTGTCCAAAGGACAGCTAAACGTGCTTTGCTGAGAGCGTACAAAAGTCATTAGAGCGGGTGGTTTGTGGTACATTTGAAGCATGTTGGGTTCGTCGACATTTGTTTTTTACATGATTTGTTTTGATGAAATCAGTAGGCACATGAAATATAGGTTATCTTCTGGATGTGATACTAGATTGACATATTTGCTTTAAGCAGGTGGACAGGTACAAAGTACAAGGTGGTAAATAAATTACATTAGTGGATGGCAAACAAGCTCAGGTCGATGAGACTAGTCGGCATGATTAGCATACGGGAGAAGACGGCGTATGGGCTAATTGGCCTTCAAAGCCTATAGTGTGCATTGTTGAGTTTGCCAGAAGGCACAGACAATGAGGTACTAATACGAAGCCAATATAGTCATTCAATTCCACCTGGACAACATTGTATTTTAGCTGAATTATTTCTCTCAAACACCTCGCGATCAAGCATATATTTCTTTTGATTAGTGGGACCCCACCATATCTTGCCTTATCATCCTAGTACAACTCAGTTGACGCTATTGGTCGGCTTGCGTACTCTTATCTTGACATTGTAAAACATAAGGGATACTTTACCTTGAAGCTTTCTCAGCAAGATAACAATCATTTCGTTTGGTGGATACGTTTATCGTCAGAGCTATTTTGGAGTGATACAGCAATGTTTCTATATTGCCGTAGCAAGCATTGTCTCTGTCGATCCTTATTTGTGCTTCTTTGTGTTACAGTGCTGTTTTATATCACCATAAGTCTTAATCTTTATGAAAATGTAACTCCTTTGTTGGAGCATAGAGAACTTAATATCGGACATAACACTCAGGATATACATTGCCTATTTCATTCATCGGATTCTCAAATCAGCGCAAATGACACTTATCGCCTTGGTGAGATTTTCAGACAAGTCGACCACGCAATTTCCGATCCTCGTCTGCCCAGAGCTCTAACCCCAACCCTGTACAAGGATACGGTCACTTTTTTGTCCAAGGTGAGACAGGTTTTTACGGAGCATAACATTACGTGGACACTATCCTTTGGCTCGCTCCTGGGGAGTGTATTATGTCATGATATATTACCATGGGACGACGACTTGGATTGCTCTTTGCTGAAATCCGATTTGAATAAAGTCGAAGATCTACACAAAAAGGGAATTCTGAAGGACAGTTACGGACTTGGATATAATATCAAAAATAAAAAGATGTTCGAATTATCTAAGCCTTTCATCAAGCCCTACCCATGGAGCTACCCATTCATTGATTTTACACATTTTGAAATAAAAGACACTGTCGTCAAACTGACCGATTGGAGACGACCCAAACGTAACTATCAGGTTGATTTCGAACATTACTTCCCATTATGCTGGCGCCCATTTGCAGGTATGTGGCTGCCGGTTCCAAGGTATCCATGGAGTGTTCTGAACGTGATTTACCCGGCACTGTCATGTAAAATGTCCACTTGGAGTCATACACAAGAACGATATCGTACAAATCCTTCCAAAACTAATTGCTCCTTCCTTAGATCTGCATACCCTAATGTTTATTTCACGAAAAAAGGGAACATCGCTTTGGAAAAGCTTTATTTTGGGAATTCCACCTTGTATGATATGTGCATTGAAGATAATCATAATCAATACCGGGCGACTAACGCCTTTTGGGAGGCTTAAATGCTCGTCGTATATTTCATTGTATGAATAGATGAACCAAACACCACTGCCGTGCAGGTAATATTCGATTTTTGATTCACATTATAAGTCAAACACTAGAATGCGGTAGACTACATGCCGAATTATGAAGGAACGGTGACATTGGAATCATATATAACATATAGAAAATTTAAACTTGTTTTAATGTGAAATTGTTTATTGAAAGACATTGTTTTATTCGCTTTAAAGTTCATATATATATACATGTAACCATGATTTTAGGCGCCCTAGTAAACTATAAAATAACGTCACGGACGTAATACTTTAAGGCATGTCTTACATCTATGTGTAATTGATAATATATAAATATGCCTCCCTAAAGACGCGATGGGTTTATAAAAGCTTATATGGTATTGTGTCTCTGTAATATATTTTGCCTGTTGGTGGTATGAAGATTATTTTTTTGTCAATTAATACACACAGTATCGGTTCTATGTCGTATTTTCGTTGTGAATAATTTCTGACCAATGTCCGGGGTAAAGCCTTCATGTGCCAGATTAATTCATTTACCTGCGCCTATAAAGGCCGTGTGTATCAACTGATGAAATGCTCCACATCTAGCTAGGTCACTGTGATTGCACCAGAAGAGGACATCTTAAGGAATCAGCTTCAGCATTAAACGAAACACAAAAGGATTAATGTGATATAGGCTGATGTAATACATTAGTACCATGTATAATCGTGGATATGATAAAAGTGTTTACTTCGATGAGCATCTATGTCTTGACACAAATCCTAGAAGAAAATGCCATTTATCTGTGTGTGTGGGGGGGGGGGGGGGGGGCAAGCAAAGCAATGTGTGCATGACATTTAGCAAACGACGAAATGTAATAAAACCTTCATCTTCCAAATAAAATCATGTGTATTGACTTCCCTCAACCCATGTATATTGTGACCATTGATTCTAGTATAATCATTGATGAATTGTTGACATGTCTATAGGGACTCTCTTGGTTCAATCAAATTTTTAAGTAGCCACGCTGTCATTTAATCACTCAGAGTTTATTTGTAACAAGTCAAATAGCTTGTAAAAAAAGTCCCGAAACACATACACGAGACAGTCGTGTTATATGAATCATATTATGACTATATAAAAATATTTCTTAACATCACTGTATGTGTTTATAATGCAACCCTCGATCATGGCGGTCAGCTGGGTTGATCATCATCAAATCATTATTGTTTTCATTGTATACTAGAAGATATGTCCGCTGCTGCTTAAATATACGGCTGATATTACTTACGTCATACAAACTTCTTAATCAGGCTACAACTGGATTGTAGCACACATGCGATCTTTATACCCAACGATATATTATTCATGTTGTCGAATGTTTAATTGGCCATATATGCCGATTCGAACTGATCTTTGGGCTTGAGTTATACGTTGTCTCTTCACTTAAACACGTGAGCTAATTGTGTGCTATTCCTAACCTTTAGCGGTGATACACCAAAGTCAATGTGTTCCAAATGCAACACTTATTGTAGTTAAATAGCTATCAAAGTGTTTAACTTATCTGTATAAGATGCCGGTGAGTATTGCAGAATCTGACGTTCGCAATATCACTATACGTATTGGAGACAAACCATGGCAGATGTATTAAATAAGCAGAAATTTGCTTGTGGGGGACATGGTAGCGGTCGAAAATAATGCACCTGCTGCTAGGGCACTGAAAGCCGCTAACTCGCCGCAGTTCACATAAGTCTTTTGACGATCACTTATGTCAAATAAAAACATTATTTTGGGTGTCATGAATCATCGTAAATTGATATTCAATGCCATCTACTTGAAGAGATTGTAAACGATACTAACTTCAAACGCATGGTAGTTCAATGTCAGTATTTTGTCGGTATTGTTTTCACCAAATGTGCATATGGACCAAATTTCGCTGTTGCTATTACTCCATTGCTATGTATTCGGTACTCACTTGGATTTTAGCTGTTGAAAACACGTCGCGTGGATAGCAATTGCCAATCAAACAGCATGGTAGAACGATAATATTTTCAAAGCTTAGGGTTGGTCAATATTTCAGCATAGATGACTATTATTCGTAATTTAATGCAACCAAACTTGTTAATTTATACTAAATTGACTGTGAGTCGCCAACTTAGAGAAGTAGCACATAATCACGCAAGACCTATTTGCTGTTTAAGCGGCGCCAAGGGCGCGGTAAACTACTAGTGATGAAAATGCTTTGGCAATCGTCGGGGCTACTTGCATAGTAATCACCACAGCTCCTGTTTGCCTATCACCACTCATCATCGCCGAATAGACGTACGTACCTGACCACAACATGGCGCCATGGAGAGCTGCGTACGCTTGTATATACACGTAATCATATGATTATGTACAGATAATCAGCAATACCTCAACATAACCCATGGACTACTCAACAATCGGACTTACTATGAGAATGGGTATTGGTAAACTAAAATATCTCATCAATGTAATCCCTTCGCCTATAGACAGCTCTTCAGAGCAGGTCACATGTTCGACCTCTAAACAGATGGCTTAGTTGAAAACAACATATGTTAATTTCCAACGCAACCACGATCGAACAAACATCTCCCCGTCAGCTGGAATTGAAAGCTAATAATATGATCAACAATGAAGATATCAAAATTTGTATATAGAGTGAGAATTCCAGTTGACCTGACTGATAGTGGCAGCATTAACTGACTGGCTTACGGGGTTTTTCGTAGTTCTTTCAAACACACACGCACTCTCATACATAAGCACACAAACAAAATATATATATATATATATATATATATATATATATATATATATATATATATATATATATATATATATATATATATATATATATATATATATATATCTTTGGCGTTTTGTATCAGCCAAATCCACAAATCAGCAAGCCGAGTATCATTTTTATCACCTGGAGCCCTCAGAGATATATGCGCTATACATTCCTCGAACTCCAGATACGCCGTAAAGGACGTTGCGGTAGTATTTATCTGTGTAGGGGCTTGTGATGGTTGTCGGCAGCTTGAACATATCTTCTTTATCCACCTTAACGGATTTGCCTTGAAATGTTGGTCAAACAACATCTGACTCTTTGTTTGAGAAACCGGATATCAACTTTGACGAAGCATCAATCTGCTCAGCTAATAAGAACCGTACACCTCTTGTAAACACCTGTCCTTTATAACTGCAGCAATTGAGGTCAAATGACACCAAATATTCGATTATTTGACGTAAGTCACACCTGTCTGTCTGACCACTAACGTACCCTTTCTCATCTCACCATATCGGTGTACGCAATCATCTGTTTGTATCATATAAAATCGTCACTTGTTATTACTGTTGCCTACTGTCTAGAAGACTCGCGGAAGCTGGAGACAACTACAGTTGCAATGATGCATTAAAGTGGCGCAGTGTTTAGCGCCAAATGCAGCTTTATTTATCTTTTACGTCATAAGGTACTTCAATTTGGTAACCTTATATTGAGGAAGTGTCTCAGAAAACCGAATATTGGAAGATTCCAAATAGCCTGCAATTAATACAAGGGAATTTCCACAATGGTGATCTTGTAATATCACGTTTTTGGCTATCTACTAGCGCGCCTACACGCGGCGTTCAAGTGTCGAGAGGGAAGGGCCGCGCGCGAAGGGCATTGCTGGCCAAAGGTTAACAAACTCATTGTACGCTGATAACGATATCCGCCTTACTATCTTAAAACGTTCCAGAAATTTCTCCCTACCCCGCCAACCACAATTAGTCATAGTTGTACCTTCGAGAATGCACGTGCCAATCTAACATTTGGTCATGCTAAAAGAAATGCTCGCACATTGAAAAGTGCCTTCACCATAATGTTTATTTAAAGTCAGTTGTCACCAGTTAACAGTTGTACGCCCTTTGACAATAGATATTACGCACACTCCTTATAAATAACGAATCCACCGTGAAAATATTATCAACAAAGATACAGCAATTGACCTCGAATTACTATGAGTGAAGGATGAATTTGCCCAGGATTCCAATGTCACGCGAGGTTATCACATTTTTGGCTATCGACTAGCGCGCATATACGCGGCGTTCAAGAGTCGAGAGGAAATTTCCGCGTGTGAGGGGTATTGCTGGGCAAAGGTGAACAAACTCATCGTACGCTGATAACAATATCCACCTTACTATCTTAACACGGTCCATAAATTTCCCCCTACCCCGCCAACCACAATTAGTCATAGTTGTACCTTCTACAATGCACGTGCAAATATAAACATTTGGTCATGATTAAGAAATGCTCGTCCATTCGAAAAGTGCCTTCACCACACTGGCAACGTCAAGATAGACGCATGCACGCTTGTTGTCATAATTGACCGACTATGACGCCATTTACTCTGAGAAAGATTGATTGTGATGTAGATTCCTATAAAACGAATAATTTGGCGGTCTTTTACAACAGTTGATCCACTAACCCGTTGTACAACAATAAGTGTTCATGTCAAATCTGTCATTTGGGTTCATCTTGTCTCTCAAATCTCTTCATGCAATTCGTTGTCTACCAGATATCAATGGTTGTATCGGTTCGCTGGTGGTTACTCTTTGCTCTTGCTTTCCTTCTAGGATTGAACATACGTGTTTATGCTACTTGCAAACACGGACATACCGCACCTCAGACTGTAACAATCCCATACAAATAACTTCATCAATATTGCAATTAACCCCATTTGCTCTATCTATACAATAATGAGCAATGAAAGCAGACATGATCTCGACAACTCAGAACTCGTTTGTGAGACGGATTGATAAGATCAAGTTGACAGGATGGTGTAGTGCGAAACTGCTAGATAGCGACCCATGAGTTACGATTTATGGCGACATGACCCATAACTGATATGGTGGCAATATCAACTCTTATTTATAATCGAACATGTCTCCAGATGGCGATCAATCAGAATTGCGGCATAACTTTGGGCAACACGAAAAGTCCTTAAAATCTCGGGCGTTTCGTCTGACGTAATTTCATTGTTAGTTTTATTTGATCAGTAGTGATTTAATGAGGTTAAGGTCGTAGGCCAAGTGGATTTGTAAAAAGGGTCCATGGACGACCATCCACAGCCTGCTCAATCAGATCAATCTTATCTCTTCATATCCATCCCACCTTTCGAGGCGCCATATAACATATTAGTTAAATACTATACTTACCTAACTTACTCACGTGAGATGTTTAGTTGAGTTGGGCACCATCAGAACGTGAATGCGTGTTATTTTGGGTAAAGGTTCTCCTTCATGTAAAGTTCAGACTAATGTTCAATTTACCTAGCCATCTGTCCTGGGAAGTCCGTTGATGAATAAACTAGACGTCCCTCGAAATTCTGGATCGCGATGAAAAGCACTTCTTGTAGTATCTGCAACATTTGCCTGTTTAAGGGTATGGTATAGAAAAGAGGCGGTTGAGGGTTGACAGCTTAAGGAGCCCTCCATTTTCCGCCTCTTCCGATTTGGTTATCTCTGTAACTTCAGTTACAAATGTTAAGGTTGCTCCGAGCCGATATCGTCTTACATCTAAAATTGCTAACATTGATTGCTCGTAAATTGCATTGCGCTCGTAATGTAAGAGAATCACATTATTTGTGTTTCATTAAACGTTCTTAACATGCACGTTAAATGAACAATCAATCCAACAACTCGTAAAAACGTTTGATTTCAATCGTTTATTTGACAAGTTAGTTAACAATGAGAGTAGAAATGTAAGGAGAGGAGAACTCGTCATGACCCTACTGACCCCGAGCGTTTCCATCATCGTCTGACCCGTGATACAAGAGATTTGTGAAGAATATGAACGTAGTGATTTTTCACACACTTCCGACACCCATCTCCACCGAGACGCATGCCATATTTAACGAATAAGTCGATATTTTCACATTCAAGTAATCCAAAGCGAAGAAAATTGATGTCAATATAGATAGCGTTGTTCACGTTCTGAATCCCCTGTTTCACATAGTATCCGAATCGACTGATATAGGACGCTGAACCATTACTCTCAAAAAGAAATTGATTTTGTATTTGTTAGTGAGACGGAAAGTGGACCTCCTAGACAATCAAGCATTGAGTATTTAGAATAATATATATGGTGAAAGTCATTAGTATTGTGGTGCTCGCTATCTTGGCAAACGCGTATTCATATCACAGCTGTGATTCGGAAGGGCTGATAACATGGCAGTTAAATGGAAACTTCAACGTGATATCAGATCAATTGGGTCATGCAAATGAGCTATCGACGCTAACGATATCTCGAGTACATTTAGGTGTGGTGGAATTTGTTCAGCTTATCTGCGTAAATTAAATTTCAACCATGCGTCAACTTGAAGTTATTGATGTCCAAGTGGTCTGTGTGTCCCCATAGTCAGGCTCTTTAATGACGGGCTATGTAAACTGGCGCTTCAACCAATCCGGGTGTTGTAAATGATCAGAAAACCATATCATAAACCGCAGCCCGTTCAACATGTACAACGGGATTATTTAATCAAACTCTTTCCTTTCGAAAGAAAACGACATATCCTCTGTAGTTTAACTGTAGCAGCGCAAGCTGTAGTCACAAATGTCAGTATATGAGCTGTGATCACCATATTATTTGACCAGATAACATCCTACGTAAACACTTTTACGATATTAAATGTCTACAAATGACTATTCAACTTCCGAATGTTCTGAGAGATCGCTCCCAGAATTGTCCCTTCTAAGCTGGTGCGATGTATTTGCGAACGAGTCTATAATCTAAGATTTCATTATGACAGCATACAGCGGTGCATAGACAAATAGGTCATAATGCAATTGAGATATCATGGGAGTAAAACACAGGTATTTGGGGTCAAATGTTTTGGCTCAAAGGTTCCCTCAGATTACCTATTCGGTGGTCATGACAATAAGTGGAATACACGCTCGATGGAATCTTCTAATAGGGCGAGGTGTAAACATATATAAACCGTCCGTCGTCGTCGTCACTTTCCGCGCCCACCAAAGAATGCTTATGACTATCTCGCTGACTGTCTCGCTTGATTTTGCATCTAAAAAACAACATATATTAAGAGCCTTTGATAAAATCATTCACCTCGCACAAAAAGTTTGCCCCTGGTCGATGCGATTCTTTAAGAAATGCCATTTATGTATGTATTTTCGAAATACCGTGATGCGATGACCACCATTTTGGTAAGTACAAGGTCACAAGGTATTTGTTTGCTCTGCGTTCGCTAGGTGTTCATTGAAAGGGTTCTTCTCATCGTCTCCGGGTCGCATATGTTTTAGTTTATGGCATTGAAAGTACGTATAAAACTAGATTAGCCCTGGTTTTGTCATGTATAAGACTGACAAACAAATTTATCAAGAAAGCTGTTAACAAGGTCGTGCTTATTTTTAATTTATCACAGAGTTTGAGTTTAATATTTCGATGTATGAGCGCTTTTGACATTGTTGGATCGCAGCAAACTTGACTCGATCACGACGGTAATAAAGGTATATGCGCGGCAAGACTGTGCCCCCAGACGTCGAGTTAACCCGTGCAGAGCTTTTGGACTTTTACCCTTTGAAATAGTCCGTACTCTGCCTGCGCACATCTACAACATCTTTAAAAGATGAACAATACATGTGCTCATCAATGATGCCAGAACGACCACAATCGTAATGACAGTCCATGTCACCTGAATGCCTCACTCGTGTTTATAGGAACAAATTGAGCATTACGTCATAACATGTTTTGAAACCGAAGAACTCGCAAGGTTTTTAAACGTTCAAGATATCAGATTTGAATTGTGGATTGGTGCATTGCGGTGAAATCGAACATCGCCCTATAGGGCTAATCTCAAACATACACAGCAATGGCATATGCTGCAACTGTACTTTATTTTGATTCATCGCTGCACGCTACACGTGATTCATTACAACATATTACACGTGATTCATTGCTGCATATTATTCATGGCTTATTGCAAGATATTATATGTGATTCACTGCAGCGTATTATACCTGATTCATCGCAGCGCATCATACGTGATTCATCGCAGCGTATTATATGTTATTCATCCCGATATTTATCATTCGTTTATTGTCAGTTTTGCCCAGAGGAGGGCGCATTTATATCTTGCCTTGTAACAAAAAGAGCTCTACAATGGCAACTGGATCGACAAATCCTCTTTCTGTCTATATTTAGGGTAACACTTGTCATATACAGTATTAACTTCGGTCGCACTTATATATATATATATATATATATATATATATATATATATATATATATATATATATATATATATATATATATATATATATATATATATATATATATATATATATATATATATATATATATATATATATATATATATATATATATATATCAACATTCAATGAAGTTACATGAAGTAAGAACTATATCTAGGTAAGGGAAACGTGTGCTATAATTTGAACGTTAGGATCGTTACCGTCCGACGTAAGGATAAGGATGTGATTGGTTGAGCTTGGGGCACTTAACTTTCTACAATTTCCCTTCAACGAAGTAGCATCTAGAAGGTATTCTACATCACCTCTATCATTAGGACGCTCCAATATACGGACATAACAATTTATTTTCATATGACGCAATGATACTTGCACCACTTTGTGTATTGTACCCTGCAGTGTCCTAGGACCCAATAAATCTAAATGAACGCGCTCCGTCGGGACTCCATGGGTATTCCTGGATAACCCCACTTTCCTTGGCACTCCGATTTGTTGTTCTGGTTGCAAGTGCTGCACGAAGCTGGCGATGAACGCAATTATCCCAGTAAATTTTTCCTTGAATCTTAGCCCTCGCACTTGCAACTCCCTGGTTGTCTGCTGCTGAATGTTATGGTAATATTCCAAGATCAATGCCCGCACGTTACATGGCATCACCAGGTCCTTCCCGTGTGCATAGATATTTGTCTCATAGATAATCCAATCTATGAGATGGATCAGTTCTTTGTTCATTCAGTAAGACTTTGATGCCGGACTCGAAGGAAACAGGGCTCCTTGTGATGGCTCCTCAGCTTTGTTAAACCGCTACAATATCAGGGCCAGGCCATTATCTTGACCTTGTGCAGACCACATCTCTGTAGTGGATAATCCCCAGGATGATGGATTCTGAAACCACTGAGGATCCGCATTAGTGACCGAGTAACATGATACTACCGCCTCTGTTCCCTGTCGAGTGACAACAATGTATGATAGGTCGCGGACGAGATTGATATTCAGGCCTCCAGGATTCCATATAAGCCGTGGCTCCTCTTCGACCTTGCTAACCACACTCTCGTTTCTGTGCATTCTGTGTCTTTGCACACAGGTTAGGGTTCTGGAACATGAAGCATAATAATGACTATTTACCTCACCTCCCCTGCCGGTTCCCTCCGTAAACTGTCTTCACTGGTTTTGTCTGTGGCCGTCTCGTGCACTACCTCTTCCTGGTGGCCTGCATTGGCATGAGCTCCATCTACACCCCTACCCCGCCCTCTGGCAGCTCCCAGCAAGAAACCTGCAGCCTCAGAGATGTCAACCTCTGCCACCACGTTATAGAATACATGTGATGTTTACATATTCACACGACATTTTGCATTGGTGCAAGTGATGAGCAAAGGTGGGTTGTCGATCGTAACGTTATGATGTGATTCACAATTCGCAAACCATGTGTGATTCCATTAATGGATTTCAGGTAGCTCGCCTCTCCCAGCCGCCAATCAAAAAACCGCTGTAGGGCTGTACTGTGAGAATGGTTAGGTTTTGGTTACAATAGTGGTTAGAAGAATTTATATATGAGCGTTGGCAATCGAGGGAAGATCAAGAATGGGGGAAAACGCTGACATGGGTAAATTACCCTCAAAGGCTTACCTGGTTGGCTGAGATACAGGGCTTGAATGGATTGAATCGTATATTTAAGCCAAAACAAATGATATAAATATTTTACCTATATTTGTGCAAAGGATAACAGCGCATCCTTATGCTGTCAATTGTTATTGACTTCTGGTTGTGGTCTTATATGTGGCTGAAAATTGTTCGTTAAGAATCGCCTCCAGACCATGTAATGAGAGAAAATACAAGCTCTAATGGAAAGATTCTGCATCGGAATCGCAACTTTGAATGTGCTGCCCTAATATATTTGTTAGTTTAACGGTTGGAGAGCGATGTGTCACGTTCGAAGGACATGGGTAACACGTATAACACGGGTGCATGATTTATAATCGATATAACCTGCGTTATGATAACGATATAACCTGCGTTATGGAAACGTCAAGTCTACTCAACATGTGCGCCAACGGCGCTGTTGTAACATGTTCCATCTGAGGTGGCATATCACTTATTCCTTGCTCATCAATCTGTCACAAGGCACTCACCCAACAAACGCTCATGGCATGTGGCCAATGACATTGTGCTCGTCTGGAAATGAAAAGTGGTCCATTGAATGAATTTCATGTCTCACCATTTATTTGTTGAAAAGGTTCGGCGACAAGGATGAGGAGATGCCTTCATTAAATATTACGTGGTAGACGACGTGGACAAATCTGTTATATCACACCTTACTTTGATGCCTTCCTAAAAAAAACCACTGTCAAAACGCTTTACATACTTCACGTTGAGATAGCTGTATGAATTATAAATCGCTATATGCACAAGTAAGCAGTGCCTTATGCCTTCGACAGTTGGATGGTAATTCAGAGAAATGATGATTCAATAAACATCTGCTCGTTTGTTCTTTATAACTAAACTTGTATCACATTGCAGCATATCTATTGAGCTTTCTGAGGAGATTGATCACCTTAATATCTGTGGTGCTTTCATTTACACAGCGTTATCTCAGTTTGAATGCATCACAACGATTCATTTCCTCTTGATCACAATAATCATTTGTAATCATTTTGGTGTCATATTACATAGTGAGTAAAATCCTATGGAATCTTAATATAATAACAGGACAGCATGAATAACTGTATATGATGTTGTCTGTTGCACGATGATCTCGCCTAACGCTGTCGACGGTTATGCCTTGTAGATGCCACTGACAGTCAGAATGAAGACTGTTACCTTATCAAATAGAAGGTTTACTGTGTTTAATTTTCGATAGGGATCTAAAATAGAGAAATCAAGTCAGCTCCAAGGCGGCATCAACTATTGACGGGTGACTGACTATCTCCAGATTTGATAAACTGTCATTATTGATCTACCCAATAGCTGAGATGTTGCATAAGAATATGGCAAGGTTACCCGAAAAGAACCAACTGAATTTATCATCCCTGAAAGTAATCTTGTTATTCGGTAAAGCTCAAGTTATGATGAACAGATTGAATGGCAGCATCATTGCTTATTTGATGAAATTGAAGCCCGAGCCCTCATTCATTAGGTCTCAACTCTATGAATGGCGACACAGTCGATGCACGGCAAAAAGATATCATTACGCGATATTGACATACACCTTCCCTTTGGGTTAACTAGGTCTACTCAGAGGTGTTGGCATGATGCGTGGGTGTCCTTATTACACCGTTTTATCTGCCGGTACTAAGTGGTGCTGCAATAGTGTGCTGGTCTCTTTACGGAATGGTGATTGATTGCAAGTAATTGATTAATAACACATAATTATGCTCGGGTTTTCTATATATGGTGCACAGTAATGCGTCTTAGATATTTAATCAAGCTTATTGCACATGGATCAGGGTAATATATATTCAATCATTGTGATGACAATGTAAGTTATTCATTACCATCATTGAATACATGGGATGCTTCAGTTGTCGGTACTAAGCTTTAGGATGCTGGCAAAAGCAGCCAAACTATCAAAAGGTCTTATATGAGCGATACAAATTGTCTGATGTTGCAAATCTGAACCTCAACAACAGTAGTTTTATTCCTAGCCGACAATATTTTGGAAAATGAAATTTAATATAACCATTTGTTATCCGACTTTCATTGGTCAAGTTGCTATCATTGTAATTGTTGGTGCCACTTATTCCAATCCAATATTTTTTGTTATTCATGAGGCTCACAATTGTCACTCACATTCTTTTCAGACATGCTATCTAACAATAACCTGATAATGCCTTTCATATGTAACGATAATCGGATAATGCCTTTGTACCGTTCACGCGTCACATAAGCCGATATGCCCTACCCCAGTCCCGGTGCCATCCTACGCATGAACAAAGAGCTCACTAAGGACTAAAGGACTGCTCATGTTTGGAAAAGATAGAAATCGTGTGATTGTGCATCCGTAAGGCATTGGTGTAGGAAGAGATGATGGTGTTTAGAAATCAGATATTCTATATAACTCGCCTCAGTCAATCTGAGCGAGGCCATTAAGCATTAAAAATGTGTGGACGATCCGATCTTGAATTTATTATTTCTGTCGCGCTTCGACGTTTGAGTGCGGACCATTTGTGTACGTTATGATGTATGATTGGCTACGCTACAACTTGCTGTCATAGTGTGCACATTATTGATGTTTTTTTTTGTTATCCGACTTTCGTTGGTCAAGTTGATATCATTGAAATAGTTGGTGCCACTTATTCCAATCCAATATTTTGTTTTATTCATGAGGCTCACAATTGTCACTCTCATTCTATTCAGACATGCTATCGAACCATAACCTTACAATGCCTTTGATATGTAACGATAATCGGATAATGCCTTTTATACCGTTCGCGCATCACATAAGCTGATATGCATGCATCATTACCTGCGTCAGTGAAATGACTTGAAGCGGTTCTGTTCTCATGGATTTTTACGATATTCTTTTAATGGTCATAGTTACGCCATTAAACAATCTAAATATTTATGTGCACCGCTGGATGGTGAGCATGGAAACCGCATATGGCTATTTATGGAAATAACATCACGTGCATACCAACACTGTAAAATGTCGGGAAGGAATGATGGATGGGACAAACTAAAATGCCTCCTTTTTCATTTTCGCTGCTTTACAATTTAATCGATTTCAGGCTGTTCTTTTGCAACAAGTTAATGGACTTGACTTGGTTTGTAACTGGTCATCATTAAAAATTCGAAGGTCCATGAATATCATACTGAGCTTAATGACCATTGGATCTCAGCCTACACATTAGAGGGTCGTATACTCAGATTGTTGGTGGATTGATTGAAAACCCAGTCACTGTTGCCAACCTTGAGAAGGTGATGTATGAATATGGCACGGATTTGATTGTCCATAAAGGAGCTGGGGCCGTCAGTCGTAACATCATTCAATGGTTAATATATTCCCTGCATCACGATAAGACGTCCTTCAAACTTCGGCTTATTTACTCTTATGATGATCAAATGTAACTCATTTACGGTAGGCAACGATTTCGAGCATTGCAACGCCATTTGTGAATAGTGAGTGAAGGATAGATCCCGTTATGATTCATAGCTTCTAGCAATTTTATTCAATATATTTAATCAAGCTGGTGGTGTGGATTGTATTATGCGACATAAGCAATTGGTAATGCAAAGTCATTGCATTAGAATAGATATGCTCGTGACATGCTAATGACAGAACCACCAGGAAGGATTGTCTTTCTCATTGGTAGCCTTGTTTTATGAGCAGTTTTGCAATGGCCGCATGCACAAAGAAAACAGTGCAATTCATGACTGCTATTTACACATGGCATCAGTTTTCAAGCTGATTGAGATACCAATTTATGATTTCTTCGATACACGAAGAAAATATTTCCAATCACCTTTGACTGAAGGGAAACTGGTTGTCAGATTGCAAAAATGTAGCAGATAGATATACGAACAGAAACATTCCACAGCATGCTACTATGTATGTATCAATATTAGCAGGGACAATATCGGCACAAATTAACGCTTTGGTCAAACCTACGTGTTCACTTAACAGAAGATCTAACACGAAACTCGCAACTGTTACTGAGCGTACTCCATTTGTCGTGTTATGGTTTTTACAATAGAAATCGAATGATATCATCAATACTTTTACAGGGTTAACAACATTCATTATCATTAGCTAAATGATGAGCATGGAGGAGCAAAGTCAAAAGAGGATGAGTCATGGGCGTGAATCATAGCTGCGATAGCTAGCACTGCTGCGAAGTATTCTAGTGAGATGAGACATTTGGAGTAAGACATTGTAATGACCGCTTGTATTATGAGTGTTGTGCTAAAGTGGGCGCTTCTTCATTATGGGCGAATTCACAAAGATCGCTTATATATTATATATATATATATATATATATATATATATATATATATATATATATATATATATATATATATATATATATATATAAATATATATATATATATATATATATATATATATATGTATATATAAATATATATATGTATAACAAATAAATCAGTGCATGCTACTGAATATCAATTAGTGTTATTTCTACATAGACCTCAATTGTTGGGACAATGCATTAGATATCGATATCCATTTGGGTGTTTACCAAACTAAATGCTCACTTTATATTCTCAAAACAGCAAACACGAATTTCGAAATTGCTATTTGGCGTGAAATAATATTCATTACGTTTTGGCTGTCCCGAAATCGTTTATATAATCATTGCTGTTATTGGATAAGCAGCATTTGCATTCCTTAATTGAATGAAGAGCTTGAGGATCCGCAAAGGAGCAAAGCTAAAAGCGGATGAGTCATGGGCATATTTTGGTAGCCGGCACTACTGTAAAGGTTCTGGCGAGGCGATATTTATTAAGTAATAGCGTTTCTTTATGGGCAAATGTTGTTAAACGTTATGCTGAACCTATCGAGACATAATTCTGTTTCAGGAGTTTTATTTTTTCAAAGGACGTGGCAGCAATGTAAAATTCGTCAGTAAAAACTGGGTTTAACTACACTCAATATAATGCTCCTTTCACGAACATTGCTAGTGATGGCCCCTTATGTGACAATAATTATAAAACTCGAGCATGCAAAGTTATATCTGTAAGTATTATACCATCGTTTGTTTTTGCATATTCTACTTCTACATGGAGGTCATACTTCCCCTTGTACCGAAGAGCATCTATGTTAATCATTGTATTGCAATCCTTCCCTCAAGGATATCACATTCCATCACACAACTTATGACTTGACTTACATATACTAGCAATACATTAATGTTAATG
Source organism: Urechis unicinctus (assembly GCA_034190875.2). NCBI lineage: Eukaryota > Metazoa > Annelida > Polychaeta > Xenopneusta > Urechidae > Urechis > Urechis unicinctus. Next base: position 30,123,554 of record CM067343.1, read on the forward strand.
ATCCATGGATTTCAGCCTATTTATCACACATGGACGATTACTCTGTTTGCTAGATGATGTTCATAGGCAGTAAAAGGCACCGAACCTTAGCAGATAATATATTGTGATGGTCTGGGTTCAATCGCACACACAGGGGCTGAGGCCAGTATTGGTGCGCATCATTTCATTGGCTTCTAAGTATTTGGTAAATTGGTTATTTCAAATGCATCCTATCCTGGCAATGACTGGCGATTACTTTCATGATATAACAGAATCAATGCCAAAATATCACAGTGACAAGTTCATCATTTGCGTCATTAATTCGATGACAAGCACACAAGCAACGTCTGATAGACATCTTGGATTAACTATCTACCCGTGGACGATGACACTCCATATAAGCTCAGGAGCATGACGTACAGTATCCATGCACAAACCTCGCAGTTTTTTTATTGACACAATCCCTTGATATGACACACATACACACGAACACTCTTAGATAACGTATCATTTGATGTATTTGTATTATGGTACGATAATTCCTGCTTTGTCGTAGTGATTCATGGAATGGAACATAACGTCCTGTTACATCATGCGTATTTTTTACAACCAAACTAGTTTGTTTTTTCCCAATCACAGAAGCAAGTGCAGACGACTGTAAACGACTGGTATAACACCAGCGCATGGAACTTTACTCGCGTAATTGTAGATATTCGTCAAACAAGACTGATGCCTATTCCCAGATATCAACAGCAAGGGTGGGACAAAAAGTACAATGTTTGTAATGAGGCATACAGAAAACCTTAATCGTTGTCGGTAGATGGCAGCTTTTAATTAAAGCCACCGTTTTTACGTTTGATTAAAGAAACCAACTGAGTGATATCAATTTCAGCTGACTAAATATCATTCATCGCAACAATGAACTTGATTCATATTATACAAAGGGCATGTTTAGCTATAAAGTCTTATCAAATTGAACATGTAACATGTCTCAAAACCTATCATACCTGCTGATGGACAACACGCATTTATCTCTTGCAAGCTGTCCATATATATCATTCATTCTAGACGCAGGCTCTGCAAGTTTTCTCATTGGAATGACGCATCACTCCGGCAAGTCACATCAAGGAAATTACAGCCCTAATAGAGACGCCAGCGGTTGTGATTTAGCTGGCGTAGTATTGAATTATTGACATACATAATCGATGCAAACTACCTTGATAAATCAGCTGGTGTAGGCTGACAAGTTATGTTCGGAGGGATGCACAAAAACCCCAAGAGTTTGTTACAATTTCATGGGGTTTTCGAAAATGAAATAGGCAATGATGTATGTATATTAGAGTATGTACTGCGTACAAGTATCAAAGGCATTTTTATATGATTATACAGCATGTCTGAAAAGAATGAGAATGCCTATGGTGTGCCTCTTGAATGATAGGAAATATTGGAATAGAATGAGTGGCCTACATAGGCGCCAACCATCACAGTAACGCAGGGCTGAGTTATTGCAGCAAGAGAATGGCCTCAGGCACCACGAGCTTCGCAAATGACATATGCATAAAATTGCCTGGATTTGGATTGCCACAGGTCATCATCAAATATGCGACGGCTCATGAATATGCATTGAGCTTAATGACCATTGATTCTCAGCCTCCACCTTGGCGGGTTGTATACCCTTGAGCAGGTAATAGAGCATGTACCAATCAATTTGCTCTATATATTAATGGTTCCTAGTTAGACGTGGCTTTTGGTCTGATTGAGACACTCCATTGTGATATTGTACTATGCTAGCGATTATTAATTGAATAAGCGGAGTTTCTTTGCTATGGAAGCACCAGAATGCTATTAGCTTATTGGTAGAGTGGCTGTGTCAATGGAGGCAGTTTTAAGATATAATTCCGAAACCGGTTTCCTAAATGCAGCTGAACATAGATTGCCCGTCCAAAAAACCTGCATTGTGTCATCATTGCTGTTATTGGAAAGTAGCATTTGCAATTCTGAAGCTGAGTTAAGAGCACAGGGGTTCGCAGAGGAGCAACGCATCTCTAGCGTGAATCATAGGTTGCAATAGCTGGCACTACTGTAAAGTGTTCTAGTTGTGTGTAAATTGATCTAGTAACGTATTGTAATGTTCGCTGGTAACGGGAGAGCTGACGTGATAAGAGGGCTTCATTATTGGCAAACGAGGTATAATTAACTCGGTATGTCGTGTTTATGTTGAATCACTTGCTACATCACTCCATCTCATGCCACATGAACCGTCGTCTTATTTGATCTACGTCGTAGTAGCAATGATATATTCACCAGTAACCCACTGCGTTTAAATACACACAAGGTGATGCTCCATCCACGAACGCCGCAAGCGAAAGCCTCTTTTGTTTTCATACTAAAACCTGCGAAGCAGGTGTCGAGTATGCAAAAATTGCAAATTTATTTGTCAATATCTGGTTTTGCTGATGATGTCGTTTGACATTCAATTACGGATAGACCAGCATTGTCTGATGGGCATCTCATATCAAGGATCTACCCAAAGAAGATGATATTGAGGAATCCGTTCTTCCACACAAGCTCAGCTGATCGACATGCGATATCCCTACAAGCCTTTTTTTATATGTGAATAAGTATTTATATTTTATTAAACCTCTGATATAACACACACATACATACAAATCTAACACCTTCTCCCACACACACACTTTTGAGCTGTTATGCAAATGAGAACACTCGTTATTGATATGATCAGTATATTTATGAAAGAACCATGGTAACGGTGTCAGTTAGAGAAGCCGACTGCAAGTGTCTGATATTCTTCCATAACAACATCAAAAGAATGTACAGCCCAGATAAAGACGAAAGCGCAAGTAACTTAACTCGACCATCGATACATAATCGGCAAAAAAGATCGATGACTATTCCCGGAACCAATAAGATTATTCAACGGTGATGATGAGGAACAAATAAAGAGAATACCGAAGAATTCCTAACATTGTTAATTTCGTTAAACCCAAACAAGGCACAGGGCCAAGATGAATTCTAACCAAGGCTTCGTAAAGAACTCGCAACAGAAATTGCGCTTCCATTTGTTATCACTCAGACCTTCACAGGGACACTTTAGCTCACGGATTCATTGCCCGCTTTAAATACCATGTTTCGGACAAAGAACCGCTCCAACTCGTTATCTATGTGCCGAGGACGGCCGGGTAACGGGGGAGTATATGTGGTTTACCTGCCTACTCTTGCAGGGATGTCGGGTGGGGGAAGGAAACAAGTTGATTCAATATTCGGGTAGTGGTGCATCTTTCCAGTGGGTGTCAGGGGATGTCCAAATATGTTATAACCTGCAAGTGGAGGGTGACTCGGCTCTCACTTGGACATGAATAATTAAACGTTTGGTTGTCGTGTGGAGCGGATTATCATCCTTAACATGACGTCGCAAAACTATGCATCATGCATGTTTGTTAAAGCTAATTGATCTCAATTCGAATACATTTGTGAGACGGCACATTTCTTATTTCGAATTCAACATGGCAGAGTGTTGGCCTATCTTTTCTTTAATTCCTTGTATTTAGACCAGAATATCCCGTCGTGGTAGCCAGCCTCTAGTCATAATAAGTGGATGAAATGATGGTTACAAATTCTGGCCTAAGATACTGTGCTGGCGATTAAGCCAACACAATCGAAATATATTATCTGCTAAGGGTTGGTGCCCATTACCGTGTCTGAACATTATCTAGCAACAGAGTAATCGTCCATGTCTGATGAATAGGCCATGATCCATGGATCATTAACTGTAATGTATTATTGAACGACCACCCGATTCAAATTGCGTGCAGTCACTAGTAGTGTGATGATATATTATATTCTTGGAGGAAGGATAAATAAAGATTAACACAGATGCTCGCCTTCAACATGGAATATATACCCCACATTTGTGATTTGAAAATGCCATATACAGAGTTTGTGGAATATTTCTCAAGAAAAAAGAACGCAGCTATCAGACCCATTTCAAGCTCAGTAACAACCATTCCTACGGTAATAAAATCACTTTGCTCTCATTACAGGAAGCGCCAATTAAACAAGCCATTGACCTGAGCGGATGAGGCAGCTTGTTAGTTCATCATATGAGTCTTTTATTTGATAGGTAATAGAATTGAGGTCGTTTTCACGCGAATACTGATATTGGAACGAAGCACTACAAATTATCATGATTCCAAGTTAGCAGTGCATAAAGCACCATATTTGCATATATGATATTAGTTTTTACGAAAATCTTATATGCATCAAATAACAACATAAGTGAAAAGAGTAGATCATAAAATGATTTACACACCTTAGTTGCATTGTCTGCAAATATGCGAAAAAAAGCTAAAAACATGCTCGACACCTGATTTTCGTGTTTTGCTTGTGCAACGCTACCAGTTCGATACAAATACAGGTGACAGCTGACTGGTCATACATTGTAGGTCATCATGGGTTGAAACGATGTTATGTCTGTTGCTGTTGCACACACCACGACAACTACATATATCAGACTTGATTAATCGGTACGTTTCATTGCAACGGTTAGTTTGTAACTTTGGTATATCGAAGCCCAGACGATTGTTCTACGCTGACGAAGAACCATTGTATCTGGCGCAAAATTCACAAATGGACATATAGCGAATGTTGTCAAACAATGTGTATTTTAACATCAGTACTACGTCCATGATCAAATACGACTCCAGGTCATGTGCCATTAAACAAGATTGTGTTGCGAGTGATTTAACATATATATAGGTATACATACATCATTTGCCAATAAAAAGCCCCTCACATTACCACCACATCGCCGTTATCACCGGACATATTGTCTTACTAAATAAATCACTCCCAGAACACTGAAGTGCTAGTCATCGCGACAATGATTCCCGCCCCAAGCAAGATCCACTTATTAAGATACTTTAACAGATCATTCAGATCAAGACGAATTTGCATTCTACCATATCAATCTTAATGAGTTAGTCGCAACAACATGGAGATCAACCAATTGTGGGGGACCTGTCGCGGTGACATCAAAATCTAAATTTATCAATATACATATCCAAAGCTTAATTTTTAAAATGATATACTATTCAGAATATTGTTTGTATGTAGCATTCCATCATTGTGTACCTATCATGTTACTTTCCACCTCGCAACCACTAGGATCTGGCGTATATCTCATTTGTTTTCCAAGTAACCAAAAAGCACAATGTAATTGCTCGATTACTGAGACAAATACGTAATGTGCATCGTTCAATGCATCTCTGTTTGTGCAAGAGAATAGCTGACTTACCGGAGTGATATGATTATTCCAATAGGATTACTTGTAGATCTTGCGACCAGAATGTGTGATATCTGTAGACAGCTTGCAAGGGATTAATGCGATAAGAATAATTATTTTAGTTATCCCGAGGAGTAAGCTTGGATAACGACTCAAGGCAAGACTATTGAAGCGCTGGGTATTGTATGGGTACTCTAAATGGCGCGTCCATTTAATAATTCTTCATTCAATGCAATCAAATAGACAGGTAGTTGTCTTGAATATCAAGTGTATCTTCAACAGCAACTGCAGTATATCATTCAAATAAACAAAGGTTTGGCTTCATTTATCATATTTGTTTGTTGGTGCTCATAAGCAATTTTTCCGTACTTAAGCTGTGGTTGACATTTGCTATTTGTCTTGTTGCTGCTTGCGTAATCTTTTTTAATAAACAAGTCATTATCTGACTTCTTGGCAAGAGTATAAGCTTATGCCCAGTCAACAGTTCAACATCGTTAATATGCTTTTGAAGAAACAAGACTTCAGTTCATGTGCCGTGAAATAGAGTTGTGCTGCGAGTGATTCAACATAAATAAGACACAGATTTATGAATACATCATTTACCCATAAAAAACTATTCACATCACCGCATCATCGCCGTTGCCAGCGAATATCATGTCTAACTCAATAAATCACTCCTTCCAAGAACATTTTAAGTACCAACCATCCTGCCTTCGCGACATTGATTCACGCCCCAAGCAAAGTCCACTCATCAAAATACTTTAACTAATCATTCAGATCAAGACGGATGTTTATGCCCTCATATCAATCTTACTGATTTAGTCTCAATAACATGGAGATAAATATGCCAATTGCGGAGACCTTTAGCGGTGACTAACAACCACATACATCCACAGCTCGGTTAAGATATATTTGAAAAGATTGATTTACTAGTCAGAATATTGTATGTTATGTCACATTCCATGAATGTTGACTTTTCATGCAACATTCCGTCACGCAACCACTATGTTCGGGATTATTCTACATCTTTTGTCCAAGTTACCAAATAGCACAATGCGATTGCTTGATTTTCAGAGTAAATACGTAATGTGTAGCGTTCAATGTGTCTCTGTTTGTGTCAGAATAGTAGGTGTGATGCGTCATTCCGATGATAAAACCTATTAGATTAATGGAATCTAGGGACAGTTCATAATAGATTAATGCGATAAGAATAATAAGCATTGTTATCCTATTGATTGTCTTTAGAAGCCATGGGTTGTATTAATCTGGACCATGTGCCTTTTATAGATTAACGAATTTCACAATTTTAGGAATTTATCCTGGCTAAAAGGTATTCTGTCGAGTTGTTCCTCATCATCACCGATGAATAATGTAATTGGTTCCGGTGGTCCTGGTCTCTTGTCAGAAAATACTGATGCTAAGTAACCATGATTAATCCAAGCTTGTTTTGTCCTTCGAAATAACATTAATGTGTATGTCTAATAGAAGACCTATGGTTTCTTTAGTTTTAATGTTTGACCTTGCATAACCGTAAATGCTTTTGGGTTTTATCATTTCTGTTTAACTTATATGCTGCTGTTCTTTGAATAATATGAAATCTGCATATTGTTCTCTTTGTCGAAACTTATGTTGTCTGTTGGCAGCATTCTTGACTATTGTGCCATATAGGTATATCAATGCTACGGCGTTTTCTAAATGGTATAAACTTCCTTGCTGCACCTGCATCTATTTCCGTAAGTGGATTCCTCCGCTGGAATACACTTTTTTTTCTCAAAGGTTTGTCTTTTTGAACAAAACCTCCGTTGGCCATTTGATATTCGTCTTTCTTCCAAACATAATGTTTTTGCCTGGGATTACACAATTATATACTTCTCTCGTTCAGCAGCAATTTTTGCATGAATTGTTTCACACTGCCATACGTAATTGCTGAGTAATTAATATCATATTTGTTTTACCTAAACTTGATAAGCATATTGAATATTCCTTATCATACTTGTATACTATTTGTTTCTCGGATATGTTATTTCTCTCATACCGTTATTTAATTTTGATTGGAATGATTCGATTCAATCGTTACTTACATAGCTCTGCGGTTAAACGTAACTTGCTATATGGCTCCAATAATAGCAACCATAAGCCTTGACTTTACAGATCATCGGTCCACAAGGGAATCATTATTTTGGTTTATGGAGTTAACGATTACATGGTCAGCTTGCTGTAAGCGGAAAATCTAATTGATAAGGCTATCCTGTATAAATGATGACGCCCTGGATGATTTCGGCTAATCGTATCACGAATATCGTTAGCGAAAGCAATGTAATTGCATTATCAGTACAGCGGCAGATGAACGAGCTAATGTTGTTCAAGCATATTGCTCTCATATTCAGAGGAACGTTTGTACTAAGCAAACCCAGTTAAATATACCTGCAGATATTGCAGTATTAGATTCAATCGCATCAACAAACAGTGAAGGAGAACGTAAAACCATGGGAAGAGTTGTGTGATCACTTCATGATGAACATTTGCGCGTTTGTGTTGGTCCGCCTTGAAAGGCAACAGCTAGATAGTCTAAATATCCAACGACAAAACTCCAATCAGTACACTTGTAAAATATGCCTCATTGCTGCAAAGATCTAGTCAGTGTCTCGTCACTATTCTTTTGGGGAAACATGTATTAAGAATTTAGTGATGAAATGTTTACATTCATATGAATATCATTGTAGTGTTGGGATTACAAGCTGCATTCAGATTGTGTGATTTTCATTTACAGACTAACAACCTTAGAAGTATCTGATCAGCTGATTGTGTATTCCATAAGATTTGCTTTATTAAAAGAGGCTTATTTATGACAGGCGCCCAAATGAAATTTAAGGATCAGTTATCTAATCTAATCTCAGTGCGAAATATTACAATATAATGTCTCAAGCTACAATGTCAATGTATCAAAGACACACGCCACAATATTTGGGATTCAAAATCAACATTCCAATCGCTTAGCAAAATTTCAGTCACTATAGCAAGTACATAATTCAAACTCCATGTGATCCAACTTCGCAACGGAATATATTGGTCACCACATATAGCAAAAGACGCAGAAAAGAGCAGGAACTAGCCGGTGTTTTGAATATTGGAGGTCACTATCTGTAGTGATATTCGTTTCAAAGTGATGGGGCCTTGCCCAACTGATGTTTTACTTAATTGGGATCTCAGATATCACTGAAATGGTTTTTTCAAGATTTTCTGTTTATATATTTTAGCCGTGCAAAGTTCATGTTGCTTAGGACTTCCCATTTGTTGATACATGTAGTTTACAAATCAGAATGACTTTTGATGCATTCTCCTCAAATTTCATGGCAGCTATGATAATAGCTACTATATTCACATCCTCATAAATATTTCACTTTCACTGAATGTCAAACTATCCAATTTTTTCTTGTCAATCTTTGACGAAAATTTGCTATTTTGTTGAATAAGCTAATACTGAGGGATACAATATTACATTTGTCTGAGTGTGGAATGATCAGTTGGAGGATTTATACATGAACAATATGATCGTTCATATGCAATTATACTTGTATTTCAATCACATCGTTTTAAGAAATACGATTGATTAAAGTCATCTTTATTAGGAGGCCAATCAACACTAATAACTTTTATCTAAAAGCAGTTAATAATAGCCATGGAAATACACAAAAACACTAAACACTCCACAAAATATTTCGCTAATTTCAAGAATACATATGGCAAACTGACAATGTGACCTTAAACTAGAATAATCCACAACAATTATTTCCTTTGGTCTGATGATCGATGTTGCGATGTATGATCCAGTCTTAATCCTTAGTATTGATGCATTCAGGACTGTTTTTTGGCGCTTTACAAATGGAAGATGCATTTAGTTGCCTGGCTAACGTGGGTCACTCGACTTCGTGCAATATTCGAACGACCATGAACATACATTCTGAGCTTAATGACCATAAGAACTCTGGATGGTCGATCACTAATTCTGTAACTGGATTTTGTGGAAACCCAGTCACTGTTGAGCAAGTGGTGTATGATTATAGTGCGGGCCTAACAGCTCACAGAGAGGTTAATCTTCCTATATTGTGATAACAAATGGAGCTAGCCTCGTGCAATCGGAGGATGTACAGCTCTGATGCAGACCATATGTAACCACCAACAAAATTTATACCCGCCCCTCCAACCAGGGTAGATGAATCCGTGTTAGTGAAAGCTATCTATGCATGGTTTGGTGACCAAAAACCCATGGTTCGTAACTGCTAGTCATCGTAAAATTGTATTCATCACTTTGTGGCTTTCACTACACATTTAGTATTATATCATCATTACTGTTGTTGGATTAGCAACGGCTGCAATTTTAACTGAAGAGCTTGATGGTCACAAGGAAAGCCACAGGAAGGCGCGAATCAGAGCTTCGTGCTGTGTGATTGATTGAATGCGACGCTGTACGCAGGTACTGGGGTGCTGCAGTGATGTGAGCGCTTTTAAATTGACAAATGAGGTAAACATCACGCGGTTTGGCTTAGTTATGTTAAACCACTCGCATCACTTTTCTAGTTCATGCCACACGAACCGACATATTATTTGTTCAAACGGTCGTGGTAACGATATTAATTCCCAGACATCTACGTTTAACTGCTCTTTAGGAAATGGCCCTCCAACCAATATTGCGATGATTGATAAAAATATTGCCCAACAGAGTTGACGAGTTGACCTCAAACTTGCTCTGACGTTTATGTTATTTCACAAATGGAGCTGGATGTTCTTTGTTGGACCTAAATACCGTATAGCCACATATATGACATCCATATATGTATAGTCAATGGTAACTTATGTCCAGTACATTTGCTGGAATTTAATGTACCTTATTCGTCTTGTTTTTATGTATATGACAGGGTTAACAGAATCTCTGTGGTGTAACAGACTTATCCAAGCTAACGTTCCCAATAAATAATCGAAAAGCCAGAACAAAAGCTTTTTTGGCCACCCTATTAGGACTGTGGAATCTCGCATCTTTTTCTCCATAGGTATCACCACAAGCAGTTCGCTAACTGAATTGAAAGAAATCATAACATTTGCTACAATGATTTTCACACCAGTCGATGTGTTTTTGCAAAATTTAATTAATGAAAGAAGCATGAAGGCAGCTTTTAATGTAAAAGAGGGCTCCACAATAGGCAATAGCTATATCCTGTAATTAGTCAGCAGGTTTCTTCGTTGGTGGATCTTTCTAAAAAAAGCCTTCTACAGAGTATATCTGTATAATGCTCAGATATAATCGATCCTTTTGATATAGCGTTGTATTGATCAATTTATAGATGTTTACAAGTACAAATCATGCAATCCTCACATTTGCCATGATCGAGCTTATAATGATGTCATAACAATGTTTACAAAATATACTTATTTATACGCATTTAGACCACTGAACCTCAAATATTACTTGGTCATAATCTATACAGTTTTATTCACAAAATGGGGCTTTAAATGGTAGACATAAATGTTTAATCTGCATCTGATTGAATCCTGCAATTATTTGTATATGACATAAGGGTATTCACACAATTGATAAATATATCAATAAGAAACGTAATAACATACGCGACCATTATGAGGTTGTATATCGTATTTGCTTTTGTCCACTACTTATTTCAAAATAGAAAAACATTTATTTGTAATGATAAATGAAACCATCAATCATTAAAACATGACATGGGAAAATCGATAACTTTTATGATCTTCCATACTGGATTAAATACCCTAATTTAGACTGTAGCTTCTGTCACTCGAATTCCGAATAATAACAAAAGAAGCTGGGTGACGTAAGGAAATGACAAAGACAAATGACTCTGATGTAACCAACGAAAAACCATATAGATATTTCGAATTGTCCATGTTGTTGAGGTAATAAAGTTATAATAGAGATTAGAAGTTAAGCGCAAACTGAAGAATTGTGAAAATATCTATCTGTAAGATGGATAGTTGTATGAGTTATTCGTAAAAAACACTAGCTTGTTCATCAGCAGTTATATTTGAAATGCAATTACATTTTTTGTGGCAATGAGATGTGCGATAAGATTAATCAGAGTGAATCAGACAATAGTAATCTTAAATTTTAATAAACGGAAACAACTATTGCCCCCCTGAGGCCAATCTTCACCGTTGATATTACGGAATAGCCTATTGATGAATCACGGCGGCGCCATACAGCAACAAACGCATAACTGTGTAAGGATCCGATGTGAGTAAAAGAAGCATCAAGGAAAAGTGCAATGCACCTGCAGATGGGTTCTATTTGTCAATATTCATTCCACACCAAGCAACGCCTTCCGCAATATTCGGCGATTGCTTGATGTAATTGCAACCACACAGATTCACAAAACAATTGGATTATTTATAAGGACCAAATGAAATCGCAAGTGTTAGATACTATGTGATCCAATAATTTGAAAAAAAAAATCGCAAATGAATAAAGACATTGCTATCACTATTCAAAAAGCAGTGTACAGCCTAGCGGGTGAATCGTTTCCTATTTCTGTGGTCATTCAAAATGCATGATATGATCAAATCAGTGCAAATCAAGGTTTAAGCAATAAACAAAACAATGATGTGTGAACATACCTTTTATATCGAATATATCGACACTCATGTAAATAAGATGCACACAAACATAGTCGATTTTATGGAGGATATAAATACTTTTGTTTGATAAATGGAAGAAAAATGAGATCGAGCATATCTCTTGATTTATCAATTTTGTGCTGGTAATTTGCATCGCGGTGACTATACGTGATCATTTTCGATTAAAACCAACTCGATTTAAAACTCCAAAATCAAGCTTAGGAAGATTGACAACCGCTTTTTAATCACGTATGTTTCCACATTGCAGTGAACACGGAACAATCATCATACAATAATGCTAATTGATATACAGCGTTCCAACATACATATTCTAAGATGTATGTACAACCAAGTACTTCTACGACACAAGTGCCAACGCATTGTACGGTGGAGCGGGGCAATCACAACAGCCTTAGCAATATAATGGTAGATAGCAGCCACGACAAGTGTAGTAGTTATCATATCATAACGTCAAGGATCATAGCGGGTACATACTTTTCCATACTCTTCGTCATTAATCTTTTCAAAATTCTAGGCTTGAAGCAGCGTCAGCTCACACGAGCTATGTTATTTCCACATTTTTACACGGTCGCCATCCAGTGTATCACCACAATATTGATCCGCCTTAAGGGCTGATGGTCAATTTTGTTGCGTTTGTAGGTGGATTTGGTAGGATACAGAATATTGGCAGAGTGGTAGGTAGGGAGAGGGGGGGGGGGGGTGGTTCCTACCATGCCTTGGGCCTGATATATTCATTTCTCTATATGCCGCATCAGAAAAACCATTAGTATTGAGGCTCAGGAGAGAGAAGATTAGTTTATCTGAATAGTCTTATCCATCGTCGAAATCCCCAGAACGGTCAGACGACAGTAGAATCTAATATTGGCGCCTATCATACATCTCTTGTGGGTCCGGTTAAACTGCATAATGTTGTTCATATATGATCCCTTATATTATATTAATGTCCTTTTGTCTATGAGGATTATGCCTATTTGTGTTACATTGCAACTTTAGCAAGATGTTTGGGCATTTACTGGAGACTTCAAATATAGTGACGATGAGATTATATACCATCTTATTGCATTCATTAGTATTACATGCATGACTATAGATACTAATAATGCCAATTGGCAATTTAACATGCTTCTATGAAATACTCAAGCAAAACAATACACGTAACAAATGCCACTGAGTATGATATAATGTTGGTGATTCCAGTGACGGAAGTACGCTTAGAGTTTTGGTCACAATATATATATTCATATGCTGAATCTTGAACCAAGTAACACACGACATGTTGAAGCTGTTGATCATCTCCTTGAATGATTCAAAAGTCATTATTTAAAGGAATATCTGTAGTTGTTGTGAACAGGGCGGAACTACTGTTACGCCCTCATCTATAGCCAGCCATTCCATAATAATGTCCAATACCGAGTAAAATGGTGAACAAGCGTGAAGATTATGCAACAACATTTACGAATATTTTCGACAATTTATCAATGGTAATGATCTATATTGAGATTGATGATAGACATATAGTCACACATCAAAATGTATTCAATATTTGCCAAATCCCTAGAAAAGGATGCAAACAAATGTCGTATTGGTATATATCAAGCTGTCATTTAGAAGGCATGGATCACTTTTGTGTCGTATTTGGTCGATGTTCTAGGTCTCTCGTTAAATGAGAACGCCAATAAAAAGATTGAGAATAGACAGCACGGTTACAGCGCAACTGTTTAGAAGTCCACACCAGTAAGCGTCATGATCCACAACTTATCATTTAGTTTGTTCTCTGGTTAGTGCATGCCTAGTGGGGCGTTATTAAAGGGAAATGCTACAGTTCATTGCCGCGCCACCCAGCGGCCGTCGCGTAATTGCGCCTCTTTTGGCGGAAACAACATTTGACGCGCTGCAGTATTTTCGCGCCCGGTGCGCCCGCGTCTGCGCTGCAACGAGTTGATTTCAAAGTAATTCGTGCGCTCATAGCGACTAGAGTCTATTTGCAACATGCTATGGATTCACATTCACATAGCATATATCAAATCTTTTGCGAGATGATGTGGAGGCATCTGGGTGAATGAAGTTAAATGAATAAGATTAGGTTATGTACAACTATAACAAGTTATCGCATTAATTCCTGAAGAACTAAGATAAGCGATAAATATTTAAGTGTCATAACATACAAACTGGTTAGACAGCGATTTATCTGTGACAACCGGGCAAACTGATGTTAGCGGGAACTCTTTTAGCTGAGAGTTATAACATGCGACTCAGCCTATTCAATCTTTGACCTCTGCGGTATATAAAATCGTATTTGGATGTAAAATGTTCTGAGCCAAAAACAGTTTTGTCATGTTGCCCGATTAGACTATAGTTGAATAGACTAGGGTTGACACTTAACTTGCTTTTAATTACCAGTTCCGTAGCATGACAATAGAGCTATAACACAGACGCATTCCCCGAACTAGAAAGATCTTGGTCGGGTTTTCTCAACTTTCTACATGAAATTCATTAAAGATAGAGTCTATTTACAACATGTTACTGATTAACATTCACATAGCATATATTAAATCTTTTGCGAGATGATGTGGAGGCATCTGGGTGAATGAGGTTAAATGAATAAGATTAGGTAATGTACAACTATAACAAGTTATCGCTTTAGAATTCCTGAAGAACTATAATTAGCGATAAATATTTAAGTGTCATAACATACAAACTGGTTAACCAGCGATTTATCTGTTTCAGCCGGACAAACTGATGTTAGCGGGTACTCTTTTAGCTGAGAGTTATTAAATGCGACTCAGCCTATTCAATCTTTGATCTCTGCTGAATACAATTTAAAGCGCGACATTTCTTCTTGAAACATCGCATGATGCTTTGTTTGACCGTCAAGCATCGCGTTACCACAGAGGTTTCAGCGTAATTGAATGGAAGATTGACAACAGCATCACTGCGGCTAATCAAATTCTTTTACAGGAAGGTGATCGGAGACGAGCTGTTTGACGCCCGTAGACGATTGATTGGATAGAGGGGCGATAAGCGAGCATGATGAGTCACTACCGTGAGTCATAACGTAGCTACGATTGCGTTAGTGCGTGGTGACCATATTTGTCATTTGTTTGTCCAGAGTCTCTTAATATCTTACATTCTGACGAGACGTTATGTTGTACGTGAAATGATCCGATGACGAGGACAGTCTGTAGCTTCCAGGGTTTCAGCTTAAAGTTGAGTCATGTCATTTAACCACTGGTTATAGAACGGTTTGAAAATGTTGATATGGAAATAGACAGATAGTGAGCCGACTATCCTCGAACCTAAAATCTGAACCAGATGCACTTTCGGTATTGCCCATAACATGAAAATGACAATATTACACATGAATGTGCAATATATCAATGTTCTAGGGTGAACGAAGAGCTATCTAGACTGCATAACGTATTGTTCATAGCTGTGCTCTTAACAGTGGACTTGCACTCTATGCTAATGGAATATATCAGGGATGTTCCTTGACACATTGTGGCTGTGTAGGTGAGGCTTACCGGGGATTTCTGATAAATCTATTACGAAATAGTATTAGCCAAGTGTACGGATATATATGGCTATCCAAAACATAGCCGTGTAGCTGATATATGTCTGTCTGCGCGACACGCACACACAAATTTGGTATTAGTAGAACACATAAGATAGGGATAGCATATATGGATGAGAAACTCCTGGGCAATAGATCAGTCATCTTTGTGCCGATGAAGTTCAATCAACCAAAGAATCGAAGGTTTAGATGGAAACGTGAATACATTTATATATATATATATCTACATATAATTATACAAACACACCCACAACCCTCACACACATAATCAAACTTAAGTTCCTTTAGGGAAGTATTCACTATTCACAAAATAACTGTAAGGGTGATTCGAAGCTCCCAGTACATAAAATTATGTCGTCGAGTTGTTGGGTCGATTTGACTGCCACCATTTTGCTGAATGTAATTATCGACTGAATTCCAACGGGCATATGTTGTTGTTGGTCAGAAGACGTAGATAAGCGCACTCAATGATTGCTAATTACCCAAACCTGGCAACCTCTCCCTATCCCAACGCACACGTCGCAACTTTTTGCAGCACTTAACTATGCTGCTAAATACGTCGATCCTCAACTTTGGCGCCAACAATACGTGCCGCCACAAATGAGCAGCTCCGTAAGACTGGCAAACCAGGGCAAACATGAGAGCAAAAATTGTCCAAAGGACAGCTAAATGTGCTTTGCTGAGAGCAAATAAATACTAATATCATGAAATAAATACTAATATCATCTCGCTGGTAGCTGAAGACTGGGATGTCGGATTTTCCGGTTTTGCAAGATGCAAAGCATCCGTGTTAATATCCCTATTAAATATGCTGACGAACCCAGGTCGTGACCTAATGCTGTCATTCGTGTGTCTACATGAGTCTCTCAAACCCACGATATGTAGTAGGAAACAGTAGTTCCCATATCATGGCTGTTGCAGTCAGGTTATCTTCTGGCTGTGATACTACATTGACATATTTGCTTTAAACAGGTGGACAGGTACAAAGTACAAGGTGGTAAATAAATTACATTAGTCGATGGCAAACAAGCTCAGGTCGATGAGACGAGTCGGCATAATTAGCATACGGGGCAACTCATCCTAATACAACTCAGTTGGCGTTATTGGTCGGCTTGCGTACTCTAATCTTGAAATTGTAAAACATAAAACATTGTATTCTCAAGTCAGCGCAAATGACACTTATCGCCTTGCTGATACATTGGTCTTTTGACGATTAATTATGTCAAATAAAAACATTATTTTGGGTGTCATGAATCATCGTAAATTGATATTCAATGCCATCTACTTGTAGAGATTGTAAATGATACTAACTTCAAACGCATGGTAGCTCGATG
Organism: Urechis unicinctus; assembly: GCA_034190875.2. Taxonomy (NCBI): domain Eukaryota; kingdom Metazoa; phylum Annelida; class Polychaeta; order Xenopneusta; family Urechidae; genus Urechis; species Urechis unicinctus. The sequence goes on from CM067343.1 coordinate 30,140,403, forward strand.
TCAGTATTTTGTCGGTATTTGTATTTGATCCAAATGTGCATATGGGCCAAATTCTGTTAGTGTCATTGCTCCAATATTGCTATGTATTCGGTACTCACGGATATTTTAGCTGTTGAAAACACGTCGCGTGGATAACAATTGGAAATCAAGCAGCATGGTACAACGATAGTAATTTCTATGCTCAAAGCTTAGGGTTGGTCAAAATTTCAGCATAGATGACTGTGCAATACTGTTTGAATTTCAAGCCCCCGTAAAAAGTAGCTGATATTCGTAATTAAATGCAGCCTTACTTGTTGATTAATACTAAATGAACTGTTAGTCGTCCACTTAGAGAAGTAGCACACATTCATTCAAGACCTATTTACTATATAAGCGGCGCAAATGGCGCGGTAAACTACTAGTGATGAAAATGCTTTGACAATCGTCGGGGCTACTTGCATAGCAATCACCACAGCTCCTGTTTGCCTATCACCACTCATCATCGCCGAATAGACGTACCTTACCACATCATGGTGGACATGGCGACATAGACAGCTGAGTAGGCTGGTATATACACGTAATCATATGATTATGTCCAGATAATCAGCAATACCTCAACATCACCCATGGACTACTGCAAAATCGGACTTACTATGAGCATGGGTATTGGTAAACTAAAATATCCCATCAATGTAATCCATTCGCTTATAGAAAGCCCTTCCGGGCTTGAAACATGTTCGCGCCTCTGAACAGAAAACAACATATGTTTATTTCCAAAGCAACAACGATCGAACAAACATCTCCCCGCCAGCTGGACTCGAAAGCCAATGATATGATAAACAATAAAGATATCAATAGTAGTATACAGAATGGGGTTTCCAGTTGACCGGGCTGTTTGTGGCAGTATTAACTGGGTGGCTTACGGGTTAGGTTTTTCGTGGTTCATTCAAACACACCCGATCTCTCAGACATAAGCACACAAACATACAAATATATATATATATATATATATATATATATATATATATATATATATATATATATATATATATATATATATATGTGTATATATACAAATATTTATGCGTAACCCCTGCTATATATATGTATATATATATACATATATATACATATATATATAAATATACATATATATATATATATATATATATATATATATATTATATATATATGCGTAACCCCTGTTGTAGGGTTCGATCTTGGAGACGTTTGAGAGTGCTGTGTTCGAGGCTCGAGTCGAATAAAACTAGTGAATCCCAGTCTGTGGTGTCGTTCTTCCGTCCGTGACAGTTATTACTGATCACCAGCGTACCCTTTCTCAATCACTCAATATGAGAGGGCGGGTAACGACAGTTAAGTATCGATGGCTGCAGTGGGCATTTAGTTTCATTGTTCACTGATATTAACTTTACGTTTCAACTTTCTCAATAACCTCATTTGCCTGATAATCAATATTTGCAGGGAAGTTTACCCTCGCAGCGACATATCACCGTTATCTAACAAACAGTGATCCGAATAATATTGCCAGAAGTGTCGTGTTAGGGTGAGAATATGCCATAAGCCCGATATCTCAACACAGCATAACTAAAAACCGAGATTGGATATGTTAGCGCTATTGGATGAGTCAGAGCACCTTGTGCTACTTAAATCACACGGTCATCACATTCCTATTAGCTGTCCTATTAATTTCCCTAGTATCAATGAGCTGTAGGTTTAGTATATCAAGCAGCCAGATAGAAGGAATAATAATCGTTAACTAGGATTTTAGAGAACTATTCAAATAGAGCAGTACTTATGATAGGACAACATGCTATGAGTGGCGAGATATATATGGGACAAAGTTCGTTTACCTAACCAATACTTTCTCTACACTGGAATATTCTATATAATAAATATATATATAGATATATATAGATATATATATATATATATATATAGATATATAGATAGAGAGAGGAGAGATATATATAGATATATATATATAGAGAGATAGATATATATATATATATAGAGAGTATATATATATATATCCATATATATTTACATATATACATCTATATATATAAATATACATTTATATATCCCTATATATATATATATATATAAATATATATATATAAATATATATATATATGTATATATATATATATATATATATATATATATTTATATACTTATGTATACATATAATGTGAAGTAGCACATCACAGGAGTTGATATGTCATTTCAATGAACATGCAATGCCTAAGAGCATATGTGTTGATTGAAAATCGGCATAGATTACCTTTGGATGACAACAAATCAAACATATCTACGAATTCTAGGTCTGGTGAGATAGCCAATGAGTTGTCGGTTTCAGCTCGGCATAGCCGCATAATTTTTACTTAGCGAGCCAAAAAGTATTAGCGTACCCTACTGTCTGATTTACCTCATCAAAGCAAAATGTATATACAGACGTGTTACGGTAATAAAGTATTTCCATAGTTACGTTACCATTGTTGGTACTATAAGTATGAGGGTATGCAGAAATGAGCGTAGAACATTTGGCAGAAGGGGGTTTGGCGCGGTGTCGTTCTTTTGGATGGTCCCAGTGTGACATTTTACACGATAATTGAGGGTAAAGCAAGTTCAATACTCCCCAAGAGTCCCGAGGCGCCGGAAACCACATCCCTGCAAACGGTCTCAAATACAAGGGAAAGAAGCGATCAAGAGCCACCTTGAAGTTGTGATTTGACTTTCGGAAGTCTGTATGGACTACTGTGTTAGATTGTATCTCTAATTGTGTTATATCAATAAAGGGGTAGCTCCACGTGTAAGGCTTGATTAAAGGTTTGGTCAGATCAAACAACTTTTTAGCCTTCGGAATGTATCCAAGTTTGTACTTGCTTGAGAGTATTTTCTTTTCATGGAGATCAGCAATTTTGTTTATATCTGCCTTGAGCATCCAACAGTCCAGGTCGTCATCCCATGGTAAGATATCATGGCACAATACACTCCCTAAAAGGGAACCGAAGGCCAATGTCCATGTGATGTTATAGTCCGAGAAAAGGATTTTCACCTTTGCTAGAAATATCGTAGTATCCGTATATTGATCTAACGTGAGCGCTCGTGGGAGTCGTGAATCAGACATACTGTGATCAACAACCTTAAACATATCAGCAAGCCGAGTATCATTTTCACCGCCCGGACTTTGAGGTAGATGTGTCATACATCCCTTCAAGTCCTTGGCAAAAGACGCTCTTGTAGCACCAGTGGTATTTATCTGTTTAGGGGTGTGGTTAAGAGACAGAGAGGAGATTGTCGGCAGCTGCTGAATCGCACCATTTTCTACCTCTGTCGATTTGACAACCTTTGTCACCGGCGATATTGAAACATGATGGTAAATCGCAATGTAAAACAGCAAGACTCCAAATACAACTGTAAGGGCTACTCCGAGGCGACACCGCTTGCTCATGACGAATGGCAGCGTTTTGTTGACACTACCACATCTGCTATCCGTGGGTCTAGTGGTATGAACACTCTCTATTCTAATGCTGGATTGACATCATATGACGCACCACTTTTGAAAGAATGACGTGATAATGCGAGGCGCTTTATTTTAACACCCTGTTATAAATATCGAATCTGCCGTGAACCTATTATCAGCAAAGATCCAGCAATTGACCGCGAATAACTACGAGTGAAGGATTAATTTATCCAGTTTTCCAATGTCACGCGAGGTTATCATGCGGCTTTCAATAGTCGAGGGGGAAGGGCGGCGTGTGAGGGGTATCACTGGCCAAAGGTGAACAAACTCATCGAACGCTGATAACGATATCCACCCTACTATCTGAACTCCTATAAAACGAATAATAGGGCGGTCCTGTACAACAGTTGATCCACATGGTAATATATACACACACACACATACACACACACATATATATATATATATATATATATATATATATATATATATATATATATATATATATATATATATATATATATATATATATATATATATACATATATACATGTATGAATATATTTATATATATGAACAACTATAACCGTCCTGCATGTCGTAGGTGGCAACCTGTTTGCCGTGGTTTGTTACTCATGTCGGTGGACAATGGGATCCTGGTGGTTGAGCAGAGAGGTCCTAGCGAGGGTCATTTTTGCAACACACCACTTTGGATGGGATCTCACTTGGACGCGAGGCTGGAATGGACTTGTCCAGTCAATCGGCAGGCTGTGACATGACCTAGGATAATCGTTCGCATTTTTATCTTTTTCATTTCCATCCAGGTATTTTTCCATTTATCCTAGAAGGCGCCAGCTCAATCAGATCAATATTATCTCTTAATGTTCATCCCACCTTTTGAGGCGCCATATAACATATTAGTTTTGGTATGCCGTTAAACACTACACTTACCTCACTTACTCACGTGAGATGTTTAGTGGAGTTGGACACCATTAGTTTAGAACGTGAATGCGTGTTAGTTTGGGGCAAGGTTCTCCTTCATGTAAAGTTCAGATTAATGTTAAATCTACCTAGCCATCTGTCCTGGACAGTCCGTTGATGAATAAACTAGACGTCCCTCTAAATTCTGGATCGATATGAAAAGCACTTCTGGTAGTATCTGTAACATTTGTCTGTTTAAGGGTATGGTATAGACAAGAAGCGGTTGCCGACAGCTTAAGGATCCCTCCATTTTCCGCCTCTGCCGATTTGGTTACCTCTGTCACCAGTTATAGAGGAACATTCAGGTGTGGTGGAATTTGTTCAGCTTGTCTGCGTAGATTAAATTCCATTCATGCGTCAACGTGAAGTGATTGATGTCCAAGTGGTCTGTGTGTCCCCGTAGTCAGGCTGTTGGATGACGGGCTATGTAAACTGGTGCTTCAACCAATCCGGGTGTTGTAAATGATAAGGAAACCATATCATAAACCGAAGCCTGTTCAACATGTAGAACGGGATTATTTAATCAAACTCCTTTCAAAGGAAAACGACATATCCTCTGTAGTTCGACTGTAGCAGCGCAAGCAGTCGAAAATGTCTGTATATGAGCTAAGATCACCATATTATTTGACCAGATAACACTTTTACGATATTAAATGTTTACAAATGACTGGTCAACTTCCGAATGTTGTGAGAGATCGCTCCCAGAATTGTCCCTTCTAAGCTGGTGCGATGTATTTGCGAACGAGATTATAATCTAAGATCTCATTATGACAGCATACAGCTGTGCTTAGACAAATAGGTCATAATGCAATTGAGATATCATGGGAGTAAAACACAGGTATTTGTGGTTAAATGTTTTGGCTCAAAGAGCTTAGAGCTACGCCAACAATGTTCCCTCAGATTACCTGTTCGGTGGTTGTGACAATAAATGAAATACACGTCCGATAGGGTCTTCTGATTGGTCGAGGTGTAAACATATATAAGCCGTCCGTCGTCGTCACTTTCCGCGCCCACCAAAGAATGCTTTTGACTATCTCGCTGACTATCTCGCTTGATTTTGCATATACAAAACAACATATATCAAGAGCCTATGATAAAATCTTTCACCTCGCACAAAAAGTTTGCCCCTGGTCGATGCGATTCTTTAAGAAATGCCATTTATGTATTGATTTCCGAAATATCGTGATGCGATGACCACCTTTTTGGTAAATTGAAGGTCATATGGTATTTGTTTACTCTACGTTCGCTAGGTGTTCAATGAAAGGGTTCTTCTCACCGTCTCCGGGTGCCATCGTGCAAAAGCTGCAATGCAGCGCATATATTTTAGTTTATGGCGTTGAAAGTACATATAAAACTAGACTAGCCCTGCAGAGGGGCATAATTCATTTTTTGTCATGTATAAGACTAACAAAAAATTTTATCAAGAAAGCTGTTAATAAGGTCGTGCTTATAGTTAATTTTTGAGTTTAATATTTTGATGTATGAGCGCTTTTGACTCTGTTGGGTCGCTGCAAACTTAGTAAGCCTTGACTCGATCACGACGGTAATAAAGGCATAAGCGCGGCAAGACTGTGCCCCCAGACGCCGAGTTAACGCGCGCAGAGATTTTGTACTGTCAACCCTTTGAAATAGTCCAGACTCTGCCTGCGCACACCTACAACATCTTTAAAAGATAAACAATACGACATGCGCTCATCAATGATGCCAGAACGACCGTAATCGTAATGATAGTCCATGTCACCTGAATGCATCACTCGTGTTTATAGGAACAAATTGAGCATTACCGTCATAACATGTTTTAAAACCGAAGAACTCGCTAGGTTTTTAACGTTCAAGATATCAGATTTGAATTGTGGATTGGTGCATTGCGGCAGAATAAAACATCGTAGGACATCTACTCAGACCCCTATAAGGCTTATCTCAAACATACACAGCAATGGCATATGTTACAACGGCACTTTATTTTGATTTATCGCTGCACGCTACACGTGATTCATTACAACATATTACACGTGATTGATTGCTGCATATTATTCATGACTTATTGCAAGATATTATACGTAATTCACTGCAGCGTATTATACCTGATTCATTGCAGCGCATCATACGTGATTCATTGCAGCGTATTATATGTTATTCATCGCGATATTTATCATTCGTTTATTGTCAGTTTTGCCCAGAAGAGAGCGCATTTATATCTTGCCTTGTAACAAAAAGAGCTCTACAATGGCAACTGGATCGACAAATCCTCTTTCTGTCTATATTTAGGGTAACACTTGTCATATACAGTATTAACTTCGGTCGCACTTATATATATATATCAACATTCAATGAAGTTACATGAAGTAAGAACTACATCGAGGTAAGGGAAACGTGTATAATGCAATAATTTGAACGTTAGGATCGTTACCGTCCGACGTAAGGATAAGGATTTAACTGGTCTTAAGATGTTGTTTGTCATTTCGCCATTGCTCTCACATCAATGGAAGGATCCTTAATTGGTGCATGTGATTGATTGAGCTTGGGGCACTTAACTTTCTACAATTGCCCTTCAACGAAGTAACATCTAGAAGGTATTCTACATCACCTCTATCATAAGGACGCTCCAATATACGGACATAGCAATTTATTTGCATGTGACGCAATGATACTTGCACCACTTTGTGTATTGTACCCTGCGGTGTCCTAGGACCCAATAAATCTAAATGAACGCGCTTCGTCGGGTATTCCTGGATAACCCCACTTTCCTTGGCACTCCGATTTGTTGTTCTGGTTGCAAGTGCTGCGCGAAGCTGGCGATGAACGCAGTTATCCCAGTAAATTTTTCCCTGAATCTTAGCCCTCGCTCTTGCAACTCCCTGGTTGTCTGCTGCTGAATGTCATGGTAATATTCCAAGATCAGTGCTCGCACGTTACAGGGCATCACCAGGTCATTCCCGTGTGCATAGATATTTGCCTCATAGATAATCCAATCTATGAGATGGATCAGTTCTTTGTTCATCTAGTAAGACTTTGAAGCTGGACTCGAAGGAAACAGGGCTCCTTGTGATGGCTCCTCAGCTTTGTTAAACCGCTACAAAATCAGGGCCAGGCCATTATCTTGACTTTGTGCAGACCACATCTCTGTAGTGGATAATCTCAAGGATGATGGATTCTGAAACCACTGAGGATCCGCATTAGTGACTGAGTAACATGATACTACCCCCTCTGTTCCCTGTCGAGTGACAACAATGTATGATAGGTCGTGGACCAGATTGGTATTTAAGCCTCCAGGATTCCACATAAGCCGTGGCTCCTCTTCGACCTTGCTAACCGCATTCTCGTTTCTGTGCATTCTGTGTCTTTGCACACAGGTTAGGGTTCTGGAACATGAAGCATAATAATGACTATTTACCTCACCTCCCCTGCCGGTTCCCTCCGTAAACTGTCTTCACTGGTTTTGTCTGTGGCCGTCTCGTGCACTATCTCTTCCTGTTGGCCTGCATTGGCATGAGCTCCATCTACACCCCTACCCCGCCCTCTGGCAGTTCCCAGCAAGAAACCTGCAGCCTCAGAGATGTCAGCCTCTGCCACCACGTTATAGAATACATGTGATGTTTACATATTCACACGACATTTTGCATTGGTACAAGTGATGAACAAAGGTGGGTTGTCGATCGTAACGTTATGATGTGATTTACAATTCGCGAACCATGTGTGATTCCATTAATGGATTTCAGGTAGCTCGCCTCTCCCAGCCGCCAATCAAAAAACCGCTGTAGGGCTGTACAGTGAGAAAGGTTAGGTTTTGTTAACAACAGTGGTTAGAAGAATTCATATATGAGCGTTGGCAATCGAGGGCAGATCAAGAATGGGGGAAAACGCTGACATGGGTAAATTACCCTCAAAGGCTTACCTGGTTGGCTGAGATACAGGGCTTAAATGAATTGAATCGTATATTTAGCCACAACAAATAATATAAATATTTTACCTATGTTTGTGCAAAGGATAACAGCGCATCCTTATGCTGTTAATTGTTGTTGACTTCTGGCTGGGGTCTTATATGTGGCTGGAAATTGTTCGTTAAGAATCGCTCCCAGAACATGTAATGAGAGATAATTCAAGCTCTAATGGAAAGATCATGCATCGGAAACGCAACATTGAATGTGCTGCCTTAATATATTTGTTAGTGTTAATGGTTGGAGAGCGATGTGTCACGTTCGAAGGACATGGGTAACACGAATAACACGTGTGCACGATAGATAATCGATATAACCTGCGTTTTCATAAAAGGAAACGGCGCTGTTGTATTATGTTCCATCTGAGGTGGCATATCACTTATTCCTTGCTCATCAATCTGTCACAAGGCACTCACCCAATAAACACTCATGTGGCCAATGACATTGTGCTTGTCTGGAAATGAAAAGTGGTCCATTGAATGAATTTCATCTCTCACCATTTATTTGATGAAAAGGTCCGGCGACAAGGATGAGGAGATGCCTTCATTAAATATTACGTGGTAGACGACGTAGACTAATCTGTTATATCACACCTTACTTTGATGTCTTCGACAAAAAACAACTGTAAAAACGCTTTACAAACTTCACGTTGAGATAGCAGTATGAATTATAAATCGCTATATGCACAAGTAAGCAGTGCCTTATGCCTTGGGCATTTGGATGGTAATTCAGAGAAATGATGATTCAATAAACATCTGCTCGTTTGTTCTTTATAACTAAACTTGTATCACATTGCAGCATATCTATTAAGCTTTCTGAGGAGATTGATCACCTTAATATCTGTGGTGCTTTCATTTACACAGCGTTATCTCAGTTTGAATGCATCACAACGATTCATTTCCTCTTGATCACAATAATCATTTGTAATCATTTTGGTGTCATATTACATAGTGAGTAAAATCCTATGGAATCTTAATATAATAACAGGACAGCATGAATAACTGTATATGATGTTGTCTGTTGCACGATGATCTCGCCTAACCTGTCGACGGTTATGCCTTGTAGATGCCACTGACAGTCAGAATGAAGACTGTTACCTTATCAAATAGAAGGTTTACTGTGTTTAATTTTCGATAGGGATCTAAAATAGAGAAATCAAGTCAGCTCCAAGGCGGCATCAACTATTGACGGGTGACTGACTATCCCCAGATTTGATAAACTGTCATTATTGATCTACCCAATAGCTGAGATGTTGCATAAGAATATGGCAAGGTTACCCGAAAAGAACCAACTGAATTTATCATCCCTGAAAGTAATCTTGTTATTCGGTAAAGCTCAAGTTATGATGAACAGATTGAATGGCAGCATCATTGCTTATTTGATGAAGTTGAAGCCCGAGCCCTCATTCATTAGGTCTCAACTCTATGAATGGCGACACAGTCGATGCACGGCAAAAAGATATCATTACGCGATATTGACATACACCTTCCCTTTGGGTTAACTAGGTCTACTCAGAGGTGTTGGCATGATGCGTGGGTGTCCTTATTACACCTTTTTTTCTGCCGGTACTAAGTGGTGCTGCAATAGTGTGCTGGTCTCTTTACGGAATGGTGATTGATTGCAAGTAATTGATTAATAACACATAATTATGCTCGGGTTTCTATATATGGGGCACAGTAATGCGTCTTAGATATTTAATCAAGCTTATTGCACATGGATCAGGGTAATACATATTCAATCATTGTGATGACAATGTAAGTTATTCATTACCATCATTGAATACATGGGATGATTCAGTTGTCGGTACTAAGCTTGAGGGTGCTAGCAAAAGCAGCCAAACTATCAAAAGGTCTTATATGAGCGATACAAATTGTCTGATGTTGCAAATCTGAACCTCAACAACAGTAGTTTCATTCCTAGCCGACAATATTTTGGAAAATGAAATTTAATACAACCATTTGTTATCCGACTTTCATTGGTCAAGTTGCTATCATTGTAATTGTTGGTGCCACTTATTCCAATCCAATATTTTTTGTTATTCATGAGGCTCACAATTGTCACTCACATTCTTTTCAGACATGCTATCTAACAATAACCTGATAATGCCTTTCATATGTAACGATAATCGGATAATGCCTTTGTACCGTTCACGCGTCACATAAGCCGATATGCCCTACCCCAGTCCCGGTGCCATCCTACGCATGAACAAAGAGCTCACTAAGGACTAAAGGACTGCTCATGTTTGGAAAAGATAGAAATCGTGTGATTGTGCATCCGTAAGGCATTGGTGTAGGAAGAGATGATGGTGTTTAGAAATCAGATATTCTATATAACTCACCTCAGTCATTCTGAGCGAGGCCATTAAGCATTAAAAATGTGTGGACGATCCGATCTTGAATTTATTATTTCTGTCGCGCTTCGACGTTTGAGTGCGGACCATTTGTGTACGTTATGATGTATGATTGGCTACGCTACAACTTGCTGTCATCGTGTGCACATTATTGAGGTTTTTTTTTTGTTATCCGACTTTCGTTGGTCAAGTTGATATCATTGAAATAGTTGGTGCCACTTATTCCAATCCAATATTTTGTTTTATTCATGAGGCTCACAATTGTCACTCTCATTCTATTCAGACATGCTATCGAACCATAACCTTATAATGCTTTTGATATGTAACGATAATCGGATAATGCCTTTTGTACCGTTCGCGCATCACATAAGCTGATATGCATGCATCATTACCTGCGTCAGTGAAATGACTTGAAGCGGTTCTGTTCTCATGGATTTTGCCGATAATCTTTTAATGATCATAGTTACGCCGTTAAACAATCTAAATATTTATGTGCACCGCTGGATGGTGAGCATGGAAACCGCATATGGCTATTTATGGAAATAACATCACGTGCATACCAACACTGTAAAATGTCGGGAAGGAATGATGGATGGGACAAACTAAAATGCCTCCTTTTTCATTTTCGCTGCTTTACAATTTAATCGATTTCAGGCTGTTCTTTTGCAACAAGTTAATGGACTTGACTTGGTTTGTAACTGGTCATCATTAAAAATTCGAAGGTCCATGAATATCATACTGAGCTTAATGACCATTGGATCTCAGCCTACACATTAGAGGGTCGTATACTCAGATTGTTGGTGGATTGATTGAAAACCCAGTCACTGTTGCCAACCTTGAGAAGGTGATGTATGAATATGGCACGGATTTGATTGTCCATAAAGGAGCTGGGGCCGTCAGTCGTAACATCATTCAATGGTTAATATATTCCCTGCATCACGATAAGACGTCCTTCAAACTTCGGCTTATTTACTCTTATGATGATCAAATGTAACTCATTTACGGTAGGCAACGATTTCGAGCATTGCAACGCCATTTGTGAATAGTGAGTGAAGGATAGATCCCGTTATGATTCATAGCTTCTAGCAATTTTATTCAATATATTTAATCAAGCTGGTGGTGTGGATTGTTTTATGCGACATAAGCAATTGGTAATGCAAAGTCATTGCATTAGAATAGATATGCTCGTGACATGCTAATGACAGAACCACCAGGAAGGATTGTCTTTCTCATTGGTAGCCTTGTTTTATGAGCAGTTTTGCAATGGCCGCATGCACAAAGAAAACAGTGCAATTCATGACTGCTATTTACACATGGCATCAGTTTTCAAGCTGATTGAGATACCAATTTATGATTTCTTCGATACACGAAGAAAATATTTCCAATCACCTTTGACTGAAGGGAAACTGGTTGTCAGATTGCAAAAATGTAGCAGATAGATATACGAACAGAAACATTCCACAGCATGCTACTATGTATGTATCAATATTAGCAGGGACAATATCGGCACAAATTAACGCTTTGGTCAAACCTACGTGTTCACTTAACAGAAGATCTAACACGAAACTCGCAACTGTTACTGAGCGTACTCCATTTGTCGTGTTATGGTTTTTACAATAGAAATCGAATGATATCATCAATACTTTTACAGGGTTAACAACATTCATTATCATTAGCTAAATGATGAGCATGGAGGAGCAAAGTCAAAAGAGGATGAGTCATGGGCGTGAATCATAGCTGCGATAGCTAGCACTGCTGCGAAGTATTCTAGTGAGATGAGACATTTGGAGTAAGACATTGCAATGACCGCTTGTATTGTGAGTGTTGTGCTAAAGTGGGCGCTTCTTCATTATGGGCGAATTCACAAAGATCGCTTATATATATATATATATATATATATATATATATATATATATATATATATATATATATATATATATATATATATATATATAGATATATATATATATATATATCTATATATATATATATATATATATATATATATATATATATATATATATATATCTATATATAATATATATATATATATATATATATGTATATATAAATATATATATGTATAACAAATAAATCAGTGCATGCTACTGAATATCAATTAGTGTTATTTCTACATAGACCTCAATTGTTGGGACAATGCATTAGATATCGATATCCATTTGGGTGTTTACCAAACTAAATGCTCACTTTATATTCTCAAAACAGCAAACACGAATTTCGAAATTGCTATTTGGCGTGAAATAATATTCATTACGTTTTGGCTGTCCCGAAATCGTTTATATAATCATTGCTGTTATTGGATAAGCAGCATTTGCATTCCTTAATTGAATGAAGAGCTTGAGGATCCGCAAAGGAGCAAAGCTAAAAGCGGATGAGTCATGGGCATATTTTTGGTAGCCGGCACTACTGTAAAGGTTCTGGCGAGGCGATATTTATTAAGTAATAGCGTTTCTTTATGGGCAAATGTTGTTAAACGTTATGCTGAACCTATCGAGACATAATTCTGTTTCAGGTTTTTTATTTTTTCAAAAGGACGTGGCAGCAATGTAAAATTCGTCAGTAAAAACTGGGTTTAACTACACTCAATATAATGCTCCTTTCACGAACATTGCTAGTGATGGCCCCTTATGTGACAATAATTATAAAACTCGAGCATGCAAAGTTATATCTGTAAGTATTATACCATCGTTTTTGTTTTTGCATATTCTACCTCTACATGGAGGTCATACTTCCCCTTGTACCGAAGAGCATCTATGTTAATCATTGTATTGCAATCCTTCCCTCAAGGATATCACATTCCATCACACAACTTATGACTTGACTTACATATACTAGCAATACATTAATGTTAATGATCCATGGATTTCAGCCTATTTATCACACATGGACGATTACTCTGTTTGCTAGATGATGTTCATAGGCAGTAAAAGGCACCGAACCTTAGCAGATAATATATTGTGATGGTCTGGGTTCAATCGCACACACAGGGGCTGAGGCCAGTATTGGTGCGCATCATTTCATTGGCTTCTAAGTATTTGGTAAATTGGTTATTTCAAATGCATCCTATCCTGGCAATGACTGGCGATTACTTTCATGATATAACAGAATCAATGCCAAAATATCACAGTGACAAGTTCATCATTTGCGTCATTAATTCGATGACAAGCACACAAGCAACGTCTGATAGACATCTTGGATTAACTATCTACCCGTGGACGATGACACTCCATATAAGCTCAGGAGCATGACGTACAGTATCCATGCACAAACCTCGCAGTATTTTTATTGAAACAATCCCTTGATATGACACACATACACACGAACACTCTTAGATAACGTATCATTTGATGTATTTGTATTATGGTACGATAATTCCTGCTTTGTCGTAGTGATTCATGGAATGGAACATAACGTCCTGTTACATCATGCGTATTTTTAACAACCAAACTAGTTTGTTTTTTCCCCATCACAGAAGCAAGTGCAGACGACTGTAAACGACTGGTATAACACCAGCGCATGGAACTTTACTCGCGTAATTGTAGATATTCGTCAAACAAGACTGATGCCTATTCCCAGATATCAACAGCAAGGGTGGGACAAAAAGTACAATGTTTGTAATGAGGCATACAGAAAACCTTAATCGTTGTCGGTAGATGGCAGCTTTTAATTAAAGCCACCGTTTTTACGTTTGATTAATGAAACCAACTGAGTGATATCAATTTCAGCTGACTAAATATCATTCATCGCAACAATGAACTTGATTCATATTATACAAAGGGCATGTTTAGCTATAAAGTCTTATCAAATTGAACATGTAACATGTCTCAAAACCTATCATACCTGCTGATGGACAACACGCATTTATCTCTTGCAAGCTGTCCATATATATCATTCATTCTAGACGCAGGCTCTGCAAGTTTTCTCATTGGAATGACGCATCACTCCGGCAAGTCACATCAAGGAAATTACAGCTCTAATAGAGACGCCAGCGGTTGTGATTTAGCTGGCGTAGTATTGAATTATTGACATACATAATCGATGCAAACTACCTTGATAAATCAGCTGGTGTAGGCTGACAAGTTATGTTCGGAGGGATGTACAAAAACCCCAAGAGTTTGTCACAATTTCATGGGGTTTCGAAAATGAAATAGGCAATGATGTATGTATATTAGAGTATGTACTGCGTACAAGTATCAAAGGCATTTTTATATGATTATACAGCATGTCTGAAAAGAATGAGAATGCCTATGGTGTGCCTCTTGAATGATAGGAAATATTGGAATAGAATGAGTGGCCTACATAGGCGCCAACCATCACAGTAACTCAGGGCTGAGTTATTGCAGCAAGAGAATGGCCTCAGGCACCACGAGCTTCGCAAATGACATATGCATAAAATTGCCTGGATTTGGATTGCCACAGGTCATCATCAAATATGCGACGGCTCATGAATATGCATTGAGCTTAATGACCATTGATTCTCAGCCTCCACCTTGGAGGGTTGTATACCCTTGAGCAGGTGATAGAGCATGTACCAATCAATTTGCTCTATATATTAATGGTTCCTAGTTAGACGTGGCTCTTGGTCTGATTGAGACACTCCATTGTGATATTGTACTATGCTAGCGATTATTAATTGAATAAGCGGAGTTTCTTTGCTATGGAAGCACCAGAATGCTATTAGCTTATTGGTAGAGTGGCTGTGTCAATGGAGGCAGTTTTAAGATATAATTCCGAAACCGGTTTTCTAAATGCAGCTGAACATAGATTGCCCGTCCAAAAAACCTGCATTGTGTCATCATTGCTGTTATTGGAAAGTAGCATTTGCAATTCTGAAGCTGAGTTAAGAGCACAGGGGTTCGCAGAGGAGCAACGCATCTCTAGCGTGAATCATAGGTTGCAATAGCTAGCACTACTGTAAAGTGTTCTAGTTGTGTGTAAATTGATCTAGTAACGTATTGTAATGTTCGCTGGTAACGGGAGAGCTGACGTGATAAGAGGGCGTCATTATTGGCAAACGAGGTATAATTAACTCGGTATGTCGTGTTTATGTTGAATCACTTGCTACATCACTCCATCTCATGCCACATGAACCGTCGTCTTATTTGATCTACGTCGTAGTAGCAATGATATATTCACCAGTAACCCACTGCGTTTAAATACACACAAGGTGATGCTCCATCCACGAACGCCGCAAGCGAAAGCCTCTTTTGTTTTCATACTAAAACCTGCGAAGCAGGTGTCGAGTATGCAAAAATAGCAAATTTATTTGTCAATATCTGTTTTTGCTGATGATGTCGTTTGACATTTAATTACGGATAGACCAGCATTGTCTGATGGGCATCTCATATCAAGGATCTACCCAAAGAAGATGATATCGAGGAATCCGTTCTTCCACACAAGCTCAGCAGATCGACATGCGATATCCCTACAAGCCTTTTTTTATATGTGAATAAGTATTTATATTATATTAAACCTCTGATATAACACACACATACATACAAATCTAACACCTTCTCCCACACACACTTTTGTGCTGTTATGCAAATGAGAACACTCGTTATTGATATGATCAGTATATTTATGAAAGAACCATGGTAACGGTGTCGGTTAGAGAAGCCGACTGCAAGTGACTGATATTCTTCCATAACAACATCAAAAGAATGTACGGCCCAGATAGAGACGAAAGCGCAAGTAACTTAACTCGACCATCGGTACATAATCGGCAAAAAAGATCGATGGCTATTCCCGGAACCAATAAGATTATTCAACGGTGATGATGAGGAACAAATAAAGAGAATACCTAAGAATTCCTAACATTGTTAATTTCGTTAAACCCAAAAAAGGCACAGGGCCAAGATAAATTCTAACCAAGGCTTCGTAAAGAACTCGCAACAGAAATTGCGCTTCCATTTGTTATCACTCAGACCTTCACAGGGACGCTTTAGCACACGGATTCATTGCCCGCTTTAAATACCATGTTTCGGACAAAGAATCGCTCCAACTCGTTATCTATGTGCCGAGGACAGCCGGGCAACGGGGGAGTATATGTGGTTTACCTGCCTGCTCTTGCAGGGATGTCGGGTGGGGGTAGGAAACAAGTTGATTCAATATTCGGGTAGGGGTGCATCTTTCCAATGGGTGCCAGGGGAGGTCCAAATATGTTATAACCTGCAAGTGAAGGGTGACTCGGCTCTCACGTGGACATGAATAATGAAGCATTTGGTTGTTATGTGGCGCGGATTATCAATCTTAACATGACGTCGCAAAACTATGCATCTTGCATGTTTGTTCAAACTAATTGATCTCAATGCGAATACATTTGTGAGACGGCACATTTCGTATTTCGAATTCAACATGGCAGAGTGTTGCCCTATCTTTTCTTTAATTCCTTGTATTTAGACCAGAATATCCCGTCGTGGTAGCCAGCCTCTAGTCATAATAAGTGGATGAAACGATGGTTACAAATTCTGGCCTAAGATACTGTGCTGGCGATTAAACCAACACAATCGAAATATATCATCTGCTAAGGGTTGGTGCCCATTACCGTGTCTGAACATTATCTAGCAACAGAGTAATCGTCCATGTCTGATGAAACAATGTGTATTTTAACATCGGTACTACGTCCATGATCAAATAAGACTCCAGGTCATGTGCCATTAAACAAGATTGTGTTGCGAGTGATTTAACATATATATAGGTATGCATACATCATTTGCCAATAAAAAGCCCCTCACATTACCACAGCATCGCCGTTATCACCGGACATATTGTCTTACTAAATAAATCATTCCTTCCCAGAACACTGAAGCGCTAGTCATCGCGACAATGAATCCCGCCCCAAGCAAGATCCACTTATTAAGATACATTAACAGATCATTCAGATCAAGACGAATTTGCATACTACCATATCAATCGTAATGAGTTAGTCGCAACAACATGGAGATCAACGTACCAATTGTGGGGGACCTGTCGCGGTGACATAAAATTCTAAATTTATCAATGTACATATCCAAAGCTTAAGTTTTAAAATTATATACTACTCAGAGTATATTTTGTTAAGTCATATTTCATGTTGACTTTTCATGCAACATTCCCTCACGCAACCAGTACGTTAGTGATTATTCTTCATCTTTTGTCCAAGTTACCTAATAGCTCAATGCGATTGCTTGATTTCTGAATAAATACGTATTGTGTATCGTTCAATGTGTCTCTGTTTGTGTCAGAACATATCTGACTCGCAGGAGTGATGCGTCATTCCAGTGATATAACTCTTTAGAAGCCGTGGGTGGTGTTAATCTGGGCCAGGTGCCTTTTATAGATAATCGAATTTCACAATTTTAGGAATTCATCCTGGCTAAAAGATGTTCTGTGGAGTTGTATCTCATCACCACCGATGAATAATGTAATTGGTTTCGGTGAACCTCATGTATTACTTTGTCAGTATCTATACAAAATGGGGCTTTATATAGTGGACAATGTTAAATCTACATCTGATTGAATCCTGCAATTATTCGTATATGCAATCACATTGTTTGTGGCGATGAGATGTACGATAAGATCAATCGAAGTGAATGAGACAATAGTAATCTTCAACTTGAATAAACCGAAACAACCTGAGGCCAGATGATGTATGTTGTGATTCATCGTCCAATCGTCATCGTTGGCATTACAGAATAGCCCATTGATGAATTATTGCGGCGCCATACAGCAACAAACGCATAACTGTGTGAGGATCAGATGTGAGTAAAAGAAGCACCAAGCAAAAGTGCAATGAGTTCTATTTGTCAATATTCATTCCACACCGAGCAATGCCTTCCGCAATATTTGGCGATTGCTTGATGTAATTGCAACCACACAGATTCACAAAACAAACGGATTATTTTTAAGGACCAAATGAAATCGCAAGCGTTAGATACTCTGTGATCCAACAATTTAAAAAGTAACATCACAATTGAATTAAGATATTGCTATCACCATTCAAAAAGCAGTGTACGGCCTAGCGGGTTAATCGTTTCCTATTTCTGTGGTCATTCAAAATACATGATGTGATCAAATCAGTGCAAATCAAGGTTTAAGCAATTAGCAAAACAACGATATGTACACATACCTTTTATATCGAATACATCGACAATTGTAAGTAGGATGCACACCAACGTAATCGATTTTATGGAGGATATAAATACTTTTGTTTGATGAATAGAAGACAAATGAGGTCAAGCATATCTCGTGACTATACGTGATCATTTTCGATTAAAACCAAACTCGATTTAAAACTCCAAAATCATGCTTAGGAAGATTGATAACCGCTTTATAATCACGTATGTTTCCAAATTGCAGTGAACACGGAAAAACATCATAAAATAATGCTAATTGATATACAGCGTTCCAACATACATATTCTAAGATATGTACATCCAAGGACTTCTACGACACATTCTACGGTGGAGCGGGACAATCACAGCAGCCTTAGCAATGTAATGGTGGATAGCAGCCTCGACAAGCGTAGTAGTTATCATATCATAACGTCAAGGATCATAGCGGGTACATACTTTTCCATACACTTCGTCATTAATCTTTTCAAAATTCTAGGCTTGAAGCAGCGTCAGCTCGCACGAGCTTTGTTACTTCCACATTTTAACACGGTCGCCATCCAGTGTATCACCACAATATTGATCCGCCTTAAGGGCTGATGGTCAATTCTGTTGCGTTTGTAGGTGAAATTTGGTAGGATACAGAATATTGGCAGAGTGGTAGGTAGGGAGGGGGGGGGGGGGGTTGGTTCCTACCATGCCTTGGCTCTAATATAGACATTGTTTTATATGCCGTATCAGAAAAAACCATTTAGTGTTGAGGCTCAGGAGAGAGAAGATTACTTTATCTGAATAGTCTTATCAAGCGTCGAAATCCCCAGAACGGACAGACGAGAGTAGAATCTAATATTGGCGCCTATCATACATTCCTTGTGGGTCCGGTTAAACTGCATAATGTTGTTCATATATGATCCCTTATATTATATTAATGTCCTTTTGTCTATGAGGATTATGCCCATTTGTGTTACATTGCAACTTTAGCAAGATGTTTGGACATTTACTGGAGACATCAAATATAGTGACGATGAGATTATATACAATCTTATTGTATTAATTAGTATTACATTCATGACTTAAGATACTAATACTGCCAACTGGCAATTTAAAATGCCTCTATAATTTGTTGATAAATGAAATACTCAAGCAAAACAATACACGTAACAAATGCCACTGAGTATGATATAATGTTGGTGATTCACGCTGACGGAAGTACACTTAGAGTTTTGGTCACAATATATATATTCATAGGCTGAATCTTGTACCAAGTAACAAACGACCTGTTAAAGCTGTTGATCATCTCTTTGAATGATTCAAAAATTATTCTTTCAAGGAACTTGCTTTTAATTACCAGTTCCGTAGCATGACAATAGAGCTATAACACAGACGCATTCCCCGAACTATAAAGATCTTGGTCGGGTTTTCTCAACTTTGTACATCAAATTCATTAAAGATAGAGTCTATTTACAACATGTTGTGGATTAACATTCACATAGCATATATTAAATCTTTTGCGAGATGATGTGGAGGCATCTGGGTGAATGAGGTTAAATGAATAAGATTAGGTAATGTACAACTATAACAAGTTATCGCTTTAGAATTCCTGAAGAACTATGATTAGCGATAAATATTTAAGTGTCATAACATACAGACTGGTTAACCAGCGATTTAACTGTTTCAGCCGGGCAAACTGATGTTAGCGAGTACTCTTTTAGCTGAGAGTTATTAAATGCGACTCAGCCTATTCAATCTTTGATCTCTGGGTATATAAAATCGCATTTGGATGTAAAATTTTCAGAGCCAAAAACAGTTTTGTCATGTTGCCCGATTAGGCTATAGTTGAAAAGACTAGGGCAGTACACTTTTAGCTGAGAGTTATTAAATGCGAATCAGCCTATTCAATCTTTGATCTCTGCTGAATAGAATTTAAAGCGCGACATTTCTTCTTGAAACATCGCATGATGCTTTGTTTGACCGTCAAGCATCGCGTAACCACAGAGCTTTCAGCGTAATTGAATGGAAGATTGACAGCAGCATCAATGCGGCTAATCGAATCATTCTACAGTAGGAAGGTGATTGGAGACGAGCAGTTTGACACCCGTGGACGATTGATTGGATAGAGGGGCGATAAGCGAGCATGACGTGCCACTACCGTGAGTCATAACGTAGGTACGATTGCGTTAGTTCGTGGTGACCATATTTGTCATTTGATTGTCCAGATTCTTTTATTATCTTACATTCTGACGAGACGTTACGTTGTACGTGAAAGGATTCGATGACGAGGACAGTTTGTAGCTTCCGGGGTTTTAACTTGAAATTGAGTCAGTTAACCACTGATTAAAGAACGGTTTGAAAATGTTGATATGATAACAGACAGATAATGAGCCGACTATCCTCGAACCAGATGCACTTTTGGTATTATCCATAGGATGAAAATGACAATATTACACATGGTCGTGTAATATATCAATGTTCTAGGGTGGACGAAGAGTTATTTAACGTATTGTTCATAGCTGTGCTCTTAACAGGGGACTTGTACTCTATGCTAATGGAATATATCAGGGATGATTATTGACACATTGTGGCTGTTTAAGTGAGGCTTACCGGGGATTTCTGATAAATCGATTACGTAGTAGTATTGTCCAAGTGTACGGATGTTTATGGCTATCCAAATCCTAGCCACGTAGCTGTTATAGGTCTGTCTGCGCGACACGCACACCCAAATTTAGTATTAGTAGAACACAAAAGATAGGGATAGCATATATGGATGAGAAACTCCTGGGCACCAGATCAGTCATTTTTGTGCCGATGAGGTTCAATCAACCTAAGAATCGAAGGTTTAGATGGAAACATGGATACACATATATATATATATATATATATATATATATATATATATATATATATATATATATATATATATATATATATATATATATATATATATATACATATATTTATACATATATTTATACATCCCCCCCCCCCCCCACTCACACACATTTTCAAAGTTATGAAACATTCTCGTTAAGTTATCATGGGGAAGTATTCACTATTTACAAATTAACAGTAAGGGTGATTCGAAGGTCCCAGTACATAGCACTGTGTCGTTGAATTGTTGGGTCGATTTGAATGCCACCATCTTGCTGAATGTTATTATCGACTGAATTCCAACGGCCATATGTTGTGGCTGGGCAGAAGTTGTAGATAAGTGCCCTCAATGATTACTAATTACCCAAACCTGGCAACCTCTCCCTACCCCCACGCCCACTTTGCTACTGTTCGCAGCACTTAACTGTGCTATTCAATAGGTCGATCCTCAACTTTGGAGCCAACAATACGTGCCGCCACAAATGAGTAGCTTCGTAAGACTGGCAAACAAGGGCAAACATGAGAGCTAACATTGTCCAAAGGACAGCTAAATGTGCTTTGCTGAGAGCGTACAAAAGTCATTAGAGCGGGGTGGTTTGTGGTACATTTGAAGCATGTTGGGTTCGTCGACATTTGTTTTTTTACATGATTTGTTTTGATAAAAATCAGTAGGCACATGAAATATAGGTTATCTTCTGGATGTGATACTAGATTGACATATTTGCTTTAAGCAGGTCGACAGGTACAAAGTACAAGGTGGATGGCAAACAAGCTCAGGTCGATGAGACTAGTCGGCATGATTAGCATACGGGGCAAGCCGGTGTATGGGCTAATTGACCTTCAAAGCCTATAGTGTGTATTGTTGAGTTTGCCAGAAGGCACAGACAATGAGGTACTAATACGAAGCCAATATAATCATTCAATTCCACCTGGACAACATTCTATTTTAGCTGAATTATTTCTCTCAAATACCTCGCGATCAAGCATATATCTTGCCTTATCATCCTAGTACAACTCAGTTGACGCTATTGGTCGGCTTGCGTAGTCTTATCTTGACATTGTAAAACATAAGGGATACTTTACCTTGAAGCTTTCTCAGCAAGATAACAATCATTTCGTTTGGTGGATACGTTTATTGTCAGAGCTATTTTGGAGTGATACAGCAATGTTTCTATATTGCCGGTGCAAGCATTGTCTCTGTCGATCCTTATTTGTGCTTCTTTGTGTTACAGTGCTGTTTTATATCACCATAAGTCTTAATCTTTATGAACATGTAACTCCTTTGTTGGAGCATAGAGAACTTAATATCGGACATAACACTCAGGATATACATTGCCTATTTCATTCATCGGATTCTCAAATCAGCGCAAATGACACTTATCGCCTTGCTGAGATTTTCAAACAAGTCGACCACGCAATTTCCGATCCTCGTCTGCCCAGAGCTCTAACCCCAACCCTGTACAAGGATACGGTCACTTTTTTGTCCAAGGTGAGACAGGTTTTTACGGAGCATAACATTACGTGGACACTATCCTTTGGCTCGCTCCTGGGGAGTGTATTATGTCATGATATATTACCATGGGACGACGACTTGGATTGCTCTTTGCTGAAATCCGATTTGAATAAAGTCGAAGATCTTCACAAAAAGGGAATTCTGAAGGACAGTTACGGACTTGGATATAATATCAAAAATAAAAAGATGTTCGAATTATCTAAGCCTTTCATCAAGCCCTACCCATGGAGCTACCCATTCATTGATTTTACACATTTTGAAATAAAAGACACTGTCGTCAAACTGACCGACTGGAGACGACCCAAACGTAACTATCAGGTTGATTTCGAACATTACTTCCCATTATGCTGGCGCCCATTTGCAGGTATGTGGCTGCCGGTTCCAAGGTATCCATGGAGTGTTCTGAACGTGATTTACCCGGCACTGTCATGTAAAATGTCCACTTGGAGTCATACACAGGAACGATATCGTACAAATCCTTCCAAAACTAATTGCTCCTTCCTTAGATCTGCATACCCTAATGTTTATTTCACGAAAAAAGGGAACATCGCTTTGGAAAAGCTTTATTTTGGGAATTCCACCTTGTATGATATGTGCATTGAAGATAATCATAATCAATACCGGGCGACTAACGCCTTTTGGGAGGCTTAAATGCTCGTCGTATATTTCATTGTATGAATAGATGAACCAAACACCACTGCCGTGCAGGTAATATTCGACATTGATTCACATTATAAGTCAAACACTAGAATGCGGTAGACTACATGCCGAATTATGAAGGAACGGTGACATTGGAATCATATATAACATATAGAAAATTTAAACTTGTTTTAATGTGAAATTGTTTATTGAAAGACATTGTTTTATTCGCTTTAAAGTTCATATATATACATGTAACCATGATTTTAGTCGCCCTAGTGAACTATAAATTAAAGTCACTGACGTAATACTTTAAGGCATGTCTTACATCTATGTGTAATTGATAATATATAAATATGCCTCCCTAAAGACGCGATGGGCTTATAAAAGCTTATATGGTATTGTGTCTCTGTAATATATTTTGCCTGTTGGTGGTATGAAGATTATTTTTTTGTCAATTAATACACACAGTATTGGTTCCATGTCGTATTTTCGTTGTGAATAATTTCTGACAAATGTCCGGGGTAAAGCCTTCATGTGCCAGATTAATTCATTTACCTGCGCCTATAAAGGCCGTGTGTATCAACTGATGAAATGCTCCACATCTAGCTAGGTCACTGTGATTGCACCAGAAGAGGACATCTTAAGGAATCAGCTTCAGCATTAAACGAAACACAAAAGGATTAATGTGATATAGGCTGATGTAATACATTAGTACCATGTATAATCGTGGATATGATAAAAGTGTTTACTTCGATGAGCATCTATGTCTTGACACAAATCCTAGAAGAAAATGCCATTTATGTGTGTGTGTGTGGGGGGGGGGGGGGGGGGCAAGCAAAGCAATGTGTGCATGACATTTAGCAAACGACGAAATGTAATAAAACCTTCATCTTCCAAATAAAATCATGTGTATTGACTTCCCTCAACCCATGTATATTGTGACCATTGATTCTAGTATAATCATTGATGAATTGTTGACATGTCTATAGGGACTCTCTTGGTTCAATCAAATTTAATCACTCAGAGTTTATTTGTAACAAGTCAAATAGCTTGTAAAAAAGTCTCGAAACACATACACGAGACAGTCGTGTTATATGAATCATATTATGACTATATAAAAATATTTCTTAACATCACTGTATGTGTTTATAATGCAACCCTCGATCATGGCGGTCAGCTGGGTTGATCATCATCAAATCATTATTGTTTTCATTGTATACTAGAAGATATGTCCGCTGCTGCTTAAATATACGGCTGATATTACTTACGTCATACAAACTTCTTAATCAGGCTACAACTGGATTGTAGCACACATGCGATCTTTATACCCAACGATATATTATTCATGTTGTCGAATGTTTAATTGGCCATATATGCCGATTCGAACTGATCTTTGGGCTTGAGTTATACGTTGGGCTTATCACTTAAACACGTGAGCTAATTGTGTGCTATTCCTAACCTTTAGCGGTGATACACCAAAGTCAATGTGTTCCAAATGCAACACTCATTGTAGTTAAATAGCTATCAAAGTGTTTAACTTATCTGAATAAGATACCGGTGAGTATTGCAGAATCTGACGTTCGCAATATCACTATGCGTATTGGAGGCAAACCATGGCAGATGTATTAAATAAGCAGAAATTTGCTTGTGTGGGACATGGTAGCGGTCGAAAATAAGGCACCTGCTGCTATGGCACTGAAAGCTGCTAACTCGCCGCAGTTCACATAAGTCTTTTGACGATCACTTATGTCAAATGCAAACATTATTTTGGGTGTCATGAATCATCGTAAATTGATATTCAATGCCATCTACTTGAAGAGATTGTAAACGATACTAACTTCAAACGCATGGTAGCTCGATGTCAGCATTTTGTCGGTATTGTTTTCACCAAATGTGCATATGGACCAAATTTCGCTGTTGCTATTACTCCATTGCTATGTATTCGGTACTCACTTGGATTTTAGCTGTTGAAAACACGTCGCGTGAATAACAATTGGCAATCAAACAGCATGGTAGAACGATAATATTTTCAAAGCTTAGGGTTGGTCAATATTTCAGCATAGATGACTATTATTCGTAATTTAATGCAACCAAACTTGTTAATTTATACTAAATTGACTGTTAGTCGCCAGCTTAGAGAAGTAGCACATAATCATGCAAGACCTATTTGCTGTTTAAGCGGCGCCAATGGAGCGGTAAACTACTAGTGATGAAAATGCTTTGGCAATCGTCGGGGCTACTTGCATAGTAATCACCACAGCTCCTGTTTGCCTATCACTACTCATCATCGCCGAATAGACGTACATATCTGACCACAACATGGCGCCATGGAGAGCTGCGTACGCTTGTATATACACGTAATCATATGATTATGTACAGATAATCAGCAATACCTCAACATAACCCATGGACTACTCAACAATCGGACTTACTATGAGAATGGGTATTGGTAAACTAAAATATCTCATCAATGTAATCCCTTCGCCTATAGACAGCTCTTCAGAGCAGGTCGCATGTTCGCACCTCTAAACAGATGGCTTAGTTGAAAACAACATATGTTAATTTCCAACGCAACCACGATCGAACAAACATCTCCCCGTCAGCTGGACTTGAAAGCTAATAATATGATCAACAATGAAGATATCAAAATTTGTATATAGAGTGAGAATTCCAGTTGACCTGACTGATAGTGGCAGCATTAACTGACTGGCTTACGGGGTTTTTCGTAGTTCTTTCAAACACACACGCACTCTCATACATAAGCACACACAAACATATATATATATATATATATATATATATATATATATATATATATATATATATATATATATATATATATATATATATATATATAAATATATATATATATATATATATATATATATATATATATATATATATATATATATATATATATATATATATATATATATATATATATATATATATATATATATATATATATATATATATATATATATCTTTGGCGTTTTTGTATCAGCCAAATCCACAAATCAGCGCAAGCCGAGTATCATTTTTATCACATGGAGCCCTCAGAGGTATATGCGCTATTCATTCCTCGAACTCCAGATACGCCGTAAAGGACGTTGCGGTAGTATCTATCTGTGTAGGGGCTTGTGATGGTTGTCGGCAGCTTGAACATATCTTCTTTATCCACCTTAACGGATTTGCCTTGAAATGTTGGTCAAACAACATCTGACTCTTTGTTTGAGAAACCGGATATCAACTTTGACGAAGCATCAATCTGCTCAGCTAATAAGAACCGTACACCTCTTGTAAACACCTGTCCTTTATAACTGCAGCAATTGAGGTCAAATGACACCAAATATTCGATTATTTGACGTAAGTCACACCTGTCTGTCTGACCACTAAAGTACCCTTTCTCATCTCACCATATCGGTGTACGCAATCATCTGTTTGTATCATATAAAATCGTCACTTGTTATTACTGTTGCCTACTGTCTAGAAGACTCGCGGAAGCTGGAAACAACTACAGTTGCAATGATGCATTAAAGTGGCGCAGTGTTTAGCGCCAAATGCAGCTTTATTTATCTTTTAGGTCATAAGGTACTTCAATTTGGTAACCTTATATTGAGGAAGTGTCTCAGAAAACCGAATATGGGAAGATTCCAAATAGCCTGCAATTAATACAAGGGAATTCCCACAATGGTGATCTTGTAATATCACGTTTTTGGCTATCTACTAGCGCGCCTACACGCGGCGTTCAAGTGTCGAGAGGGAAGGGCCGCGTGCGAGGGGCATTGCTGGCCAAAGGTTAACAAACTCATTGTACGCTGATAACGATATCCGCCTTACTATCTTAAAACGTTCCAGAAATTTCTCCCTACCCCGCCAACCACAATTAGTCATAGTTGTACCTTCGAGAATGCACGTGCCAATCTAACATTTGGTCATGCTAAAAGAAATGCTCGCACATTGAAAAGTGCCTTCACCATAATGTTTATTTAAAGTCAGTTGTCACCAGTTAACAGTTGTACGCCCTTTGACAATAGATATTACGCACACTACTTATAAATAACGAATCCACCGTGAACATATTATCAACAGAGATACAGCAATTGACCTCGAATTACTATGAGTGAAGGATGAAATTGCCCAGGATTCCCATGTCACGCGAGGTTATCACATTTTTGGCTATCGACTAGCGCGCCTATACGCGGCGTTCAAGAGTCGAGAGGAAAGTTCCGCGTGTGAGGGGTATTGCTGGACAAAGGTGAACAAACTCATCGTACGCTGATAACAATATCCACCTTACTATCTTAACACGGTCCATAAATTCCCCCCTACCCCGCCAACCACAATTAGTTATAGTTGTACCTTCTACAATGCACGTGCAAATATAAACATTTGGTCATGATTAAGAAATGCTCGTCCATTGAAAAGTGCCTTCACCACACTGGCAACGTCAAGATGGACACATGCACGCTTGTTGTCCACTTAAACAAATAACGCTTAGTTCGTAATCTATGTTGCTCAGTTTAAAATCTAAATGTGATGATATAATCTTAAGGTGTGGTCAGAATCTTATCATGCGGTTACAATCTCACGGTAAGGTTTGCCTCCTATGGTCATGTCACGATGTTAATGTGTGTTCAATGTTTATTTGAGGCAAAGTACTTTGTCACAACTAAGTTAAAGCCTTTTCAACATTAGTATGATTATTATGTTATATTGAACCATATCCCACTGTACATATTTCATCATCTAATGTGTGAGTAGCATAATTGACCGACTATGACACCATTTACTCTGAGAAAGATTGATTGTGAAGTCGATTCCTATAAAACGATTAATTGGGCGGTCGTTTACAACAGTTGATCCACTAACCCGTTGTACAACAATACGTGTTCATCTTAAATCTGTCATTTGGGTTCATCTTGTCTCTCAAATCTCTTCATGCAAATTGTTGTCTACCAGATATCAATGGTTGTATCGGTTCGCTGGTGGTTACTCCTTGCTCTTGCTTTCCTCCTAGGATTGAACATACGTGTTTATGCTACTTGCAAACGCGGACATATCTCACCTCAGACTGTAATAATCCCATACAAATAACGTCATCTATATTGCATTGAACCCCATTTGCTCTATCTATACAATAATGAGCAATGAAAGCAGACATGATGTCGACAACTCAGTACTCGTTTGTGAGACGGATTGATAAGATCAAGTTGACAGGATGGTGTAGTGCAAAACGGCTAGATAGCCACCCATGAGTTACGATTTATGGCGACATGATGGCGATCAATCAGAATTGCGGCAAAATTTCGGGCAACACGAAAAGTCCTTAAAATCTCGGGCGTTTCGTCTGACGTAATTTCATTGTTAGTTTTATTTGATCAGTAGTGATTTAATGAGGCTAAGGTCGTAGGCCAAGTGAATTTGTAAAAGGGTCCCTGGACGACCATCCACAGCCTGCTCATTCAGATCAATCTTATCTCTTCATATCCATCCCATCTTTCGAGGCGCCATATAACATATTAGTTAAATACTATACTTACCTAACTTACTCACGTGAGATGTTTAGTTGAGTTGGTCACCATCAGCACGTGAATGCGTGTTAATTTGGGTAAAGGTTCTCCTTCATGTAAAGTTCAGATTAATGTTCAATTTACCTAGTCATCTGTCCTGGACAGTCCGTTGATGAATATACGAAACGTCCCTCAAAATTCTGGATCGCGATGGAAAGCACTTCTGGTAGTATCTGTAACCTTTGCCTGTTTAAGGATATGGTATAGAAAAGAGGCGTTTTAGGGTTGACAGCTTAAGGATCCCTTCATTGTCCGCCTTTTCCGATTTGTTTAGCTCTGTAAGGGTTACACCGAGGCGATATCGTTTTACATCTAAAATTGCTAACATTGAATGCATTATTTGTTTCACTAAACGTTCGTTCCTTAAAACGTTCTTTAATATGCACATTAAATGAACGAGCGATCCAACAATTCGTGCAAAAGTTTGATTTCAATCGTTTGTTGACAATGAGATTGGAATTGTAAGGAGAGGAAAACTCTTCATAACCCTACTGACTCCTAGCTTGTCCATCATCGTCTGAGCCGTGATCCAAGTGATTTGTGAAGAATATGAAAGCAGTGCTTTTTCACATCCTTCCGACGCCATCTCCATCGCGAGTGAGATAGGACGCTGAACCATTACTCTCAAAATGAAATTGATTTTGTATTTGTTAGTGAAACGGAAAGTAGACCTACTAGACAATCAAGCATTGAGTATTTAGAATAATATATACGATGAAAGTAATTTATATAACGCGGCTCGCTATCTTGGCAAACGCTTATTCATGTGACAGCTGTGATTGGGAAGGGTTGATTAACATCGCAGTTAAATGGAATATTCAATGTGATATCAGATTTATTGGGTTATGCAAATAAGCTATATAAGCTATCGAAAACTCGAGTGCATTTGCGTGTGGTGGCATTTGTTCAGCTTATGTACGTATATTAAATTATGTAGACATATCCTCTGTAGTTTGACTGTAGCAATGCAAGCTGGAGTCGAAAATGTCAGTCTTCTGATTGGTCGAGGCGTAAATATAAACCGTCCCTCATCGTCACTTTCCGCGCCCACCAAAGAATGCTTTTGACTATCTCGCTGACTATCTCATATGCTTTTGCATCCAGAAAACAACATATATCAAGAACCTTTGATAAAAGTTTTCATCTGGCACCAAATGTTTTACCCCAGTCGATGCGATTCTTTAAGAAATGCCATTGAAGCGTATTATACATGATTCTTTGCAGCGTATTATATGTTATTCATCGCAACATATATCATTCGTTTATTGTCAGTTTTGCCCAGTAGTGAGTGCATATATATCTTGCTTTGTTGCTAAAACCGTTCTTATATGGCAATTGGCTTGCCAAATCTTCTTTCTGTCTATATTTAGGAAAACACCTGCCAAATACAATATTAACTTGTGTATGGGTCGCACTTTTTAATATATCGAGGTAAGGGAATCGTGCGGTATAATTTGAACGTTAGGATTGTTACCGTCCGACTTAAGGGTAAGGATTTAACTGGTCAAGGCCAAAGGTCTTTGGATAGTGCTGGTCATTACGCTAAGTTCTTACATCAATGGAAGGATTTTGGATTGAAGCATGTGATCGATTGAGCTTGGGGCACTTAACTTTGCAAAATTTCCCTTCAACGAAGCAGTATCTAGAAGGTACACCACATCACCCCTATCATAAGGACGCTCCAATATACGGATATCGTAATTCATTTTCATATGACGCTGTAATGCTTGCAGCTTGGACCTAGCCAATTCGTGAGCACGGCCCATCTTCTGAATTAACTGGGCTAAATGGTCGATCACGTCCGCACCCTACCCACCCTTGTTGGTTGAACTAGGCGTGCCGACACGTTCACTTCCCGTCCCAACATAGGAATGTTAGCTATGAACCCAGTGTGTCTTTCACTGCGGCTCTCATGACCCTGCAAGTTGCTGTAAATGCTTGTCCAAGTGGTTCTGGGATTTACCAATGAAACAACGCACTGCGTCCATAAGGGTCCTGCCGTATCTCGAACATGGAGCATAATAATGACTAGTTACCTCACCTCCCCCCCCCCCGGTTCCCTCCATAAACGGTCTTCACTGGTTTAGTCTGTGGCCTTCCCGTGCACTGCCTCTTCCTGGTGCCCTGCATTGCTCTGAGCTCCATCTACACCTCCTACCCCCCGCACTCCGGCAGCTCCCAGCAAGCAACCTGCAGCCTCAGATATGTCAGCCTCTGTCAGTTTGTTAAAGAATACATGTGATGTTTATGTATTCACATGACATTATGCATTGGTGCAAGTGATGAGCAAAGGTGGGTTGTCGATCGTAACGTTATGATGTGATATACAATTCGCGAACCATGTGTGATTCCATTAATGGATTTCAGGCAGCCCAACTCTCTCAGTCGCCAATCAAAAAGCCGCAGTTGGGTTGTACAGTATATGTCAGTGAGGATAGGGAAGATATGTTAAAAATAGGGGTTTGAAGAATTTAGATATGAGCATTGGCATTCGAGGGAAGATGGAGAATGGGGGAAAACGCTGACATGGGTAAATTACCCTCCAAGGCTAACCTGATTGACTGAGGTACAGGGCTGGAATAGATTGAATCATATATTTAAGCCACAACAAATGATATCATAATTGTACCTATATTCGTGCAAAGGATAACAACGCTTCCTTATGCTGGCAGTTGCTATTGACTTCTGATTGTGGTCTTATATATGGCTGAAAATTGATCGGTAATAATCACCTCCAAAACATGTAATGAGAGAAAATACAATCCCTAATAGAACGATAATGCATTAGAAACTCAAAAATGTATGTGCTTCGTAATATAATTGTTATTGTTAATGGTTTCTATGAAAGCTAATTTGAGTGGCTGAACCTGGGTTCATCCATATGCGTCATTTCTGGTAGACCTAGGTTCCCACACAAAATACCGCTTTGCTCCAAAGAACGTTAAATATCTCTTTTATTATTTGTTGAAAGCCACAACTTTCAACACCATTCGATCCGCATCGATTCGTTCAGTTTTATTAAAAAAAAAATCATATTTGAGGTGTCATAGGCAGTTTAAGGAGAACAAAATAAACCACTTATTGTCATATCAGCTTTGTATTCATTACGATAACCGTGATTCCTGAAATGAGGTTATTAACACTCTCTAAGCAGCCAATAAATGAAGTAATCATAAACATGTCAGGGATTGGATAGACATTTTGTAGTTATATCTAAAAACCCATGATTGTTTGAGCATGGCAGTTGTACAGCCAGCTGTCGAGGTCTTCATCCTATGGTAAGATATCATGGCACAATACACCTCCTTTGAGGGAGCCGAAGGCCAATGTCCATGCGATGTTATAGTCCGTGTAAACCCGCATCACCTTCGCTAGATATTGACAAAGTACTCATACGTAGATCTAAAGTTCGTTGACGTATCAGCCATATAATAAACAACCTTGAACAAATCAGCAAGCCGAGTATCAGTTTTACCACCTGGAGCCCTCAGAGGTATATGCGCTATACATCCCGTGCATTCCAGGTCCGCTGTAAAGATGGCTGCAGTAATATTTATCGGTTTAGGGGCTTGTGATGGTTGTTGACAACTTAAACATCTCTCTTTTATCCACCGCAACAGATTTGCCTTGAAAGGTTGGTCGAACAACATCTGACACTTTGTTTGAGAAACCGGATATCAACTTTGACGAGCATCAATATCCTTAGCTAATAAGTACCGTACATTTCTTGCAAACACATGTTCTTTATAACTGCAGCAATTGGGCTGAAATAGCACAAAATGTTCGATTATTTGACGTGAGTATAGTCTCAATCACTCAAAATGAAAGGGCGGGTAACGTCAATGAAGTATCGATGGATACAGTGGGCATTTATTGTAATTGTGAATTGATATTAACTTTGCGTCTCAACTTTCTCAAAAACCCCATTTGCCTGATTAGCAATAGTCGCAGTGAAGTTTGCCTCGCAGTGTCATATCAACGTGATCTAATATACAGTGATTAGAATGATATAGCTAGAAGTATCTCGTTAGGGTGAGATTATGAGATATATCCGGTATCTCAACACAGCATAGCTTAAAACAGAGATTGGATATGTTAGCACTATTGGATGAGCACCTTGTGTTACTTAAATCACACAGTCATCATATTCCTATTAAAGGTCCTATTGTTCAAAGTGTTGCAAGTTTAGTATCTCAAGCAGCTAGGTAGATTCACAATAACCATGCAAACAGAGCAGTACTTATGATATGACAACAAGCTATGAGTGGCGAGATCTACAGGTGTCAAAATTTGTCGTCCTAACTAATACTTTCTCTACACTGGAAAATTCTCGCCTACAATCGAGCGGTTTGAGCTAGCATTGGTCCATGACATTTTATTGCGCCGCTACTCATAGGGACTAGTGGTGGCGTTCTATTGGAACATATGTTGTACATAAAATGAGAGTGTTTGTTGACTAGTGTGGGTAGGGCTGCCATCAGGAGCAGCCAAATACTACATAGTGATTGTGGCGGCAAAGAGCCAGTCGTAAAAGTAATGCAATGGAGGCAAGCATTTATCCCCAATAGATAGGATGACTAACAACATCTACCAGATTTGGTTTTAGTCAGCATGTGAGGTATCTGATCTGGTCTTATCAAGCCCAACCAAAATATTATCGATTACTGATCGAATTCATGGTATGCTCTCCTAATAGTTATAACATAGCTAATAATGTTCTGTTAACAGTTGAGACACAGCTATTACCATAATCTTCCGGATTTTGTAGACATTGGTTTCAACCAAGATTTCGTGAATAAAAGCAGCGACCTTGATGTTGGCGCTTAGAATATCATAAAATTTACACACATTTTGTGTTACTGTTTACGCAAGCAGCCTCGAATTATGAAATATCACGATTCTTGCCACGCTCAGGTATATTTGTGAAAACAGGGGATAATTACACATTTAGTTAATTTGCTGACTGACTATGGCGCCATCAGGCTAAGGAAAAGTATCGAGTGTTATTTGATGGCCCAACATAAGTGATGGCCTGTTGACAACTAGCAAATATGATATTGGAACAGCAGGCACACGAACAGAAGATGAAATATTCCACATCACACTGAATTAATTCCCCATCGATGCAGATAATAATTCGAGTAATCCAGGTTGTGCATGACAAATATATATGGGACAAGAAACACATTGTCTGAGGCTCCTTGAATGAAAACAGATTATGGGAATATAGTCGTCCTTAATAACTTACAAATGGCATGCAGAAAATTGTTAAAATATTGTGCAATTAATACACGGGAATTCCCACAGTACAGGTTATTTTGTAATATACAGAATGTATTACAGAATGTATTTCCTTGTTTGATCCACATATCAATGGTCCCTAACAGGCGTAATAACCATCATATACTAATGCTTATCTTAAAAAACTTATCAATTGTCACCAGTTAACAGTTGTTTGCCTTGTGACAATAGATTACACTCACTCCTTATCTTTCAAGACATACGCATTAGCTTTGCCTGAAAAAAACAATGTCAATGAAAAGCGTTATTTGAAGAAAGAATATATACGTATATACGTATATATATATATATATATACACACACACACATATATATATATATATATACACACACACATATATATATATGTATCTATATATATATATATGTATATATATATATAGTTGTATATAATATATATATATATGTGTATATATTATATATCTGGTGAGATAGCCAATGAGTTGTCGGTTTATCGGCTTAGCCGCATAATTTTCACTAAGATAGCCAAAAAAATATTAGCGTACCCTACTGTCTGATTTTACCCTACAGACTGTACGGTAATAGAGTATTTCCATTTACGGTACCATTGTTGGTGCTATAAGTATAAGATTATGATATATATATAATATAACATATAATGCGAAGTAGCACATCACAGGAGTTGATATGTCATTTTAATGAACATGCAATGCGTAAGAGCATATGTGTTGATTGAAAATTGGCATAGATTACCATTAGATGACAACAAATTAACATATTTACGAATTCTAGGTCTGGTGAGATAGCCAATGAGTTGTCGGTTTCGGCTCGGCTTAGCCGCATAATTTTCACTAAGATAGCCAAAAAATATTAGCGTACCCTACTGTCTGATTTACCTCATCAAAGCAAAATGTATATACAGACGTGTTACGGTAATAGAGTATTTCCATAGTTACGGTACCATTGTTGGTGCTATAAGTATGAGGGTATGCAACAATGAGCGTAGAACATTTGGCAGAAAGGGGTATGGCGCGGTGCCTTTCTTTTGGATGGTCCCAGTAAGACATTTTACACGATAAGTGAGGGTAAAGCAAGTTCAATATTCCCCAAGAGTCCCGAGGCGCCGGAAACCACATCCCTGCAAACGGTCTCAAATACAAGGGAAAGAAGCGATCAAGAGCCACCTTGAAGTTGTGATTTGCCTTCCGGAAGTCTGTATGGACTACTGTGTTAGATTGTATCTCTAATTGTGTTATATCAATAAAGGGGTAGCTCCACGTGTAAGGCTTGATTAAAGGTTTGGTCAGATCAAACAACTTTTTAGCCTTCGCAATGTATCCAAGTTTGTACTTGCTTGAGAGTATTTTCTTTTCATGGAGATCAGCAATTTTGTTTATATCTGCCTTGAGCATCCAACAGTCCAGGTCGTCATCCCATGGTAAGATATCATGGCACAATACACTCCCTAAAAGGGAACCGAAGGCCAATGTCCATGTGATGTTATAGTCCGAGAAAAGGATTTTCACCTTTGCTAGAAATATCGTAGTATCCGTATACTGATCTAACGTGAGGGCTCGTGGGAGTCGTGAATCAGACATACTATGATCAACAACCTTAAACATATCAGCAAGCCGAGTATCATTTTCACCGCCCGGAACTTGAGGTAGATGTGTTATACATCCCTCATATTCCAAATCCTTGGTAAAGGTCGCTCTTGTAGCTCCAGTGGTATTTATCTGTTTAGGGGTGTGGTTAAGAGAAAGAGAGGAGTTTGTCGGCTGCTGCAGGCTCGCACCATTTTCCGCCTCTGTCGATTTGACAACCTTTGTCACTGGCGATATTGAAACATGATGGTAAATCGCAATGTTAAACAGCAAGACTCCAAATATAACTGTAAGGGCTACTTTGAGACGATACCGCTTGCTCATGACGAATGGCAGCGTTTTGTTGACACTACCACATCTGCTATCCGTGTGTCTAGTTTAAAGAACACTCCCTATTCCAATGCTGGATTGACATCATATGACGCACCACCACTTTTGAAAGAATGACGTGATAATCTGAGGCGCTTTTTTTGAACACCCTTTTATAGATATCGAATCCACCTTCAACAAAAATACACCAATGGCTCTTTAATTACTAAAGGATGAATTTGTCCAGGTTTCCAATGTCACGCGAGGTTATCACATTTTTGGCTATCGACTAGCGTGCCTACACGCGGCGTCCAAAAGTCTAGAGGGTAGAGCCGCGTGTGAGGGGTCACGATGTTAATGTGTGTTCATTGTTAATTTGAGGTGAAGTCACAACTAAGAGTATTGTGTTATATTGAACAATATACCACTGCACAGATGTCTCCATCTAATATGTGAGAAGCATATTATGCCAACTATGACGCCATTTTCTCAGAGTACGACTGATTGTGTCGTAGGTTCCTATACAACAGTTGATCCACTACAACAATAAGTGTTCATCTCACATCTGTCATTTGGGCTCATCTTGTCTCTCAAATCTCTTCATCCACCAGATATCAATGGTTGTATGAGCTCGCTGGTGGTTACTCTTCGCTCTTGCTCTCCTCCTGGGATTGAACATACGTTTTTATGCTACTTGCAAACACAGACATATCTTACCTCAGACTGTAACAATCTTATCTCTTCATATTCATCCCACCTTTAGACGCGCCATATAACACATTAGTGTCGGTTTGCCGTTCAATACTATGCTTACCTAACTTACTCACGTGAGATATTTAATGGAGTTGGACACCATCAATTTAGAACGTGAATGCGTGTTTTTTTTTCCTCACGTTAAGTTCAGAATAATGTTCAATCAACCCAGCCTCTGTCATAGGAAGTCCGTTGATGAATGTACTAGACGTCCCTTTAAATTTTGGATCCCGATGAAAAGCACTTCTTGTAGTATTTGCAACATATGCCTGTTTAAGGGTATGGTATCGAAAAGAGGCGGATGCTGACAGCTTAAGGATTACTTCATTGTCCGCCTCTGCTAATTTGGTTACCTCTGTCACCGGTTGTACAGGAACAGGATGGTAAATCACGATATGAAGCCGCAAGACTCCAGTTACATATGTTAGGGATGCTGCGAGGCGACATCGTCTTACATCTAAATTTGCTTACATTGATTGCTCGTAAATTGCATTGCGCTCGTAATGTAAGAGAATCACATTATTTGTGTTTCACTAAACGCTCGTTAATTAAAACGTTCGTTAATATGCACGTTAAATGAAAGAGCGATCCAAAAACTCGTAAAAACGTTTGATTTCAATCGTTTGTTGCACAAGTTAGTTAACAATGAGTGTGGAATTGTAAGGAGAGCTGAACTCTTCA
The DNA here is from genome assembly GCA_034190875.2 of Urechis unicinctus. Lineage (NCBI taxonomy): Eukaryota > Metazoa > Annelida > Polychaeta > Xenopneusta > Urechidae > Urechis > Urechis unicinctus. Next base: position 30,178,454 of record CM067343.1, read on the forward strand.
TGACCTTACTGACCCCGAGCTTGTCCATCATTGTCTGACCCGTGATACAAGAGATTTGTGAAGAATATGAACGCAGTGATTTTTCACACACTTCCAATAGCCATATCCAGCGCGACGCATTCCATATTTAACGAACAAGTCGATATTTTCACATTCAAGTATTCCAAAGCGAAGACAATCGATGTCAATATAGATAGTGTTGTTCACGTTCTGAATCACCTGTTTCACATAGTATCCGAATCGACTGAGAGAGGACGCTGAACCATTACTCTCAAAACGAAATTGATTTTGTATTTGTTACTGAATCGGAAAGTGGACCTCCTAGACAGTCAAGCATTGAGTATTTAGGATAATATATATGGTGAAAGTCATTTATATTACGCGGCTCGCTATCTTGTCAAATGCTTATTCATGTGACAGCTGTGATTGGCAAGGGTTGATTAACATCGCAGTTAATTTAATTATTCAATATGATATCAGATTTATTGGGTTATGCAAATGAGCTATAGACGCTATCGAAAACTCGATGCATTTGGGAGTGGTAGAATTTGTTCGGCTTGTGTGTGTATATTGAATTCCATCCACGTGTCTGCTTGAAGTTATTGATGTTCTAGTGGTCTGTATATCTCCACAATCAGGCTGTTGGATGATGGGCTATGTAAACTGGCACTTCAACCAATCCGGGTGTTGTAATTGATAAAGAAACCATATTATAAACCGCAGCCCATTCAGAATGCTGCGCGGGATTATTCAATTTAACTCCTTCCTTTCGAAGGAAACCGACATATCCTCTGTAGTTCGACTATAGCCGCGCAAGCTGTAGTCGAAAACGTCAGTATGTGAGCTGAGATCACCACATTATTTCACCAGATGACATCCATCGCTTACACTTTTACTATATTAAATGCTTACAAATGACAGTTCAACTTTCGAATGTTCACATGCGAGAGATCGCTCCCAGAATTCTTCCTTCTTAGCCGGCACGATGAATTTGCGATCGAGTCTATGATCTAAGATCTCATTATTACAGCACACAGCGGTGCAATTGAGATATCATGGGAGTAAAACACAGGTATTTGGGGTCAAATGTTTTGGCTTAAAGCACTTAGAGCTACGCTAAGAAGGTTCACTCAAATTACCTGTTTGATGATAATGACAGTAAGTGGAACACACGCCCGCTTTAGTCTTCTGATTGGTCTAGGCGTAAATAAATATAAACCGTCCGTCGTCCGCCCGCCAAATAATGCTTTTGACTATCTCGCTGACTATCTCGCATGATTTTGCATCTAGAAAACAACATATATCTAAAGCCTTTGATAACATTTTTCACCTCGCACCAAAAGTTGGCCCCCGGTCGATGCGTTTCTTTAAGAAATGCCATCTATGTATTGATTTCCAAAATACCGTGATGCGATAACCACCATTTTGTAAAATACAAGGTCACGTGGTATTTGTTTGCCCTGCGTTTGCTAGGTTCTCATGGAAAGGGTTCTTTTCAGCGTCTCCGGGAGCCATCATGCAAAAGCTGCATCGCAGCGCATATATTTTAGTTAATGGCGTTAAAAGTACGTATAAACCTAGACTAGCACTGCGGAGCGGCAGAATAACTTTTTTTGTCACGTATAAGACTAACAAACAAATTTATCAAGAAATCGGTTAACAAGGTCGTGCATACAGTTAATTTATCAAAGAAAAGTTTGAGTTAAACATTTCGATGTTTGAGCGCCTTAGATACTGTTGGATTGCAGCAAACGTGTTAAGTCTCGACTGTCATTCTTTCAAAATTGTCCGGACTGTTCCTGCGCACATCCACAAAATCATTATAAGATAAACAAGACGACATGTGCTCATCGATGATGCGACCACGACTGCAATCGTAATTGCAGTCCATGTCAGCTAAATACAGCACTCGTGATTATAGGAACAAATTGATCATTACCATCAAAACATGTTTTGAAACGAACGAACTCGCCAGGTTTTAAAAGTTCAAGATATCAGATTTGAATTGTGTATTGGTGCATTGCAGTGGAATCAACATCGTAGGACGTCTACTCAGACGCCGTTTATGGCTAATCTAGGATAATAAACAACATGTTGCAGCTGTACTTTGCTTTCGATTCAGTTTTGCCCAATAACGATGCATATATATCTTGCCTTGTTACTTAAGCCGTTCTTATATGGAAAATATTGCTTGTCATGGCGCTGTTGTTCTTACATCAATGGAACTATCTTTGATTTGAGCATGTGATACATTGAGCTTGGGGCGCTTAACTTCCTACAATTTCCCTTCAACGAAGCAGTATCTAGAAGGTACACCACCTCACCTCTAACATAAGGACGCTCCAATATACGGACATCGTAACTCATTTTCAAATGACGCAGTGATACTTGCAGCTTAGACTTACCTAATTCATGAGCACGGGCCATCTTCTGAGTTAGCTGGGCTACATGGTCGATCACGTCCGCACCCTCCGCAGCCTTGTGGGTATGCACTAGGTGTGCCGGGACGTTCACTTCCCGTCCCAACGTGAGGTTGTTAGCTATGAACCCAGTGTTACAGTTTACTGCGGCTCTCATGACCCCTGCAAGTTGCTGTAAATGCTTGTCCCACTGGTTCTTGGATTTACCAATGAAACAACGCACTGTGGATTCTGCCGTATCTCGCCACTTGTCAATTTGCTGACGGCCGGTATGGTGTCGTACGCTTCTTATTGATGTGGAGAGTATCAAACATGAATAACTTTGGCTCAAAGTTCCTCCCCAGGTCTGTTACGAGATGAAACGTGCAACCGAACCTGATGACGAATTGGTCCGCTGCTGCTCTTGCGGTCTTCTGCAGTTTGTGATGGTAGTGGTATGCATTTAACTCACTTTGTGAATTGTGCTCATTACCCTGCAGAGTCCTAGGACTCAATGAATCTAAATGGACGCGCTCCATCGGGACTCCATCATGGTATTCCGGCATAACCCCCTTTCCTGCTGCTCCGATTTGTTTTTCTGGTTGCAAGTGCTGCACGAAGCTGGCGATGCTAGCAGTCATCCAAGTAAATTTTTCCCTAAATCTTGGCCCTGGTTGACTGCTGAAGGAATGTCATGGTATTATTTCAAGATCAGTGCCCGCATGTTACTGGGCACCACCAGGTCTCATGGATTTCAAATAAGCGTTTACGTATTCACACGGCATTATGCATTGGTACAAGTGATGAGCAAAGGTGGGTAGTCGTTCGTTACGTTTTGATGTGATTTACAATTCGCAAACATGGTGTGATTCCATTAATGGATATCAGGTAACTCACCTCTCCCAGCCGCCAACCAAAAAGCCACTGTCGGGATGTACAGTAGATTTCAGTGAGGAAAGGGTAGATATGGTAACAATAGGGATTAGAAGAATTGAAAGAACATTCGAGAATGGGGGAAAAAGCTGGTATGGGTGAATTACCCTCAAAGGCTTACTTAGTTGGCTGAGGTACAGGGCTGGAATGGATTGAATCGTATATTTAAGCCACAACAAATGATATCATAATTGTACCTATATTTGTTCAAAGATATTAACAGCGCATCCTTATGCTGGCAGTTGTTTTTTGTGGTCTTATTTTTTGGCTGAAAATTGATCGGTAAGAATCGCCTCCAGAACATGTAATGAGAGAATATGCATGCTCTAATAGAACGATCATGCATTTGAAACGCAACATTGAATGAGCTGCCCAAATAATTTTTTATTTGTTAACTATTGGAGAGCGATGTGTCACGTTTGAAGGACATTGGTAACACGTAAAACACAGGTGCATGATTCGTAATCGATATAACCTGTCAGGGCTACTTCTTTGACTCGGACAGTATCTAAGTGGGATGCGTTATGATAAAGGGAACCGTCAATTTCACTCAACAGATGCTCCAACGGCGCTGTTGTAACACTTTCCTAGATTATCAAGCATGACAAAATGGATTGGAACGACAGAAAAATTTAAGCATATTGGGTGAAAAGTTATTAAGCTTCAGTAATCATGGACACTTCCGGTATAAGGTATCAAAATAAGCCATCCCAAGCAGAGTTGATTTATACACTGCTGAAAAGGTGCTGTCGTCACGTTATTGACACAAGGTGTTGATTGCATTAGCGATATATGGCATTATTGGCAAAAGCATTGGTATAGCTTAACCGCTGAACATTATGCCTACAAATGGAATTTAACACTTCTCTCTTAAATATATCGATGAAATTCCCCACGAATTCAAACCATAAGATTAATGGCATATGCTGCTCTTAGTGTATATGGGTTTAATTTCTGCTACACATCTGAGGTGGCATATCACTTATTCCTTGCTCATCAATCTGTCACAATGTACTCGCCTAACAACCGCTTATGGCATATGGCCAATGACATTGCCCTTTTTCTGGAAATTTAGAGTGGTTCATTGAATGAATTTCATGTCTCACCATTTATTTGTTGAAAATGTCAGCGACAAGGATGAGGAGATGCCTTTATTAAATATTACGTGGCAGAGGACGTGGACAAATCTGTTATATCACACCTTACTTTGATGTCTTTAAATTTATTAGAAAGAACTGTAAAAACGCTTTACATACTTCACGTCGAGGTAGCTGTATGAATTATAAATCGCAATATGTGAGAGTGAGCAATGCCACGTGTCTTCGACATTTGGATGGTGATTCAGAGAAATGATGCTTCAATAAACATTTGCTCATGTTTTCTTTGTAAATAAAATTGTATCACTTTGCAGCAAATCTATCGAGATTCCTAATCAAGCTTAATCTCTGTGGTGCTATCATTTACGCAGGGTTATTTTATCGGTCTGAGACATTTTTAATACATCACAGCGATTCCTTCCCTGTGAACCACTATAATCATTTGTTATCATTTTGGTGCCATTTAACATAATGAGTAAAATCCTATGGAATCTTAATATAATAACAGGACAGCATGAATAACTTTACATGATGTTGTCTGTTGCACAGTGATCTCGCCTAACGCTGTCGACGTTTATGCCTTGTAGATGCCACTGACAGTCTGAATGAAGACTGATACGGTATAAAAAAAAAGGTTTACTTCTTATGTGTGTTTAATTTTCGATAGAGAGTTAAGATAGGTGATTCGAGTCAGCTCTATGGCGGCATCAACTGTTCAAAGGTGTCTGTCCCCAGATTTGACAAACTGTCAATTTTTAGCTACCCTATAGCCGAGATGTGACATAAGAATATGGCAAGGTTACCCGAAAAGAACCAAATGAATTTGTCATCACTGAAAGTAATCTTGTTATTCTGTAAAGCTCAAGTTGTGATGGACTGATTGAATGGCAGCATCATCGCTGATTCGATGAAATTGAAGCCCGGGCCCTCATTCATTAGGCCGCAATTCTCTGAATGGCGACACAGCCGATGCGCAAACATTATTGATCATTACGCGATATTGACATACACCATCCCTTAGGGTTAACTATGTCCACTCAGAGGTGTTGGCATGATGCGTGAGTATTCTTATTACACCGTTTTATCTGCCGGTAGTAAGTGGTGCTGCAATAGTGTGCTGGTCTATTTACGTAATGGTGATTAATTGCAATTAAATGATTATTAACTTATAATTATGCTAGGTTTTTGTATATATGCTGCACAGTAATGCGTCTTAAATATTTAACCAAGCTTATTGCACATAGATCAGGGTAATATATATTCAATCATTGTGATGACAATGTAAGTTATTCATTACCATAATTGAATACATGGGATGCTCCAGCTGTCAGTACGTAATTTGAGGATACTAGCTATAGCAGCCAAACTCTCAAAAACATAGCTTGGTCGATGGAGCAACCCGAAAAGCTATCGACCTGCCCCGCATCACACAACAGAGATATGTGATGCCACACAGGTTTACCAGGCTCACAAACTTTCTGCCTGATAATAATTTGCCAGTTGTCGAGATGTCCACATGTTTGTCCTGGCAGGGGTCCCAAGATAAGTACACCAATCAGTGATTGATTTCCTCTGACCGCTGACCACTCTGCTCAAAAGTCTTTTGGTTCATGCTTATAAAACCCTAAGATGGCCTAAACTGTTCCATGTGGACCTCCCGGGTAGTTACACGAGACTTTGCCTATTAGTACCGCTGGATCCTTATGTGCTCAACGTGAACAAGCTTATTTAGAGCTGTACAAGTGGAGCGACTGCCTGTCCTTACCTCAGTTCTACAAAGTGGGGTAAGGGGCTTTCTAATAGCACATAGTTAAGCGCTCAATGACAAAGACGGGTGCGGCCTCAGTTTGTATCGCCTAAATGCCATTTGTAATGATGCAACGTTACAGTCAAAAGCTGTTTGTTTTCGATAGCCATCCACTGCGCCAGCAGTACACTGATTGGCTTCTAATACCCTCTAGAAAACTTCTCATATGAATGCCATAGAGACATCTGGGGTGAAAGAGGTCAAACGTTATTAAATGGAAGATAGACAGCATAATCACTACGGCTGATGGAATTATTGTACAGTAACAAGGTGATTGGAGACGAGAAGTTCGACGTCCGTAGAAGAGTGATTGGATAAAGGGGCCGTTAAGCAAGAATGAAGAGTCACTACAGTGAGTCATATCACAGAAACGGCTGCGTTATCGCGTTTTGACCATATATGTCATTTTTGTTGTCCAGAGTCTCTTGGCATTTTACATTCTGACGAGACGTTACGCTGTACACCCGGGGGGGGGGGGGCTTGGGGCACTTGGCCTTATTCTGGATAGGGGTGTTCCGCGGGACCTCGAAAACCCGTATCCGTCGTACAAGGTCAAAATGGCCAAAAGCATAACCCGTCGTACAAGGTATTATGCGAATGTATAACCCGTCGAACAGATTTAAGCTGTAAAGCATACCCCGTCGTACAAGTATGAGGCCCAAAAACCCGTCGTACAAGTCGAGAGGCCGAAAAAGCATACCCCCTCGCGCGGCACATATATACTACCTCTATACACTTAAGTGCCTCCCCGGGGCTGTACACTGTACGTTAAATATTCCGATGACGATGAAAGACTGTAGCTTCAGGCGCTTCAACTTGAAGTTGGGTCATTTCAGACAACTACTGATTATAGAGCAAGTGGAAAATGTTAATATGGTAATACACAGAAAGTGAGCCGGTGATCCTCGAACCTACAATCTGAATGCGATGCACCTTCGGTATTGCCCACAGCTGGAAAAATAACAATATTGCACATGATCTTGTAATGTTCTTATGTCCGAAGGAGAACAACCAGCTATTTAGATAGTAGAAGGTATTGTTCATAGCTCAGCTCTCAAGAGGGGACTTGCTATCTATGGTAATATATCAGGGGTGATTATTGACACATTGTGGGTGTTTAGGAGCGGCATATCGATGATTTATCATAATTGGATGTCAGATAATTTTATTACGCAGTAGTATTATTTAAGTGTGTGTGCGTGTGTGTACTTGTAAATCATAACGAGCAATGTTTCTTGTTTCATCATGTTAAGAGCTGTATGATCAGACAGCTTGCCAAGTCACGTGGTATAGCGCGTGGAGCTGGTTTATTGTAATGGTAATGCGGGTGTTCAGAGCTGTATTGCTGGAAAGTGGAAAAGTCCATGTACATCATCATACTAATGTCCCGGCCAGGGCTTTATAGTTTATTGATAACAGATAGCTTCATATAAACAGCAATATACACCTTGTATATAAAATAATTGAAGTTACGTGTCCTCGTTAAGTTGCCTACTCGTGTATCGCATACCCCACGATATTGGGCGTGAAACATTCATTCCCGTATCCTGGTTTACGCTTTCAGGTCACGTTCTGGCTATACTACTAGATTGACATATTGGCTTGGGGCAGTCGGACAGGTACAAAGAACAAGCTGGTACTTGATGATAACATTAGCAGGTTACAAACAATTAATGGCACTTGACTTGATAATTTGGTGCCATGGTGCAAAAGATTTCCTGGCTTTTTCTAGTCTCACCCATCAACTGTCTCATACAATATGTTGAATACTATATTGGGATTATAAGAAGGCTAGACAAAAGTCATCGGGTCTCGATAAGTTCAGGTCGATGAGACGAGTCGGCATGATAAGCATATCAGGCAAGCCGGCGTTTTAGCTAATTGACTTTGATGGATGTTTTATGGTATGCATTGCCGAGACCACCCACTCGCTCAACAGGCGAACAACTCATTACGCGTCACTTCAGGCTGTCATTCTGTCTATGTTAAGTAGATACTAACACTAAGCAAAAATAACCATTCTATTGCCATTCTTGTATTTACCATAATAAGGAGCAACACGCTATTTGTTCAATCATCCATGTCTTCGTATGCGCGCGCTATTCATCACATGTGTTTAAACGTGACTCATGACTAATCTTATTTGGCATGCGGCTGAAATTATCAAATCAAGTGCCATTAATTGTCACAGAATGCAATTGCAATTACATTTGAAGGTATTGTTAAAGGATTGAGCTATATAGAGGGCTGAAATATATCCAGGTAATTCCTTCGCAAACTTTAAGTATATGAACAAAAGCAACCCAACTTGAAAGTAACTGTTTCTTGAGATAGGACAGCGACATGAAGAACCATTCACTTCCATGTGGACAACATACAATATTATTTGAATTCATTTCCGCTATCAAAGAAATGATCACGTTAATAAATAACCATCCTTGCTACAATGCTGAATATATAAATGAGTCACGTGAATCAAATTCAAGTGAGAATTTCATCTGATCAGAGTGACCCCACAATGTCTTTCTGAATCGCCCTGGAGCAACACTGCAGACATTATTTGTCGGCTTGCATTCACTTATATTGATATTGTTAAACAATAGGGGGGATATTAAACACATTGCAGCAAAATAATAATCATTCGGTTTAATTTAACGTCAGAGCGTGTTTTGGTAGCAAGCATTGTCTCTGTCGATCCTTACTTGTGCTTGTTGTGTTACAGTGCTGTTTTATATCATTGTCAGTATTTATCATTATGAACATGTTACTCTGTTGTTGGAGCATAGATCACTTAATATAGGAAATATTACTCAGGATAAACATTACCTATTCAATCCATCGAATTCTCAAGTCAGCGCAAATGATACTCATCCCCACCTCTCAATTTCCTACCCTCATCAGCACCGTGCTCTAATTCTAACTCTGTACAAGGATACGGACACGTTTAGACCAAGGTAAGAACATCATTACATGAACACCTTTGACTTGCAACTGGGGAGTGCATTATGCGATGATGTATTACCATTGGACGATGACTTGGACTGCTCTTTGCTAAAATCGGATTTGAAAGAAGTCTAAAATCTCTACAAAAAGGGAATTCTAAAGGATAGTTATAGACTAGGATGCAATATCAAAAATGGAAAGATGTTTGATTTGTCTAAGCTTTTCATCAAGCCATACCCATGGAGCTACCCATTTATTACAATGTTTGACTGATTGTTGATATGTCCATTGGCAATCAAATGTACGAGTAACCACTCTGTCGTCAAAACAGATTGTGAAGACGCCCCAAACACGTACGGTTGACAGCTGTTTTATATAATATACATAAGTTATAATGACTAAATCAGCTCTAACTCCTGAGGTTGATATACAAGGCGTAGCAACCATCAGTATACTAGCTGTATCAGCCAAACGATCCGAGAGTTTGGCTTGGTCAATGCAGCAGTCCACATGGCCAATATATCTATCTGCCCGCATCACACACCGAGCGATACGTGAGGCCTATTTCCACATATGATGATTTGCCCAGAGGTTTACAATGTATGTCCTTACGGTGGTCAGAATATACGTATGCCATTCCATGATTGATATGCTTCTCCTGTTTTTGACCGCTGACCATTCAGCCTAGACGTCTTCTGGTAACTTATGCTTTTAAAACCTAAAGCTGGCCTGAACTGTTCTATATGAACCCAAGCAGGGGTCATCCTCCGGGGAAGTTACGTGAGGCTCGGCTTCTGAGTGCTGCTGGATCCAAATAGGCTCACCAAGCTTATTTATAGCTGTACAAGTGGAGCAACTGCCTGCCCTTACCCCCGGGTCTAAAAAAGTTGGTTAAGGGGCTTTCTTATGGCTCAGACGCTAACTATCAGTGGTTGGTATAGGGCATGTTGCTCTGAGGAAGCGAAAGCTTACATTTGGATTTGATGTGGGATATTATAGTTCACATAACGACTGGGAAGGAGCGTTAGCCATTATGTTACGATCCTTTGCTTATAGAGTGAAGTGCTTAATGACAGGGATTAGTGCGTCGGTCTTGTATTGTCGTCTATATTCATCAAAGAACAACTGTTTTATGCAGTCGGTGAGGCACTGCGTACTTCAGGCCATTGACGAGTGCTTAATATCGTTCACAGTAATTCATCGTTTGAAGTCGAGGTTTTTTTTTACTAAACGATCTCCAATTTCTGAAAGTTTTCCCTGGAAGAGTGAGCTCACATTGATCTGGTATTACATAGAACGAGATGGTACTCACTCATAAAGTATATGTCCTTGTCAACGAGTCTTCGTTGAAGGCTTTTGTAAATTCTTTATGTGTTGGATGAGGAGGTAGCTTTGGGATGGTCGATTATTCCTTTCCTTATATGGAGGCGGTAAAGCCAATTCGTTGGTATATAAGATCCAAAGGACAGGCTCCTAGACGGAGAGACTTCATAAGAGACTCACTTCGACTCCAAGAAAACCTCTGCTACCTCGTTTTCTGTATGTTTCGGATTGTACTGAAAATAAACCAATCCTAATTCAAGAGTCCTTCATTTACCTGTGCACTCATAAGCCATGTTGGTAATCAGAAGTTATAAGGAACACGCATTAAAAGAACAAATAATAATAGCAAAGCCTTAACCCTAGGGTGCGATAAGAAGATTGGTTAGAATTATAATTTCTAGTATGATTTTAAAGATAATCGAAAGGATAATTGGGTTTTTAATATTTGCTTGTAAGGCCTTATGCAGTAAAAAAAAATGGGGTCAATCTCCTGATGTTAAGAACTTTAGTATAGGATTTGTAATTGCAAATGCTGTACATAGTTTCGAATCCGTTGGTACATATATTCAGGTAAGTTATCACTAAATTCAAGTGCTAGGTTTTTGTTTTCGGTGTTAATTTCCGGAAGGGTGATGTGTCATGGTGAGATTGGGACTTTTTATTTTTTTAATGATCGCACAGTGCCTAGTGTTATTTCTTTTGATATTTGTGGAGTGGGGATTTAATCAATGTTATTTTGAATTAATTTGGATAATTTATTGAAATGTTTGCCAGATGCCCAGATTATGATGTCATCTGCATTAATGGAGGTTGTTTGGGGTAAAGGGATGTCATTAGATAGTTGACAACGTTTTGAATCAATCTTTATGGTTTTCCGCGCTTGAGACATGTTCTTAATGTACTCGTCGCCTCCTGGCAGCGTTTAGATGAACTCAAGAACAACGCACTTAACAGTTTCAGGGTAGTCGTTGGTGTCTTTTGACAGCTCTAGAATCGCACGACAACAAAGCTTGCCCCAACACGAGGACACATATAAGCATTGCTAATGCACAAACCACACATTGACAGCTTGACAGCAAAAAAACATGCCCTTGTTCCGATCAAAAGCGCTGTGCGCGACGGAGCTCCCAGCGGGCTTTAAAGTAAGTAGAGCTTGCGAAGAGGCCAATTCTAAGACTCAACTCTAGACGTTGGGTAAAAAAATCCCATATGCTTTATTTTTATGTTATAGCGCCCAGACGACGGGCATGTGTTTAGCTCATTAGCACATTTATCAAGATTGTGCTATCTTACAGATATTTTAGGGTCAAACACGAATGCCCTCGTGAATAAAGCACAACGCAGTTCTTCACAGTCAACAATCAGGCCTCAGTCAATCAGCAACTGATGTGAAAAATGCCGACTCCTTGCTGTTTTTATAAGTTAATGTGGTCAATGGAGCTTCCTTTCATGTGCTGCCATGGACAAAATGGCGTGACTGCACTCATGAATATTTAAATCACGCGGAGCGAAGTTGCCCGGGACAAGATGTGCTAAATCTCTGTTGTATGTATAAATGTGACTTATTTTACAGCAATTAATGGTGTCAATAATTTATTTGAAACTTGAACTGTATAATGTATTATATTACAACGCTTGTTCCCCTTTAATAAATGTCATATTTACAAAGGGAACATATTTAGTGCAACAAAAGCTACACAATAGTGCGCCAAAATGAAACCATAATTGCTCGAGCATACGTAGCTTGGCTTATTTTTAAAAGGCGTAACGTGTCTTGATATTTGGTATGCAGAGAATATAAGTATCCCAGCCCTTGTAACTAGATCATTGCCAATTCTGCAGTCACTAATTTCGCGACGGTTACGGTTTGCCTAAAATTGTATCACCAAAGCCAGACACCCCTGAACACATTTAGGAACCTTAAGGAGAGCGACATGGATCGCTAATTGTCATATCAGGGTTGTATTCATTACCATAAGCGTGATTCCTAAAATGAGGGTATTAACACTCTTAAAGCAGCCAATGAATGTAGTCAGGGATTGGAGAGACATGTTGCAGTTATATCTTTAAAAACACTGATAGTTTTGCATGGCAGTTGTACAGCAAGCTGTCGAGGTCGTCATCCTATGGTAAGATATCATGGCATAATGCACCTACTTGGAAAGAGCCAAAGATCAATGCCTATGTGATGTTATAGTTCGTGTAAACCAGCATCACCTTCGCTAGATATTGACACAGTACTCATACGTTCATCTAACGCAAACACTCGTGGGCGTTTTGTATCAGCCATATGATTAACAACCTAGAACATATCAGCAAGCCGAGAATCATTGGTACTGCCTGGAGCCTGAGGTATATGCACTAAACATCCTTCGAAATCCAGGTCCGTCGTAAAGAAGGCTGCGGTAGTATCTATCGGTTTATGGGCTTGTGATGGTAACGTTGTCGACAGCTTGAACATCTCTCTCTTTATCCACCTCAACGGATTTGCCTTGAAAGGTTGTTACGCCTTGTTTGAGCAACTGAGTTTCAACTTTGACGAAGCATCAATCTCCTCAGCTAATAAGAACCGTACATTTCTTGCAAACACCTGTCCTTTATACCTGCAGAAATTGAACTCAAATGGCACCAAATGTTCGATTATTTGACGTTAGTAGAGTCACGCAATATGAAAGGGCAGGTAACGTCAGTTAAGTATCGATGGCTACAGTGGGCATTTAGTTTAATTGTGCACTGGTATTAACTTTACGTTTCAACTTTCTCAATAACCTCATTTGCCTGATAAGCAATAGCTGCAGGGTAGTTTGCCTCGCAGCGAAATATCACCGTTATATAACAAATAGTGATCCGAATAATATTGCTGGAAGTGTTGTGCCATAAGCCCGATATCTAAGCACAGCGTAACTAAAAAACGAGATTGGATATGTTAGCACTGTTGGATGAGTCAGAGCACCTTGTGTTACTTAAATCACACGGTCATCACATTCCTATTAGCTGACCTATTATTTTCCCTAGTATCAATGAGTTGCAAGTTTTGTATATCAAGCAGCCAGATAGAAGAAATAATAATCGTTAAATAGGATTTAAGAGAACGATTCAAATAGAACAGTACTTATGATAGGACAACAAGCTATGAGTGGCGAGATCTATAGGGGTCAAAGTTCGTTTACTTAACCAATACGTTCTCTACACTGTTCTCACCTACAATCGAGCCGTTTGAGCTAGCATTGGTCCATGACGTATTATTGCGCCGTTACTCAGGGACTAGTGGTGGCGATCCATTGGGACGTAATTTTTACTTACAACGATGGTCTTTGTTGACTAGGTAAGGGTAGCTAACTAGGGTGGGTCGGGCTGCTATCAGGAGCAGCAAAAAGTCGGGCAAACATCATAAACACGATACATTGAAATGCTACATAGTGATAGAAGCGGCGAAGAGCCAGTCTTAAAAGTCATGCAATGGAGGCAAGCATTTAGTCCCAATAGATAGAATGACCAGAAACATCTATCAGATTTGGTTTTAGTCGGCATGTGAGGTATCTGATCCGAATAAATTATCAAGTCCAACCAAAATATTATCGATTACTGATCGAATAGTTAAAACAAAGCAAATAATGTACTATTAATAGTTGAGACACAGCTAATACCATAATCTTCCAGTTTTTGTAGACATAAGGACAATGGTTCAATCAATAACAACGAGCTGAGATGATTGAAGAAAAACATGCTGTTAATGCAGTCGATCATAATGCATGGAAGCACGTCCTGATTGATCGATGATTATGGAGGATAATTCTGATGCAATAACAGACGGTTTGTGATACTGTGTCCAAATCAGCCTTCAGCTGGTACACATCTTTGAATCCACATATCGTTGGTCCCTTACAGGCGTAATAACCAACATATACTAATGCTTATCTTACAAAACTTTAAAGGCTAAAGTTTATTAAAAGTCAGTTGTCACCAGTTAACAGTTGTACGCCCTGTGAAAATATATATTACACTCACTACTTAACTTTCAAGACATACGCATTAGCATTGCCAGGAAAAAAAAATGTCAATGGCAGGCGATATTCGAAGAAAAAAGAATATATATATATATAGAGATATATATATATATATATATATATATATATATATATATATAGATATATATATATATATATATATATATATATATATACATATATATATATATATATATATATATATAGATATATATATATATATATATATATTTATACATAGATATATATATATAATACACATTTATATCTATATAGACTATCCCTATCTATATATATATCTATATATATCTCTCTATCTCTCTCTATATCTCTATATCTATATCTATCTCTCTCTCTATATCTCTATATATCTATATCTATATATATATATATATATATATATATATGTAGCACATCACAGGAGTTGATATGTCATTTCAATGAACATGCAATGCCTAAGAGCATATGTGTTGATTGAAAATCGGCATAGATTACCATTAGATGACAACAAATCAAACATATCTACGAATTCTAGGTCTGGTGAGATAGCCAATGAGTTGTCGGTTTCAGCTCGGCATAGCCGCATAATTTTCACTTAGCGAGCCAAAAAGTATTAGCGTACCCTACTGTCTGATTTACCTCATCAAAGCAAAATGTATATACAGACGTGTTACGGTAATAAAGTATTTCCATAGTTACGGTACCATTGTTGGTGCTATTAGTATGAGGGTATGCAGAAATTAGCATAGAACATTTAGCAGAAGGGGGTTTGGCGCGGTACCTTTCTTTTGGATGGTCCCACGTAGACATTTTACACGATAAGTGAGGGTAAAGCAAGTTCAAAACTCTCCAAGAGTCCCGAGGCGCCGGAAACCACATCCCTGCAAACGGTCTCAAATACAAGGGAAAGAAGCGATCAAGAGCCACCTTGAAGTTGTGATTTGACTTCCGGAAGTCTGTATGGACTACTGAGTTAGATTGTATCTCTAGTTGTGCTATATCAATAAAGGGGTAGCTCCACGTGTAAGGCTTGATTAAAGGTTTGGTCAGATCAAACAATTTTTTAGCCTTCGGAATGTATCCAAGTTTGTACTTGCTTGAGAGTATTTTCTTTTCATGGAGATCAGCAATTTTGATTATATCTGCCTTGAGCATCCAACAGTCCAGGTCGTCATCCCATGGTAAGATATCATGGCACAATACACTCCCTAAAAGGGAACCGAAGGCCAATGTCCATGTGATGTTATAGTCCGAGAAAACCATTTTCACCTTTGCTAGAAATATCGTAGTATCCGTATACTTATCTAACGTGAGGGCTCGTGGGAGTCGTGAATCAGACATACTGTGATCAACAACCTTAAACATATCAGCAAGCCGAGTATCATTTTCACCCCCCCGAACTTGAGGTAGATGTGTTATACATCCCTCATATTCCAAATCCTTGGTTTCTACCTCTGTCGATTTGACAACCTTTGTCACCGGCGATATTGAAACATGATGGTAAATCGCAATGTAAAACAGCAAGACTCCAAATACAACTGTAAGGGCTACTCCGAGGCGACACCGCTTCCTCATGACGAATGGCAGCGTTTTGTTGACACTACCACATCTGCTATCCGTGGGTCTAGTGGAATGTACAATCTCTATTCTACTGCTGGATTGACATAATATGACGTACCACATTTGAAAGAATGACGTGATAATGCGAGGCGCATCATTTTAACACCCTATTATAAATATCAAATCTACCGTGAACCTATTATCAGCAAAGATCCAGAAATTGACCGCGAATAACTACAAGTGAAGGATTAATTTATCCAGGTTTCCAATGTCACGCGAGGTTATCATGCGGCTTTCAATAGTCGAGGGGGAAGGGCCGCGTGTGAGGGGTATCGCTGGCCAAAGGTGAACAAACTCATCGTACGCTGATAACAATATCCACCTTACTATCAAAACGAATAATAGGGCGGTCCTGTACAACTGTTGATCCACATGGTAATATATATATATATATATATATATATATATATATATATATATATATATATATATATATATATATATATATGTATATATATATATATATACATATATATATGTATATATATATATGTATATATATATATATACATATATATATCTCTATATATATATACATATATATATATATATATATGTATATAGATATGTATATCTCTATATATATATATATTTATATATATATATATTTATATATATATATATACATATATATATTTATGTACATATATATAATATATATATATATATATATATATATATATATATATATATATATATATATATATATATATGTACATGTATACATGTATGAATATATTTAAAGATATGAACACAAGTGTTTGCGCAACTATAACCTTCTTGCATGTCGTAGGGGCGACTTATAGGGGGCAACCTGTTTGCCGTGGTTTCTTACTCTTGTTTGTGGACAATGGGATCCTGGTGGTTGAGCAGAGAGGTCCTAGCGAGGGTCATTTTTGCAACACACCACTTTGGATCGGATCTCATTTGGACGAGAGCCTGGAATGAACTTGTCCAGTATCGGTAGGCTGCGACATGACCTAGGATAATCGTTCGCATTTTTATCTTTTTCATTTCCATCCAGGTATTTTTCCATTTATCCTAGAAGGCGCCTGCTCAATCAGATCAATATTATCTCTTAATGTTCATCCTACCTTTTGAGGCGCCATATAACATATTAGTGTTGGTATGCCGTTAAACACTACACTTACCTCACTTACTCACGTGAGATGTTTAGTGGAGTTGGACACCATCAGTTTAGAACGTGAATGCGTGTTAGTTTGGGACAAGGTTCTCCTTCATGTAAAGTTCAGATTAATGTTCAATCTACCTAGCCATCTGTCCTGGACAGTCCGTTGATGAATAAACTAGACGTCCCTCTAAATTCTGGATCGATATGAAAAGCACTTCTGGTAGTATCTGTAACATTTGTCTGTTTAAGGGTATGGTATAGACAAGAAGCGGTTGCCGACAGCTTAAGGATCCCTCCATTGTCCGCCTCTGCCGATTTGGTTACCTCTGTCACCAGTTATAGAGGAACATTCAGGTGTGGTGGAAGCTTGTCTGCGTAGATTAAATTCCATTCATGCGTCAACGTGAAGGTATTGATGTCCAAGTGGTCTGTGTGTCCCCATAGTCAGGCTGTTTGATGACGGGCTATGTAAACTGGTGCTTCAACCAATCCGGGTGTTGTAAATGATAAGGAAACCATATCATAAACCGAAGCCTGTTCAACATGTACAACGGGATTATTTAATCAAACTCCTTCCTTTCGAAGGAAAACGACATATCCTCTGTAGTTCGACTGTAGCAGCGCAAGCTGCAGTCGAAAATGTCTGTATATGAGCTAAGATCACCATATTATTTGACCAGATAACACTTTTACGATATTAAATGTTTACAAATGACTGGTCAACTTCCGAATGTTGTGAGAGATCGCTCCCAGAATTGTCCCTTCTAAGCTTGTGCGATGTATTTGCAAACGAGTCTATGATGTAAGATCTCATTATGACAGCATACAGCGGTGCATAGACAAATAGGTCATAATGCAATTGAGATGTCACGGGAGTAAACACAGGTATATGTGGTCAAATGTTTTGGCTCAAAGAGCTTAGAGCTACGCTAACAAGGTTCCCTCAGATTACCTGTTCGGTGGTCATGACAATAAGAGGAATACACGCCCGATAGAATCTCCTGATTGGTCGAGGTGTAAACATATATAAACCGTCCGTCGTCGTCACTTTCCGCGCCCACCAAAGAATGCTTTTGACTATCTCGCTGACTATCTCGCTTGATTTTGCATATACAAAACAACATATATCAAGAGCCTATGACAAAATCTTTCACCTCGCACCAAAAGTTTGCCCCTGGTCGATGCGATTCTTTAAGAAATGCCATTTATGTATTGATTTCCGAAATACCGTGATGCGATGACCACCTTTTTGGTAAATTGAAGGTCACATGGTATTTGTTTACTCTGCGTTCGCTAGGTGTTCATTGAAAGGGTTATTCTCAACGTCTCCGGGTGCCATCGTGCAAAAGCTGCATTGCAGCGCATATATTTTTGTTTATGGCGTTGAAAGTACATATAAAACTAGACTAGCCCTGCGGAGGGGCATAATTCATTTTTTGTCATGTATAAGACTAACAAACAATTTTATCAAGAAAGCTGTTAACAAGGTCATGCTTATAGTTAATTTTTGCGTTAAATATTTTGATGTATGAGCGCTTTTGACACTGTTGGGTCGCTGCAAACTTAGTAAATCTTCACTGGATCACGACGGTAATAAAGGCATGTGCGCGGCAAGACTGTGCCCCCAGACGCCGAGTTAACGCGCCCAGAGATTTTGAACTGTCATCCCTTTGAAATAGTCCGGACTCTGCCTGGCTACATCTACAACATCTTTAAAAGATAAACAATACGACATGCGCTCATCAGTTATGCCAGAACGACCGTAATCGTAATGATAGTCCATGTCACCTGAATGCATCACTCGCGTTTATAGGAACAAATTGAGCATTACGTCATAACATGTTTTAAAACCGAAGAACTCGCTAGGTTTTTAACGTTCAAGATATCAGATTTGAATTGTGGATTGGTGCATTGCGGCAGAATAAAACATCGTAGGACATCTACTCAGACGCCCTATAAGGCTAATCTCAAACATGCACAGCAATGGCATATGTTACAACGGTACTTTATTTTGATTTATCGCTGCACGCTACACGTGATTCATTACAACATATTACACGTGATTGATTGCTGCATATTATCCATGACTTATTGCAAGATATTATATGTGATTCACTGCAGCGTATTATACCTGATTCATTGCAGCGCATCATACGTGATTCATCGCAGCGTATTATATGTTATTCATCGCGAAATTTATCATTCGTTTATTGTCAGTTTTGCCCAGAGGAGGGCGCATTTATATCTAGCCTTGTAACAAAAAGAGCTCTACGATGGCAACTGCATCGCCAAATCCTCTTTCTGCCTATATTTAGGGTAACACTCGTCATATACATCATTACTTTGGGTCGCACTTATATATATATCAACATTCAATGAAGTTACATGAAGTAAGAACTATATCGAGGTAAGGGAATCGTGTGCTATAATTTGAACGTTAGGATCGTTACCGTCCGACGTAAGGATAAGGATTTAACTGGTCTTTGGATATTTTTTGTCATTTCGCCATTGCTCTCACATCAATGGAAGGATCTTTAATTGGTGCATGTGATTGATTGAGCTTGAGGCAATTAACTTTCTACAATTTCCCTTCAAAGAAGTAGCATCTAGAAGGTATTCTACATCACCTCCATCATGGTATTCCTGGATAACCCCACTTTCCTTGGCACTCCGATTTGTTGTTCTGGTTGCAAGTGCTGCACGAAGCTGGCGATGAACGCAGTTATCCCAGTAAATTTTCCCCTGAATCTTAGCCCTCGCTCTTGCAACTCCCTGGTTGTCTGCTGCTAAATGTCATGGTAATATTCCAAGATCAGTGCCCGCACATTACAGGGCATCACCAGGTCCTTCCCGTGTGCATCGATATTTGCCTCATAGATAATCTAATCTATGAGATGGATCAGTTCTTTGTTCATCCAGTAAGACTTTGATGCCGGACTCGAAGGAAACAGGGCTCCTTGTGATGGCTCCTCAGCTTTGTTAAACCGCTACAAAATCAGGGCCAGGCCATTATCTTGACCTTGTGCAGACCACATCTGTGAAGTGGATAATCCCCAGGATGATGGATTCTGAAACCACTGAGGATCCGCATTAGTGACCGAGTAACATGATACTACCGCCTCTGTTCCCTGTCGAGTGACAACAATGTATGATAGGTCGTGGACCAGATTGGTATTTAAGCCTCCAGGATTCCACATAAGCCGTGGCTCCTCTTCGACCTCGCTAACCGCACTCTTGTTTCTGTGCATTCTGTGTCTTTGCACACAGGTTACGGTTCTGGAACATGGAGTATAATAATGACTTGTTGCCTCCCACTCCCCGGTTCCCTCTGTAAATTGTCTTCACGGGTTTTGTCTGTGGCCTTCCCGTGCAATACCTCTTCCTGGTGGCCTGCATTGCCCAGAGCTCGATCTATACCCCCTACCCCGCCCTCCGATAACTCCCAGCAAGAAACCTGCAGCCTTAGAGATGTCAGCCTTTGCCAGCACGTTATAGAATACATGTGATGTTTACATATTCACACGACATTTTGCATTGGTACAAGTGATGAGCAAAGGTGGGTTGTCGATCGTAACGTTATGATGCGATTTTCATTTCACAAACCATGTGTGATTCCATTAATGGATTTCAGGTAGTTCGCCTCTCCCAGCCGCCAATCAAAAAGCCGCTGTAGGGCTGTACAGTGAGGAAGGTTAGGTTTTGGTAACAATAGTGGTTAGAAGAATTTAGATATGAGCGTTGGCAATCGAGGGAAGATCAAGAATGGGGGAAAACGCTGACATGGGTAAATTATCCTCAAAGGCTTACCTGATTGGCTGAGAAACAGGGCTTAAATGAATTGAATCGTATATTTAAGCCACAGCAAATTTACCTATATTTGTGCAAAGGATAACAGCGCATCCTGATGCTATCAATTTTTATTATCTTCTGGTCTTATATGTGGCGGAAAATTGTTCGGTAAGAATCGCCCCCAAAACATGTAATGAGAGAAAATACAAGCTCTAATGAAAATATCATGTATTGGAAACACAACATTGAATGTGCTGCCTTAATATATTTGTTAGTGTTAATGGTTGGAGAGCGATATGTGACGTTCGAAAGACATGGGTAACACGTATAACACGGTGCATGATTCGTTATCGATATAACCTGCGTTATGATAAAAGGAAACGTCAAGTTTACTCAACAGGTGCGTAGACGACGTGGACAAATCGGTTATATCACACCTTAATTTGATGTCATCCTAAAAAAAGAACTGTAAAAACGCTTTACTTACTTCACATTGATATCGCTGTATGAATTATAAATCGTTATATGCAAAAGTAAGCAGTGCCTTATGCCTTCGGCAGTTGGATGGTAATTAAGAGAAATGATGATTCAATAAACATCTGCTCGTTTGTTCTTTGTAACTAAACTTGTATCACATTGCAGCATATCTATCGAGATTTCTGATGAGATTGATCAAGCTTAATCTCTGTGGTGCTATCATTTACATATCGTTATCTTATCAGTCTAAGACAGTTTGAATACATCATAACGATTGATTTCCTCTTGACCACAATAACAATTTGTAATCATCTTGGTGTCATATAACATAGTGAGTAAAATCCTATGGAATCTTAATGTAATAAGAGGACAGCATGAATAACGGAACATGATGTTGTCTGTTGCACGATGATCTCGCCTAACGCTGTCGACGGTTATGCCTTGTAGATGCCACTGACAGTCAGAATGAAGACTGATACCTTATCAAACAGAAATTTTACTTCTTATGTGTGTTTAATTTTTGATAGGGATATAAGATAGAAAAATCGACTCAGCTCCAAGGCGGCATCAACTGTTCACGGGTAACTGACTATCCCCAGATTTGACAACATATTGATCTATCCAACAGATGAGATGTTGCATAAGAAAATGGCAAGGTTACCCGAAAAGAATCAACTGAATTTGTCATCCCTGAAAGTAATCTTGTTATTCTGTAAATCTCAAGTTATAATGGACAGATTGAATGGCAGCATCATTGCTGATTTGATGAAATTGAAGCCAGAGCCCTCGTTCATTAGGTCTCAACTCTATGAATGGCGACACAGTCGATGTACGGAAAAAAGATATCATTACGCGGTATTGACATACACCTTCCCTTTGGGTTAACTAGGTCTACTCAGAGGTGTTGGCATGATGCGTGGGTGTCCTTATTACACCGTTTTATCTGCCGCTACTAAGTGGTGCTGCAATAGTGTGCCGGTCTCTTTACGGAATGGTGATTGATTGCAAGTAATTGATTAATAACACATAATTATGCTCGGTTTTTCTATATATGGTGCACAGTAATGCGTCTTAAATATTTAATCAAGCTTATTGCTCATGGATCAGGGTAATATATATTCAATCATTGTGATGACAATGTAAGTTATTCATTACCATAATTGAATACATGGGATGCTTCATATGTCGGTACTAAGCTTGAGGATGCTAGAAAAAGCAGCCAAACTCTCAAAAGGTACAGCTTGGTCGATGGAGCAGGCCATAAGGCAAATCTATCGACCTGTCCGGCATCACACACGCAATTTCTCCTCCTGAATTTAACTGAATTATCGAACGCTTAATGAAGAAAGTTTTGAACAATTCACGGCCACACAGCGCTTCAGGCACAGTCTACAGCTTGATGTTGGACAGTCTCCACTTTTTGTCAATAAGAGCGACGGACAGATCGACATATAAACGAGCCATAGTTCAAATTTGACCACACAATGGACCTGTAAAGACACAGCTCTCCAACCTGTACTATATATATATAAATGGGGTGTGTGTTAATTTATTGGTAATTGTGTTCCATGAATATTTGTGCTTCATCGAATTAGGGGTACCGATGTGAAAGTGACCTCGATGGTTTGCAAGTGGTATGGTCTATTGTTGGTCTGTTGTTGATTTAAGTGGTGCTTCTGTGATGATTTACGGGGGTTTTTGGATGTTAAATGGCTACGTCATCACTGTAGGAATGTTGGTTTTGATGTCGATAATCTAGTGCTGAGTGGTGGGGTAGCGTTGACAATGTATGTCACGAGACTTAAAAACAATCCTCTGCTGATGTCTATCGATGGAATTCTTTGACCATTGCCCCGTGATTCCCAAAATGAATCATATCAATGCACAATCATATGGAAACGCAAAATTATGTAAAATATGTGTCGTCACTCACGATATCAACCAACACTTTCTGATAGAGTACCATCTTTTTCTTTCTTTGAAGAATTAAACCAATAGCATATTTGCCTCATTGTGACGTTTCATTCTAGCCAATCATACCGTTCACACTTAGACGGCCAAATGTGATAAAGCGGAAGTGGAACTCGAGAGGTTCCATACACTTAATTGCGTTCGATACCGGATTTAATGACTTGATGTCACCATAACTCATGTGATTAGAATTCTGAATAATAACATGAAAGTTAGGCGGGCGTTAAGGAATAAAATGGACAAATTATGCGAAAGGTCTATCCCAGCGACGAACTTATGAAATAGTTTTATTGAGGGGTAATGCGCCAAGTGAGGAATATTCTTAACATTCATCTGTCCATGAGATGGTAAGTCGGAGGATCAATGGTTCAAAAACATTTGCTCGATCGTATGTAATTATATTGGAATTGCAACGACACTGCATTCGGCAAAGAGGTCTTGATGTGATTAATCGAAGGCATCCGGGGTGTCGTAAATTATACCGAATTGTCTCATCAATCGGGCGCCCCAGTTACAAGAAGCAGGAAATGAAATTGGTAACTTGAGTAAATCAAAACAATGATTCCCTTTAGGCCGGATTACCTGTTTTGCGATGCATTATCCGAACTCTATCTTTGGTTCAAGGTCAAGACAGGTGGTCGCTTTCAATGTAGCCATATTGATTAAACAAACCAACTGAGTGATACCAATTTCAGCTGGCTCAATATCATTCATCGCAACAATGAACTTGATTCATATTATGCAAAGGGTATGTTAAGCTATAAAATCTAATCCAATTAAACATATAACATGTAAGCCTCAAAACGTATCATATCTCCTGATGGGCAACAGAAATGACCTACAAGTTGAACGCAATAAAAGAAGGGACATTTCAAGTGGTCGTACGATATTTAACTAGATATACCTATCAAAGCAATTAGCCGTCGCCAAGAAAACAAAATGGTAACATAAATGTCTTACTAGTTGACATTTCATGCGAGATAAAAGCTTATCGAAGCAAGAGGCCGTTATTACGGCCACAGAAGGGACAAGACGCAGATTCATCTGATGCAGCTTGTCTTCTTATGCAATATTTATCTATCCATTATATTGTGTATAACACATTACACATTGCACCAACTCCTCCAACATAGGTCTTCATTGTGATTACGATGCTTGGCTTATTAAATACATTGCACAAGCAGACATCGTTTAAGAGTCATATGCGACGAAGTTGACATTCACAAGCAGACTTCCACTGTGAGATATATGCGACGAAGAGGATTGATAGTTCTATATGCTATAATAGCCGAGTGGAGACATTAATGCAGGTATATTTAATTCATATGTATACGAAACCTTGCTTTAGCATGATGCCATTCAACATCTGTAAGCATACTATCAAATGTAGATTCTGAAAAAGCACGTATATGAGGTGAAGGCATATAGGTGACAATCTCAGGAGTAGATATTAAATATGTACATGTTTATGACGGCTTTTATATGTTTTTCTTTTGAGCCACACATTGGAAAATAACTCATTTAAAACTCAAGATAGTTATATATGCTATAATAGCAATGTGGAGACCTTAATGCAGGTATATTTGATTCATATATATACGAAACATTGCTTTGGCATGATGCCATTCAACATCTCTACGCATACTATCAAATGTTGATTCTAAAAAAGCAAGTAGATGAGGTGAAGGCATATAGGTGACACTCTCAGCTGTTGATATTAAATACGTACATGTTTATGACGGCTTTTATATGTTTTACTTTTGTGGCACACATTGGAAAATAACTCATTTAAAACTCAACATGTGAAACCCTGATATATACTCCTGTGCGCGTGATTATGCTGACTTGGTAATGCATAATTTGGATGAAATTATACAGCAGCTGCCGGGACAAAGCAGAGGAGTGTAATCAATTAAACCGCATTTTACAGAAGGATATCAAGACAAATTCAGCTGTTCTCGATTATGGCGGACCAGCGCTATCCAAGCTGTTGTTTTGTCTCGATAGTCAATATTGAACGCGATGAACAAACTCATTACCAAACGCATTTGATACTTATCTATTCATTTCCAAATGTTCATATTAACCCGCCCACGTTACAAGTAGAATTTCTGAGTAAATAATGGAAATTTTTTTACATTACTGATCAAACAATAGACAAATACAAACCGAAGTTATATAATATACTTATGTTTGTTTTAATGAAAAATGTAAGGTCAGAGGGAAGCTTTATCTAGGGTGAGGCGCACTTTCTGAAGTGAATGATTTGTTCGTTGTGTATTGATGTTTATGGTAGTGTCAAACCAACCCAGTGTAACATAGCACGTCATGTTTGATGGCCGTATTAAAAATAACTATGTTCAGATACACGTGTAAAATACCTCACATTGGAATACATTCATATATATATGTATATATTTATTTATATATATATATATATGTTTATATATATATATATATATATATATATATATATATACATACATATATATATATATATA
>CM067343.1:30206952-30251952 GCA_034190875.2 Urechis unicinctus
CATACATACATACATACATACATACATACATACATACATACATACATACATACATACATACATACATACATACATACATACATACATACATTCATACATACGACAACCGACGTCTCCTTCGCCGTTCGTCTTTGGTAATTGTCCTAAGGTTCATACGGAGGTCTGTGATACACGCCTTTCCATCTCGAGTGCAGAGTGACATAGGGTTTGAGAATGAAAGTGTCATGTAGATAAATAAGGGCGACGTCTTTACACAGGGACGCTCTAGCTCACGGATTCATTGCCCGCTTTAAATACCATGTTTGGGACAAAGAATCGCTCCAACTCGTTATCTATGTGCCGAGGACGGCCGGGTAACGGGGGAGTATATGTGGTTTACCTGCCTGCTCTTGCAGGGATGTCGGGTGGTGGTAGGAAACAAGTTGATTCAATATTCGGGTAGGGGTGCATCTTTCCAATGGGTGTCAGGGGAGGTCCAAATATGTTATAACCTGCAAGTGGAGGGTGACTCGGCTCACACGTGGACATGAACAATGAAACGTTTGGTTGTCATGAGGCGCGGATTATCATCCTTAACATGACGTAGCAAAACTATGCATCTTGCATTTTTGTTAAAACCAATTGATCTCAATTCGAATACGTTTGTGAGACGACACATTTCGTATTACGAATTCAACATGAGTGTTTTTATTTCAACCCGTACTAGATTTGGGTCGCTTTTACCAACATGCGACCTGCAACTTAACGATGTGAACATGATCATCAGACTGATTAAGAGTATCAAGTTGTTACAAGCAAAACAAAAGTTCTATTAATAGGTTTAAATTTATATAAGTTACAGGCTAACAACAACAGGTACCTGCAGTATAGCTATACAAGATGGCGCACGAGTCATTTGCTTTATAATCTGATACATGTGATATGCATCTAATACAAAGTCACCGATGTCTCAATATTTAGCATAGCAATGGTCCAGGGGTCGCCTTCTGACGTCGGGTTGTATTATGACGACACAACTTTATTTCCCTATCTATTCTTGAATTACTTGTATTTAGACCAGGATCTCCCGTCGTGGTAGCCAGCCTCTAGTCAGAAAAAGTAGATGAAACGATGGTTACAAATTATGGCCTAAGATACTGTGCTTAAACAAACACAATCGAAATATATCATCTGCTAAGGGTCGGTGCCCATTACCGTGTTTGAACATTATCTAGCAGCAGAGTAATCGTCCATGTCTGATGAATAGGCCATGATCCATGGATCATTAACTTAATGTATTATTGAACATAATGTATTATTGAACGACCACCCGTTTCAAATTGCGTGCAGTCACTAGTAATGTGATAATATATTATATTCAACATGGAATATATACCCCACATTTGTGATTTGAAAATGCCATATACAGAGTTTGTGGAATATTTCTCAAGAAAAAAGAACGCAGCTATCAGACCCATTTCAAGCTCAGTAACAACCATTCCTACGGTAATATAATCACTTTGCTCTCATTACAGGAAGCGCCAATTAAACAAGCCATTGACCTGAGCGGGTGAGGCAGTGTTAGTTCATCATATGAGTCTTTTATTTGATAGGTAATAGAATTGAGGTCGTTTTCACGTGAATACTGATAATGGAACGAAGCACAGCTACAAATTATCATGATTCCAAGTTAGCAGTGCATAAAGCACCATGTTTGCATATGTGATATTATTTTTTACGAAAATCTTATGTGCATCAAAAAACACCATAAGTGAAAAGAGTAAATCATAACATGATTTACACACACCTTAGTTGCATTGTCTGCAAATATGCGAAAAAAAGCTGAAAACATATGCTCGACACCTGTTTTTCGAGTTTTGCTTGTGCAACGCTACCAGTTCGATACAAATACATGTGACAGCTGACTGGTCATACATTGTAGGCCATCATGGGTTGAAACGATGTTATGTCTGTTGCTGTTGCACACACCACGACAACTACTTATATCAGACTTAATTAATCGGTAAGGTTTCATTGTCACGGTTAGTTTGTAACTTTGGTATATCGAATGTTGTCTAACAATGTGTATTTTAACACCGGTACTACGTCCATGATCAAATACGACTCCAGGTCATGTGCCATTAAACAAGATTGTGTTGCGAGTGATTTAACATATATATAGGTATATATACATCATTTGCCAATAAAAAGCCCCTCACATTACCACAACATCGCCGTTATCACCGGACATATTGTCTTACTAAATAAATCACTCCCAGAGCACTGAAGTGCTAGTCATCGCGACAATGATTCCCGCCCCAAGCAAGATCCACTTATTAAGATACATTAACAGATCATTCAGATCAAGACGAATTTGCATTCTACCATATTAATCTTAATGAGTTAGTCGCAACAACATGGAGATCAATGTACCAATCGTGGGGGGCCTGTCGCTGTGACATAAAAATCTAAATTTATCGATATACATATCCAAAGCTTAATTTTTAAAATGATATACTATTCACAATATTGTTTGTATGTAGCATTCCATCATTGTGTACCTATTATGTTACTTTCCACCTAGGCTCTGGCGTATCTTTCATTTGTTTTCCATGTAACCAAAAAACGGAATGTAATTGCTCGATTACTGAGACAAATACGTAATGTGCATCGTTCAATGTATCTCTGTTTGTGCAAGAGAATAGCTGACTTACCGGAGTGATATGATTATTCCAATAGGATTACTTGTAGATCTTGCGACCAGAATGAGTGATATCTGTATACAGCTTGCAAGGGATTAATGCGATAAGGATGATATTATATTCATTCTGAGGAATAAGCTGGGATAACGACTTAAGGCAAATTGATTATTGAAGCACTGTGTAATGCTGGGTACAGTTAATGGCGCGTCCATTTAAAAATTCTTCATTCGATTCTATCATATAGACAGGTTGTTGTCCTGATTATAAAAGTGTATCTTCAACAGCAACTGCAGTATATCATTCAAATAAACAAAGGTTTGCCTTCATTTTGTTATATTTGTTTTTGATGCTTGTAAGCAATGTTTTCAAGAGGAATTAGTATGAGTATTTCCTTCCGTACTTGAGCTGGATTGACGTTTGATATTTGTCTTGTTTTTGCACAGTCTGCTTGCGTAAACTACTGTGATAAAGAAGTCAGGATTATAATTCTTGGCAACCGTATAAGTTTATGCCCAGTCAAACGATATGAAGTTCAACATCGTTATTATGCTTGTGAAGAAATAAGACTTCAATTCTGCGCCGTGAAATAGAATTGTGTTGCGAGTGATTCAACATAAATAAGACATACAGAGTTATGAATACCTCATTTGCCCATAAAATACTATTTACTTCACCACATCATCGCAGTTGCCAGCGGATATTATGTCTAACTCAATAAATCACTCCTTCAAAGGACATTTCAAGTACCAACCATTCAGCCATTGCGACAATGATTCACGCCCTAAGCAAAGCCCACTCATCAAAATACTGACCGTTCAGATCAAGACGAATGTTTGTGCCCTCATATCAATCTTACTGGGTCAGTCTCAATAACATGGAGATAAATATGCCAATTGTGGGGACCTTTAGCGGTGACTAACAACCACATACATCCACAGCTCGGTTAAGATATATTTAAAAAGATTGATTTGCTAGTCAGAATATTGTATGTTATGTCACATTCCATGAATGTTGACTTTTCATGCAACATTCCGTCACGCAACCACTATGTTCGTGATTATTCTACATCTTTCGTCCAGGTTACCAAATAGCACAATGCGATTGCATGGTTTCAGAGTAAATACGTAATTAGTATCGTTCAATGTGTCTCTGTTTGCGTCAGAATATATCTGACTCGCAGGAATGATGCGTCATTCCAATGATAAAACTTTTTAGATTAATGAAATTAAGGGACAGCTTATAATAGATTAATGCGATAAGATTAATAAGCATTGTTATCCTATTAATTGTCTTCAGGAGCCCTTGGTAGTGTTTATCTGGGCCAGGTGCCTTTTTTTGGTTAAACGAATTTCTCATTTTTAGGAATTCATCCTGCCTAAAAGGTATTCTGTCGCGTTGTTCCTCATCATCACCGATAAATAATGTAATTGGTTCCGGTGGTTCTGGTCTCTCTTTAGTAAAAATACTGATGCTAAGTAACCATGATTAATCCGAGCTTGTTATGTCCTTCGAAATAACGTTAATGTCACTATCTAATAGAAGTCCTATGGTTTCTTTAGTTTTTAGTTTTAACCGTAAATGCTTTAGGGTTTTATCATTTCTGTTTAACTTATATGCTGCTGTTCTTTGAATAATATGAGATCTGCATATTGTTCTCTTTGCCTTAACTTATGTTGTCTGTTGACAGCATTCTTGACTATTGTGCCATATAGGTATATCAATGCTACGGCGTTTTCTAAATGGTATAAACTTCTTAGCTGCATCTGCATCGATTTCCGTAAGTGCATTCTATCGCTGGAATACACCTTTTCTTTCAAAGGCTTGTCTTTTTGAACAAAACCATTTGATATTCGTCTTGCTTATAAACATAATGATTTTGCCTGGGATTAAACAATTATATACTTCTCTCGTTCAGCAGCAATTTTTGCATGAATTGTTTCACAATGCCGTACGTAGTTGCTGAGTAATTGATAATATATTTTGTTTACCTAAACATATAAAGCATATTGAATATTCCTTATCATACTTGGATAGTATTTGTTTCTTGGACATGTTATTTCTCTCATATCATTATTTAATTTTGATTGGAATGATTCGATTCAATCGTTACTTACATAGCTCTGCGGTTAAACGTAACTTGCTATATGGCTCCAAAAATAGCGCCCATAAGCCTTGACTTTACAGATCATCGGGCCACAAGGAAATCATTATTTTGGTTTATGGAGTTAACGATTACATGGTCAGCTTGCTGTAAGCGGAAACTCTAATTGATTAGGCTATCCTGTATAAATGATGACGCCCTGGATGATTTCGGCTTATCTTATCACGAATATCGTTAGCGAAAGCAATGTAATTGCATTATCAGTACAGCGGCAGATGAATGAGCTAATGTTGTTCAAGCATATTGCTCTCATATTCAGAGGAACGTTTGTACTAAGCAAACCCAGTTAAATATATCTGCAGATATTGCAGTATTAGATTCAGTCGCATCCGCAAACAGTGAGGGAGAATGTAAAACCATGGGAAGAGTTGTGTGATCACTTCATGATGAACATTAGCGCGTTTGTGTTGGTCCGCCTTGAAAGGCAACAGCTGGATTGTCTAAATATCCAACGACAAAACTCCAATCAGTACACTTGTAAAATGTGCCTCATTGATGCAAAGATCTAGTAAGTGCCTCGTTACTATTCTTTTGGGGAAACATGTATTAAGAATTTAGTGATGAAATGTTTACATTCATGTGAATAACATTGTAGTGTTGGGATTACAAGCTGTAATCAGATTGTATGTTTTTCATTTACAGACTTGGTGGTTTGACAACCTTAGAAGTATCTGATCAGCTGATTGTGTATTCCACAAGTCTTAATCAAGACAGGCGTCAAAATGAAATTTTATGATCAGGTATCTTATCTAATCTCAGTGCACAATATTACAATATAAGGTCTCAAGCTACAATGTCAATGTATCAGGTTTAAGAGACACACGCCACAATATTTGGGATTCAAAATCAACATTCCAAGCAAAATTTCAGTCACTTTAACAAGTACATAATTCAAACTCCATGTGATCCAACTTCGCAACGGAATATATTGTTCACCACTTATAGCAAAAGACGCAGAAATGAGTAGGAACTAGCCGGTGTTTTGAATATTGGAGGTCACACTTTTTATCTGTAGTGATATTCGTTTAAAGGTAATGGGGCCTGGCCCAACTGATGTTTCACTAAATGGGATCTCAGATATCACTGAAATGGTTTTTTCAAGATGTTCTATTTATATATTTTAGCCGTGCAAAGTTCATGTTGCTTAGGACTTTCCATTTGTTGATACATGTAGTTTACAAAGCAGAATGACTTTTGATACATTCTCCTCGAATTTCGCAGCTATGATATTAGCTACTATATTCACATCTTAAAATATTTCTTCTTGTCAATCTTTGATGAACATTTTCTATTTTGTTGAAGAAGCAAGGGATACAATATTACATTTGTCTGAGTGTCTTGTATTGCAATCACATCGTTTTAAGAAATGTAAATTACGATATGATTGATTAAAGTCATCTTTATTAGGAGGCCAATAAACACTAATAACTTTAATTTACAAACAATTGATAATAGCCAGCGAAAAACACAAAAACATTAAACAATCCACAAAATATTTCGCTAATTTAAATATGGCAAACTGAAAATGTGACCTGAAACTAGATTAATCCGCAACAATTATTTCCTTTGGTCTAGTGACCGACTTTGCGATGTATGATCCCATTTTGATCCTTAGTATTGATGCATTCAGGAGTGATTTTTGGCGCTTTACAAATGACGGATGCATTAAGTTGCCTGGCCTACGTGAGTCACTCGTAATCATGCAATATTCGAACGACCATGATCATACATTCTGGGCTTAATAACCATTTAGACTCTTCACTTTGGATAGCCGATCACTAATTCTGTTACTGGATTTTGTGGAAACCCAGTCACTGTTGATTACTTTGAGCAAGTGATGTATAATTATAGTGGCACCCATATATGTATGGTCAATGGTATCTTATGTCCAGTACATTTGCTGGTATATAATGTACCTTATTCGTCTTGTTTTGATGTATGTGACAGGGTTAACAGAATCCCTGTGGTGTAACCAGTTATGTTTGACAGACTAATCCAAGCTAACGTTCCCCAGAAATAATCGGAAAGCCAGAACAAAAGCTTTTCTGGCAACCCTATTTGGACTGTGGAATCCCACATAACTGAAAGCATAACATTTGTTACAATGATTTTCACACCATTCGAAGTGTTTTTTGCAAATTTGAATTAATGAAAGAAGCATGAAAGCAGCTGTTAAGTAAAAAGGGGGCTCTACAATAGGCGAACTAATTCCTGTAATTGGACAGCAGGTCTCACCCTTCCAAACAAAAGCCTCCTGCAGAGTATATTTGTATAATGCTCAGATATTATCGATGGTGCAGTTTCAGTTATTTTCGAATGATTCGAATACGCTGAGGTCAAAACTTGATTGAAGCTTGGAAAGTTATTACATCATATATGGCTAAACGTGAATACCCATATCATGACAGCAATTTGAAAGGTATATCAATATTTGGTTTTCTTCATTAAGATACAGGCTGACTTGAAATTTAATTATTTAACGATTTGCTGAGTACAAGCACCTTTGATATCTATGTGTTGGTGGATATAGCGTTGTATTGATCAATTTATAGACGTTTACAAGTACTCTAAACACAAAGCATGTAACCCTCACATTTGGTATGATCAAGCTTATAATGATGTCATAACAATGTTTATAAAATATACTTATCTATACGCATTTAGACCACTGAACCTCATATATTACTTTGTCGTTATCTATATAGTTCAATTCACAAAACGGGACTTAAATAGTTGACATAAATGTTAAATCTGCATCTGATTGAATACTGCAATTATTCGTTTATGACATATGTATATTCACATAATTGATAAATATATCAATAAGAAACGTAATAACATACCCAACCATTATGAGATTGTTTATCGTAAAAGTTTTTGTCCACTACTTATTTCATAATAGATAAATATTTATTTGTGATGATAAATGAAACCATCAATTACTTAAACATGACATGTATCGAAACTTGAGAAAATCGATAACTTTTATGATGTTCCTTACTGGATTAAATACCCTTATTTAGACTGTAGCTTCTTGCATTCGAATTCCGAATAATAACAAAAGAAGCAGGGTGACGTAAGAAAATGACAAAGACAAATGACTGATGCAACCATCGAAAATCCATATAGATATTTCGAATTGTCTATGTTGTTCAGGTATTAAAGATAAATTAGAGATTAGAAGTTAAACGCAAACTAAAGAATTTTGAAAATATCTATCTATGAGATTGATAGTTGTAGGAGTTATTCGTGAAAAACACTAGCTCGTTCACCAGCAGTTATATTTGAAATGCAATCACATTGTTTGTGGCGATGAGATGTACGATAAGATTAATCGGAGTGAATGAGACAATAGTAATCTTCAACTTGAATAAACCGAAACAATCTGAGGCCAGATGATGTATGTTGTGATTCATCGTCCAATCATCATCGTTGGCATTACAGAATAGCCCATTGATGAATTATTGCGGCGCCATACAGCAACAAACGCATAACTGTGTGAGGATCAGATGTGAGTAAAAGAAGCACCAAGCAAAAGTGCAATGAATTCTATTTGTCAATATTCATTCCACACCGAGCAATGCCTTCCGCAATATTTGGCGATTGCTTGATGTAATTGCAACCACACAGATTCACAAAACAAACGGATTATTTACAAGGACCAAATGAAATCGCAAGCGTTAGATACTCTTTGATCCAACAATTTGAAAAGTAATATCACAACTGAATTAAGATATTGCTATCACTATTCAAAAAGCAGTGTACGGCCTAGCGGGTGAATCGTTTCCTATTTCTGTGGTCATTCAAAATGCATGATGTGATCAAATCAGTGCAATTAACAAAACAACGATATGTACACATACCTTTTATATCGACTATGGACTATTGTAAGTAGGATGCACACCAATATAGTCGATTTTATGGAGGATATTAATACTTTTGGTTGATGAATAGAAGACAAATGAGATCGAGCATATCTCTTGATTTATCAATTTTGTGCTAGTAATTTGCATCGCGGTGACTAAACGTGATCATTTTCGATTAAAACCAAACTCGATTTAAAACTCCAAAATCAAGCTTAGGAAGGTTGATAACCGCTTTTTAATCACGTATGTTTCCACATTGCAGTGAACACGGAAAAACATCATAAAATAATACTAATTGATATACAGCGTTCCTACATATATATTCTAAGATTTATGTACAACCAAGGACTTCTACGACACATTGTACGGTGGAGCGGGGCAATCACAGCAGCCTTAGCAATGTAATGGTGGATAGCAGCCTCGACAAGTGTAGTAGTTATCATATCATAACGTCAAGTATCATAGCGGGCATATGCTTTTCCATACTCTTCGTCATTAATCTTTTCAAAATTCTAGGCTTGAAGCAGCGTCAGCTCACACGAGCTATGTTGTTTCCACATTTTTACACGGTCGCCATCCAGTGTATCACCACAATATTGATCCTCCTTAAGGGCTGATGGTCAATTTTGTTGCGTTTGTAGGTGAAATTTGGTAGGATACAGGATATTGGCAGAGTGGTAGGTAAGGAGAGGAAGGGGTGGTTCCTACCATGCCTTGGCTCTAATATAGCCATTTTTTTATATGCCGCATCAGAAAAAAAATTAGTATTGAGGCTCAGGAGAGAGAAGATTAGTTTATCTGAATAGTCTTATAAAGCGTCGAAATCCCCAGATACGGAGAGACGAGAGTAGAATCTAATATTGGCGCCTATCATACATCCCTTGTGGGTTCGGTTAAACTGCATAATGTTGTTCATATATGATCCCTTATATTATATTAATGTCCTTTTGTCTATGAGGATTATGCTCATTTGTGTTACATTGCAACTTTTGCAAGATGTTTGGGCATTTACTGGAGACATGAAATATAGTGAATTTAACATGCCTCTATAACTTGTTGATAAATGAAATACTCAAGCAAAACAATACACGTAACAAATGCCACTGAGTATGATATAATGTTGGTGATTCACGCTGACGGAAGTACACTTAGAGTTTTGGTCACAATATATATATTCATAGGCTGAATCTTGTACCAAGTAACAAACGACCTGTTGAAGCTGTTGATCATCTCCTTGAATGATTCAAAAGTCATTCTTTCATGGAATATCTGTAGTTGTCGTGAACAGCGAAGAACTACTGTTACTCTCTCATCTATAGCCAGCCATTCCATAATAATGTTTTTCGGGCTGCATTTGAAGGAAGTGAAAACCATAACTTTGCCATTCAATACCGAGTAAAATGGTGAACAAGCGTGAAGATTATGCAATAACATTTACAAATGTATTCGACAATTTATCAATGGTAATGATCTATATTGAGATTGATGATAGACATATAGTCACACATCAAAATGTATTCAATATTTGCCGAATCCATAGAAAAGGATGCAAACAAATGTCGTATTGGAATATATCAAGCTGTCATTTGGAAGACATGGATCACTTTTGTGTCGTATTTGGTCGATGTTCTAGGTCTCTCGTTAAATGAGAACGCCAATAAAAAGATTGAGAATAGACAGCAAGGTTACAGTGCTTACAACTGCTTAGAAGTCCGCACCAGTAAGCGTCATGATCCACAACTTGTCATTTAGTTTGTTATCTGGTTAGTGCATGGCTAGATTAGGTAATGTACAACTATAACAATTTATCGCTTTAGAATTCCTGAAGAACTATGATTAGCGATAAATATTTAAGTGTCATAACATACAGACTGGTTAACCAGCGATTTAAATGTTTCAGCCGTACAAACTGATTTTAGCGGGTACTCTTTTAGCTGAGAGTTATTAAATGCGACTCAGCCTATTCAATCTTTGATCTCTGCTGAATACAATTTAAAGCGCGACATTTCTTCTTAAAACATAGCATGATGCTTTGTTTGACCCTCTAGCATCCAGTTACCACAGAGCTTTCAGCGTAATTGAATGGAAGATTGACAGCAGCATCACTGTGGCTAATCGAATCCTTCTACATTAGGAAGGTGAATGGAGACGAGCAGTTTGACACCCGTAGACGATTGATTGGATAGAGGGGTGATAATCCAGCATGATGAGTCGCTACCGTGAGTCATAACGTAGGTACGATTGCGTTAGTGCGTGGTGACCATATTTGTCATTTGTTTGTCCAGATTCTCTTAATATCTTACATTCTGACGAGACATTACGTTGTACGTGAAATGATCCGATGACGAGGACAGTCTGTAGCTTCCGGGGTTTCAACTTGAAGTTGAGTCAAGTCAGTTAAACACTGGTTATAGAACGGTTTGTAAATGTTGATATGATAACAGACAGATAATGATCAGACTATCCTCGAACCAGATGCACTTTTGGTATTATCCATAGGATGAAGATGACAATATTACACATGGTCGTGTAATATATCAATGTTCTAGGGTGGACGAAGAGTTATTTAACGTATTGTTCATAGCTGTGCTCTTAACAGGGGACTTGCACTCTATGCTAATTATATATCAGGGATGATTATTGACACATTGTGGCTGTTTAAGTGAGGCTTACCGGGGATTTCTGATAAATCGATTACGTAGTAGTATTATCCAAGTGTACGGATGTTTATGGCTATCCAAATCCTAGCCACGAAGATGTTATAGGTCTGTCTAGTATTAGTTGAACACAAAAGATAGGGATAGCATATATGGATGAGAAACTCCTGGGCAATAGATCAGTCATCTTTGTGCTTTTGAGTTTCAATCAACCTAAGAATCGAAGGTTTAGATGGAAACATTATTACATATATGTATATCTACATATATTTATATAAACACACACCCACATCCGACCCCCCCCCCCCCCCCCCCGACCCTCAC
Organism: Urechis unicinctus; assembly: GCA_034190875.2. NCBI lineage: Eukaryota > Metazoa > Annelida > Polychaeta > Xenopneusta > Urechidae > Urechis > Urechis unicinctus. The sequence continues at coordinate 30,218,642 of CM067343.1, forward strand.
ACTCAGACACATAATCGAAGTTATGATACATTCACGTTCCTTATGGGGAAGTATTCACTATTTACAAAATAACTGTCAGGGTGATTCGAAGCTCCCAGTACATAGAATTACGTCGTTGAGTTGTTCGATCGATTTGACTGCGACCATCTTGCTGAATGTAATTATCGACTGAATTCAACAGTCATTAGTTGTGGCTGGTCAGAAGTTGTAGATCAGCACCCTCAATGATTGCTTATTTCCCTAACCAGGCAACCTCCACCTAATCCCACGCCCACGTCCGCTTCATTTTGCAGGACTTTGCTGTGTTATTCAATACGTCGATCCTCAACTTTGGTGCCAACAATACGTGCCGCCACAAATGAGCTGCTCCGTAAGACTGACAAACTATGGCAACATTGTCCAAGGGACTGCTGAACGTGATTTGGTGAAAGCGTACATACGTCGTTGCAGCGGGCACATTGTAATACCTTTGAAGCATGTTTGGTCCGTCGGCATTTGTTTTTTATATGATTTTCTCACAAAAATCAAAAGGGCACATGAAATAAATGTTCCCATTACATAGAATTATGTCGTCAAGATGTTGGGTCGATTTGACTGCCACCATCTTGCTGAATGCAATTATCGACTGAAATCCAATGGTCATATGTTGTGGCTGGTCACAAAAAAAGGCACATGAAATGAATACTTCGACATTCGTTGGGTAGATGCTGAAAATGATTATATGATCTTGCAGTTAACTTAAGACTGCAATGTCGGATTTTCCGACTTTACAAGATGTAAAGCATCAGCATTAATGTCCGTATTACATATGCTGACGGACTGTACGTGACCTGAATGCTATGAGTCATCCGAGTGCCTACACGAATCCCTCATAACCGACGATAAGGGGTATGAAATAGTATTACAAATATCCTGGCTTTTTCAGTCAGGTCATCCACAGGCTGCGTTCCTAGAATGACATATTGGCTTTGTACTGTTGGACTGGTACAAGGAACATGACGATCACATTAATCGATGGCCAACAATTCCCCTATAAGTGTTAACTGGCTTCCTGGTTCTTCTAGTGCAACTAGTCATCTGTGTCATACAATATGTTTGATACTATATTAGGATGAAAAGGAGGCTAGAAAAAAACCCAATAAGCTCAGGGCAATGAGATGAGTCGGCATAAGAAATATATGAGGCAGGCCGGCGTATTGGCTAATTGGTTTTATAGGCCTATAGTGTGTATTGGTGAGTGGGCCAGATGGCACACACCTTAGAAGTTGATGAATTGCTTATTACAGGCTGTTATCATTGTAAAACATCAATGATTGCTAATTATCAAAACCTGGCAACCTCTCCCTACCCCACGCCCACTTTGCTACTGTTTGCAGCACTTAACTGTGCTATTCAATAGGTCGATCCTCAACTTTGGAGCCAACAATACATGCCGCCACAAATGAGCAGCTCCGTAAGACTGGCAAACCGGGGCAAACATGAGAGCCAACATTGTCCAAAAGACAGCTAAATGTGCTTTGCTGAGAGCGTACAAACGTCGTTAGAGCGGGTGGTTTGTGGTACCTCTGAAGCATGTTGGGTTCGTCGACATTTGTTTTTTGCATGATTTGTTTTGATGAAAATCAATAGGCTCATGAAATAAATTGTAATATCATTTCGCAGGTAGCTTAAGACAGAAATGTCGGATTTTCCGGTTTGGCAAGATGTAAAGCATCCGTGTTAATATCCCTATTACATATGCTGACTGACCCAGGTCGTGACCTGAGTGCTGTGAGTCATCCGAGTGACTACATGAGTCGTAAAATAACCCATGATATGGAGTAGGAAACAGTAGTTCCCATATCATGGCTGTTGCAGTCAGGTTATCTTCCTGCTGTGATACTAGATTTACATATTTGCTTTAAACAGGTGGACAGGTACAAAGTACAAGGTGGTAAATAAATGACATTAGTGGATGGCAAACAAGCTCAGGTCGATGAGACTAGTCGGCATGATTAGCATACGGGGCAAGCCGGCGTATGGGCTTATTGACCTTCAAAGCCTATAGTGTGTATTGTTGAGTTTGCCAGAAGGCACAGACAATGAGGTACTAATACGAGGCCAATATAATCATTCAATTCCACCTGGACAACATTCTATTTTAGATGAATTCATTTCTCTCAAACACACTCGCGATCAAGCATAAATTTCTTTTGATCAGTGGGACCCCACCATATCTTGCCTTATCATCCTAGTACAACTCAGTTGGCGTTATTGATCGGCTTGCGTACTCTTATCTTGACATTGTAAAACACGTTTATCGTCAGAGCTATTTTGGAGTGATACAGCCCTGTGTCTATATTGCCGTTGCAAGCATTGTCTCTTTCGATCCTTGTGCTTCTTTGTGTTACAGGGTTTTATATCACTTTGTCTTAACCCTTTATGAAAATGTAATTTTTTGAGCATAGAGAACTTAATATCGGACATAACACTCAGGATATACACTGCCTATTTCATTCATCGGATTCTCAAGTCAGCGCAAATGACACTTATCGCCTTGCTGATACATTGGTCTTTTGACGATTAATTATGTCAAATAAAAACATTTTTTGGGGTGTCATGAATCATCGTAAATTGATATTCAATGCCATCTACTTGTAGAGATTGTAAATGATACTAACTTCAAACGCATGGAAGTTCAAGGTCAGTATTTTGTCGATATTTGTATTTGATCCAAATGGGCATATGGGCCAAATTCTGTTAGTGTCGTTGCTCCAATATTGCTATGTATTCGGTACTCACGGATATTTTAGCTGTTGAAAACACGTCGCGTGGATAATAATTGGGAATCAAACAGCATGGTACAACAATGGTAATTTTTATGCTCAAAGCTTAGGGTTGGACAAAATTTTAGCACAGATAACTATGCAACACTGTTTGAATTTCAAGCCCCCGTAAACAGTAACTGTTATTCGTAATTAAATGCAGCCTAACTTGTTGATTTATACTAAATGAACTGTTAGTCGTCCACTTAGAGAAGTAGCACACATTCATTCAAGACCTATTTACTATTTAAGCGGCGCAAATGGCGCGGTAAACTACTAGTGATGAAGATGCTTTGACAATCGTCGGGGCTACTTGCATAGCAATCACCACAGCTCCTGTTTGCCTATCACCACTCATCATTGCCGAATAGACGTACGTACCTGACCACAACATGGTGGACATGGCGACATAGACAGCTGAGTACGCTGGTTTATACACGTAATCATATGATTATGTCCAGATAATCAGCAATACCTCAACATCACCCATGGACTACTTACTATGAGCATGGGTATTGGTAAACTAAAATATCCCATCAATGTAATCCCTTCGCTTATAGAAAGCCCTTCAGGGCTTGAAACATGTTCGCGCCTCTGAACAGAAAACAACATATGTTTATTTCCAAAGCAACAACTATCGAACAAAAATCTCCCCGCCAGCTGGACTCGAAAGCCAATGATATGATAAACAATAAAGATATCAATAGTAGTATATAGAGTGGGGTTTCCAGTTGACCAGGCTGTTTGTGGCAGTATTAACTGAGTGACTTACGGGTTAAGTTGTTCGTTGTTCATTCAAACACACCCGAACTCTCACATATAAGCACACAAACATACAAAATATATATATATATATATATATATATAGATATATATATATATATATATATATATATATATATATATATAGAATATATATATATATATATATATATATATACACACACATATATAGATATACATATATATATATATATATATATATATATATATATATATATATATATATATATCTATATATATATATATATCTCTATATATATATATATATATATATATACAGTTATTATTGATCACCAGCGTACCATTTCTCAATCACTCAATATGAGAGGGCGGGTAATGACAGTTAAGTAGCGATGGCTACAGTGGGCATTTAGTTTCATTGTTCGCTGATATTAACTTTACGTTTCAACTTTCTCAATAACCCCATTTGCCTGATAAGCAATATTTGCAGGTATGTTTACCCTCGCAGCGACATATCACCGTTATCTTACAAACAGTGATCCGAATAATATTGCCAGAAGTGTCGTGTTAGGGTGAGAATATGCCATAAGCCCGATATCTCAACACAGCAGATTGGATATGTTAGCACTATTGGATGAGTCAGAGCACCTTGTGTTACTTAAATCACACGGTCATCACATTCCTATTAGCTGTCCTATTAATTTCCCTAGTATCAATGAGCTGTAGGTTTAGTATATCAAGCAGCCAGATAGAAGGAGTAATAATCGTTAACTAGGATTTTAGAGAACTATTCAAATAGAGCAGTACTTATGATAGGACAACAAGCTATGAGTGGCGAGATATATATGGGACAAAGTTCGTTTACTTAACCAATAATTTCTCTACACTGGAATATTCTCGCCTACAATCGAGCCTTTTGAGATAGCATTGGTCCATGACGTATTATTGCGCCATTACTCAGGGACTAGTGGTGGCGATCCATGGGGACATAATTCTTACTTAAAACGATGGTCTTTGTTGACTAGGTAAGGGTAGCTAACTAGGGTGGGTCGGGCTGCTATCAGGAGCAGCAAAAAGTCGGGCAAACATCATAAACATGATACATTGAAATGCTACATAGTGATAGAAGCGGCGAAGAGCCAGTCGTAAAAGTCATGCAATGGAGGCAAGCATTTAGTCCCAATAGATAGAATGACTAGAAACATCTATCAGATTGGGTTTTAGTCGGCATGTGAGGTATCTGATCCGAATAAATTATCAAGTCCAACCAAAATATTATCGATTACTGATCGAATAGTTAAAACAAAGCAAATAATGTACTATTAATAGTTGAGACAGCTAATACCATAATCTTCCAGTTTTTGTAGACATAAGGACAATGGTTCAATCAATAACAACGAGCTGAGATGATTGAAGAAAAACATGCTGTTAATGCAATCGATCATAATGCATGGAAGCACGTCCTGATTGATCGATGATTATGGAGGATAATTCTGATGCAATTACAGACGGTTTGTGATACTGTGTCCAAATCAGCCTTCAGCTGGTACACATCTTTGAATTGTTTGATCCACATATCGTTGGTCCCCTACAGGCGTAATAACCAACATATACTAATGCTAATCTTACAAAACTTTAAAGGCTACAGTTTATTAAAAGTCAGTTGTCACCAGTTAACAGTTGTACGCCCTGTGACAATATATATTACACTCACTCCTTATCTTTCAAGACATACGCATTAGCATTGCCAGGAAAAACAATGTCAATGGCAGGCGATATTCGAAGAAAGAATATACATATACATATATATATGATATATATATATATATATATATATATATATATATATATATATATATATATATATATATATATATATATATATATATATATATATATATCTATATATCTATATATATATATATATATATATATAAATATATATATTTATATATATATCTCTATATATATATATATATATATATATATATATATATATATATATTTATATACTTCTGTATACATATAATGTGAAGTAGCACATCACTGGAGTTGATATGTCGTTTCAATGAACATGCAATGCGTAAGAGCATATGTGTTGATTGAAAATCGGCATAGATTACCATTAGATGACAACAAATCAAACATATCTACGAATTCTAGGTCTGGTGAGATAGCCAATGAGTTGTCGGTTTCAGCTCGGCATAGCCGCATAATTTTCACTTAGCGAGCCAAAATGTATTAGCGTACCCTACTGTCCGATTTACCTCATCAAAGCAAAATGTATATACAGACGTGTTACGGTAATAAAGTATTTCCATAGTTACGGTACCATTGTTGGTGCTATAAGTATGAGGGTATGCAGAAATGAGTGTAGAACATTTGGCAGAAAGGGGTTTGGCACGGTGCCTTTCTTTTGGATGGTCCCACGTAGACATTTTACAAGATAAGTGAGGGTAAAGCAAGTTCAATACTTCCCAAGAGTCCCGAGGCGCCGGAAACCACATCCCTGCAAACGGTCTCAAATACAAGGGAAAGAAGCGATCAAGAGCCACCTTGAAGTTGTGATTTGACTTTCGGAAGTCTGTATGGACTACTGTGTTAGATTGTATCTCTAATTGTGTTATATCAATAAAGGGGTAGCTCCACGTGTAAGGCTTGATTAAAGGTTTAGTCAGATCAAACAACTTTTTAGCCTTCGGAATGTATCCAAGTTTGTACTTGCTTGAGAGTATTTTCTTTTCATGGAGATCAGCAATTTTGTTTATATCTGCCTTGAGCATCCAACAGTCCAGGTCGTCATCCCATGGTAAGATATCATGGCACAATACACTCCCTAAAAGGGAACCGAAGGCCAATGTCCATGTGATGTTATAGTCCGAGAAAACAATTTTCACCTTTGCTAGAAATATCGTAGTATCCGTATATTGATCTAACGTGAGCGCTCGTGGGAGTCGTGAATCAGACGTACTGTGATTAACAACCATGAACAGATCAGCAAGCCGAGTATCATTTTCACCGCTCGGACTTTGAGGTAAATGTGTCATACATCCCTCCAAGTCCTTGGCAAAAGACGCTCTAGTAGCACTAGTGGTATTTATCTGTTTAGGGGTGTGGTTTAGAGACAGAGAGGAGATTGTCGGCAGCTGCAGAATCGCACCATTTTCTACCTCTGTCGATTTGACAACCTTTGTCACCGGCGATATTGAAACATGATGGTAAATCGCAATGTAAAACAGCAAGACTCCAAATACAACTGTAAGGGCTACTCCGAGGCGACACCGCTTGCTCATGACGAATGGCAGCGTTTTGTTGACACTACCACATCTGCTATCCGTGGGTCTAGTGGTATGAATGACGTGATAATGCGAGGCGCTTTATTTTAACACCCTGTTATCAATATCGAATCTACCGTGAACCTATTATCAGCAAAGATCCAGCAATTGTCCTCGAATAACTACGAATGAAGGAATAATTTATCCAGGTTTCCAATGTCACGCGAGGTTATCATGCGGCTTTCAATAGTCGAGGGGGAAGGGCCGCGTGTGAGGGGTATCACTGGCCAAAGGTGAACAAACTCATCGTACGCTGATAACGATATCCACCTTACTATCTGAACTCCTATAAAACGAATAATAGGGCGGTCCTGTACAACAGTTGATCCACATGGTAATATAAATATATATATATATATATATATATATATATATATATATATATATATATATGGATATATCTATATATATAAAATATATATAAATATATATATATATGTATATATATATATATATATATATATATATATATATATATATATATATATATATATATATGTATATATATATATATATATATATATATATATATATATACATTTATACATGTATGAATATATTTATATATATGAACGCAAGTGTTTGCGCAACTATAACCCTCCTGCATGTCGTAGGGGGCAACCTGTTTGCCGTGGTTTGTTACTCATGTCGGTGGACAATGGGATCCTGGTGGTTGAGCAGAGAGGTCCTAGCGAGGGTCATTTTTGCAACACACCACTTTGGATGGGATCTCACTTGGACGAGAGGCTGGAATGGACTTGTCCAGTCAATCGGCAGGCTGTGACATGACCTAGGATAATCGTTCGCATTTTTATCTTTTTCATTTCCATCCAGGTATTTTGCCATTTATCCTAGAAGGCGCCAGCTCACTCAGATCAATATTATCTCTTAATGTTCATCCTACCTTTTGAGGCGCCATATAACATATTAGTGTTGGTATGCCGTTAAACACTACACTTACCTCACTTACTCACGTGAGATGTTTAGTGGAGTTGGACACCATCAGTTTAGAACGTGAATGCGTGTTAGTTTGGGGCAAGGTTCTCCTTCATGTAAAGTTCAGATTAATGTTAAATCTACCTAGCCATCTGTCCTGGACAGTCCGTTGATGAATAAACTAGACGTCCCTCTAAATTCTGGATCGATATGAAAAGCACTTCTGGTAGTATCTGTAACATTTGCCTGTTTAAGGGTATGGTATAGACAAGAAGCGGTTGCCGACAGCTTAAGGATCCCTCCATTGTCCGCCTTTGCCGATATGGTTACCTCTATCACCAGTTATACAGGAACATTTAGGTGTGGTGGAATTTGTTCAGCTTATCTGTGTAGATTAATTTCCATCCATGCGTCAACGTGAAGTTATTGATGTCCAAGTGGTCTGTGTGCCCCCATAGTCAGGCTGTTGGATGACGGGCTATGTAAACTGGCGCTTCAACCAATCCGGGTGTTGTAAATGATAAGAAAACCATATCATGAACCGCAGCCCGTTCAACATGTACAACGGGATTATTTATTTAAACTCCTTCCTGTCGAAGGAAAACGACATATCCTCTGTAGTTCGACTGCAGCAGCGCATGCTGTGGTCGAAAGTGTCAGTATATGAGCTAAGATCACCATATTATTTGACCAGATAACACTTTTACGATATTAAATGTTTACAAATGACTGGTCAACTTCCGAATGTTCTGAGAGATCGCTCCCAGAATACTCCCTTCTAAGCTTGTGCGATGTATTTGCAAACGAGTCTATGATGTAAGATCTCATAGACAGCATACAGCGGTGCATAGACAAATAGGTCATAATGCAATTGAGATGTCATGGGAGTAAAACACAGGTATATGTGGTCAAATGTTTTGGCTCAAAGAGCTTAGAGCTACGCTAACAAGGTTCCCTCAGATTACCTGTTCGGTGGTCATGACAATAAGTGGAATACACGCCCGATAGGGTCTTCTGATTCGTCGAGGTGTAAACATATATAAACCGTCCGTCGTCGTCACTTTCCGCGCCCACCAAAGAATGCTTTTGACTATCTCGCTGACTGTCTCGCTTGATTTTGCATATACAAAACAACATATATCAAGAGCCTATGATAAAATCTTTCACCTCGCACCAAAAGTTTGCCCCTGGTCGATGCGATTCATTAAGAAATGCCATTTATGTATTGATTTCCGAAATACCGTGATGCGATGACCACCTTTTTGGTAAATTGAAGGTCACATGGTATTTGTTTACTCTGCGTTCCTCTACGTGTTCATTGAAAGGGTTATTCTCAACGTCTCCGGGTGCCATCGTGCAAAAGCTGCATTGCAGCGCATATATTTTTGTTTATGGCGTTGAAAGTACATATAAAACTAGACTAGCCCTGCGGAGGGGCATAATTCATTTTTTGTCATGTATAAGACTAACAAAATTTTTTATCAAGAAAGCTGTTAACAAGGTCATGCTTATAGTTAATTTTTGAGTTTAATATTTTGATGTATGAGCGCTTTTGACACTGTTGGGTCGCTGCAAACTTAGTATGTCTTGACTCGATCACGACGGTAATAAAGGCATAAGCGCGGCAAGACTGTGCCCCCAGACGCCGAGTTAACGCGCGCAGAGATTTTGAACTGTCAACCCTTTGAAATAGTCCGGACTCTGCCTGCGAACATCTACAACATCTCTAATGACAGTCCATGTCACCTGAATGCATCATTCGTGTTTATAGGAACAAATTGAGCATTACCGTCATAACATGTTTTAAAACCTAAGAACTCGCAAGGTTTTAAACGTTCAAGATATCAGATTTGAATTGTGGATTGGTGCATTGCGGCAGAATCGAACATCGTAGGACATCTACTTAGAAGCCCTATAAGGCTAATCTCAAACATACACAGCAATGGCATATGTTGCAACTGTACTTTATTTTGATTCATCGCTGCACGCTACACGTGAATCATTACAACGTATTACACGTGATTCATTGCTGCATATTATTCATGACTTATTGCAAGATATTATATGTGATTCACTGCATGGTATTATACCTGATTCATTGCAGCGCATCATACGTGATTCATTGCAGCGCATTATATGTTATTCATCGCGATATTTATCATTCGTTTATTGTCAGTTTTGCCTAGAGGAGGGCGCATTTATATCTTGCCTTGTAACAAAAAGAGCTCTACAATGGCAACTGGATCGCCAAATCCTCTTTCTGTCTATATTTAGGGTAACTCTTATCATATACAGTATTAACTTGGGTCGCACTTATATATATATATATATATCAACATTTCATGAAGTTACATGAAGTAAGAACTGTATCGAGGTAAGGGAAACGTGTGCTATAATTTGAACGTTAGGATCGTTACCGTCCGACGTAAGGATAAGGATGTGATTGATTGAGCTTGGGGCACTTAACTTTCTACAATTTCCCTTCAACGAAGTAGCATCTAAAAGGTATTCTACATCACCTCTATCATAAGGACGCTCCAATATACGGACATAGCAATTTATTTTCATATGACGCAATGATACTTGCACCACTTTGTGTATTGTACCCTGCGGTGTCCTAGGACCCAATAAATCTAAATGAACGCGCTCCGTCGGGTATTCCTGGATAGCCCCACTTTCCTTGGCACTCCGATTTGTTGTTCTGGTTGCAAGTGCTGCAGCGCATCATACGTGATTCATTGCAGCGCATTATATGTTATTCATCGCGATGAACGCAGTCATCCCAGTAAATTTTTCCCTGAATCTTAGCCCTCGCTCTTGCAACTCCCTGGTTGTCTGCTGCTGAATGTCATGGTAATATTCCAAGATCAGTGCCCGCACGTTACAGGGCATCACCAGGTCCTTCCCGTGTGCATAGATATTTGCCTCATAAATAATCCAATCTATGAGATGGATCAGTTCTTTGTTCATCCAGTAAGACTTTGATGCCGGACTCGAAGGAAACAGGGCTCCTTGTGATGGCTCCTCAGCTTTGTTAAACCGCCACAAAATCAGGGCCAGGCCATTATCTTGACCTTGTGCAGACCACATCTCTGTAGTGGATAATCCCAAGGATGATGGATTCTGAAACCACTGAGGATCCGCATTAGTGACCGAGTAACATGATACTACCGCCTCTGTTCCCTGTCGAGTGACAACAATGTATGATAGGTCGTGGACGAGATTGATATTCAGGCCTCCAGGATTCCACATAAGCCGTGGCTCCTCTTCGACCTTGCTAACCACACTCTCGTTTCTGTGCATTCTGTGTCTTTGCACACAGGTTAGGGTTCTGGAACATGAAGCATAATAATGACTATTTACCTCACCTCCCCTGCCGGTTCCCTCCGTAAACTGTCTTCACTGGTTTTGTCTGTAGCCGTCTCGTGCACTACCTCTTCCTGGTGGCCTGCATTGGCATGAGCTCCATCTACACCCCTACCCCGCCCTCTGGCAGCTCCCAGTAAGAAACCTGCAGCCTCAGAGATGTCAACCTCTGCCACCACGTTATAGAATACATGTGATGTTTACATATTCACACGACATTTTGCATTGGTACAAGTGATGAGCAAAGGTGGGTTGTCGATCGTAACGTTATGATGTGATTCACAATTCGCAAACCATGTGTGATTCCATTAATGGATTTCAGGTAGCTCGCCTCTCCCAGCCGCCAATCAAAAAACCGCTGTGGGGCTGTACAGTGAGAATGGTTAGGTTTTTTTAACAACAGTGGTTAGAAGAATTCATATATGAGCGTTGGCAATCGAGGGCAGATCAAGAATGGGGGAAAACGCTGACATGGGTAAATTACCCTCAAAGGCTTGCCTGGTTGGCTGAGATACAGGGCTTAAATGGATTGAATCGCATATTTAGCCACAACAAATAATATAAATATTTTACCTATATTTGTGCAAAAGGATAACAGCGCATCCTTATGCTGTCAATTGTTATTGACTTCTGGCTGTGGTCTTATATGTGGCTGAAAATTGTTCGTTAAGAATCGCTCCCAGAACATGTAATGAGAGATAATTAGGGGTACTGATGTGAAAGTAACCTCGATGGTTTGCAAGTGGTATGGTCTATTGTTGGTCTGTTGTTGATTTAAGTGGTGCTTCTGTGATGATGTACGGGGGTTTTTGGATGTTAAATGGCTACGTCATCACTGTAGGAATGTTGGTTTTGATGCCGATAATCTAGTGCTGTGTGGTGGGGTAGCGTTGACAATGTATGTCACGAGACTTAAAAACAATCCTCTGCTGATGTCTATCGATGGAAGTCCTTGACCATTGCCCCGTGATTCCAAAAATGAATCATATCAATGCACAATCATATGGAAACACAAAATTATGTAAAATATGTGTCGTCACTCACGATATCAACCAACACTTTCTGATAGAATACCATCTTTTTCTTTCTTTGAAGAATTAAACCAATAGCATATTTGCCTCATTGTGACGCTTCATTCTAGCCAATCATACCGTTCACACTTAGACGGCCAAATGTGAAAAAGCGGAAGTGGAACTCGAGAGGTTCCATATACTTAATTGCGTTCGATACCGGATTTAATGACTTGATGTCACCATAACTCATGTGATTAGAATTCTGAATAATAACATGAAAGTTAGGCGGGCGTTAAGGAATAAAATGGTCAAATTATGCGGAAAGGTCTATCACAGCGACGACCTTATCAAATAGTTTTATTGAAAGGTAATGCGCCAAGTGAGGAATATTCTTAACATTCAACTGTCCATGAGATGGTAAGTCGGAGGATCAATGGTTCAAAAACATTTGCTCGATCGTATGTAATTATACTGGAATTGCAACGACATTGCATTCGGCAAAGAGGTCTTGATGTGATTAATCGAAGGCATCCAGGGTGTCGTAAATTATACCGAATTGTCTCATCAATCGAGCGCCCCAGTTACAACAAGCAGGAAATGAAATTGGTAACTTGAATAAATCAAAACAATGATTCCCTTTAGGCCGGATTACCTGTTTTGCGATGCATTATCCGAACTCTATCTTTGGTTCAAGGTCAAGACCCATGGTCGCTTTCAATGTAGCCATATTGATTCAACAAACCAACTGAGTGATACCAATTTCAGCTGGCTCAATATCATTCATCGCAACAATGAACTTGATTCATATTATGCAAAGGGTATGTTTAGCTATAAAATCTAATCCAATTAAACATATAACATGTAAGCCTCAAAATGTATCATATCTCCTGATGGGCAACAGAAATGACCTACAAGTTGAACGCAATAAAAGAAGGGACATTTCAAGTGGTCGTACGATATTTAACTAGATATACCTATCAAAGCATTTAGCCGTCGCCAAGAAAACAAAATACTAGTTGACATTTCATGCGAGATAAAAGCTTATCGAAGCAAGAGGCCGTTATTACGGCCACAGAAGGGACAAGACGCAGATTCATCTGATGCAGCTTGTCTTCTTATGCAATATTTATCTATCCATTATATTGTGTATAATACATTACACATTGCACCAACTCCTCCAACATAGGTCTTCATTGTGATTACGATGCTTGGCTTATTAAATACATTGCACAAGCAGACATCGTTTAAGAGTCATATGCGACGAAGTTGACATTCACAAGCAGACTTCCACTGTGAGATATATGCGACGAAGAGGATTGATGGTTCTATATGCTATAATAGCCGAGTGGAGACATTAATGCAGGTATATTTAATTCATATGTATACGAAACCTTGCTTTGGCATGATGCCATTCAACATCTGTAAGCATACTATCAAATGTAGATTCTGAAAAAGCACGTATATGAGGTGAAGGCATATAGGTGACAATCTCAGGAGTAGATATTAAATATGTACATGTTTATGACGGCTTTTATATGTTTTTCTTTTGAGCCACACATTGGAAAATAACTCATTTAAAACTCAAGATGTGAAACCCTGATATATACTCCTGTGCGCGTGATTATGCTGACTTGGTAATGCATAATTTGGATGAAATTTTCCAGCAGCTGACGGGACAAAGCAGAGGAGTGTAATCAATTAAACCGCGTTTTACAGATGGATATCAAGACAAATTCAGCTGTTCTCGATTATGGCGGACCAGTGCTATCCAAGATGTTGTTTTGTCTCGATAGTCAAAAAAGTCTCGATGAACAAAAGCATTACCAAACGCATTTGATGCTCATCTATTCATTTCCAAATGTTCATATTAACCCGCCCACGTTACAATTAGAATCCTGAGTAAACAATGCATAATCTTTGACATTACTGATCAAACAATAGATCAATAAAAACCGAAGCTTTATCATATATTTATGTTTGTTTCAAAAAAAGCTTAATGAATTTCTATTGTTTAACTGCTCATTGTTGAACCAGAATATCGAAAATACTGTCACGCTGCACGTATAAATGAAAGGTGAGAGGAAAGCTTAACCTTGGGTGAGTAAAGTAAGAATAAAATATCTGATATTCGAATACATTCAAAAGATCGTCATCCTGGGGTATGTATACATATATATATATATAATATATATATATATATATATATATATATATATATATATATATATATATATATATATATATATATATATATATATATATATATAAATGTATATATTTATATTATATATATATATTTGCATAAAAACATATATATATATATGTATATGTATATGTATATATATATATATATATATATATATATATATATATATATATATATATATATTTTTAATACATACATATGTAAACATTTCTATGTAAATATGTTAATCTTAATATTATAGCAAATCCAATCTACATAAAAGCATAAGGCAAAGTAAACTCCACAAATATTTGTCGTCACTCAGGAACAATTTTTATATTAATTAGACACTTATCAACGTATCTAAACTTTCATAGGGATTGAATACTCCCTTTTTTGTGCAGCACAGGTGTGATGTTCTGATTTACAGAAACATTGCCGTTTCTCTTGAAGATTAAGCCGTGAAATGCCCTGACTGTCACAATAATTTCTGTCCTTAACATCGTGAATTATCACTGGGAAAGCAGACGGGCGTTAGGAAATACCGAAGACTTATGACACGGGGTGGTCAATCACATGAACAACTCATATGAAATAATCACTTTATCATCAGTTTTCAAATTGACTGTTTTGTTTGGGTAGCAATCTTTACAGCGCTCTTAATAAGCAGTTTTGCCCAAAGTTAGGGATATTTTTTTTCAATTACACTCACCGTGAAATGGTAATTCTGAGGATCAGTCCATGAAAAATATTTCTTCGTTCATCTGAAGTTATAGTCGTTTTATAACGACATGGCTTTCAGTAGAGAGATCTTATCGCATTAATCCCTTGCAAGCTGTCCACAGATATCACTCATTCTAGTCGCAGGCTCTGCAAGTTGGAATGACGCATCACTCCGGCATGTCACATCAAGGAAAGTACAGCCATAATAGAGACGCCATCGCATGTGATTAAGCTGGCGTAGTATTGAATTATTGACATACAGAATCGAAGCAAACAACCTTGATAAATCAGCTTGTGTAGGCTGACAAGTTATGTTTTGAGGGATGTACAAAAACCCCATGCGTTTGTCACAATTGCATGGGGGTTCGAAAACATACGATAGCTTTTTACTGACACGGTCAATGATGTATGTTTATAAGCGTATGTACTGCGTACAAGGTTCAAAGGCATAATTAGATGATTATATACCATTTTTGAAAATAATGAGAATGCTTATTGTGTGCCTCTTGGATGATAGCAAATATTGGAATAGAATAAGTGGCTAACATAAGCGCCAACAATCACAGTAACGCAGGGCTGAGTTATTGCAACAAGAGAATGGCCTCAGGCACCACGAGCTTCACAAATGACAGATGCATAGAATTGCCTGGAATTGACTTGCCACAGGTCATCATGAAATATTCGATTGCTCATAAATATATACCGAGCTTAATGACCATTTGATCTCAGCCTCCACCTTGGAGGGTTGTATACCCTTGTGCAGGTAATATATGAATATGGCACGGATTTAACAGTCCACAATGAAGTTGGGACCGTCAGTGATTAATTGGTTGATATATTATCGATAGCACAATAAGATGTTCTTCACACACAGACTTAATCATTGTTGATTGTTTACTTGTAATATATCAGTCACGTCATTGCCGAACCAATTACGAATGATAACACCCCTATATTGTTGATATGTCTTAATCGTTTTAATTGATCTATGCAATCATGCTTGCAGTTTTGGGGCAGTTTATTACAAATAAATAAAAGAGCAGCCTGTTATACAAAGTCATTACTCACGAACAATCATGCTTTTCCAAGGATAATAATATCATCACCAGGCGCAGGTGTCTTATCTGATGATAATAACAACTGGAGCCAGCAGCAAGAGACCATGTAATCGCATGTAATCGTCAAATGGCAGCTCTGATACAGACCCTGTGATTGAATCATGGCAATATCTCTGATGTCCCCTGGGTATAAGAACTTTTTTGAAGTCGGTCATGTATTGGGATGGGCCATATACCAAGCAATTAGCTCTATATACTAATGGTTAGACATGGCTATTGGTCTGAGACAGTCCATTGTGATATTGTAGCATGCTTGCGAGTTATTGAATAAGCGGAGTGCCTTGCTTTGGAAGAAACCAGATGACCATTAGCTTATTGGTAGAGTGGCTGTGTCAATGGAGGCAGTATTTAGATATATATCCGATACCGGCTTGCTCAATGCAGCTGACCATCGATCGCCCGTACAAACAAACCGCATTATGTCTTCATTGCTGTTTTTGGAAAGTAGCATTTGTAATTCTGAAGTTGCGTTAAGAGCACACGGGTCCACAGAGGAGCAAAGGGTCTCGGGCGTGAATCATAGGTTGCAATAGCTGGCACTACTGTGAAGAATACTAGTTGTGTGTAAATTGATCTAGTAACGCATTGTAATGTTCGCTGGTAAAAAGAGTGCTGTCGTAATAAGAGGGCTTCATTATTGGAAAACGAGGTATGATTAACTCGGTATGTCGTATTTATGTTGAATCACTCGCTACATCACTCCATCTCATGCCACATGAACCGGCGTCTTAATTGTTCTACGTCGTAGTAGCAACGATATACGAACACTGCAAGCGAAAGCCTCTTTTGTTTTAATACTCAAACCCGAGAAGCAGGTGTCGAGCATGCAAAGTTGCAAATTTATTTGTCAAAATCTGTTTGTGCTGATGCTGACGTTTGAGATTCAATTACCCACAGAGATATCGAGGAATCCGTCCTTCAACACAAGCTCAGCAGATCGACATGCGATATCCCTACAAGTCTTTTTTTATATGTGAATAGGTATTTTACATTTTCAGATGTCTACGGCATATTGAGCAAGGGGCTTTGAATACTGGATATTCCATACTAGAGCTTTGTAAAGCCCGTGAATGTGACAATTTTTCCCCAGTTCCCGAAAATGCTGTTCGATTTAAAATAATTTACACATTATCATTACACCACACACGTCATTGTATTTCAATCGCATCGTGATTGACATAGAATGGCTATCACGCGTACGACATCAATGCTATCCTCTACTTGTTAAATAAATATCGACATGGTTATCTGTGTTAGCGGTCATGCTCATAACACTAGTCCAATCTAATTATAAGCCTTTTATCACCTTACATGGTCACTGGTAACTTATGGGGCTCTGTTGTTGAGACTACTAACCTTACCATCCTCAGTCAAAAAAAACATTAAGTTGCTGACCATTCTTTTTTCTGCTGAAATTTCGAACGGTTTTTCACCCAACGAGCATCAGTGCGATTTCGTTATAAAACTCCTCACTTTCACTCACTCCATTCGAACCGTGACCGGTGTTTCTACCTCCTCCTCGCCCGTCTTCACTGCTCAGATCAAGCCTCTTGTCAATAGCCAACAACAGCATTTTCGCGGACGTCGATTCCTCGATCCGACTTCCCACTCCTTCGCACCAGCGTTTTAACCAGGTTTGTTTTCGGCATTTGCATCTTGAGTTGGTCATATATCGTCCATAGCTTACTTGTTACAAGTCATTCGCGTGCTTCTTAAATGTGTGGAATTTTTATCGCACTCCTTGAGCCCTAATACCTTGTATACATCTTACAGCAGCCTTCTTTTTCTTCGATCTAAAAACTGGCCATTATGGTCATATATATATATATATATATATATATATATATATATATATATATATATATATATATATATATATATATATATATATATATATATATATATATATATATATATATATATATATCTCATCCGACATCGCCATGAATAGCAGTAGGAACAACGTTGTTTTGATGAATTTAAAGGTGTTCATATTAAAGTGGAATAAAGCAAAGCACAAATCGTGCTGGCAAGTATATCGCACTTCTCTTCATAAATGCCTTAGCTCGCTTTTAATGATGTCTTAATGATGTCTGCAATGTGTCCTTTACTGTATGCATTAAGTCAACAGAATTACATTTGAACCTTTTTAATTCATCTGCCCGGTCTCTAACAAAAATGAGACCTTTAGATTATTGACGATAATCATGTATTTGATTGATTGCTTAAAAGGATTTGCAAGCGAGACAATCCCCACAACTCATATTTTATATCGTATATTTATCGTCCCTCAGAAATAGTTACAGATTACTAAGCAATCGCCATATACCAGCTACCTGAGGGATTGAATACCACTTTCCTCATCTGTCAGCTGCTGCAATGATTTGTTGTGTATATAAATAAAACCTTTTCATATTTACTTCACCGCCCCTTTCATATATTCGTACCAAACCTGCATGCTTTGTACGTAACAGAGGAATATTTTATATATTTTTCACATTTCCTGGACTGTGAGATGGTAACAAAGAAGAATAATGATTTAATTGCAATGTCTTTGTTTTCGCTTAGCATATTCATCAAGATGTTTATTATTTATACATTATTTAATGGCTGCATCATTACCTGCACGCATTTAAGTTCAAACAGAGTGGTTGTATAACCAGTGCGCGTTATATCTTAGCATTAATCGTATCATTTTTATCTCAATAACCTATTTCAACCTATCAATAAAACTCATTTGAGTCCTAAGCTTTACAAGTAATTCCATTCGGATTACCATATAACTCCCTCCGACCCTCAGCCATACATCACGTATTTGTCTCCGAGAGCTAGCAATCGCATTATGCTATTTGATAACAGTCTGGTGGTAGTAAGACAAAATGTAACGTGAGAAGTCAATATATTAACATACAAACATATCTATAAGTATATATGGATGTATGTATGTATATATATATATGTGTGTATATATACATATTCATATATATATATATATATATATATATATATATATATATATAAATATATAAATGCATATATACATACATATATGTGTGTATGTATACATACATTCATACATACATACATACATAAATACATACCT
Source organism: Urechis unicinctus (assembly GCA_034190875.2). Classification (NCBI taxonomy): domain Eukaryota; kingdom Metazoa; phylum Annelida; class Polychaeta; order Xenopneusta; family Urechidae; genus Urechis; species Urechis unicinctus. The sequence continues at coordinate 30,237,969 of CM067343.1, forward strand.
GCATACCTATTTACATACACACATATATGCATACAAACATACATACATACATACATACATACATACATGAATGCATACATACATACATACATACATACATACATACATACATACATACATACATACATACATACATACATACATACATACATACATACATACATATACATACATACATACATACATACATACATACATACATACATACATACATACATACATACATACATACATACATACATACATACATACATACATACATACATACATACATACATACATATACATACATACATACATACATACATACATACATACATACATACATACATACATACATACATACATACATACATACATACATACATACATACATACATACATACATACATACATACATACATATATACAAACATACATACATACATACATACATACATACATACATACATACATACATACATACATACATACATACATACATACATACATACATACATACATACATACATACATACATTCATACATGCGGCAACCGACGTCTCCTTCACCGTTTATCTTTGGTTATTGTCTTTAAGAGGGAGGTCAGTGATACAGGCCTTCCATCTCGAGTGAAGAGTGATATAGGGTTTGAAAATGAAAGTGTCATATCGACAAATAAGGGCGACGCCATTACACAGGGACGCTTTAGCTCACGGATTTATTGCCCGCTTTAAATACCATGTTTCGGACAAAGAATCGCTCCAACTCGCAATCTATGTGCCAAGGACGACAGGGCAACGGGGGAGTATATGTGGTTTGCAGGGATGTCGGATTGGGGTAGGAAACAAGTTGATTCAATCTTCGGGTTGGGGTGCATCTTTCCAATAGGTGTCAGAGAAGGTCGAATACGTTTGTGACACATTTCGTATTTCGAATTCAACATGGCACAGTGTTTCCCTATTTATTCGTTAATTCCTTGTATTTAGACCAGAATATCCCGTCGTTGTAGCCAGCCTCTAGTTTAAAAAGTGGATGAAACGATGGTTACAAATTCTGGCCTAAGATACTGTGCTGGCGATTAAACCAACACAATCGAAATATATCATCTGCTAAGGGTCGGTGCCCATTACCATTGTCTGAACATTATCTAGCAGCAGAGTAATCGTCCATGTCTGATGATTAGGCCATGATTCATGGATCATTAACTGTATGGTCTTGTTAAACGACCACCCGCTTCAAATTACGTGCAGTCACTAGTAGTGTGATAATATATGATATCCCTGGAGGAAGGATATATCAAGATTAACCCAGATGCCCGCCCGCATCATGGAATATTTACCTCATATTTGTGATTTGAAAATGCCATATACAGAGATGAATATTTCTCAAGTAAAAAGAACGCAGCTATCAGACCAATTTCAAGCTCAGTAGCAACCATTCCTACGGTAATATTATCACTTTGCTCTCAATGCAGTAAGCGCCAATTAAACAAACCATTGATCTAATTGGGAGAAGCAGCTTGCTGGCCACAACACATGATCAGCATATGAGTCTTATATTTGATAGGTAATAGAATTGAAGTCGTTTTTACGTGAATACCGATAATGGAAAGAAGCACAACTACAAATTATCATGATTCCAAATTGGCAGTGCATAAAGCACCATGTTTGCATATGTGATATTATTTTTTACTCAAATCTTATATGCATCCGTTATCAAATAACATCATCTGTCCAAAAAGTAGATTATAGAATGATTTACATACCTTAGTTGATATTTTATACATATAACACAAGAATGCTCGACACCTGATTTTTGCTTCTGCAATGCTACCAGTTTGATATAAATGCAAGTGATAGCTGACTGGTCATACATTATAGGTCATCATGGGTTGAAACGATGTTATGTCTGTTGCTGTTGCACACACCACGACAACTACTTATATCAGACTTAATTAATCGGTACGGTTTCATTGTCACGGTTAGTTTATAACTATATCGAAGCCCAGACGATTGTTCTACGCTGACAAAGTACCATTGTATCTGGCGCGAAATTCACAAATAGACATAGAGCGAATGTTGTCTAACAATGTGTATTTTAACACCAGTACTACGTCCATGATCAAATACGACTCCCGGTCATGTGCCATTAAACAAGATTGTGTTGCGAGCGATTTAACATATATATAGGTATATATACATCATTTGCTTTCCACCTAGGCTCTGGCGTATCTTTCATTTGTTTTCCAAGAAACCAAAAAGCACAATGTAATTGCTCGATTACTGAGACAAATACGTATTGTGTATCGTTCAATGTATCTCTGTTTGTGCAAGAGAATAGCTGACTTACCGGAGTGATATGATTATTCCAATAGGATTACTTGTAGATCTTGCGACCAGAATGAGTGATATCTGTATACAGCTTGGAAGGGATTAATGCGATAAGGATGATATTATATTCATTCTGAGGAATAAGCTGGGATAACGACTTAAGGCAAATTGATTATTGAAGCACTGTGTAATGCTGGGTACAGTTAATGGTGCGTCCATTTAAAAATTCTTCATTCGATTCTATCATATAGACAGGTTGTTGTCCTGATTGTCAAGTGTATCTTCAACAGCAACTGCAGTATATCATTCAAATAAACAAAGGTTTGCCTTCATTTTGTTATATTTGTTTTTGATGCTTGTAAGCAATGTTTTCAAGAGGAATTAGTATGAGTATTTCCTTCCGTACGTGGATTGACGTTTGATATTTGTCTTGTTTTTGCACAGTCTGCTTGCGTAAACTATTGTGATAAAGAAGTCAGGATTAGAATTCTTGGCAACCGTATAAGTTTATGCCCAGTCAAACGATATGAAGTTCAACATCGTTATTATGCTTGTGAAGAAGTAACACTTCAATTCTGCGCCGTGAAATAGAATTGTGTTGCGAGTGATTCAACATAAATAAGACATACAGAGTTATGAATACCTCATTTGCCCATAAAATACTATTTACTTCACCACATCATCGCAGTTGCCAGCGGATATTATGTCTAACTCAATAAATCACTCCTTCAAAATGACATTTCAAGTACCAACCATTCAGCCATCGCGACAATGATTCACTCCTAAGCAAAGCCCACTCATCAAAATACTGATCATTCAGATCAAGACGAATGTTTATGCCCTCATATCAATCTTACTGAGTTAGTCTCAATAACATGGAGATAAATATGCCAATTGTGGGGACCTTTAGCGGTGACTAACAACCACATACATCCACAGCTCGGTTAAGATATATTTGAAAAGATTGATTTACTAGTCAGAATATTGTATGTTATGTCACATTCCATGAATGTTGACTTTTCATGCAACATTCCGTCATGCAACTACTATGTTCGTGATTATTCTACTTCTTTCGTCCAAGTTACCAAATAGCACAATGCAATTGCTTGATTTCAGAGTAAATACGTAATTAGTATCGTTCAATGTGTCTCTGTTTGTGTCAGAATATATCTGACTCGCAGGAATGATGCGTCATTCCAATGATAAAACTTATTAGATTAATGAAATCAAGGGACAGCTTTTAATAGATTAATGCGATAAGATTAATAAGCATTGTTATCCTATTAATTGTCTTCAGGAGCCCTTGGTAGTGTTTATCTGGGACAGGTGCCTTTTTTTGGTTTAACGAATTTCACACTTTTAGGAATTCATCCTGGCTAAAAGGTATTCTGTCGCGTTGTTCCTCATCATCACCGATAAATAATGTAATTGGTTCCGGTGGTCCTGGTCTCTCTTCAGTAAAAATACTGATGCTAAGTAACCATGATTAATCCGAGCTTGTTATGTCCTTCGAAATAACGTTAATGTCATTATCTAATAGAAGTCCTATGGTTTCTTTAGTTTTTGTTTTAACCGTAAATGCTTTAGGGTTTTATCATTTCTTTTTAACTTATATGCTGCTGTTCTTTGAATAATATGAGATCTGCATATTGTTCTCTTTGCCTTAACTTATGTTTTCTGTTGACAGCATTCTTGACTATTGTGCCATATAGGTATATCAATGCTACGGCGTTTTCTAAATGGTATAAACTTCCTAGCTGCATCTGCATCGATTTCCGTAAGTGCATTCTATCGCTGGAATACACCTTTTCTTTCAAAGGTTTGTCTTTTTGAACAAAACCATTTGATATTCGTCTTGCTTATAAACATAATGATTTTGTCTGGGATTAAACAATTATATACTTCTCTCGTTCAGCAGCAATTTTTGCATGAATTGTTTCACAATGCCATACGTAGTTGCTGAGTAATTGATCATTTATTTTGTTTACCTAAACATATAAAGCATATTGAATATTCCTTATCATACTTGTATAGTATTTGTTTCTTGGACATGTTATTTCTCTCATATCGTTATCTAGTTTTTATTGGAATGATTCGATTTTTTCTTGTTTTTTTTTTTGTTGAATAAGCTAATACTGAGGGATACAATATTACATTTGTCTGAGTGTGGAATGATCATTTGGAGGATTTATACATGAACAATATGATCGTTCATATGCAATTATACATGTATTTCAATTACATCGTTTTAAGAAATACGATTGATTAAAGTCATCTTTATTAGGAGGCACAACAATTATTTCCTTTGGTCTGATGATCGACGTTGCGATGTATGATCCAGTCTTAATCCTTAGTATTGATGCATTCAGGACTGTTTTTTGGCGCTTTACAAATGGAAGATGCATTAAGTTGCCTGGCTAACTTGGGTCACTCGACTTCGTGCAATATTCGAACGACCATGAACATACTTTCTGAGCTTAATGACCATAAGAACTCTGGATGGTCGATCACTAATTCTGTAACTGGGTTTTGTGGAAACCCAGTCACTGTTGAGCAAGTGGTGTATGATTATAGTGCGGGCCTAACGGCTCACAGAGAGGTTAATCTTCCTATATTGTGATAACAAATGGAGCTAGCCTCGTGCAATCGGAGGATGTACAGCCCTGATGCAGACCATATGTAACCACCAACAAAATTTAGACCCGCCCCTCCAACCAGGGTAGATGAATCCGTGTTAGTGAAAGCTATCTATGCTTGGTTTGGTAACCAAAAACCCATTGTTCGTAACTGCTAGTCATCGTAAAATTGTATTCATCACTTTGTGGCTTTCACTACACATTAGGTATTATATCATCATTACTGTTGTTGGATTAGCAACGGCTGCAATTTTAACTGAAAAGCTTGATGGTCACAAGGAAAGCCACAGGAACGCGCGAATCAGAGCTTCGTGCTGTGTGATTGATTGAATTGCGACGCTGTACGCAGGTACTGGGGTGCTGTAGTGATGTGAGCGCTTTTAAATTGACAAATGAGGTAAACATCACGCGGTTTGGCTTAGTTATGTTAAACCACTCGCATCACTTTTCTAGTTCATGCCACACGAACCGGCATATTATTTGTTCAAACGGTCGTGGTAACGATATTAATTCCCAGACATCTACGTTTAACTGCTCTTTAGGAAATGGCCCTCCAACCAATATTGCGATGATTGATACAAATATTGCCCAACAGAGTTGACGAGTTGACCTCAAACTTGCTCTGACGTTTATTTTATTTCCCAAATGGAGCTGGATGTTCTTTGTTGGACCTAAATACCGTATTGCCACATATATGACATCCATATATGTATAGTCAATGGTAACTTATGTCCAGTACATTTGCTGGTATTTAATGTACCTTATTCGTCTTGTTTTGATGTATATGACAGGGTTAACAGAATCCCTGTGGTGTAACAGACTTATCCAAGCTAACGTTCCCAAGAAATAATCGAAAAGCCAGAACAAAAGCTTTTTTGGCCACCCTATTAGGACTGTGGAATCTCGCAACTTTTTCTCCATAGGTATCACCACAAGCAGTTCGATAACTAAATTGAAAGAAATCATAACATTTGGTACAATGATTTTCACACCAGTCGATGTGTTTTTGCAAAATTTAATTATTGAAAGATGCATGAAGGCAGCTTTTAATGTAAAAGAGGGCTCCACAATAGGCAATAGCTATTTCCTGTAAATAGTCAGCAGGTCATTTCGTTGGTGGATCTTTCTAAAAAAAAAGCCTTCTACAGAGTATATCTGTATAATGCTCAGATATAATCGATCCTTTTGATATAGCGTTGTATTGATCAATTTATAAATGTTTACAAGTACTCTAAACACAAATCATGCAACCCTCACATTTGCCATGATCGAGCTTATAATGATGTCATAACAATGTTTACAAAATATACTTATTTATACGCATTTAGACCACTGAACCTCAAATATTACTTGGTCATAATCTATACAGTTTTATTCACAAAATGGGGCTTTAAATGGTAGACATAAATGTTTAATCTGCATCTGATGGAATCCTGCAATTATTTGTATATGACATAAGTGTATTCACACAATTGATAAATATATCAATAAGAAACGTAATAACATACGCGACCATTGTGAGGTTGTATATCGTATTTGCTTTTGTCCACTACTTATTTCATAATAGAAAAACATTTATTTGTAATGATAAATGAAACCATCAATCACTAAAACATGACATGGGAAAATCGATAACTTTTATGATCTTCCATACTGGATTAAATACCCTAATTTAGACTGTAGCTTCTGTCACTCGAATTCCGAATAATAACAAAAGAAGCAGGGTGACGTAAGGAAATGACAAAGACAAATGACTCTGATGCAACCAACGAAAAACCATATAGATATTACGAATTGTCTATGTTGTTGAGGTAATAAAGTTATAATAGAGATTAGAAGTTAAGCGCAAACTGAAGAATTTTGAAAATATCTATCTGTGAGATGGATAGTTGTATGAGTTATTCGTGAAAAACAATAGCTCGTTCATCAGCAGTTATATCTGAAATGCAATTACATTTTTTGTGGCAATGAGATGTGCGATAAGATTAATCAGAGTGAATCAGACAATAGTAATCTTAAATTTTAATAAACGGAAACAACTATTGCCCCCCTGAGGCCAGATGCATCATCCAATCTTCACCGTTGATATTACGGAATAGCCTATTGATGAATCACGGCGGCGCAATACAACAACAAACGCATAACTGTGTAAGGATCCGATATGAGTAAAAGAAGCATCAAGGAAAAGTGCAATGCACCTGCAGATGGGTTCTATTTGTCAATATTCATTCCACACCAAGCAACGCCTTCCGCAATATTCGGCGATTGCTTGATGTAATTGCAACCACACAGATTCACAAAACAATTGGATTATTTATAAGGACCAAATGAAATCGCAAGCGTTAGATACTATGTGATCCAATTATTTGAAAAGGAAAATCGCAAATGAATAAAGACATTGCTATCACTATTCAAAAAGCAGTGTACAGCCTAGCGGGTGAATCGTTTCCTATTTCTGTGGTCATTTAAAATGCATGATATGATCAAATCAGTGCAAATCAAGGGTTAAGCAATAAACAAAACAACGATGTGTGAACATACCTTTTATATCGAATATATCGACACTCATGTAAATAAGATGCACACCAACATAGTCGATTTTATGGAGGATATAAATACTTTTGTTTGATAAATAGAAGACAAATGAGATCAAGCATATCTCTTGATTTATCAATTTTGTGCTAGTAATTTGCATCGCGGTGACTACACGTGATCATTTTCGATTAAAACCAAACTCGATTTAAAACTCCAAAATCAAGCCTAGGAAGATTGACAACCACTTTTTAATCATGTATGTTTCCACATTGCAGTGAACACGGAACAATCATCATACAATAATTCTAATTGATATACAGCGTTCCAACATACATATTCTAAGATGTATGTACAGCCAAGGATTTCTACGACACATTGTACAGTGGAGCGGGGCAATCACAGCAGCCTTAGCAATGTAATGGTGGATAGCAAACACGACAAGTGTAGTAGTTATCATATCATAACGTCAAGGATCATAGCGGGTACATACTTTTCCATACTCTTCGTCATTAATCCTTTCAAAATTCTAGGCTTGAAGCAGCGTCAGCTCACACGAGCTATGTTATTTCCACATTTTAACATGGTCGCCATCCAGTGTATCACCAGAATATTGATCCTCCTTAAGGGCTGATGGTCAATTTGGTTGCGTTTGTAGGTGAAATTTGGTAGGATACAGGATATTGGCAGAGTGGAAGGTAAGGAGGGAAGGTGGGGTGGGGGGGGGGGGTTGGTTCCTACCATGCCTTGACTCTAATATAGCCATTTTTTTATATGCCGCATCAGAAAAAAATAATTAATTATGGGGCCCAGGATAGAGAAGATTACTTTATCTGAATAGTCTTATCCAGCGTCGAAATCCCCAGAACGTTCAGACGACAGTAGAATCTAATATTGGCGCATATCATACATCCCTTGTGGGTCCGGTTAAACTGCATAATGTTGTTCATATATGATCCCTTATATTATATTAATGTCCTTTTGTCTATGAGGATTATGCCCATTTGTGTTACATTGCAACTTTAGCAAGATGTTTGGACATTTACTGGAGACATCAAATATATAGTGACGATGAGATTATATACCATCTTATTGTATTCATTAGTATTACATGCATGACTATAGATGCTAATACTGCCAATTGGCAATTTAACATGCCTCTATAATTTGTTGAAAAATGAAATAAGCAAGCAAAACAATACACGCAAAAAATGCCATTGAGTATGATATAATGTTGGTGATTCACGCTGACGGAAGTACGCTTAGAGTTTTGGTCACAATATATATATCCATAGGCTGAATCTTGAACCAAGTAACACACGACATGTTGAAGCTGTTGATCATCTCCTTGAATGATTCAAAAGTCATTATTTAAGGGAATATCTGTAGTTGTTGTGAACAGGGACGAACTACTGTTACTCCCTCATCTATAGCCAGCCATTCCATAATAATGTCCAATACCGAGTAAAATGGTGAACAAGCGTGAAGATTATGCAACAACATTTACGAATATTTTCGACAATTTATCAATGGTAATGATCTATATTGAGATTGATGATAGACATATAGTCACACATCAAAATGTATTCAATATTTGCCAAATCCCTAGAAAAGGATGCAAACAAATGTCGCATTGGAATATATCAAGCTGTCATTTGGAAGGCATGGATCACTTTTGTGTCGTATTTGGTCGATGTTCTAGGTCTCTCGTTAAATGAGAACGCCAATAAAAAGATTGAGAATTGACAGCACGGTTACAGCGCAACTGTTTAGAAGTCCACACCAGTAAGCGTCATGATCCACAACTTATCATTTATTTTGTTCTCTGGTTAGTGCATGCCTAGTGAGGCGTTATTAAATGGAAATCCTACAGTTCACTGCCGCGCCACCCAGCGGTCGTCGCGTAACTGCGCCTCTTTTGGCGGAAACCACATTTGACGCGCTGCGTGTATTTTCGCGCCCGGTGCGCCCGCGTCTGCGCTTCAACGAGTTGATTTCAAAGTAATTCGTGCGCACATAGCGACGAGAGTCTATTTGCAACATGTTATGGATTCACATTCACATAGCATATATCAAATCTTTTGCCAGATGATGTGGAGGCATCTGTGTGAATGAGGTTAAATGAATAAGATTAGGTAATGTACAACTATAACAAGTTATCGCTTTAGAATTCCTGAAGAACTATGATAAGCGATAAATATTTAAGTGTCATAACATACAGACTGGGGATCGTCGGGTAACAATCTATTTACATATCAACATTTTCAAACCGTTCTATAACCAGTGGTTAACTGACTTGACTCAACTTCAAGTTGAAACCCCGAAAGCTACAGATTGTCAGGCTTTCCTCGTCATCGGATCATTTCACGTACAACGTAACGTCTCGTCAGAATGTAAGATATTAAGAGACTCTGGACAAACAAATGACAAATATGGTCACCACGCACTAACGCAATCGTAGCTACGTTATGACTCACGGTAGTGACACGTCATGCTCGCTTATTGCCCCTCTATCCAATCAATCGTCTACGGGCGTCAAACTGCACGTCTCCAATCACCTTCCAACTAGTCATCTGTGTCATACAATATGTTTGATACTATATTAGGATAAAAAAGAGGCTAGAAAAAAAGCCATCGGGTCTCGATAAGCTCAGGTCAGTGAGATGAGTCGGCATGAGATAAATAAGAGGTAAGCCGGCGTATTGGCTAATTGACTTGGAAGACCTATGGTGTGTATTGGTGAGTGGACCAGATGGCACACACCTGAGAAGAATATGGATTGCTTATTACAGGGTGTTGTCATTGTAAAACATAAAAGGAATATTAATGACATTGAAGCTTTCTCAGCAAGATAAAACATCATTCGGTTTAGTGGATATGTTTATTGTTCGAGCATATTTTGGAGTGATACTTGCCGTAGCAAGATTGTCTCTGTATATCCTAATTAGGGCTTCTTTGTGTTACAGTGCTGTTTTATATCACTATAAGTCTTAATCTTTATGAACATGTAACTCCTTTGTTGGAGCATAGAGAACTTAAAATCGGATATAACACTCAGGATACACATTGCCTATTTCATTCATCGGATTCTCAAGTCAGCGCAAATGACACTTATCGCCTTGCTGAGATTTTCAGACAAGTCGGCCATGCAATTTCCGACCCTCGTCTGCCCAGAGCTCTAACCCCAACCCTGTACAAGGATACGGTCACTTTTTTTTGTCCAAGGTGAGCAGGTTTTTACGGAGCATAACATTACGTGGACACTATCCTTTGGCTCACTCCTGGGGAGTGTATTATGCCATGATATATTACCGTGGGACGACGACTTGGATTGCTCTGTGCTGAAATCCGATTTGAGTAAAGTCGAAGATCTCCACAAAAAGGGAATTCTGAAGGACAGTTACGAACTTGGATATAATATCGTAAATAAAAAGATGTTCGATTTATCTAAGCCTTTCATCAAGCACTACCCATGGAGCTACCCATTCATTGATTTTACACATTTGGAAATAAAAGACACTGTCGTCAAACTGACCGACTGGAGACGACCCAAACTTAACTATCAGATTGATTTCGAACATTACTTCCCATTGCGCTGGCGCCCATTTGTGGGTATGTGGCTGCCGGTTCCCAGGTATCCATGGAGTGTTCTGAACGTGATTTATCCGGCACTGTCATGTAAAATTTTCACTTGGAGTCATACGCAGGAACGATATCGTAAAAATTATTTCAAAACTTATAGCTCGTCTCTTTGATCTGCATACCCTAATGCCTATTTCACGAAAAAAGGGAACATCGCTTTGGAAAAGCTTTATTTTGGGAATTCAACCTTGTATGATATGTGCATTGAAGATAATCATAATCAATACCGGGCGACTAACGCCTTTTGGGAGGCTTAAATGCTCGTCGTATGTTTCATTGTAAGAATAGATGAACAAAACACCTCTGCTGTGCAGGTAATATTCGATATTTTGATTCGCATTATAAGTCAAACACTAGAATGCGCTAGACTACATGCCGAATCATAAACAAATGGTGTCACTGGAATCATATATAACATAAAGAAACTTTGTTTCAATGTGAAATTGTTTATTGAAAGACATTGTTTTATTCGCTTTAAAATCCATATATGTACATGTAACCATGATTCTGTGCGTCCTAGTGAACTAAGCATTAATGTCACTGAAGTAGTACGTAATTTCTTCTTGCAATAGATTTTTAATTGATAATATATAAATATGCCTCCCTAAAGATGCGATGGGCGTATAACAGCTTATATGGATTTTGGTCTCAAATATGTTTTGCCTGTAAGAGGTATGAAGATTGTTTTGTTGTCAATCAATACACACAGTATCGGTCCATATCGTATTTTCATGGTGGATTAATTCTGACAAATGTCCGTGGTTAAGCCTTGATGTGCCAGATTAATTCATTTACCTGTGATAATTAAGGCCGTGTGTATCAACTGAAGAAATGCTCCACATCTAGGTAGGTCACTGTGAATGGACCAGAAGAGGACATCGTAAGGAACCAGCCACACCATAAAACGAAACACAAAAGGATTAATGTGATATAGGTTGATGAAATACATTATTACCATATGTAATCGTGGATATGATAAAAGTATTTAATGTGATGAATATCTTTGTCTTACTAGATACTTGGTAATACTGATATAACAAATATTGACACAAATCATACAGAGGAACATGACATGTGTGGGTCAAGCTTAGCAATGTGTGCATCACCTTAAGCAAACGACGAAATGTAATAACTCGTATAAAACCTTCAACTTCCCGTTAATATCATGAACAAGCCATCACACACACACATATAGAGATATATATATATATATATATATATATATATATATATATATATATATATATATATATATATATATATATATATATATATATATGTATATATATATATATATATATATATATATATATATATCTATATATATATATATATATATATATGTATTGTGACCATTGATTCTAGTACAATGATTGACGAATTGTTGACATGTTCAGAACGGCTCTATTGGTTCTATCAAAGCTATAAGTGGCCATGCTGTCATTAAATCACTTAGAGTTTATCTGCGCGAAGTCGAATAGCTTGTGGAATAAAGTCTTGAAATACAAACACGAGAGAGTCGTGGTATCTGAATCACATTATGACAATATAAAAATATTTCTTAACATTAATGTATGCGTTCATAATGCAATCAATGATCATGATGGCCAGCTGATGGTATATCGATTGCCGGGTTGATCATCCTCAAATCGTTATTGTTTCTATTGTATACTTGTAGATATGTAACTGCCCCCACTGCTCTTTAAATATACGGTTACTATAACTTATGAATTAGGGTTCATCATAAGTATCCCTCAATGCATTACAGAACGTGTGGCCTCAGTTTGTATTGCATGAATACCATTTGTAATAATGCAGCGAGACAGTCAAAAGCTGATTGATTTCTATATCCATCCAGCCCGCAGGGATCTGTGTGAAAGAGAAATGAAAAGTATCAAGAAATTTACAACTATGACAACTTATCGTTTTTTTGCTGAATACGAATTGAAGTGAGGCATTTCTTCTTGAAGCATCTCAGGATACAATGTTAGACTGTCAAGTATCGAGTTGACCATTACCACAGAGCTTTCAGCGTAATTGAATGGAAGATTGACAACAGCATCACTGCGGCTAATCGAATCCTTCTACAGTAAGAAGGTGAATGAAGACGAGCAGTTTGACGCCCGTAGACGATTGATTGGATAGAGGGGCGATAAGAGAGCATTACGAGTCACTACCGTGAGTCATAACGTAGCTACGATTGCGTTAGTGCGTGGTGATCATATTTGTCATTTGTTTGTCCAGATTCTCTCAGTATCTTACATTTGACGAGGCGTTACGTTGTACGTGTAATGATCCGATGACGAGGAAAGCCTGACAGTCTGTAGCTTCCGGGGTTTCAACTTGAAGTTGAGTCAGGTCAGTTAACCACTGGTTATAGAACGGTTTGAAAATGTTGATATGGAAATAGACATATAATGAGCCGACAATCCTCGAACCTATATTCTGAACCCGATGCACTTTCGGTATTGCCTATATCATGGAAATGACAATATTACGCATGATCGTGTAATAAACCAATGTTCTAGGGTGAAAGAATCGCTATTTAGACTGCATAACGTATTGTTCATAGCTGTGCTCTCAACAGTGAACCTGCACTCTATGCTAATGGAATATATCAGGGATGATTATTGACACATTGTGTCTGTTTAAGTGAGGCTAACCGGGGATTTATGAAAATTGTATTTCTGATAAATCTATTTCTTGCCAAGTGTACGGATGTTTATGGCTATCCAAATCCTAGCCACGAAGATGTTATAGGTCTGTCTGCGCGACACGCACACACAAATTTAGTATTAGTTGAACACAAAAGATAGGGATAGCATATATGGATGAGAAACTCCTGGGCAATAGATCAGTCAT
>CM067343.1:30256952-30341952 GCA_034190875.2 Urechis unicinctus
TGATGGTTGGTTGCTGAGCACTGAATGTATATTCAGTGCTTGAAGCATTGCTTATCGTTATGAGCAAGTAACATAAGAATCGATCATAATGCATGGAAACACGTCCTGATTGATCGATGATTATTGAGGATAGTTCCGATGCAATTACAGGCGGTTTGTGATACTGTGTCCAAATCAGCCATCAGCTGGTACACATCCTTTCCGTGTTTGATCCACATATCATTGGTCCCTAACAGGCGTAATAACCATCATATACTAATGCTTATCCTACAAAACTTTAAAGGTTAAAATTTATTAAAAGTCAATTGTCACCAGTTAACAGTTGTTCGCACTGTGACAATAGATATTACACTCACTCCTTATCTTTCAAGACATACGCATTAGCATTGCCAGGAAAAACAATGTCAATGGAAGGCGTTATTAGAAAAAAAAAGAATGTAGATATGTATATATATATATATATATATATATATAGAGATATAGAGAGAGAGAGAGAGATAGAGAGATCTAGAGAGAGAGAGATAGAGAGAGATAGAGTATATATCTATATAGATATATAGATATATTTTTTTTCTATAGATATATATATACATATATATATATGTCTATATATATATATAAATCTCTCATATATCATATATAGATAATAAATAAATATATATATGTATATATATTCATATATATATATATAAAATATATATATATATATATATATATATATATATATATATATATATAAACTTTTGTATACATATAATGCGAAGTAGCACATCACAGGATGTGTCAATTCAATGAACATGCAATGCCAGAGAGCATATGAGTTGATTAAAAATTGGCATAGATTACCATTAGATGACAACAAATCAAACATATTTACGAATTCAAGGTCTAGTGAGATTGCGAATGAGTTGTCGGTTTCAGTTCGGCTTAGCCGCATAATTTTCACTAAGACTGCCAAAAAGTATTAGCGTACCCTACTCTCTGATTAACCTCAGCAAAGCAAAATGTTTATACAGACGTGTTACGGTAATAAAGTATTTCCGTAGTTACGGTACCATTGGTGGTGCTATAAGTATGAGGGTATGCAGAAATGACCGTAGAACAGTTGGCAGAGAGGGGTTTGGGGCGGTGTCGTTCTTTTGGATGTTCCCAGTGTGACATTTTACACGATAAGTGAGGGTAAAGCGAGTTCAATATTCCCCAAGAGTCCCGAGGCGCCGGAAACCACATCCCTGCAAACGGTCTCAAATACAAAGGAAAGAAGCGCTCAAGTGCCACCTTGAAATTGTGATTTGAATTCCGGAAGTCTGTATGGACTACTGAGTTAGATTGTATCTCTAGTTGTGTTATATCAATAAAGGGGTAGCTCCACGTGTAAGGCTTGATTAAAGGTTTAGTCAGATCAAACAACTTTTTAGCCTTCGGAATGTATCCAAGTTTGTACTTGCTTGAGAGTATTTTCTTTTCATGGAGATCAGCAATTTTGTTTATATCTGCCTTGAGCATCCAACAGTCCAGGTCGTCATCCCATGGTAAGATATCATGGCACAATGCACTCCCTAAAAGGGAACCGAAGGCCAATGTCCATGTGATGTTATAGTCCGAGAAAACGATTTTCACCTTTGCTAGAAATATCGTAGTATCCGTATACTGATCTAACGTGAGCGCTCGAGGGAGTCGTGAATCAGACATACTGTGATCAACAACCTTAAACATATCAGCAAGCCGAGTATCATTTTCAACGCTCGGAACTTGAGGTAGATGTGTTATACATCTCTCCAAGTCCTTGGCAAAAAAATCTTTTGTAGCTCCAGTGGTATTTATCTGTTTAGTGGTGTGGTAATGAGACAGAGAGGATATTGTCGGCAGCTGCATAATCGCACCATTTTCTACCTCCGTCGATTTGACAACCTTTGTCACCGGCGATATTGAAACATGATGGTAAATCGCAATGTAAAACAGCAAGACTCCAAATACAACTGCAAGGACTACTCCGAGGCGACACCGCTTCCTCATGACGAATGGCAGCGTTTTGTTGACACTACCAGATCTGCTATCCGTGGGTCTATTCCAATGCTGGATTGACATAATATGACGCACCACTTTTGAACGAATGACGTGATAATCCAAGGCGCTTTAATTGAACACCCTGTTATAAATATCGATTCTACCGTGAACCTCTTATCAGCAAAGATCCAGCAATTGATCTCGACTTACTACGAGTGAAGAATGAATTTGTCAAGGTTTCCAATGTCACGCGAGGTTACCACGCGAAGTTCTATAGTCGAGAGGGAAGGGCTGCGTGTGAGAGGTATCGCTGGCCAAAGGTGAATAAACCCATCGTTCGCTGATAACGATATCCACATTATTATCTGAATTCTTATTAACCGAATAATTTGGCGGCTCTGTACAACAGTTGATCCACATGGTAATATATATATATAATATATATATATATATATATATATATATATATATATATATATATATATATATATATATATATATATATATATATATATATATATATATATATATATATATATATATATATATATATATATATCTGTGACAAGTTCAACATTGCTTACAAGCTAACAATTATTATTTGGTTCATGAGGTATCAGGTTTGGTCAGATCAAACAACTTTTAGCCTTCGGAATGTATCCAAGTTTGTACTTGCTTGAGAGTATTTTCTTTTCATGGAGATCAGCAATTATGTTTATATCTGCCTTGAGCATCCAACAGTCCAGGTCGTCATCCCATGGTAAGATATCATGTTGATCCGCATGGTAATATATATATATATATATATATATATATATATATATATATATATATATATATATTATATATATATATATATATATATATATATATATATATATATATATATATATATATATATATATATATATATTATATATATATATATATATATATATATATATATATATATATATATATATCTGTGACAAGTTCAACATTGCTTACAAGCTAACAATTATTATTTGGTTCATGAGGTATCAGGCCATGCCTGTTTTTATCAGTAGGGTTAAAAAGCTTAATTCACGTTGCATTGTTGTTTTGCACAGCTGTTACAATCTCACAATTGACCGTAAAGCATATTTGATTTAACAGTTTCAACAATGTAGTGGAATGGGGCAATTCATTGGTGGTTGAGCAGAGAGGTTCTAGCGAGGGCCATTTTTGCAACACACCACTTTGGATCGGATCTCATTTGGACGAGAGGCTACGTCTGTCACCTGTTATACACGAACATTATTGTAAATCACGATATGAAGCAGCAAGACTCCAGTTACAAATGATAGGGTTGCTCCGATGCGACATCGTCTTACATCTAAATATGCTAATATTGATTGCTCGCCATTTGCATTGCGCTCCTGCTTTAAGAAAATCAAATTATTTGTGTTTCAATAAACGCTCGTTCCTTAAATCGTATGTTAATATGCACGTTCAATGAACGAGCGATCCAACAACAACTCGTACAAACGTTGGATTTCATTCGTTTGTTGGACAAGTTAGTTAACAATGAGAGTGTAACTCTTTATGACCTTACTGACCCCGAGCTTGTTCATCGTCGTCTGACTTGTGATCCAAGAGATTTGTGAAGAATATGAACGCAGTGATTTTTCACACACTTCCGACAGCCGTCTCCAACGCGACGCATGCCATATTTAACGACTAAGTCGATATTTTCACATCCAAGCATTCCAAAGCGTAGAAAATCGATGTCAATATAGATAGCGTTGTTCACGTTCTGAATCCCGTTTCACATAGTATCCGAATCGACTGAGAGAGAACGCTGAACGATTACTCTCAAAACGAAATTGATTTTGTATTTGTTAGTGAAATGGAAAGTAGACCTCCTAGACAGACAAGCATTGAGTATTTAGAACAATATATATGGTGAAAGTCATTAATACTGCACGGCTAGCTATCTTGGCAAACGCTTGTTCATGTGACAGCTGTGATTGGGAAGGGTTGATTAACATCGCAGTTAAATGGAATCGTCAAAGTGATATCAGATTTATTGGGTTATGCAAATGAGCTATAGACGCTATCGAAAACTCGAGTGCATTTGGGTGTGGTGGAATTTGTTCAACTTGTGTGCGTATATTAAACTCAATCCACGTGTCATCTTGAAGTTATTAATGTCCAAGTGGTCTGAGTGTCCCGTCAATCAGGCTGTTTGATGATGGGTTATGTCATGTGGCACTCTAACCATCCCGGATGTTGTAAATGACAAGGAAACCGTATCTTAAATCGTAGCCCGTTCAACATGTTGAGCGATAACACCCACCGTTAACACTTTTACGATATTCAATGTTTACAAATGACAGGTCAACTTCCAAATGTTCATATGCGAGAAATCGCTCCCAGAATTCCCCCTTCTAAGCTGGCGCGATGTATTTGCGAAAGAGGATCTCATTACGACAGCATACAGCTGTGCGTAGACAAATGGGGTCATAATGCAATTGAGATATCATGGGAGTAAAACACAGGTATTTGGGGTCAAATGTTTTGGCTCAAAGAGTTAAGAGCTATGTTAAGAAGGTTTACTCAGAATACCTGTGCTGTGATCATGACAATAAGTTGAACACACGCCTGATATCAGGTGAGGCCACCTTGAAATCAACCAAAGCACATTGTAATGTGGCCCGGCGTCTGAGAAAGATATAGTTTTCTGATTGGTCGAGCCGTATATAAATATAAACCGTCTTGCGTCGTCACTTTCTGCGCCTATCAAATAATCCTCTTGACTATCTCGCTGAATATCTTGCTTGATTTTGCAACATATATCAAGAGCCTGTTATATAATTTGTCACCTCGCCCCAGATGTTTGCCCCCGGTTGACGCGATTTTTTTGTCACGACCGTATCGTAGTATAAGACTAACAATCAGTTTTATCAAGTAAGCACACATTTAATTTATTCAAAAAAAGCGGCGACAAAATTTTTGAGTTGAATATTTTGATGTATGAGCTCTTTTGATACTGTTGAATCTTAGCAAACTTGTTAAGTCTTGACTCAATCACGACGGCAATAAAGGCTTATGTGCGGCAAGGCTGTGCCCCCTGACGCCGAGTTGAACGCGCACCATGATTTTTGTAACTGTCATCGCTTTGCAATAGCCCGGACTCCTGCGCACATCTACAAAATCTTTAAAAGATAAAAAGATGACTTGTGCCCATCAATGATGCCCCACGACTGCAATCGTAATGGCAGTTCTTGTCAACTGAATACATCACTCTTGATTATAGGAACAAATTGATCATTACCATCAAAACATGAGGTTGTTAGCTATGAACCCAGTGTGTCTGTTTACTGCAGTTATCATGTCCCCTGCAAGTTGCTGTAAATGCTTGTCCAACTGGTTCTGAGATTTACCAATGAAACAACGCACTGTGTCCTTAAAGGTCCTGTCGTATCTCGCTACTTGTCCATTTACTGACGGCCGGTATGGTGTCGTACACTTCTTATAAATGTGGAGAGTATCAAACATAAATGGCTCAAAGTTCCTCCCCTGGTCTCCTAAGAGCTGCAATGGGCAACCGAACCTGGAGAAGAATTGGTCCACTGATGCTCTTGCGGTCTTCTGCAGTTTGTGATGGTAGTGGTATACACTCAACAACTTTGTAAATTGTACAAATTGTACTGTTATATCACACCTTATGTTGATTTCTTCCTAAATACTTTAAATTTATTAGAAAGAACTGTAAAAACGCTTTACATACTTCACGTCGAGGTAGCTGTATAAATTATAAATCGCAATATGTGAGAGTGAGCAATGGCACATGCCTTCGACAGTTGGATGGTGATTAAGAGAAATAATGCTTCAATAAAAATTTGCTCGTGTTTTCATTGTAACTAAAATTGTATCACATTGCAGCATATCTATCGAGATTCCTGATGATATTTATCAAGCTTAATCTCTGTGGTGCTATCATTTACACAGGGTTATCTTATTAGTCTAAGACAGTTTAAATACATCTTGATTTGATAACAGGACAGCATGAATAACTGTACATGAAGTTGTCAGTTGCACGATGATCTCGCATAACGCTGTCGACAGTTATGCATTTTTGATGCCATTGACAGTCATAATAAAGACTGATACCGTATCAAACGCGTGCTGGTACTAAGTGGTGCTGCAATAGTGCGCTGGTTTCTTTAAGTTACGGTGATTGATTGCAAATAATTGATTAATAACACATAATTTTGCTAGGCTTATTGGTTGCAACCATGATATCGTGAATAAACGCAGCGACCTTGAAGACGGCGCTTAGAATATCATAAAATGGACATACATTTTGTGTGACTGTTAACGCTAAGCAGCCTCCATTTATGAAATATCACGATTTTTGCCACGACCAGGTATATTTGTGAAAACTGGGGATATTTACACATTCAGTTGATATGGTGACTGGCTATTGCGCCATCCGGCTAAGGAAAACTATCGAGTGTTATTTGATTGACAAAAATTAGTGATGACCTGGTGACAACTAGCAAATATGACATTGGAACAGCAGGCACACGAACAGAAGATAAAATATTCCACATCGCACTGAATTAATCCCCCATCGATGCAGATAATAATTCGAGTAATCCAGGTTGTGCATAACAAATATATATGGGACAAGAAACACATTAACTGAGGCTCCTTGAATGGATTGATTTGGGTGCATGTGCATGGCATGTCCATTTCCAATTTATAAGAGAGCTGCATTTCCAACATTTATCTGCAATGGATATGAATCATTAGTTTATTCAACATCTCACCATATCAGTTAACACAATCGCCGTTTGTATTATATAATATCGTCACTTGTTATAACTGTTGCCTACTGACTACAAGACTCACGAGAGCCGGATACCACCACAGTTGCAATGGTGCATTAAAAGGGCGCAGTGTTTAGCGCCAAATGCAGTTACATCTATCTTTTACATAAAAGGTAATTCAACATGGTCAACCAATATTAAAAGCCCTGTGACAATATATATTACACTCACTCCTTATCTTTCAAGACATACGCATTAGCATTGCCAGGAAAAACAATGTCAATGGCAGGCGATATTCGAAGAAAGAAGATATATATATATATATATATATATATATATATAGAGAGATATATATATAGAGATATATATATATATATATAGATAGAGATAGATATATATATAGAGAGATATATATATATATAGATATATAGATCTAGAGATATAGATGATATCTATAGATATCTCTATATATATATATATATATATAT
Organism: Urechis unicinctus; assembly: GCA_034190875.2. Lineage (NCBI taxonomy): Eukaryota > Metazoa > Annelida > Polychaeta > Xenopneusta > Urechidae > Urechis > Urechis unicinctus. The sequence goes on from CM067343.1 coordinate 30,264,244, forward strand.
ATATATATATATATATATATATATATATATGCATATATATATATATATAAATATATATATATATATACTCCATATATATACATATTTACATATATATATATATATAAAATATACACATATATATATTTATATATATATGGATATATATTAGATGACAACAAAGCAAACATATCTACGAATTCTAGGCCTTTTGAGATAGCCAATGAGTTGTCGGTTTCAGCTCGGCATAGCCGCATAATTTTCACTAAGAAAGCCAAAAAGTATTGGCGTACCCTACTGTCTGATTTACCTCATCAAAGCAAAATGTTTATACAGACGTGTTACGGTAATAAAGTATTTCCATAGTAACGTTACCATTGTTGGTGCTATAAGTATGAGGGTATGCAGAAATGACCGTAGAACATTTAGCAGAAGGGGGTTTGGCGCGGTACCTATCTTTTGGATGGTCCCAGTTAGACATTTTACACGATAAGTGAGGGTAAAGCGAGTTCAATACTCCCCAAGTCCCGAGGCGCCGGAAATCACATCTCTCCAAACGGTCTCAAATACAAAGGAAAGAAACGATCAAGAGCCAGCTTGAAGTTGCGATTTGAATTCCGGAAGTCTGTATGGACTACTGTGTTAGATTGTATCTCTAATTGTGTTATATCAATAAAGGGGTAGCTCCACGTGTAAGGCTTGATTAAAGGTTTAGTCAGATCAAACAACTTTTTAGCCTTCGGAATGTATCCAAGTTTGTACGTGCTTGAGAGTATTTTCTTTTCATGGAGATCAGCAATTTTGTTTATATCTGCCTTGAGCATCCAACAGTCCAGTTCGTCATCCCATGGTAAGATATCATGGCACAATACACTCCCTAAAAGGGAACCGAAGGCCAATGTCCATGTGATGTTATAGTCCGAGAAAACCATTTTCACCTTTGCTAGAAATATCGTAGTATCCGTATACTGATCTAACGTGAGCGCTCTTGGGAGTCGTGAATCAGACATACTGTGATCAACAACCTTAAACATATCAGCAAGCCAAGTATCATTTTCACCCCCCCCCCCCCGAAATTGAGGTAGATGTGTTATACATCCCTCATATTCCAAATCCTTGGTAAAGGACGCTCTTGTAGCTCCAGTGGTATTTATCTGTTTAGGGGTGTGGTAATTAGACAGAGAGGACATTGTCGGCAGCTGCATAATCGCACCATTTTCTACCTCTGTCGATTTGACAACCTTTGTCACCGGCGATATTGAAATATGATGGTAAATCGCAATGTAAAACAGCAAGACTCCAAATACAACTGCAGGGACTACTCCGAGGCGACACCGCTTCCTCATGGCGAATGGCAGCGTTTTTGTTGACACTACCAGATCTGCTATCCGTGGGTCTATTCCAATGCTGGATTGACATAATATGACGCACCACTTTTGAACGAATGACGTGATAATCCAAGGCGCTTTAATTGAACACCCTGTTATAAATATCGATTCTACCGTGAACCTCTTATCAGCAAAGATCCAGAAATTGACCTCGACTTACTACGAGTGAAGAATGAATTTGTCCGGGTTTCCAATGTCACGCGAGGTTATCACGCGGAGTTCAATAGTCGAGAGGGAAGGGCTGCGTGTGAGGGGTATCGCTGGCCAAAGGTGAACAAACCCATCGTTCGCTGATAACGATATCCACCTTACTATCTGAATTCTTATTAAACGAATAATTTGGCAGTCCTGTACAACAGTTGATCCACACGGTAATATATATATATATATATATATATATATATATATATATATATATATATATATATATATATATATATATATATATATATATATATATATATATATATATATATATATATATATATATCTGTGACAAGTTCAACATTGCTTACAAGCTAACGATTATTATTTGGTTCATGAGGTATCAGGCAATGCCTGTGTTTTTTATCAGTAGGGTTAAAGAGCTTAATTCACGTTGCATTGTTGTTTTGCACAGCTGTAACAATCTCACAATTGACGGTAAAGCATATTTGATTTAACAGTTTCAACAATGTAGTGGAATGGGGCAATTCATTGGTGGATGAGCAGAGAGGTCCTAGCGAGGGCCATTTTGCAACACACCACTTTGGATCGGATCTCACTTGGACTAGAGGCTGGAATGGTGTGGTCCAGTCAATCGGCAGGTTGTGACATGACCTAGGATGATCGTTCGCATTTTTATCTTTTTCATTTTCATCCAGGTATTTTTTCCATTTATCCTAGAAGGCGCCTGCTCAATCCGATCAATATTATCTCTTAATATCCATCCCACCTTTCGAGGCGCCATATAACACATCAGTGTTGGTGTGCCGTTAAATACTATGCGTACATAACTTACTTACGTGAGATGTTTAGTGGAGTTGGACACCATCAGTTTAGAACGTGAATGCGTGTTAATTTGGGTCAAGGTTCTCCTTCATGTAAAGTTCAGATTAATGTTCAATCCATCTGTCCTGGACAGTCCGTTAATGAGTAAACTAGACGTCCTACTAAATTCTGGATCGCTATGAAAAGCACTTCTGGTAGTGACTGTAACATTTGACTGTTTAAGGGTATGGTATAGAAAAGAGGCTTCGGCCGACTGCTTAAGGATCCCTCCATTGTCCGCTTCTGCCGATTTGGTTACGTCTGTCACCGGTTATACCGAAACATTATTGTAAATCACGATATGAAGCAGCAAGACTCCAGTTACAAATGTTAGGGTTGCTCCGATGCGACATCGTCTTACATCTAAATACGCTAATATTGATTTCTTGCCATTTGCATTGCGCTCCTGCTGTAAGAAAATCAAATTATTTGTGTTTCAATAAAAGCTCGTTCCTTAAATCGTATGTTAATTTGCACGTTCAATGAACGAGCGATCCAACAACAACTCGTACAAACGTTGGATTTCATTCGTTTGTTGGACAAGTTAGTTAACAATGAGAGTGTAACTCTTTATGACCTTACTGACCCCGAGCTTGTTCATCGTCGTCTGACTTGTGATCCAAGAGATTTGTGAAGAATATGAACGCAGTGATTTTTCACACACTTCTGACAGCCATCTCCAACGCGACGCATGCCATATTTAACGACTAAGTCGATATTTTCACATTCAAGTATTCCAAAACGAAGAAAATCGATGTCAATATCGAAAGCGTTGTTCAAGTTCTGAATTCCCTGTTTCACATAATATCCGAATCGACTGAGAGAGAACGCTAAACCATTGCTCTCAAAACGAAATTGATTTTGTATTTGTTAGTGAAATGGAAAGTAGACCTCCTAGACAGACAAGCATTGAGTATTTAGAACAATATATATGGTAAAAGTCATTAATATTGCACGGCTCGCTATCGTGGCAAACGCTTGTTCATGTGACAGCTGTGATTGGGAAGGGTTGATTAACATCGCAGTTAAATGGAATCTTCAAAGTGATATCAGATTTTTTTGGGTTATGCAAATGAGCTATAGACGCTATCGAAAACTCGAGTGCATTTGGGTGTGGTGGAATTTGTTCAACTTGTGTGCGTATATTAAACTCAATCCACGTGTCAGCTTGAAGTTATTGATGTCCAAGTGGTCTGTGTGTCCCCACAATCAGGCTGTTTGATGATGGGTTATGTCATGTGGCACTCTAACCATCCCGGATGTTGCAAATGATAAGGAAACCATATCTTAAATCGTAGCCCGTTCAACATGTTGAGCGATAACATCCACCGTTAACACTTTTACGATATTTAATGACAGGTCAACTTCCAAATGTTCACATGCGAGAAATCGCTCCCAGAATTCCCCCTTCTAATGACAGCATACAGCCGTGTGCATATAAATGGGATCATAATGCAATTGAGATATCATGGGAGTAAAACACAGGTATTTGGGGTCAAATGTTTTGGCTCAAAGAGTTTAGAGCTACGCTAAGAAGGTTTACTCAGATTACCTGTGCTGTGATCATGACAATAAGTTGAACACACGCCTGATATCAGGTGAGGCCACCTTGAAATCAACCAAAGCACATTGTAATGTGGCGGGGCGTCTGAGAAAGATATAGTTTTCTGATTGGTCGAGCCGTATATAAATATAAACCGTCTTGCGTCGTCACTTTCTGCGCCTATCAAATAATGCTCTTGACTATCTCGCTGAATATCTTGCTTGATTTTGCAACAAGGAAAAAACGCAAATCAAGAGCCTGTTATATAATTTGTCACCTCGCTCCAGAGGTTAGCCCCCGGTTGACGCGATTTTTTTTGTCACGACCGTATCGTAGTATAAGACTAACAACCAGTTTTATCAAGTAAGCACACATTTAATTTATCAAAAAAAAGCGGCGACAAAGTTTTGAGTTGAATATTTTGATGTATGAGCTCTTTTGATACTGTTGAATCTCAGCAAACTTGTTAAGTCTTGACTCAATCACGACGGTAATAAAGGCATATGTGCGGCAAGGCTGTGCCCCCTGACGCCGGGTTGAATGCGCACCATGATTTTTGTAACTGTCATCCCTTTGCAATAGTCCGGACTCTGCCCGCGCACATCTACAAAATCTTTAAAAGATAAAAAGATGACTTGTGCTCATCAATGAAGCCACCACGACTGCAATCGTAATGGCAGTCCTTGTCAACTGAATACATCACTCTTGATTATAGGAACAAATTGATCATTACCATCAAAACATAAGGTTGTTAGCTATGAACCCAGTGTGTCTGTTTACTGCAGTTATCATGACCCCTGCAAGTTGCTGTAAATGCTTGTCCAACTGGTTCTAGGATTTACCAATGAAACAAAGCACTGCGTCCTTAAGGGTCCTGTCGTATCTCGCTACTTGTCCATTTACTGACGGCCGTATGGTGTCTTACACTTCTTATAGATGTGGAGAGTATCAAACATAAATGACTTTGGCTCAAAGTTCCTCCGCTGGTCTCCTAAGAGCTGCAATGGGCAACCGAACCTGGAGAAGAATTGGTCCACTGATGCTCTTGCGGTCTTCTGCAGTTTGTGATGGTAGTGGCATACACTCAACCACTTTGTGAATTGTACTAATTACCCTGCGGAGTCCTAGGACACAATAAATCTAAATGAACGGGCTCCATCGGGACCCCATCATGGTATTCCGGCATAACCCACTTTCCCTGCTGCTCCGATTTGTTGTTCGGGTTGCAAGTGCTGCACGAAGCTGGCGTTATTAGCAGTCATCCCAGTAAATTTTTCCCTGAATTTTAGCCTTCGCTCTTGCAGTCCCCTGCTTGCCTGCTGATGGAATGTCATGGTTATATTCCAAGATCAGTGCCCGCATGTTACTGGGCATCACAAGGTCCTTCCCGTGTGCACCGTTCTTCGTCTTATAGATAATCCCATCTATGAGATGGATCAGTTCTTATTTCATCCAGTGAGACTTTGATGCCGGACTCAAAGGAAACAGTGTTTCTTGTGATGGCTCCTCAGCTTCGTTCAACTACTGCAAAATCAGGGCCAGGTCCTTATCTTGACCTTGTGCAGACCACATCTCTGTAGTGGATAAGCCCCCGGACGATGGATGCTGAAACCACTGAGGATCCGCATAAGTGACTGAGTAACATGATATTACCGCCTCTGTTCCCTGTCGAGTGACAACAACGTATGATAGGTCGTGGACGAGATTGGTATTCAGGCCTCCAGGATTCCACATAAGCCGTGGCTCCTCTTCGGCTTAGCCAACTGCTCTCTCGGTTCTGTGCATACTGTGTCTTTGCACACAAGTTAGGGTTCTGGAACATGGGGCATAATAACGACTAGTTACCTCACCTCCCCCGCCGGTTCCCATCGTAAACTGTCTTTACTGGTTTTGTCTGTGGCCTTCACGTTCACTACCTCTTCCTGGTGGCCTGCATAAACCTAAGCTCTATCTACTCACCCTACCCCGCACTCCGGCAGCTCCCAGCAAGCGACCAGCCTCAGAGATGTCATCCTCTGCCAGCACGTTATAGAATACATGTGATGTTTACGTATTCACACGACATTATGCATTGGTACAAGTGATGAGCAAAAGTGGGTTGTTCATCGTAACGTTATGATGTTATTTACAATTCGCAAACCATGTGTGATTCCATTAATGGATTTCAGGTAGCTCACCTTTCTCTGCCGCCAATAAAAAAGCCGCTGTAGGGATGTACTGTAGATGTCAGTGACGATGGGAAAGATATGGTCACAATAAGAGTAAGAAGAATTTAGATATGAGCGTTGGCATTCGAGGGAAGATCGAGAATGGGGGGAAAAGCAGACATGGGTAAATTACCCTCAAAGACTTACCTGGTTGGCTGAGGTACAGGGTTGGAATGGATTGAATCGTATATATAAGCCACAACAAATGATATCATTATTTAACCTATATTTGTAGAAAGGATAACAACCCATCCTTAGGCTGTCAATTGTTATTGACTTCTGGTTGTGGTCTTGTATGTGGCTGAAAATTGATCGCTAAGAATAGCCTCCAGAACATGTAATGAGAGAAAATGCAAGCTCTAATAGAACGATAATGCATTAGAAACAGCCACATTGAATGTGCTACCCTAATATAATTGTTATTGTTAATGGTTGGAGAGCGATGTGTCACGTTAAAAGAACATTGGTAACACGTATAACACGGGTGCATGATTCATTATCGATATAACCTGTGAGGGCTGACTCGGACATTGTCTAAGCGGGTTGTGTTATGATAAAAGGAAACGTCAATTGTACTCAACAGGCGCGTCAATGGCATTGTTGTAACATGTTCCTAGATTTTCAAGCATGACAAAATGGATTGGAACGACAGAAAAATTCAAACATATTGGGTGAAAAGCTATGAAGCTTGAGTAATTATGGACACTTTGGTATAAGGTATCAAAATAAGCCATCCTAAGCAGTGATGTTTTAAACACGGCCGAAAATGTGAAACAACGTGTGATTGCACTAGCGCATTATGGCATTATTGACAAAAGCATTTGTAAGGCCTAACCGCTGAAAATTATGGACATATTGCCTACAAAAGGAGTTTAAAACTTCTCTCTTAAATGTATCGATGAAATTCTCCACGAATTCAAACCACAAGATTAATTCCATATGCTGCTCTAAGTGTATGGGTTTAATTTCTGCAACACATTTGAGGTGGCATAACACTTATTCCTTGCCCATCAATCTGTCACAAGGCACTCACCCAACAAACGCTCATGGCATGTGGCCAATGACAATGTGCTTGTCGGGAAATGACAAGTGGTCCATTGAATGAATTTCATGTCATAAAAAGATCCAGCGACATGGATGAGGAAATGCCTTCTATAAATGTGGTAGACGACGTGGACAAATCACACCTTACTTTGATTTCTTCCTAAATACTTTAAATTTATTAGAAAGAACTGTAAAAACGCTTTACATACTTCACGTCGAGGTAGCTGTATGAATTATAAATCGCAATATGTGAGAGTGAGCAATGGCACATGCCTTCGACAGTTGGATGGTGATTAAGAGAACTAATGCTTCAATAAAAATTTGTTTTCATTGTAACTAAAATTGTATCACATTGCAGCATATCTATCGAGATTCCTGATGAGATTTATCATGCTTAATCTCTGTGGTGCTATCATTTACACAGGATTATCTTATCAGTCTAAGACAGTTTAAATACATCTTGATTTGATAACAGGATAGCATGAATAAATGTACATGAAGTTGTCAGTTGCACGATGATCTCGCATAACGCTGTCGACGGTTATGCATTTTGGATGCCATTGACAGTCATAATAAAGACTGATACCGTATCAAACGCGTGCTGGTACTAAGTGGTGCTGCAATAGTGTGCTGGTTTCTTTAAGTTACGGTGATTGATTGCAAATAATTGATTAATAACACATAATTATGCTAGGCTTATCTTTATATGCACAGTAATGCGTCTTAAATATTAAATCAAGCTTATTGCACATGGATCAGGGTAATATATATTCAATAATTGTGATGACAATGTAAGTTATTCATTAACATAATTGAATACATGGGATGCTTCACTTGTCTGTACTAAGATTGCAGATGCAGCCAAACTCTCAAAAGGTACAGCTTTAAGGCAAATCTATCGACCTGTCCCGCATCACACACGCAATTTCTCCTCGTGAGGTTAACTGAATTATCGAACGCTTCATAAAGACATTTTTGAACAATTCACGGCCACACAGTGCTTCCTTATGACTGATACAGACTAAACAAGCTATACATTCACGGTTGACAACGTGGTTTCTATGGAAGTTGATTTGGGTGGCTGAACCTGGGTTCATCCATGTATGTAATTTCTGGTTGACCTAGGATCCCGCACGAAATACCGCTTCGCTCCAAAGAAAATGAGGTTATTAACACTCTCTAACACCCAATAAATTAAGTAATCATAAACATGTCAGGGATTGTATAGACATTTTGTAGTTATATCTAAAATCCCATGATAGTTTGAAAATGGCAGTTGTACAGCAAGCTGTCGATGTCGTCATCCTGTGGTAAGATATTATCGCGCAATACACCTCCTTTGAGGGAGCCGAAGGCCCATGTCCATGCGATGTTATAGTCCGTGTAAACCCGCATCACCTTCGCTAGCTATTGACACTCTACTCATAAGTAGATCTAACGCGAGCGCTCGTTGGCGTTTTGTATCAGCAATAAGTTCAACAACCTTGAACAAATCAGCAAGCCGAGTATCAGTTTTACCAACTGGAGGCCTCTGAGGTATATGCGCTATACATCCCTTGAATTCCAGGTCCGCTGTAAAGATCGCTGGAGTAGTATTTATCGGTTTAGGGGCTTGTGATGGTTGTTGACAGCTTAAACATCTCTCTTTTATACACCTCAACAAATTTGCCTTGAAAGGTTGGTCGAACAACATTTGACGCTTGGTTTGAGAAACCGGATATCAACTTTGACGAGCATCAATCTCCTCGGCTAATAAGAACCGTACATTTCTTGCAAACACAATTCCCCATCGTACAGGTTTTCTTGTAATATACAGAATGTATTACTATTGATTGTGCAACATGGAAAAACATTGAGAATTATATGTTGACGTTTATTACATTAAAGTCATGCACATAAGCGCCCTTGTGTGAATCCTAATATGCTTTTGGTTATCGCATCGCATGGATTGCCGTTCATAAATATTTGTATAACCGAATGTTTGCTTGGCGATGCCAGCACAAATCGATTTCTGTTGCTTGAGGTTGGTTGCTGAGCGCTGAATGTACATTCAGTGCTTGAAGCATTGCTTATCGCCATGAGCAAGTAACATAAGGACAAAGGTTCAATCAATAACAACGAGCTGAGATGATTGAAGAAAAACATGTTGCTAATGCAATCGATCATTATGCATGGGAGCACGTCCTTATGATTGATGATTATGGAGGATAATTCCTACGCAATTACAGGCGGTTTGTGATACTGTGTCCAAATCAGCCATCAGCTGGTACACATCCTTTCCTTGTTTGATCCACATATCATTGGTCCCTAACAGGCGTAATAACCATCATTTACTAATGCTTATCTTACAAAACTTTAAAGGCTCAAGTTGATTAAAAATCAGTTGTCACCAGTTTACAGTTGTACGCCATGAACAATAGATATAACACTCACTCCTTATATTTCAAGACATACGCAATAGCATTGCCAGGAAAAGCAATGTCAATGGCAAGCGATATTTGAAGAAAGAATATAAAAATATATATATATATATATAGATATATATATATATATATATATATATAGATATATATATATATATATATATATATATAAATATATATATATATATATATAAACATATTTGTATATATATATATATCTATATATATACATATATATTTATATCTATATATATATATATATATATATATAAATATATATATATATAAATTTATATATATATTAATATATATGCAAAGCCTGAGATCATATGTGGTGATTAAAAATCGGCATAGATCACCATTAGATGACAACAAATCAAACATATTTACGAATTCTAGGTCTGGTGTGATAGCCAATGAGTCTTCGGTATCAGCTGGGCTTAGCCGTATAATTTTCACTGAGAGAGTGAAAAAGTATTAGCGTACCCTACTGTCTGATTTACCTCATCAATGCAAAATGTATATACAGAAGTGTTACGGTAATAAAGTATTTTCATTGTTACGGCACCATTGTTGGTGCTATAAGTATGAGGGTATGCAGAAATGAGCGTAGAACATTTGGCAGAGAGGGGTTTGGGGCGATATATTTCTTTTGGATGGTCCCACGTAGACATTTTACACGATAAGTGAGGGTAAAGCAAGTTCAATATTCCCCAAGTGTCCTGAGGGGCCGGAAACCACATCCCTGCAAACGGTCTCAAATACAAGGGAAAGAAGGTATCAAGAGTCACCTTGAAGTTGTGATTTGACTTCCGGAAGTCAGTATGGACTACTACTGAGTTAGATTTTATCTCTAATTGTGTTATATCAATAAAATGGTAACTCCACGTGTAAGGCTTGATTAAAGGTTTGGTCAGATCAAACAACTTTTTAGCCTTCGGAATGTATCCAAGTTTGTACTTGCTTGAGAGTATTTTCATTTCATGGAGTTCAGCAATTTTGTTTATATCTGCCTTGAGCATCCAACAGTCCAGGTCGTCATCCCATGGTAAGATATCATGGCACAACACACTCCCTAAAAGGGAACCGAAGGCCAATGTCAATGTGATGCTATAGTCCGAGAAAAGCATTTTCACCTTTGCTAGAAATATCGTAGTATCCGTATACTGATCTAACGTGAGCGCTCGTGGGAGTCGTGAATCAGACATACTGTGATGAACAACCTTAAACATATCAGCAAGCCGAGTATCATTTTCACCCACCCCCACCCCCGAACTTGAGGTAGATGTGTTATACATCCCTCATATTCCAAATCCTTGGTAAAGGACGCTCTTGTAGCTCCAGTGGTATTTATCTGTTTAGGGGTGTGGTAATTAGACAGAGAGGAGATTGTCGGCAGCTGCATAATCGCACCATTTTCTACCTCTGTCGATTTGACAACCTTTGTCACCGGCGATATTGAAATATGATGGTAAATCGCAATGTAAAACAGCAAGACTCCAAATACAACTGCAGGGACTACTCCGAGGCGACACCGCTTCCTCATGGCGAATGGCAGCGTTTTGTTGACACTACCAGATCTGCTATCCGTGGGTCTATTCCAATGCTGGATTGACATAATATGACGCACCACTTTTGAACGAATGACGTGATAATCCAAGGCGCTTTAATTGAACACCCTGTTATAAATATCGATTCTACCGTGAACCTCTTATCAGCAAAGATCCAGAAATTGACCTCGACTTACTACGAGTGAAGAATGAATTTGTCCGGGTTTCCAATGTCACGCGAGGTTATCACGCGGAGTTCAATAGTCGAGAGGGAAGGGCTGCGTGTGAGGGGTATCGCTGGCCAAAGGTGAACAAACCCATCGTTCGCTGATAACGATATCCACCTTACTATCTGAATTCTTATTAAACGAATAATTTGGCAGTCCTGTACAACAGTTGATCCACACGGTAATATATATATATATATATATATATATATATATATATATATATATATATATATATATATATATATATATATATATATATATATATATATATATATATATATATATATATATATATATCTGTGACAAGTTCAACATTGCTTACAAGCTAACGATTATTATTTGGTTCATGAGGTATCAGGCAATGCCTGTTTTTATCAGTAGGGTTAAAGAGCTTAATTCACGTTGCATTGTTGTTTTGCACAGCTGTAACAATCTCACAATTGACGGTAAAGCATATTTGATTTAACAGTTTCAACAATGTAGTGGAATGGGGCAATTCATTGGTGGATGAGCAGAGAGGTCCTAGCGAGGGCCATTTTGCAACACACCACTTTGGATCGGATCTCACTTGGACTAGAGGCTGGAATGGTGTGGTCCAGTCAATCGGCAGGTTGTGACATTTTTATCTTTTTCATTTTCATCCAGGTATTTTTCCATTTATCCTAGAAGGCGCCTGCTCAATCCGATCAATATTATCTCTTAATATCCATCCCACCTTTCGAGGCGCCATATAACACATCAGTGTTGGTGTGCCGTTAAATACTATGCGTACATAACTTACTTACGTGAGATGTTTAGTGGAGTTGGACACCATCAGTTTAGAACGTGAATGCGTGTTAATTTGGGTCAAGGTTCTCCTTCATGTAAAGTTCAGATTAATGTTCAATCCATCTGTCCTGGACAGTCCGTTAATGAGTAAACTAGACGTCCTACTAAATTCTGGATCGCTATGAAAAGCACTTCTGGTAGTGACTGTAACATTTGACTGTTTAAGGGTATGGTATAGAAAAGAGGCGTCGGCCGACTGCTTAAGGATCCCTCCATTGTCCGCTTCTGCCGATTTGGTTACGTCTGTCACCGGTTATACAGAAACATTATTGTAAATCACGATATGAAGCAGCAAGACTCCAGTTACAAATGTTAGGGTTGCTCCGATGCGACATCGTCTTACATCTAAATACGCTAATATTGATTTCTTGCCATTTGCATTGCGCTCCTGCTGTAAGAAAATCAAATTATTTGTGTTTCAATAAAAGCTCGTTCCTTAAATCGTATGTTAATTTGCACGTTCAATGAACGAGCGATCCAACAACAACTCGTACAAACGTTGGATTTCATTCGTTTGTTGGACAAGTTAGTTAACAATGAGAGTGTAACTCTTTATGACCTTACTGACCCCGAGCTTGTTCATCGTCGTCTGACTTGTGATCCAAGAGATTTGTGAAGAATATGAACGCAGTGATTTTTCACACACTTCTGACAGCCATCTCCAACGCGACGCATGCCATATTTAACGACTAAGTCGATATTTTCACATTCAAGTATTCCAAAACGAAGAAAATCGATGTCAATATCGAAAGCGTTGTTCAAGTTCTGAATTCCCTGTTTCACATAATATCCGAATCGACTGAGAGAGAACGCTAAACCATTGCTCTCAAAACGAAATTGATTTTGTATTTGTTAGTGAAATGGAAAGTAGACCTCCTAGACAGACAAGCATTGAGTATTTAGAACAATATATATGGTAAAAGTCATTAATATTGCACGGCTCGCTATCGTGGCAAACGCTTGTTCATGTGACAGCTGTGATTGGGAAGGGTTGATTAACATCGCAGTTAAATGGAATCTTCAAAGTGATATCAGATTTTTTGGGTTATGCAAATGAGCTATAGACGCTATCGAAAACTCGAGTGCATTTGGGTGTGGTGGAATTTGTTCAACTTGTGTGCGTATATTAAACTCAATCCACGTGTCAGCTTGAAGTTATTGATGTCCAAGTGGTCTGTGTGTCCCCACAATCAGGCTGTTTGATGATGGGTTATGTCATGTGGCACTCTAACCATCCCGGATGTTGCAAATGATAAGGAAACCATATCTTAAATCGTAGCCCGTTCAACATGTTGAGCGATAACATCCACCGTTAACACTTTTACGATATTTAATGACAGGTCAACTTCCAAATGTTCACATGCGAGAAATCGCTCCCAGAATTCCCCCTTCTAATGACAGCATACAGCCGTGTGCATATAAATGGGATCATAATGCAATTGAGATATCATGGGAGTAAAACACAGGTATTTGGGGTCAAATGTTTTGGCTCAAAGAGTTTAGAGCTACGCTAAGAAGGTTTACTCAGATTACCTGTGCTGTGATCATGACAATAAGTTGAACACACGCCTGATATCAGGTGAGGCCACCTTGAAATCAACCAAAGCACATTGTAATGTGGCGGGGCGTCTGAGAAAGATATAGTTTTCTGATTGGTCGAGCCGTATATAAATATAAACCGTCTTGCGTCGTCACTTTCTGCGCCTATCAAATAATGCTCTTGACTATCTCGCTGAATCTTGCTTGATTTTGCAACAAGGAAAAAACGCAAATCAAGAGCCTGTTATATAATTTGTCACCTCGCTCCAGAGGTTAGCCCCCGGTTGACGCGATTTTTTTTGTCACGACCGTATCGTAGTATAAGACTAACAACCAGTTTTATCAAGTAAGCACACATTTAATTTATCAAAAAAAAGCGGCGACAAAGTTTTGAGTTGAATATTTTGATGTATGAGCTCTTTTGATACTGTTGAATCTCAGCAAACTTGTTAAGTCTTGACTCAATCACGACGGTAATAAAGGCATATGTGCGGCAAGGCTGTGCCCCCTGACGCCGGGTTGAATGCGCACCATGATTTTTGTAACTGTCATCCCTTTGCAATAGTCCGGACTCTGCCCGCGCACATCTACAAAATCTTTAAAAGATAAAAAGATGACTTGTGCTCATCAATGAAGCCACCACGACTGCAATCGTAATGGCAGTCCTTGTCAACTGAATACATCACTCTTGATTATAGGAACAAATTGATCATTACCATCAAAACATAAGGTTGTTAGCTATGAACCCAGTGTGTCTGTTTACTGCAGTTATCATGACCCCTGCAAGTTGCTGTAAATGCTTGTCCAACTGGTTCTAGGATTTACCAATGAAACAAAGCACTGCGTCCTTAAGGGTCCTGTCGTATCTCGCTACTTGTCCATTTACTGACGGCCGTATGGTGTCTTACACTTCTTATAGATGTGGAGAGTATCAAACATAAATGACTTTGGCTCAAAGTTCCTCCGCTGGTCTCCTAAGAGCTGCAATGGGCAACCGAACCTGGAGAAGAATTGGTCCACTGATGCTCTTGCGGTCTTCTGCAGTTTGTGATGGTAGTGGCATACACTCAACCACTTTGTGAATTGTACTAATTACCCTGCGGAGTCCTAGGACACAATAAATCTAAATGAACGGGCTCCATCGGGACCCCATCATGGTATTCCGGCATAACCCACTTTCCCTGCTGCTCCGATTTGTTGTTCGGGTTGCAAGTGCTGCACGAAGCTGGCGTTATTAGCAGTCATCCCAGTAAATTTTTCCCTGAATTTTAGCCTTCGCTCTTGCAGTCCCCTGCTTGCCTGCTGATGGAATGTCATGGTTATATTCCAAGATCAGTGCCCGCATGTTACTGGGCATCACAAGGTCCTTCCCGTGTGCACCGTTCTTCGTCTTATAGATAATCTCATCTATGAGATGGATCAGTTCTTATTTCATCCAGTGAGACTTTGATGCCGGACTCGAAGGAAACAGTGTTTCTTGTGATGGCTCCTCAGCTTCGTTCAACTACTGCAAAATCAGGGCCAGGTCCTTATCTTGACCTTGTGCAGACCACATCTCTGTAGTGGATAAGCCCCCGGACGATGGATGCTGAAACCACTGAGGATCCGCATAAGTGACTGAGTAACATGATATTACCGCCTCTGTTCCCTGTCGAGTGACAACAACGTATGATAGGTCGTGGACGAGATTGGTATTCAGGCCTCCAGGATTCCACATAAGCCGTGGCTCCTCTTCGGCTTAGCCAAACTGCTCTCTCGGTTCTGTGCATACTGTGTCTTTGCACACAAGTTAGGGTTCTGGAACATGGGGCATAATAACGACTAGTTACCTCACCTCCCCCGCCGGTTCCCATCGTAAACTGTCTTTACTGGTTTTGTCTGTGGCCTTCACGTTCACTACCTCTTCCTGGTGGCCTGCATAAACCTAAGCTCTATCTACTCACCCTACCCCGCACTCCGGCAGCTCCCAGCAAGCGACCAGCCTCAGAGATGTCATCCTCTGCCAGCACGTTATAGAATACATGTGATGTTTACGTATTCACACGACATTATGCATTGGTACAAGTGATGAGCAAAAGTGGGTTGTTCATCGTAACGTTATGATGTTATTTACAATTCGCAAACCATGTGTGATTCCATTAATGGATTTCAGGTAGCTCACCTTTCTCTGCCGCCAATAAAAAAAGCCGCTGTAGGGATGTACTGTAGATGTCAGTGACGATGGGAAAGATATGGTCACAATAAGAGTAAGAAGAATTTAGATATGAGCGTTGGCATTCGAGGGAAGATCGAGAATGGGGGGAAAAGCAGACATGGGTAAATTACCCTCAAAGACTTACCTGGTTGGCTGAGGTACAGGGTTGGAATGGATTGAATCGTATATATAAGCCACAACAAATGATATCATTATTTAACCTATATTTGTAGAAAGGATAACAACCCATCCTTAGGCTGTCAATTGTTATTGACTTCTGGTTGTGGTCTTGTATGTGGCTGAAAATTGATCGCTAAGAATAGCCTCCAGAACATGTAATGAGAGAAAATGCAAGCTCTAATAGAACGATAATGCATTAGAAACAGCCACATTGAATGTGCTACCCTAATATAATTGTTATTGTTAATGGTTGGAGAGCGATGTGTCACGTTAAAAGAACATTGGTAACACGTATAACACGGGTGCATGATTCATTATCGATATAACCTGTGAGGGCTGACTCGGACATTGTCTAAGCGGGTTGTGTTATGATAAAAGGAAACGTCAATTGTACTCAACAGGCGCGTCAATGGCATTGTTGTAACATGTTCCTAGATTTTCAAGCATGACAAAATGGATTGGAACGACAGAAAAATTCAAAACATATTGGGTGAAAAGCTATGAAGCTTGAGTAATTATGGACACTTTGGTATAAGGTATCAAAATAAGCCATCCTAAGCAGTGATGTTTTAAACACGGCCGAAAATGTGAAACAACGTGTGATTGCACTAGCGCATTATGGCATTATTGACAAAAGCATTTGTAAGGCCTAACCGCTGAAAATTATGGACATATTGCCTACAAAAGGAGTTTAAAACTTCTCTCTTAAATGTATCGATGAAATTCTCCACGAATTCAAACCACAAGATTAATTCCATATGCTGCTCTAAGTGTATGGGTTTAATTTCTGCAACACATTTGAGGTGGCATAACACTTATTCCTTGGCCCATCAATCTGTCACAAGGCACTCACCCAACAAACGCTCATGGCATGTGGCCAATGACAATGTGCTTGTCGGGAAATGACAAGTGGTCCATTGAATGAATTTCATGTCATAAAAAGATCCAGCGACATGGATGAGGAAATGCCTTCTATAAATGTGGTAGACGACGTGGACAAATCACACCTTACTTTGATTTCTTCCTAAATACTTTAAATTTATTAGAAAGAACTGTAAAAACGCTTTACATACTTCACGTCGAGGTAGCTGTATGAATTATAAATCGCAATATGTGAGAGTGAGCAATGGCACATGCCTTCGACAGTTGGATGGTGATTAAGAGAACTAATGCTTCAATAAAAATTTGTTTTCATTGTAACTAAAATTGTATCACATTGCAGCATATCTATCGAGATTCCTGATGAGATTTATCATGCTTAATCTCTGTGGTGCTATCATTTACACAGGATTATCTTATCAGTCTAAGACAGTTTAAATACATCTTGATTTGATAACAGGATAGCATGAATAAATGTACATGAAGTTGTCAGTTGCACGATGATCTCGCATAACGCTGTCGACGGTTATGCATTTTGGATGCCATTGACAGTCATAATAAAGACTGATACCGTATCAAACGCGTGCTGGTACTAAGTGGTGCTGCAATAGTGTGCTGGTTTCTTTAAGTTACGGTGATTGATTGCAAATAATTGATTAATAACACATAATTATGCTAGGCTTATCTTTATATGCACAGTAATGCGTCTTAAATATTAAATCAAGCTTATTGCACATGGATCAGGGTAATATATATTCAATAATTGTGATGACAATGTAAGTTATTCATTAACATAATTGAATACATGGGATGCTTCACTTGTCTGTACTAAGATTGCAGATGCAGCCAAACTCTCAAAAGGTACAGCTTTAAGGCAAATCTATCGACCTGTCCCGCATCACACACGCAATTTCTCCTCGTGAGGTTAACTGAATTATCGAACGCTTCATAAAGACATTTTTGAACAATTCACGGCCACACAGTGCTTCCTTATGACTGATACAGACTAAACAAGCTATACATTCACGGTTGACAACGTGGTTTCTATGGAAGTTGATTTGGGTGGCTGAACCTGGGTTCATCCATGTATGTAATTTCTGGTTGACCTAGGATCCCGCACGAAATACCGCTTCGCTCCAAAGAAAATGAGGTTATTAACACTCTCTAACACCCAATAAATTAAGTAATCATAAACATGTCAGGGATTGTATAGACATTTTGTAGTTATATCTAAAATCCCATGATAGTTTGAAAATGGCAGTTGTACAGCAAGCTGTCGATGTCGTCATCCTGTGGTAAGATATTATCGCGCAATACACCTCCTTTGAGGGAGCCGAAGGCCCATGTCCATGCGATGTTATAGTCCGTGTAAACCCGCATCACCTTCGCTAGCTATTGACACTCTACTCATAAGTAGATCTAACGCGAGCGCTCGTTGGCGTTTTGTATCAGCCATAAGTTCAACAACCTTGAACAAATCAGCAAGCCGAGTATCAGTTTAACCAACTGGAGGCCTCTGAGGTATATGCGCTATACATCCCTTGAATTCCAGGTCCGCTGTAAAGATCGCTGGAGTAGTATTTATCGGTTTAGGGGCTTGTGATGGTTGTTGACAGCTTAAACATCTCTCTTTTATACACCTCAACAAATTTGCCTTGAAAGGTTGGTCGAACAACATTTGACGCTTGGTTTGAGAAACCGGATATCAACTTTGACGAGCATCAATCTCCTCGGCTAATAAGAACCGTACATTTCTTGCAAACACAATTCCCCATCGTACAGGTTGTCTTGTAATATACAGAATGTATTACTATTGATTGTGCAACATGGAAAAACATTGAGAATTATATGTTGACGTTTATTACATTAAAGTCATGCACATAAGCGCCCTTGTGTGAATCCTAATATGCTTTTGGTTATCGCATCGCATGGATTGCCGTTCATAAATATATTTGTATAACCGAATGTTTGCTTGGCGATGCCAGCACAAATCGATTTCTGTTGCTTGAGGTTGGTTGCTGAGCGCTGAATGTACATTCAGTGCTTGAAGCATTGCTTATCGCCATGAGCAAGTAACATAAGGACAAAGGTTCAATCAATAACAACGAGCTGAGATGATTGAAGAAAAACATGTTGCTAATGCAATCGATCATTATGCATGGGAGCACGTCCTTATGATTGATGATTATGGAGGATAATTCCTACGCAATTACAGGCGGTTTGTGATACTGTGTCCAAATCAGCCATCAGCTGGTACACATCCTTTCCTTGTTTGATCCACATATCATTGGTCCCTAACAGGCGTAATAACCATCATTTACTAATGCTTATCTTACAAAACTTTAAAGGCTCAAGTTGATTAAAAATCAGTTGTCACCAGTTTACAGTTGTACGCCATGAACAATAGATATAACACTCACTCCTTATATTTCAAGACATACGCAATAGCATTGCCAGGAAAAGCAATGTCAATGGCAAGCGATATTTGAAGAAAGAATATAAAAAATATATATATATATATATATATATATATATATATATATATATAGATATATATATATATATATATATATATATATATAAATATAAGATATATATATATATATAAACATATTTGTATATATATATATATATATATATATATACATATATATTTATATATATATATATATATATATATATATATATAATATATATATATATAAATTTATATATATATTAATATATATGCAAAGCCTGAGATCATATGTGGTGATTAAAAATCGGCATAGATCACCATTAGATGACAACAAATCAAACATATTTACGAATTCTAGGTCTGGTGTGATAGCCAATGAGTCTTCGGTATCAGCTGGGCTTAGCCGTATAATTTTCACTGAGAGAGTGAAAAAGTATTAGCGTACCCTACTGTCTGATTTACCTCATCAATGCAAAATGTATATACAGAAGTGTTACGGTAATAAAGTATTTTCATTGTTACGGCACCATTGTTGGTGCTATAAGTATGAGGGTATGCAGAAATGAGCGTAGAACATTTGGCAGAGAGGGGTTTGGGGCGATATATTTCTTTTGGATGGTCCCACGTAGACATTTTACACGATAAGTGAGGGTAAAGCAAGTTCAATATTCCCCAAGTGTCCTGAGGGGCCGGAAACCACATCCCTGCAAACGGTCTCAAATACAAGGGAAAGAAGGTATCAAGAGTCACCTTGAAGTTGTGATTTGACTTCCGGAAGTCAGTATGGACTACTGAGTTAGATTTTATCTCTAATTGTGTTATATCAATAAAATGGTAACTCCACGTGTAAGGCTTGATTAAAGGTTTGGTCAGATCAAACAACTTTTTAGCCTTCGGAATGTATCCAAGTTTGTACTTGCTTGAGAGTATTTTCATTTCATGGAGTTCAGCAATTTTGTTTATATCTGCCTTGAGCATCCAACAGTCCAGGTCGTCATCCCATGGTAAGATATCATGGCACAACACACTCCCTAAAAGGGAACCGAAGGCCAATGTCAATGTGATGCTATAGTCCGAGAAAAGCATTTTCACCTTTGCTAGAAATATCGTAGTATCCGTATACTGATCTAACGTGAGCGCTCGTGGGAGTCGTGAATCAGACATACTGTGATGAACAACCTTAAACATATCAGCAAGCCGAGTATCATTTCACCCACCCCCCCCCCCCCCCCGAACTTGAGGTAGATGTGTTATACATCCCTCATATTCCAAATCCTTGGTAAAGGACGCTCTTGTAGCTCCAGTGGTATTTATCTGTTTAGGGGTGCGATTAAGAGAAAGAGAGGAGATTGTCGGCAGCTGCACCATTTTCCACCTCTTTCGATTTGACAATCTTTGTCACTGGCGATGTAGAAACATGATGGTAAATTGCAATGTAAAACAGCAAGACTCCAAATACAACTGTAAGGGCTACTCCGAAGCGACACTGCTTCCTCATGATGAATGACAGCGTTTTGTTGACACTACCACATCTGCTATCCCTGGGTCTATTTGAAAGAACATTCTCTATTCCAATGCTGGATTGACGTCATATGACGCACCACCACGCAGAATGACGTGATAATCTGAGGCGCTATATTTGAACACCCTTTTATAGATATCGAATCTACCGTGAACATATTATCAACAAAGATAAAGCAATTAACCTTTAATTACTACGAATGAAGGATGAATTTGTCCAGGTTTCGAATGTCACGCGAGGTTATCACATTTTTGGCTATCGACTAGCGCGCCTACATGCGGTGTTCAATAGTCGAGAGGGAAGGTCCACTTGTGAGGGGTATCGCTGGCCAAAGTTTAAAAAACTCATCGTACGCTGATAACGATATTAACCTTTCTATCTGAAAATGTTCCAGAAAATTCTCTCCACCCCGCCAACCACAATTAGTCATAGTTGTACCTTCTACAATGCACGTGCAAATATAAACATTTGGTTATGCTAAAAGAAATGCTCGTCCATTAAAAAGTACCCTCACCACACTGGCAACGTCCAGATGGACGCATGCGCGCTTTTCGTCAACTAAAAAAATTTAATCTTGGCTCGTAATCTATGTTGCTCAGTTTAAAATCTAAATGTGATGATATAATGTTAATGGTCAACTACAACGATTTTCATCATTTCTTTATAATGTGTTTCAAATTGAAGATTAATAACTCATAAACCAACGGGGACCCATAATTCATTGCTACGGCATGCATAAGTACTAAAAATCCACCGATAAGGTTTCATTCGGAAGAAAATACGAAGCCATCTTCTCGATGCCATTTTGCCTCAGTTGGCCGCTAGGTGCACGATGTGTGACGTCATTCCTGCTGCGCTGCCTCCAAGAGAATTTGACTGCGAGCGAGCGAGCGAAGTGAAAAACGATTGTTTGGATTTTAAAATTACACCGTTTTGACAAGCCATGTCGTCTTCTGATGAAATTTACGAATCCCCATAGCATAACATTGGGGCAAATCATGTCCATGACTATTTATTTGAGCCAATACGGACGGGAGTTGAAAAATCCAAGTCACACTACGAAATGACACCGGGAGCTCTAAGTCTAACTTAAGGGTCCGCTTCGGATGAAGAATCAACAAAAGATTTCGATGAATGGTAAGTTTTAGAATACCCTTCCCAAGCTTTATTGAACTATATTAACTGGTAAAAAATAATCGTTAGTTTAATTTACCCAATAAATTTACACATTCTGTAAGTTGAGGATGGTATGTTGACAGACCTAACTACTACAACAAATAGTACTTGGCTAGTGAATGTAGCTTTGTCATTGTACCCTGAGCACATTGAATATTGTGGACAGATGTTTGCATGCAGTTTACAAAGTATTTTCCTTTTATATTCATTCATTGTACCACAAATATAAATTTACAATGACTCTTTAATTATTTCTTTAACTTAGGTGTAGATGTCATTATTGCATCCCAATGGACACAGCCACAGAAGTTTGGAGAGAGTGATGGCTCTAACAGAGGAATGGACATGCATCACCAAGCATCCCAGATTCCTGGCTAGCTGCATGAATAAAAATGTGCTGGAAGTGTCCAAATTTGAATCTATTCAAATGGACAGACCTGTTGGAGATGAGGTCTCTACAATGAGTAAGTTAGCCATTATTGCTACCAAAAAGGATGGTTTGAGGTTGAACAATCATATTTATTACAAAGGGAAGATTAATTCCACTGTGTAAAATATTCATATTGACGAACTACAATATATTTTACATAGCCAAGAATAAATAATGCCAGTTACATGAAATCCAGAGGCAGAGCTTACAATAAAATTATGAAGTGAGGGAATGGTTGACAAATGACAATTGTTTTTTTAACTATACAACTTATTTTAAAACCGTGGACAACTAATTGACATATTGCTTCAGATTATTCAGGTATCTAGCTTACCGCCAGTTTACACTCTGGATATGGCACAGACTGGGCAAAAGAAACAGGAAAGTGCTGGCAGCCTGTGTGGTAACAGCTGTTAGAAAATCCTTCCCTGACCCGGGCGGCAAATATACAGGTTATCTACAATGGAGTTGAAGATTTCTTTGTCAGGTTGAATCGACACCTGTGAGCACCTACGAGAAGATCCTTTTCAGGTTTCTCGTACTGGGAGGCAATAGGTGGTGGGACAGTCCTGTCACCTGCAAGGACCTCAGCAAGTCTGTAGCTTGGGTATTTTTGTCTTAGATCAAGCACCTGATGTACATAGTCTGAAACAAATCAATGATATTCATATTTTATGATAGTCATATAATAAGTAAGTCATATTATATGCCAATTTTTAATTGGGTAACAATGTATGTGCAAATGAAACTTATTCAGGTTTTGGTAATAAATGTCAAAATAACATGTGTTTCATTTTAGATTAATGCATGTTTACACCAAAAGAAATTGGTACTTTGACAGGCTTGGGATTTTCCCATACCTGAACATGTTCAGTGTTCTAATAGCACTACTGCCACTAACAAAAATCCCTGAAGCCATAAACAAATTCCCTGCGGGCATAGCTCCTGTAAAAAGTTGGCAATCCCACATCTTACGGTGTCCATTCATGCCGATTTGTTCAAAACAAGCAAAACTGCCCCGGTATCTTTGATTCTGACTAGGGCCATCCTCCAGATCAACACCACTGTACATAAGCATTCTGTGAGATAAATTTTTCTTCCATTAAATAAAACCCTGTGATTACACTACAAACAAAACAATATTTACCTAACAGTTCTTCAAACGCCATGTCATCATCAGTTTCCATCTCAGCATCATCACTTCGTCAGTGAAGTCATAGTCAGGGTCAGTTTCCATCTCATCATCGCTGTCCACCAGTCCAACAGATTCCTCCTGGGGCTCATATTGGGTGCCCCTGGTGACACTTTTGGTGAGATGGGCCAACTTGGGTACCTCTTTAATATTAATATTTCTTTATCCCAGGAAAGATAGAACTCTGTGTCTGTAGAGACTTGTCAGCCATCTATGGTATCAATACAATAAGTATGCTACAATTTCATTCATCATAGCCTTTAAGGATGTAAATGTTTACAAATTGACTCATGGATACATACAACAGAAGTTATCCCTGCCAATGCATTTCGTCATATATAATAATGCAGTTGCCTGGTGACACTCACCAAAACATTTGCCTGCACCCCTAATGACAAGTGAGAGCAAGCTTCGTGGTCGGCAGACGGCAAGGCACCCGCCCCTGGTGTAGCAAACAGCGCGGACGCTGACAGGCCAAGTTTCTTCGCCTAGCCTAGGTCGGAAGTACTTGAGTGTGACACCTCAGTCTGTGATTCACCACTGTCACTTGATTTATCTATCTACTCAGCTGCCAATACCATTTCGGAGCCTAGGTTTCTTACGAAATCCTAGACTTTTAAGCAGCTCTGGGTCAGTCTCATAAGTACTCGAAATGATCAGAACATAGAACTGTCGTATAACTATAAGGGCAGGACTCCAGTGTTTACGCTTGACTTTCGACACCCATATGCGGCGCATATGTCTTTTAGAAACAAAAAAAAATCACGCCTGACTTCTCATTGTTCCGACAACCAAACGCACAACAATAAGGCATAATCCACACCATGAAACGCACCAGACCGTGAAGAAAGACGAGTTAGTCACACGCTGTCAACCAACCGGGAAGGCTGAAGATGGCGATGAATATTCGCAAACAACCTGAATGACGTCACTGTACGGAAATTCACGAATTTTACCGAGCGGTATCTTGTCAGATTCGACGTGGGAAATATACATTTAAAAATCATTTTTCTTAAAGAAAAAATGCGCGCAGTCACCTTATTTTGGTCACGATACCCTTTTAAAACGTAGAACTTTGGAAAAATGGAATAAAAAAAATCTTTGTAGTTGACCTTTAAGGTGTGGCCAGAATCTTATCATCCGGTTACAATCTTACGGTAAGGTTTGCCTCCTATCGTCATGTCACGATGTTAATGTTTGTTTGATGCTAATTTTAGGCGAGGGGTTGTCCCAACTAAGATAAAGCCTTTTGGACATTATTATGATTATTGTGTTACATTGAACCATATTCCACTGCACACATTTCATCATCTAATGTGTGAGAAGTTCATTTGACCGACTATGACGCCATTGTAAATTCCTATAAAACGGATAATTGGGCGGTACTTTACAACAGTTTATCCAATAACCCATTGTACAACAATAAATGTTCATCTCAAAATTGTGAGCAATGAGCAATGGAAGCAGATATGATGTCGACAACTCAGAACTCGTTTGTAAGTCGGATTTATAAGATCAAGTTGACAGGATGGTGTAGTGCAAAACGGCTAGATAGCCACCCATGAGTTACGATTTACGGCGACATGACTCATGATTGATATGGCGGCAATATCCACTCTAATTTATTACCGAACATGGCTCCTGGGTGACAGATGGCAATAAATCAGAATAGCCGTAAAATTTCCGGCGACACGAAAGGCCCTTAAAATCTCAAGCATTTCGTCTGAACTAATTTCCATGTTCTGTAGTGATTAAATCTGGATAAGGTCGTAGGCCAAGTTGATTTGTAAAAAAGCTCCTTGGACGACCATCCACAGCCTGCTACATCAGTTCTATCTTATCTATTCATATTCATCCCACCTTTTGAGGCGCCATATAACACATTAGTGTTGGTGTGCCGTTCAAAAACTATACTTACCTTACTTGCTCACGTGGGGTGTTTAGTGGGGTGGAACACCTTCAGTTTAGAACGTGAATGCGTGTTAATTTGGGTCAAGGTTCTTCTTCACGTAAAGTTCAGATTAATGTTCAATCTACCTAGCCATCTGTCCTGGGAAGTCCGTTGATGATTATACTAGACGTCTCTCTAAATTCTGGATCACTATGAAAAGTTCATCTGGCAGTATCGATAACATTTGCCTGTTTAAGGGTATGGTATAGACAGGAGGCGGTTGCCGACAGTTTAAGGATCCCTCAATTGTCCGTCTTTGCCGATTTGGTTACCTCTGTCACCGGTTTTAAAGGAACATGATGGTAAATCACCATATGAAGCAGTAAGACTCCAGTTACAAATGTTAGGGTTGCTCCGATGCGACATCGTCTTTCATCTAAAATTGCTAACATTGATTGCTCGTAAATTGCATTGCACTCCTGCTGTAAGAGAATCAAAATATTTGTGTTTCACTAAACGCTCGTTCCTTAAAACGTTCGTCAATATGCACGTAAAATGAACGAGCGATCCAACAACAACTCGTACAAACGTTTGATTTAATCGTTTGTTGGACAAGCTAGTTAACAAAAAGAGTGGAATGGTAAGGAGAGGAGAATTTTCATGACCTTACTGACCCGAGCTTGTCCATCCTCGTCTGATCCGTGATTCAAGAGATTTTTGAAGAATACGAACACAATGATTTTGCACAACCTTCCGACAGCCATCTCCAACGCGAAGCATACCATTTTTAACAAATAAGTCGATATTTTCACGTTCAACTTATCCAAAGCGTAGAAAATCGATGTCAATATAGATAGCGTTGTTCGCGTTCTGAATCCCCTGCTTCACATAGTATTCGAATCGACTGAGAGAGGACGCTGAACCGTTACTCTCAAAACGAAATTGATTTTGTATTTGTTAGTGAAACGGAAAGTAGACCTCCTAGACAGTCAAGCGAGGAGTATTTAGAACAATATATATGGTGAAAGTCATTAATATTGCGCGGCTCGAAGTTACATGGAAAATATAATGTGATATCATATTTATGTGGTTATGCAAATGAGCTATAGACGCTATCGAAAACTCGATTGCACTTGCGTGTGGTGGAATTTGTTCAGCTTGTGTGCGTAGATTAAATTCCATCAACGCAAGCTGGAGTCGAAAATGTCAGTATATGAGCTACGATCCCGGGGGGGGGGGGCACTTGGCCTTATTCTGGATAGGGGTGTGCCGCAGGACCTCGAAAACCCGTACCCGTCGTACAAGGTCAAAATGGCCAAAAGCATACCCCGTCGTACAAGGTATTATGCGAATGTATAACCCCTCGTACAGATTGAAGCTCAAAAACATACCCCGTCGTACAAGTATGAGGCCAAAAAACCCGTCGTACAAGTCAAGAGGCCGAAAAAACATACCCCGTCGCGCGGCACATATGTACTACCTCTATACCATTAAGTGCCCCCCCCGGGGCTACGATCACCGTATTATTTGAACAGTAGTATCCACTGTTAACACTTTTACGATGTTAAATGTTTACAGATGTTCACATGCAAGAAATCGCTCCCAGAATTCTTCCTTCTAAGCTGGCGTGATGGATTTACGAACGGGTCTAAAATCTAGGATCTCATTATGACAGCATACAGCTGTGCGTAGACAAATGGGGTCATAATGCAATTGAGATATCATGGGAGTAAAACACAGGTATTTGGGGTCAAATGTTTTGGCTCAAAGAGCTTAGAGCTACGCTAAGAAGGTTCACTCAGATTACCTGTTCGGTGATCATGACAATAAGTGGAACACACGCCCGATAGAGTCTTTTGATTGGTCGAGGGGTAAATAAATATAAACCGTCCGTCGTCGTCACTTTCCGCGCCCACCAAAGAATGCTTTTGACTATCTCGCATCTAGAAAACAACATATATCAAGCGCCTTTGATAAAACATTTCACCTCGCTGCAAAAGTTTCCCCCCCGGTCGATGCGACTCTTTGAGAAATGCCATCTATGTATTGATTTCCGAAATACCGTGATGCGATGACAACCATTTGGGCAAATACAAGGTCACATGGTATTTATTTGCTCTGCGTTCGCTAAGTGCTCATAGAGTGGGTTCTTCTCAGCGTCTCCTGGTGCCATAATGCAAAAGTTGCATCGCAAAGCATATATTTTAGTTTATTGCGTTGAAAGTACGTATCAAACTAGACTAGCCCTGCGGAGGGGCAGCATTCATTTTTTGTCAAGTATAAGACTAACAAACAAACTATTTATCAAGAAAGCTGTTAACAAGGTCGTGCTTAAAGTTAATTTATCAAAGAAAAGCGGCGACAAAGCTTTTGAGTTGAATATTTTTATGTATGAGCGCTTTTGATACTGTTGAATCGCAGCGAACTGGTTAAATCTAGACTCGATAACGACGTCAATGAAGGCTTATGTGCGGCAGACGCCGAGTTGAATGCGCACCATGCTTTTTAACTGTCATTCCTTTGAAATAGCCCGGACTGTGCCTGCGCACTTCTACAGCATCGTTTAAAAGATAAACAAGGCGACATGTGCTCATCAATGATGCCACCACGACTGCAATTGTATGGCACCCCATGCCAGCTGAATACATTACTCGTGATTATAGGAACAAAATGATCATTACCATCAAAACATGTTTTGAAAACAAAGAACTCGCAAGGTTTTAAACGTTCAAGATATCAGATTTGAATTGTGGATTGGTGCATTGCGGTGAAATCGAACATCTCCCTATAGGGCAAACATAAGACATACACAACAATGGCATGTGTTGCAACTGTTCTTTGCTTTCGATTCATCACTGCTTGTTACACGTGATTCAATACAACCTATTACACGTGATTCATTGCTGCATATTATACATGACATATTGCAAGATATTATACGTGATTCATTGAAGCGTATAATACGTGATTCATTGCAGCGTATTATACGAGTTTCATCGCAGATTATTATGTTATTTAACGTGACATATATCATTCGTTTATTACCAGATTTGCCCAATAGTAGGCACATATATATTTTGCCTTGTTACTAAAACCGTTCTTACATGGCAGCTGGTTTGCACAATCGTTTTTCTGTTAATATTTAGGGTAACATTTGCAATATACAATATTGCCTTGTGCATTGGGTGCACTTATTGTCATCAGAATTCTATGAAATTACATGAAGTAAGAACTGTATCGAGGTAAGGCCATCGTGCGTTATAATTGGAACGCAAGGATCGTTACCGTCCGACGTAAGATTTAACTGGTCAAGGCTGCTGGTCTTTGGATATTGCTTGTCATTTTGCTAATGTTCTTACATCAATGGAAGGGTCTTTGATTCGAGCATGTGATTGATTGAGCTTGGGGCAGTATCTAGAAGGTTCTCCACATCACCTCTATCATAAGGACGCTTAAAGATATTGACATAGTAATTCATTTTCATATAACGCTGCCTGGTCGATCATGTCCGCACCCTCCTCCGCCTTGTGGGTATTCACTAGGTATGCCGGCACGTTCACTTCCCGTCCCAACATAAGGTTGTTAGCTATGAACCCAGTGTGTCTGTTCACGGCGGCTCTCATGGCCCCCTGCAAGTTGCTGTAAATGCTTGTCTAGCTAGTTCTGGGATTTACCAATGAAACAACGCACTGCGTTCTGAAGGCTCCTGCCTTATCTCGCCACTTGTCCATTTGCTGACGGCCGGTATTGTGTCGTACACTTCTTGTAGAGAGTACACATTGCCGATAATAACTTCAACTCAAAGTTTCGCCTCTGGTCTGTAGAGAGCTGAAATGGGCAACCGAGCTTGGAGAAGAATTAGTCGACTGCTGCCCTTGTGGTTACCTCTGCCGATTGTGTTAATAGTGGTATACATTCAACCCACTTTGTGAATTGGTCTACCATCACCAGAATCTACTACTTACCCTGCGAAGGTCTAGGACCCAATAAATCTAAATGGACCCGCTCCATCGGGACTCCATCATGGTATTCCCCCTTTCCCTTGCGCTCTGGTTTCTTGTTCTGGTTGCAAATGCTGCACGAAGCTGTTGATACCAGTAAAATTTTCTCTGAATCTTAGTCTTCGCTCTTGCAACCCCCTGGTTGCCTGCTGATGGAATGTCATTGTTCTATTACAAGATCAATGCCCGCATGTTACTGGGCACCACTAGGTATTTCCCCTGTGCATCGTTCTTCTACTTATATATAATCCAATCTATGAGATGGATCGGCTCTTTGTTCATTCAGTAACACTTTGATGGCTCCTCAGTCTCGTTAAGCCACTGCGGAATCAGGGCCATGCTCTTATCTTGACCTTGTGCAGACCACATCTCTGCAGTGGATAATCCCTAGGACGATGGATTCTGATAACACGGAGGATCGGCATAAGTGACCGAGTAATAGGATATTACCGCATCTGTTCCCTGTCGAGTGACAACAATGTATGATATGTCCTGGACAAGATTGGTATTCAGGCCTCCAGGATTCCACATTAACCGTGGCTCCTCTTCGGCCTCGCTAACCGCTCTCTCGGTTCTGTGCATACTGTGTCTTTGCACCCAGGTTCGGGTTCTGGAACATTGAGCATAATAACGACTACTTACATCACCTCCTCCGCTGGTTTTCTTCGGAAACTGTCTACAGTGGCTTTGTCTGTGGCCTTCCCATGCATTACCCCTAGCCTGCATTGCCCTGAGCTACATCTACACCCCCCTGCCTCACACTCCCGCAGCTCCCAGCTAGTAACCTACAGCCTCAGAGAAAACGCCCGAGCCCCCATTCATTAGGTCACAACTCTCTGAATGGCGATACAGTCGATGCGCAACAAATATTGGTCATTACGCGATATTTACATACATCATCCCTTTGGGTTAACGAGGTCTACTCAGAGGTGTTGGCATGATGCGTGAGTGTCCTCATTACACCGACCTGCCCCGCATCACACAACAGAGATATGTGATGCCGCACAGGTTTATCAGAATCACAAACTTTCTACTTTATGATAATTTGCCCGGTTATCGAGAGGTCCACATATTTGTCCTGGCGGTGGTCCAAAGATACGTATACCATTCAGTGATTGATTTGCCCTGCCAGCTTTGTTACCGCTGACCATTCTATTCGAAAGCATTCTGGCCATTCATGCTTATAAAACCCTAAGCTAGCCTGAACTGTTCCATGAGGACCCAGGCACGGCTCAATCTCCTGGGAAGCTACGTGAGACTTTGCCTCTGAGTACTGTTGGATCCAAATGGGCTCACCAGGACCAAGCATATTCGTTCAATGGAACCAAGTTTACCGATAGCTAATTATGTGTTTTAACATACAAACTGGTTCAAAAGCCATTTATCTGCGTCAAGCAATCAAACTAATGTGAGCTGGTACTGTTTTAACCGAGACTTATTTTATGCGATTCAATCTAGACAGCCTTTGATCTCTGCTGAGTAGATTTCTTCTTGAAGCATCTCAGGGTGCTATATTAGACTATCAAGCGTCGAGTCGACCATTACCACACAGCTTTCGGCGTAATTAAATGGAAGATTGACAGCGGCATCACCACGGCTAATCGAATTATTTCTACAGCAGCAAGGTGATTGGAGACGAGCGGCTCGACGTCCGTGGACGATTGATTGGATAAAGGGGCCGATAAGCGAGCATGATGAGTCACTACGGTGAGTCATGCCGTAGCTTCGGTTGCGTTAGTGCGTGGTGGCCATATTTGTCATTTTCTATGTCCAGAGTCTCTTGGCATCTTACATTCTGACGAGACGTTATGCTGTACGTTAAATGTTCCGATGACGAGGAAAGCCTGTAGCTTCCGACGTTTCAACTTGACGTTAGGTCATGTCAGTTAACTACTGATTATAGAGCAAGTGGAAAATGCTAATATGGTAATACACAGAACGTGAGCCGGTGATCCTCGAACCTACAATCTGAATGCGATGCCCACAGCTGGAAAAAATAATTTTACACATCATCTAGTAATGTACGTATGTCCTAAGGTGGAAAACCAGCTATTTAGATTGCAGAAGGTATTGTTCATAGCTCAGCTCTCAAGAGCGGACTTGCAATATATGCTAATAGAATATATCAGGGATCATTATGGACACATTATCGTTGTTTAGGTGCGGCATATTGATGGTTTATCATAATTGGATGTCAGATAATTTCATTAGGTAGCAGTATCAGTCGAGTATGTATGTGCTTGTATATCATAACGTACATCGAGCAATGTTTCTCGTTGCTTTTTTAACATTATGTTAAGAGCTGTATGATCAGACAGCCTGCCAATCACGTGGTATAGCGCTTTGAGCTTGTTTATTTTAATGGTGATGCGGGTGTTCTGAGCTGTATTGCTGGAAAGATGAAAATTCATGGCTAATGTCCCGGCCATGGCTTTATAGTTTATTGATAACAGACAGCTTTGCTTTTGCTTTGTTTTGCTGGAAAGAGGAAAATTCAATGCACATCAGCATACTAATGTCCCGGTCAAGGCTTTATAGTTTATTGATAACAGACAGCTTTAAATGAATAGCAATATACACCTTGTAAATAATAATCGAAGTT
Source organism: Urechis unicinctus (assembly GCA_034190875.2). Taxonomy (NCBI): domain Eukaryota; kingdom Metazoa; phylum Annelida; class Polychaeta; order Xenopneusta; family Urechidae; genus Urechis; species Urechis unicinctus. The sequence continues at coordinate 30,296,529 of CM067343.1, forward strand.
ATGAAAGGTCCTCGTGAAGTTGCCTACTCGAGTCTCGCATATCCCTCGAAACATCATTTTCCATATCCTGGGTTATGTTTTTAGGTCACTTTCTTGCTGTGCTACTTGATTGACGTATTGGCTTGGGACCGTCAGACAGGTACACAGAACAAGGTAGTAAATGGCGATAGCATTAATTTTTTCTAGTCCAACCCGTCAGCTGTCACATGCAATATGTTGGATACTATATTGGGATTATACGGAGGCTAGACAAAAGTCATCGGGTCTTGATGAGCTCAGTTCAATGAGATGAGCCAGCAGGATAAGCATATCTGTCAAGCCGGCGTATTGGCTAATTGTCTTTGAAAGCCTATAATGTGTCTCGTTGAGTGTGCCAGACCTTAGAAGTTGATTGATTGCTTGTTAACAATGTGAGGATGTTTCATGAGATGCATTGCCGAGACCACCCACTCGCTCAACAGGCGTGCAACTCAATTCTCGCCACTACAGGCTGTCATTCTGTTGATGTTATGTAGATACTAACACTGTGCCAAAAGAACCATGTTATTGTTTTTACCATAATAAGGAGCAACACGCAATAGATTTAATCATTCTTGTCTTTGTATGCGCGCGCTGTTCATCATATGTGTTTAAACGTGACTTATGACCAATCTTATTAGGCATGTGGCTAAAATGTTCAAATCGTGTACCATTTTTTGTCGCAGATTGCAATAGCAATTGCATTTGAAGATATTGTTATAGGATTGAGTTCTATACGGTATAGAGGGCTGAAATATTTCCAGGTAATTCCTTCGCAAACTGTAAGTTTATAAACAAAAGCAACCCAACGTGAATGTAACTGTTTCTTGAGAAAGGATAGCGACATGAAGAACCATTCACTTCCATGTATTATAACATATTTCATTTCTATTTCTAAATGACTATTCTTGCTAAAATGTTGAATATATAAGCGAGTCAAATGAATCAAATTAAAGTGCGAATTTCATCTAATCAGAGTGACCGCACAATGTGTTTCTGAATCATCCTGGATAAACTCTACAGACGTTGTTCGTTGACTTTCATTCACTTATATTGATATTTTTAAACAACAGGGGGAATATTAAACACATTGCAGCAAACTAATAATTACTCGGCTTAATGAAAACGTATATCGTCAGAGCGTTTTTCTATAGGATATAGCTCTGTGTCTATATTGTCGTAGCAAGCGTGGTCTCTTTCGATCCGTGTGCTTCTTGTGATACAGTGCTGTTTTATATCATCCTCAGTATTGATCATTTTGAACATGTTACTCTGTTGTTGGATTAGAGCACTTAATATAGGACATATCACTCATGATAAACATAGCCTATTTCATCCATCGGATTCTCAAGTCAGCGCAAATGACAAAGAGATTTTCAAACAAGTCCACCTCGCAATTTCCTACCCTCGTCTACCCAGAGCTCTATTCCCAACTCTGTACAAGGATGCGGTCACTTTGTTGACCAAGGTGAGACAGGTTTTTGCGGAGCATAACATTACCTGGGCACTATCCTTTGGCTTGCTGCTGAGGAGTGTATTATACAATGATGCATTACCATTTGACGACGACTTGGACAGATATTTGCTACAATCGGATTTGAAAGTCGAAAATTTTCTGCAAAAAGTGAATTGTAAAAGATGGTTAAAGACTTGGATGCAATATCAAAAGAATTTGATTTTTATAAGCCTTTCATCAAGCCATACCCATGAAGCTACCCATTCATTACAATGTTTGACTGATTGATGATATGTCCATTGACAATCAAATGTACGAGTAACCACTAGTTAGCTTGTGAAAAAGCCCCAAACACGGGAGACAGCTGTGTTCAATAATATGCATAAGGTAGGTTTAATAAGTCAGTTGCAACTCCTGAGCTTGATATACAAGGCGTAACAACCATCAGGATACTAGCTGCATAAGCAAAACGATCAGACAGTTTGGCTTGGTAAAAGAATCAATATGGCGAATATATCTATCTGCCCGCATCGCAAACAAAGCGATACGTGAAGCCTAATAAGTTTACCTGTCTCGCATCCTATTTCTACATATGATAATTTTCCCAGAGGTCTACATGTTAGTCCTTACGGTTGTCAGAATATACGTATACCATTCTGTGATTGATATGCCCCGCCTGTGGCTGACTGCTGACCATTCAGCCTGGGCGTCTTCTGGTAACTCATGCTCTAAAAACTAAAGCTGGCCTGAGTTGTTCTATATGGACCAAGCAGGGGTCGACCTCCTGGGAAGTAACGTGAGGCTTGGCTTCTGAGTGCCGCTGAATCCAAGGGCTCACCATGATCAAGCTTATTTAGAGCTGTACAAGCGGAGCGACTACCTGTCCTTACCGTATGTCTAAACAATTGGTTAAGGGGTTTTCTAAGACACAGACGCTAACTATCAGTAGTTGGTATAGGGCATGTTTCTCTGAGGAAACGAAAAGATTACCTCTGGGTTTGATTTGGGATTTTTATAGTTCACATATCGACTGGGAAGGAGCCTTAGCCATCGAGTTACGGTCCTCTGCTTATAGAGTGAAGTGACTAGTGCGTCGGTCTTGTATTGTCATCTGGATGGATCTGATCTTAACTGTTTATGCAGTCGTGGAGGAGATTAACTAGAATTATTATATCTAGGTTTTTGTTTTCAGTGTTAATTTCAATTTTGTTATTGATCACACAGTGCCGAATGTTATTTCTTTTGATATTTGTGAAGTACGGATTTAATCAATGTTATTTTGAATTAGTTTGGATAATTTATTGAAAAGTTTGCCATATGCCGAGATTATGATGTCATTTGCATTAATGGAGGTTGTTCGGGGTAAAGGGATGTCATTGGATAGTTGACAACTTTTTGGATCATTCTTTGTTTTTCTGCACTTGAGACCAGTTCTAAATGTGCTCGTCGCCTCCTCGCAGCGTTCAGATGAACTCAAGAACAATGCACAATGCACTCAACAGTTTCAGGCAAGTCGTTGGTGTATAGAATAGCTATAGAATCGCACGACAACAAAGCTCGTTCCAACACGAGGACACATTACAGCATCGCTTATACACAAACCACATATTGACAGCTTGACAGCAAAAACACGTACCCTTGTTCCGATCAAAAGCGCTGTGCGCGACGGAGGAGCTCCTGTCGGGCTTTTAAGTAACTAGAGCTTGCGAAGAGGCCAATCAGAAGACTCAGTATCTTCAACTGATCATCTAGACGTTGGGTAAACAGTCCCATATGCTATATTTCTATGTTATGGTAGCGCCCAGACAACTGGCATGTGTTTAACTCATTCGCATACTTACCAAGAGTGTGCCATCTTGGCGTTGCTATCAGCTCTTTGGTTAAGTACCTAACAGATATTTTAGGGTCTTACACGAATACCCTCGTGAAAAAACCACAACGCAGTTCTTCACGGTCAACAAAAAATGCCGACTCCAGGTTGTTTATATATAAAAATATGGTCAATGGAGCTTCCTTTCATGTGCTACTACGGACAAAATGGCGTAACTGCACTCACGAATATTCAAATCACATGGAGCGATGCTGCCGGGACAAGATTTGCTAATTCTCGATTGAATGCATCAATGTGAATTATCATACCACAACTAATGGTGAGAATATATCATTTAAAAGTTGCATGATAAAATAAATATGTATTATATTTGACTCTTGTTCCCCTTTAATAAATGTCATATTTACAAAACGAACATATTTAGTGCAACGAAAGCCGCACAATACTGCACCAAAATGAAACCATAATTGCTCAATAAAGTGTAGCTCGTGTATGCCTCCCCGATCGAACAATTGCGGAATGCGGGATTGCGCCGAATTGTATTTGATATAGCAAGCAATTCGAATAAACATCCACAGATTAGCCGTTAGCGTTTTGTATCAGCCATATGATTGACCTCCTTGAACAGATCAGCAAGCCGATTATCATTTTTACCGCCTGGAGCCTGAAGTATATTTGCTAAACATCGTTCGAATTGAAGGTCCGCCGTAAAGGACGCTGCTGTAGTATTTATCGGTTTAGGGGCTTGTGATGGTTTTTCGACAGCTTGAACATCTCTACTTTATCCACCTCAACCGATTTGCCTTGAAAGGTTGGTCAAACAACAAGTGACGCTTTGTTTGAGCAACCGGATATCAACTTTGACGAAGCATCAATCTCCTTAGCTAATAAGAACCGTACATTTCTTGCAAACACCTGTCCTTTATACCTGCAGATATGGACCTCAAATGGCACCAAATGTTCGATTATTTGACGTAAGTCACACCTGTCTGTCTGACCACTAACGCACCCTTTCTCAATCACTCAGCATGAGAAGGCGGGTAACGTCAGTGAAGCTACAGTGGGTATTTAGCTTAATTGTGCACTGATATTATCTTGGCGACTCAACTTTCTCAATAACCCCATTTTCCTGATATGCAATAGTTGCAGAGAATTTTATTCTCGTAGCGACATATCAACGTTATCTAACACACAGTGATTAGAATGATATTGGGTGAGATTATGTGATAAATCCGATATCTCAACACAGCATAGGTAAAAACAGAGATTAATTATGTTAGCACTATTGGATGAATCAGAGCACATAGTGCTACTAAAATCACATGATCATCACATTCCTATAAACTGTCCTATTATTTTACTAGTATCAATGTGTTGCAAGTTGAGTATATCAAGCAGCCAGGTAGAGGAAACAATAATCGTTAAATGGGATTTGAGAGAACGATTCAAATAGAGCAGTACTTATGATAGGACAACAACCTATGAGTGGCAAGGTCTATAGGGGTCAAAGTTTGTTTCCTTAACTAATACTTTCTCTACACTGGACAATTCGAGCGGTTTGTGTTAGCATTGGTCCATGACGTATTATTGCCCGCTACTCATAGGGACCAGTGGTGGCGATCCATGGGGACATATTTCGTACTTAAAATGGTGGTCTTTGTTGACTAGGTAAGGGTAGCTAACTAGGGTGAGATGGACTGCCATCAGGAGCAGCAAGAAGTCAGGCAAACATCAAACACGATACATTGAAATGCTACATAGTTATAGTGGCGGCGAAAAACCAGTCGTAAAAGTCAAGCAATGGAAGCAAACATTTATCCCCAATACACTAGCAACATCTATCAGATTTGGTTTTAGTCAGCATGTGAGGTATCTGATCTGATATTACCAAGCCCAACTAAAATATTATCGATTACTGATCGAATTAGTGGTATGCTCTCCTAATAGTTAAAACATAGCTAATAACGTACTATTAATACTTGAAACACAGCTAATACCATAATCTTCCAGTTTTTGTAGACACTGGTTTCAACCATGATATCGTGAATAAACCGTGATTACTGAGCTTAGAAATTCATACAATTTTCGTACATTTTGTCTTACTGTTAACGTTAAACAGCCTCCATTTATGAAATATCACAATTCTTGCCAAGCACAGGAATATTTGTGAAAACTTACCCATTCAGTTGATTTGCTGACTGACTATGGCGCCATCCGGCTAAGGAAAACTATCAAGCTTTATATGAATGATAAACATTAGTGATGGCCTGGTGACAACTAGCAAATATGATATCGGAACAGCAGGCGCATGAGCAGAAGATGAAATATTCCACATCGCACTGATTAATTCCACATCGATGCAGATAATAATTCGAGTAATCCAGGTTGTGCATGACAAAGATATATGGGACAAGAAACACATTGACTGAGGCTCCTTGAATGAATAGATTTAGGTGCATGTGCATGGCATATCCATTTAGGATTTATAAGAGAGCTGCATTTCCAACATTTATCTGCAACGGATATGAATCACTGGTTTACTCTCGACATATCAGTATACACAATCGCCGTTTGTATCATATAAAACCTTCACTTGGTATAACTGTGCCTACTGACTACAAGACTCACGGAAGCCGGTTACAACCACAGTTGCAATAATGCATTAAATTGGCGTGGTGTTTAGCGGAAAATGTAGCTATATTTATATTTTACATAACAAGCTACTTCAATTTGGTATTCCAATTTGAGGAAGTGTTGCAGAAAACCGAATATGGGAATTTTAGTCGTCGTTAATAACTGACAAATTGCCTGCGGAAAATTGTTAAAATATTGTGCGATTGATACACAGAATGTATTGCTATTGATTATGCAACATGGAAATCGTAGATAATTATATTTTGAGTATATTACATTAAAGTCATAAACATAAGCGCTCTTATGTGAACCCTAATATGCTTTTGGTTTCGTTATCGCATCACATGGATTCCTCTTCTTAAATATATTAATAACCGAATGTTTGCTTGGCGATGACATGTCATGCCAAACGATTTCTGGTGCTTGATGGTTAGCTGCTGAGCACCGAATGTAAATTTAGTGCTTGAAGCATTTCTTATCGTCATGAGAAAGTAACATAAGGGCAAAGGTTCAAACAACAACAATGAGCTTGGATGATTGAAGAAAAACATGCTGTTAATTCAATCCATCATAAAGCATGGAAGCACGTCCTGATTGAACGATGATTATGGAATATAATTCAGATGCATTTACAGGCGGTTTAAAATACTGTATATATATATATATATATATATATATATATATATATATATATATATATATATATATATATATACATATATATATATGTGTGTATATATATATATATATATATATATATATATATATATATATATATATATATATATATATATATATATATATATATATATATATATATATATATATATATATATGTGTGTGTATATATATGTATATATATCACAGGAATTTGATATGTCAGTTCATTGAACATGCAAAGCTTAAGAGCATGTGTTTGGATTGATAATCGGCATTGATTACTATCACAGGACAACAAATCTAATATATTTCACGAATTCTAGGTCTTAAGAGATAGCCAATGTGTTGTCGGTTTCAAGTGCGCTTAGACGCATTATTTTCACTAAGACTGCCAAAAAGTATTAGCGTACCCTACTCTCTGATTAACCTCAGCAAAGCAAAATGTATATACAGACGTGTTACGGTAATAAAGTATTTCCGTAGTTACGGTACCATTGTTGGTGCTATAAGTATGAGGGTATGCAGAAATGACCGTAGAACAGTTGGCAGAGAGGGGTTTGGGGCGGTGTCGTTCTTTTGGATGGTCCCAGTGTGACATTTTACACGATAATTGAGGGTAAAGCGAGTTCAATATTCCCCAAGAGTCCCGAGGCGCCGGAAACCACATCCCTGCAAACGGTCTCAAATACAAAGGAAAGAAGCGCTCAAGTGCCACCTTGAAGTTGTGATTTGAATTCCGGAAGTCTGTATGGACTACTGAGTTAGATTGTATCTCTAGTTGGGTTATATCAATAAAGGGGTAGCTCCACGTGTAAGGCTTGATTAAAGGTTTGGTCAGATCAAACAACTTTTTAGCCTTCGGAATGTATCCAAGTTTGTACTTGCTTGAGAGTATTTTCTTTTCATGGAGATCAGCAATTTTGTTTATGTCTCTCATGAGCATCCAACAGTCCAGGTCGTCATCCCATGGTAAGATATCATGGGACAATACACTCCCTAAAAGGGAACCGAAGGCCAATGTCCATGTGATGTTATAGTCCGAGAAAAGCATTTTCACCTTTGCTAGAAATATCGTAGTATCCGTATACTGATCTAACGTGAGCGCTCTTGGGAGTCGTGAATCAGACGTACTGTGATTAACAACCTTAAACATATCAGCAAGCCGAGTATCATTTTCACCCTCTCGAACTTGAGGTAGATGTGCTATACATTCCTCATATTCCAAATCCTTGGTAAAGGACGCTCTTGTAGCTCCAGTGGTATTGATCTGTTTAGGGGTGTGGTTAAGAGAAAAAGAGGAGTTTGTCGGCAGCTGCAGGCTTGCACCATTTTCCGCCTCTGTCGATTTGACAACCTTTGTCAGTAGCGATATTGTAACATGATGGTAAATCGCAATGTAAAACAGCGAGACTCCAAATATAACTGTAAGGGCTACTGCAAGTCGACACCGCTTGCTCATGATGAATGACAGCGTTTTGTTGACACTACCACATCTGCTATCCGTGTGTCTGGTTGAAAGAACACTCCCTATTCCAATGCTGGATTGACATCATATGACGCACCACTTTTGAAAGAATGACGTGATAATCTGAGGCGCTATATTTGAACACCCTTTTATAGATATCGAATCCACCGTGAACATATCATCAACAAAGATACAGCAATGGCCCTTTAATTACTACGAGTGAAGGATGAATTTGTCCAGGTTTCCAATGTCACGCGAGATATCCGAATCGACTGAGAGAGGACGCTGAACCATTACTCTCAAAACGAAATTGATTTTGTATTTGTTAGTGAATCGGAAAGTAGACCTCCTAGACCGTCAAGCATTGAGTGTTTAGGATTATATATATGGTGAAAGTCATCTATATTACGCGGCTCGCTATCTTGGCAAACGCTTGTTCATGTGACAGCTGTGATTAGGAAGGGTTGATTAACATCGCAGTTAAATGGAATATTCAATGTCATATCAGATTTTTGCGGTATGCAATTGAGCTAAAACTCGAATGCATTTGGGAGTGGTGATTTTGTTCGGCTTGTGCGCGTATATAAAATTCCATCCACGTGTCGGCTTGAAGTTATTGATGTTCTAGTGGTCTGTGTATCTCCACAATCAGGCTGTTGGATGATGGGCTATGTAAACTGGCGCTTCGATCAATCTGGGTGTTGTAAATGATAAGAAAATCATATTATAAACCGCAGCCCATTCAGAATGCTGCGCGGGATTATTTAATTTAACTCCTTCCTTTCGAAGGAAACCGACATATCCTCTGTAGTTCGACTGTAGCCGCGCAAGCTGTAGTCGAAAACGTCAGTATGTGAGCTGAGATCACAACATTATTTCACCAGATGACATCCATCGCTTACACTTTTACTATATTAAATGCTTACAAATGACAGTTCAACTTTCGAATGTTCACATGCGAGAGATCGCTCCCAGAATTCTTCCTTCTAAGCTGGCGCGATGGATTTGCGAATGAGTCCATGATCTAAGATCCCATTATAACAGCACAGCGGTGCATCGACAAATAAGTCATAATGCAATTGAGATATCATGGGAGTAAAACACAGCGATTTGGGGTCAAATGTTTTGGCTCAAAGAGCTTAGAGCTACGGTAAGAAGGTTCACTCAGATTACCTGTTTGATGATCATGACAATAAGTGGAACACACGCCCGCTTTAGTCTTCTGATTGGTCGAGGCTTAAATTAATATAAACCACCAAATACTGCTTTTGACTATCTCGTTTGCCCTGCGTTTGCTAGGTTCTCATGGAAAGGGTTCTTTTCAGCGTCTCCGGGAGCCATCATGCAAAAGATGCAAAAGCTGCATCGCAGCGCATATATTTTAGTTTATGGCGTTTAAAGTACGTATAAACCTAGACTAGCACTGCGGAGCGGCAGAATACCTTTTTTTGTCACGTATAAATTTATCAAGAAATCTGTTAACAAGGTCGTGCATACAGTTAACTTATCAAAGAAAAGTTTGAGTTGAACATTTTGATGTATTAGCGCCTTAGATACTGTTGGATTGCAGCAAACGTGTGAAGTCTTGACTGACATTCTTTCAAAATTGTCCGGACTGTTCCTGCGCACATCCACAACATCATTATAAGATAAACAAGACAACATGTGCTCTTCGATGAAGCCACCACGACTGCAACCGTAATGGCAGTCAATGTCAGCTAAATACATCACTCGTGATTATAGGAACAAATTGATCATTACCATCAAAACATTTTTTGAAACCCAAAAAATCGCCAGGATTTAAACGTTCAAGATATCGAATTTGAATTGTGGATTGGTGCATTGCGGTGGAATCGAACATCGTAGAACGTCTACTCAGACGCCCTATATGTCCAATCTAAGATATACACAACAATGGCACATGTTGCAGCTGTACTTTGCTTTCGATTCATCGCTGCATGTTACACGTGATGCATTGCAAGATATTATACGTGATTCGTTGAAGCGTATTGTACGTGATTCACTGCAGCATATTACACGTGATTAATTGCAGCGTATTATACGTAATTCATCGCGACATATATCATTTGTTTATTGTCAGTTTTGCCCAATAACGATGCATATATATCTTGCCTTGTTACTAAAGCCGTTCTTATATGGAAAGTATTGCTTGTCATTGCGCTATTGTTCTAACATCAATGCAAGGATCTTTAATTGGAGCATGTGATACATTGAGCTTGGGGCGCTTAGCTTCCTACAATTTCCCTTCAACGAAGCAGTATCTAGAAGGTACACCACATCACATCTAATATACGGACGCTCCAATATATGGACATCGCAATTCATTTTCAAATGACACAGTGATACTTGCAGCTTAGACTTACCTAATTCATGAGCACGGCCCATCTTCTGAGTTAGCTGGGCTACATGGTCGATCACGTCCGCACTCTCTCCAGCCTTGTGGGTATGCACTAGGGGTGCCGGGACGTTTACTTCCCGTCCCAACGTGAGGTTGTTATTTATGAACCCAGTGTGTCTGTTTACTGTGGCTCTCATGACCCCTGCAAGTTGCTGTAAATGTTTGTCCAACTGGTTCTGGGATTTACCAATGAAACAACCCACTGCGGGTTCTGCCGTATCTCGCCACTTGTCAATTTGCTGACGGCCGGTATTGTGTCATACGCTTCTTATAGATGTGGAGAGTATCAAACATGAATAACTTTGGCCCAAAGTTCCTCCCCAGGACTGTTACGAGATGAACCGGGCATCAGAACCTGTAGACAAATTAAACTGCTTTTCTTGCGAGAAAACCATTTTCACCTTTGCTAGAAATATCGTAGTATCCGTATACTGATCTAACGTGAGCGCTCGTGGGAGTCGTGAATCAGACATACTATGATCAACAACCTTAAACATATCAGCAAGCCGAGTATCATTTTCACCCCCCTCCCCATCCCCCCGAACTTGAGGTAGATGTGTTATACATCCCTCTTGTTCCAAATCCTTGGTAAAGGACGCTCTTGTAGCTCCAGTGGTATTGATCTGTTCAGGGCTGTGGTTAAGAGAAAGGCTCGCACCATTTTCCGCCTCTGTCGATTTGACAACCTTTGTCAGTGGCGATATTGTAACATGATGGTAAATCGCATTGTAAAGCAGCAAGACTCCAAATATAACTGTAAGGGCTACTGCGAGTTGACACTGCTTGCTCATGACGAATGGTAGCGTTTTGTTGACACTACCACATCTGCTATCCGTGTGTCTGGTTGAAAGAACACTCCCTATTCCAATGCTGGGATGACATCATATGACGCACCACTTTTGAAAGAATGACGTGATAATCTTAGGCGCTTTATTTGAACACCCTTTTATAGATATCGAATACACCGTGAACATATCATCAACAATGTTAATTTGAGGCGAAATACTTTGTCACATCTAAGAGTATTGTGTTATATTGAACAATATCCCACTGCACATATTTCTTCATCTAATATGTGAGAAGCATATTTTACCAACTATGACGCCATTTTCTCAGAGCACGTCTGATTGTGAAGTAGATTCCTATACAACAGTTGATCCACTATCCCATTGTACAATAATAAGTGTTCATCTCACATCTGTCATTTGGGCTCAAATCTCTTCATGCACCAAATATCAAGGTTTGTATCAGTTCGCTGCTGGTTACTTTTCGCTCTTGCTCTCCTCCAGGGATTGAACATACGTTTGTATGCTACTTGCAAACACAGACATATCTTACCTCAGACTGTAACAATCTTATGTCTTCATACTCATCCCACCTTCAGAGGCGTTATATAACACTTTAGTGTCGGTTTGCCGTTAAATACTATGCTTACGTAACTTACTCACGTGAGATATTTAGTGGAGTTGGACACCATCAGTTTAGAGCTTGAATGCGTGTTTATTTGGGTCAAGCTTCTCCTGCGTGTAAAGTTAGGATTTATGTTCAATCTACCTAGCCATCTCTCTTTGGAAGTCCGTTGATGAATTCTGGATCCCGATGAAAAGCATTTCTGGCAGTATCTGTAACATTTGCCTGTTTAAGGGTATGGTATAGAAAAGAGGCGGTGTCCGACAGCTTAAGGATCCCTCCATTGTCCGCCACTGCCTAATTGGTTACCTCTGTCATGGGTTATACAGGAACATGATGGTAAATCACGATATGAAGCAGCAAGACTCCATTAACAAATGTTAGGGTTGCTTCGAGGCGACATCGTCTTACATTCAAAATTGCTAACATTGATTGCTAGTAAATTGTATTGCCCTCATACTGTAAGAGAATCAAATTATTTGTGTTTCACCAAACGCTTGTTCCTTAAAATAAGCACGTTAAATGAACGAGCGATCCGACAACTCGTACACACATTTGATTTCAATCGTTTGTTGGACAAGTTAGTTAACAATGAGTGTGGAATTGTAAGGAGAGGAGAACTCTTCATGACCTTACTGACCCCGAGCTTGTCCATCATAGTCGGACCCGTGATTCAAGGGATTTTTGAAGAATATGAACGCAGTGATTTTGCACAACCTTCCGACAGCCATCTCCAACGCGATGCATGCCATATCAGGCGAATAAGTCAATAATTTCACATTCAAGTAATCCTAAGTGAATAAAATCGATGTCAATATAGATAGCGTTGTTGAAGTTCTTAATCCCCTGTTTCACATAGTATCCGAATCGACTGAGAGAGGACGCTGAACCATCACTCTCAAAACGAAATTGATTTTGTATTTGTTAGTGAAATGGAAGGTAGACTTCCTAGACAGTCAAGCATTTAGTATTATGAATAATATATATGGTGAAAGTCATTAATATGGCGCGGCTCGCTACCTTGGCAAACGCTTATTCATGTGACAGCTGTGATTGGGAAGGGTTGTTCAACATTTAAATAGAAAATGTGACGTGATATAAGATCTATTGGGTCATGCAAATGAGCTGTCGACGCTAACGATATCTCGAGTACATTTGGGTGTGGTGGAATTTTTTCAGCTTGTGTGCGTACATTAAATTCCATCCACGCGTCAACGTGAAGTTATTGATGTCCAAGTGGTCTGTGTGTCCCAACAATCAGGCTGTATGATGACGGGCTATGTAAACTGGTGCTTCAACCAATCCGGGTGTTGTAAATGATAAGGAAACCATATCATAAACCGCAGCCTGATCAACATTTTGAGTGGGATTATTTAATCCATCTCCTTCCTTTTGAAGAAAAACAACATATCCTCTGTATTTCGACATCGAAAATGTCAGTTTATGAGCTAAGATCACTATATTATTTGACCAGATAAAATCCACCGTTAATACTTCTACGATATTAAATGTTTACAAATTATGGGTCAACTTCCGAATGTTCACATGCCAGAGATCGCTCCCAGAATTCTTCCTTCTAAGCTGGCGCGATGTATTAGTGAACGAGTCTATTATGTAAGATCTCATTATGACAGCATACAGCGGTGCATAGACAAATAGGTCATAATGCAATTGAGATATCATTGGATATCACAGGTATTTGGGGTCAAATGTTTTGGCTCAAAGAGCTAAGAGCTACGGTAAGAAGGTTCACTCAGATTACCTGTTCGATGATCATGACAATAAGTGAAATACACGCCCAATAGAGTCTTCTGATTGGTCAAGGTGTAAATAAATATCAACCGTCCGTCGTCGTCCCTTTCAGCGCCCACCAAAGAATGCTTTTGACTATCTCGCTGACTATCTCGCTTGATTTTGCATCTAAAAAACCACATTTATTAAGAGCTTTTGATAAAATTGAATTGATTTCCAAAATACTGTGATGCGATTTCCACCATTTTGGTATATACAAGGTCACATTGTATTTGTTTGCTCTGCATTTGCTAGGTGCTCATGGAAAGGTTTTTCTTTTCAGCGTCTCCGGGTTCCATCATGCAAAAGCTGCATTGCAGCGCATGTATTTTAGTTTATGCAGTTGAAAGTACGTATAAAACTAGACTAGCCCTGAGGAGGGGCATAATTCTTTTTTTGTCGTGCTTGCAGTTAATTTGACAAAGAAAAGTTTGAGTTGAATATTTCGATGTATGAGCTCTTTTTATACTGTTGGATCACGGCAAACTTGTTTGGTCTTTACTCGTTCACGACGGTAATAAAGGCATATGTTGGGCAAGGCCGAGTTAAACACCCACCATGCTTTTCTTTAACTGTAATTTCTTCGAAATAGTCCGGACTGCGCCTGCACACATCTACAGCATCACCAAAAGATAAGCAAGACGACATGTGCTCTTCAATGATACCACCAAGACTGCAATTGTAATGGCATGTCAGCTGAATGTATCACTCGTGATTATAGGAACGAAATTGATCATTACCATCAAAACATGTTTTGCAACCAAAGAACTCGCCAGGTTTTAAACGGTCAAGATATTATATTTTAATTGTGGATTGGTGCATTGCGGTAGAATCGAATATCGTAGGAGATCTACTCAGAAACCCTATGTGGCAAATTTATGATATAAACAACAATGGCACATGTTGCAACTGTACATGGCTTTCGATTCATCGCTGCATGTTACACGTGATTCATTACAACATATAACACGTGATTCATTTAAGCGTATTATACACGATTGATTGCAGCGTATTATGTGTTATTCATCGCGACTATAGGATTCGTTTATTGTCAGTAGTGGGTGCATTTATATCTTGCTTCGTTACTAAAACCGTTCTTATATGGCAACTGGTTTGCCCGATCTTTCTGTCTATATTAAGGGTAACACTTGCCATATACGATATCAACCAGTGCATTGGTAGCACTTTAATATCAACATTCAATGAAGTTACATGAAGTAAGGACTATATCGAGGTAAGGGAATCGTGCGCTATAATTTTAACGTTAGGATCGTTACCGCCAGACGTAAGGGTAAGAGTTTAACTGGTCAAGGCCGCAGGTCTCTGGGTATTACGTGCCATTTCGCTAATTTATTTACACCAATGGAAGGATCTTTGATTGGAGCATGTGATTGATTGAGCTTGGGGCACTTAACTTCCTACAATTTCATTTCACCGAAGCAGTATCTAGAAGGTACACCACATCACCTTTATAATAAAGACGCTCCATTATACGGACATCGTAATTCATTTTCTTATGACGCAGTGATTCTTGCAGCTTTGACCTATCTAATTCATGTAAGCTTGGGTACATGGTCGATCACGTCCGCACCCTCCTTAGCCTTGTGGGCATGCAATAGTTGTATAGTTGTACCGGTACGTTCACTTCCCGTCCCAACATGAGGTTATTAGCTATGAACCCAGTATATCTGTTTACTGCGACTCTCATGACCCCTGCAAGTTGCTGTAAATGCTTGTCCAACTTGTTCTGGGATTTACCAATGAAAAAAAGCCCTGCGTCCTTAAGGGTTCTGCCGTATCTCGCAACATGTCCATTTGCTGACGGCCGGTATTGTGTCGTTGGCTTCTTATAGATGAAGAGAGTATCACACATAACCTTAGCTCAAAGTTCCTTCCCTGGTCTGTAAAGAGCTGAAATGGGCTACCGAACCTGGAGACGAATTGTTCCACTGCTGGTCTTGCGGTCTTCTGCAGTTTGTGTTGGCAGTGGTATACACTCAACCCACTTTGTGAATAGTCCTAGGGCCCAATCAATCTAAATGGACGCGCACCATCGGGACTCTATTGTGGTATTCCTGATTGGCTTCTAATACACCCTAGAAAACGTCTCGCATGAATGTCATAAAGGAAACCAGGGTTATTGAAAGCTAATTATGTGTTATAATATACAAATTGGTTCACCAGCCATTTATCTGCGTCAAGCAAGCAAACTAATGTGAGCTGGTACTCTTTAAACAGAGACTTTGATCTCTGCTGAATACATTTCTTCTTCAAGCATCTCAGTGTGCTATGTTAGAATGTCAAGCGTCAAGTCGACTATTAACACAGAGCTTAATTAAATGGAAGATTGACTGCTGCATCCCTACGGCTCAAATTATTGTACAGTAGCAAGGGGATTGGAGACGAGCGGCTCGACGCTCGTGGACGATTGATTGAATAAAGGGGCCGATAAGCGAGCACTACTGTGAGTCATATCGCAGCAACGGCTACGTTAGCGCGTGGTGACCATATTTGTCATTTTCTTTGTCCATAGTCTCTTGGTATCTTACGTTCTGACGAGACTCTACGCGGTACGTTATATGTTCCGATGACGAGAAAAGCCGGTAGCTTCGGACGTTTCAACTTGAAGTCAGGTCATATCAGTTAATTGCTTATTCTAGAGCAGGATGAAAATGTCTAAATGGTAATTCATAGATAGTGAGAAGGTGACCTCCAACCTACAATCTGAATGCGATTAAACTTCGGTATTGCCCACAGCTGGAAAAATAATATTACACATTATCTTGTAATGTACGCATGTCCTAAGGTGAAAATCAGCTCTCTAGATCGCAAAAGGTATTGTTCATAGCTCAGCTCTCAAGAGGGGACTCGCAAACTATGCTTATAGAATATATCAAGGGTAATTATTGACACATTATGACTGTTTAGGTGCGGCATATCGATGGTTTATCATTATTGGATGTCAGATAATTTCATTACGTAGTAGTATTATTCAAGTGTGTATGTGCTTGTATATCATAACGTACATCAGGCAATGTTTCACGTTGCTTTTTTAACATCATGTTAAGAGTTGTATGATCAGACAGCTTGCCATGTCACGTGGTATAGCGCGTGGCGCTGGTTTATTGTCATGTTAATGCGGGTGTTCAGAGCTGTATTGCTGGATAGTTTAAAAGTCAATGTACATTATCATACTAATGTCCCGGCCAGGGCTTTATGGTTTATCGATAACAACAATAAACACGTTGCATAACAATAATTGAAATTATGAATAGTATCCATATCCTGGCTTACGCTTTCATGTCACGTTCTGGCTATGCTACTAGATTGACATATTCGCTTGGGACCGTCGATCAGGTACAAAGAACGAGGTGGTAATTGACGATAACATTAGCAGATGACAAAGAAATCCGTACCTCGGTTCGAACAGACTTCCTGGCTTTTAATAGTCCATTCTAGATGTATTGGGGTTGGACGATTTGTTGATGAATTTATGGGTGAAAGAATCGCAATTGCTGAAGCATTCCTATCAAGATAATGTTGTTGGTACTGAGCTGTACAGATACGAACTTTATTAGTCTGAAAACAGCGCATGCGAAAACATATATATATAAACATAATTAAATTCGCCATTAACCCGTCTGTGTAAATATATGTATATATATATATATATATATATAGAGATATATATATATATATATATATATATATATATCTATATATATATATATATATATATATATATATATATATATATATATATATATATATATATATGTATATATATATATATATATATATATATATATATATGTAAATAGATGTATATATGCATTTATATATGCCTATATACATATATATAGATACATAATTAAATTCGCCATAAACCCGTCTGTATAAATATATATATGTATATATTTATACATATATATATATATATATATATATATATGTATATATATTCATATATTTATATATGCATAAAGATATATATATATATTTGTGTAAATATATATAAATATATATATATATAATATAAATATATACATACATATATAATATTATATATATATACATATTAATGTATATATAGACATAAATATACATATATATACATATATATACATGTTTATATATATGAATATATATATATGGGTATATATTTTATATATATACCTATATATATATATATATATATTTATACATATATATTTATACATACATATACATATATATTTATATATATACAGGTTTTATATATATATATATATATATTATATATATATATATATATCAGTTATTGCTTCCCCAGGTAATGATGCATAGCATCCTGTAACTAACTTAGTGTACAGGATAAGCGGTTCTATCTATATACACAAAAGAGAGTATTTGGACTCATCTGGCTGTCCAAGGTCACAAAGTCGATAGATCACTATGCGTGCGTAACGGATTGTTTCACCGGCTTTCAGACGTTAGACGAGTCACCAAGATCATTTCTATATCCTTCTTATGTTAAGGTGTAAAAGAAATGCGAGCCCAAGGTAATCCTTTTGCCACAGAAAGTCACCACACAGATCAATATGCAAGCAAATGGGAATCTTTAAGGTCGAAAGTTGTTATATTGAACCTAACAATTATATTGGGAAAATGAACCATCCATTAATAAAACTAATGTTGTTATCATACGATTACAAATTGTGGTTTTGTTTGGACCGAGTATATATGTTATTTGGTGGTCCGAAATAACGGTTAAGGGGCAACGAGCAGTAATTAACTCAATTAAAGACTTAAAGCATATTATTATTTCATTTGCGGGAACACTTGTCAAAGAAAAGCCAAGAATCACATAGCTCTTTAGTAATTTTACGTTACACCCCGAACATGCGATGGAAATGCATTACATCCTTAAACCAAATCATATGCAAGATCAATGAATGCTTCAAATGTAAGCCGTATATCTTCGAAACAGACAGAGCTCAGTTTCGTTTGTTGTGATGTCAATTTTATTGCAGTATAAATATAGCCGCAATCGTGTCTCAATGTTAGACGAAGGCTAAGCAATACGGCGACAATATATAGCAAAAATGGATTGTTGAGCCGTAACAAAGCGGGTTACCTTTAAAAACGCCTTATGTCACAATTGAAGTTCTTGTTCAAATTTGAGGTATTGGCCGTCACAATATTCCCGAGCGGTAAATCGATTTGCACAAGTTGTAAAACGATTTCGTTTGCATAGACTCACTGCTTCAGTCAAGAGCACTTATGCGATGCTCACCACGTCCAATACAATGCAAGAAACTGCGTGTATAAATACATTTAGGTTGTGTTGTAATTGTAATTTCAACAGCAAACATAAATATTTAATTACTCAGAATGATGCATCTTGTAGGGAGCTAGTATAAATACAGACACTGTGGATATTGACAGTCTATTGTTTCACAGGAAAATCGGTCTGAGACGTCGACACCAAATAGCACTAATGGCTGTAAAGAGCAACATTAGGTTTTACAATTTGCCCACTCCAGTAATCCCTGCAGATCTGGTGCGAATCCATTAAACGTATACGGGCCCTTCGTATTTTAATAAAATTGTGCTTCTATATACGAGCCGCAGAGGAACTTTAACGGATAGCAATGCGATAGAATGCCACATAACAGTTTTTATATCGTCGCTGCTCAGCTAGGTAATGGCCGTGGCCGAATGGAAGAGGAGAAGAGACTATACATTACTTATCACTTATCAGTTAGTCAATTTGTGGCACGGCTTGCCTGTTGCTTGCCAAATAGCCAATATAAACGCACATCGTAATAGCTTACTTTTGCAATATTACCGATGTAGCCCAAGTTGACCGAAACCATGAAAACAGACAATTACGAGGGCATTATTTGTCATTGCATCATTATTCCTCGGACATGACGCTCGTTCTGGTTCACTATCTGCACTGGATGCAGAAGTAATAACTGTAGGGCATGGAGAATATCAAGGCCCGTCAGATAACTGAGAATCATACCGAGTGCTTAGTAATCATAATGTTTAGTCAGCTGACGATAGTTACAATAAGACAATCGTTGACATCTTGTTCTGCATGTGTAACATTGACCTTCGCTAAATTTAGTTTTACTAAGTTTTGAAAGGAGGATAACGCTAATCACATATTTGGGCCCAATTGTGTCCATTAAATAATCTGGGGTGGTTTATGCCGAAGCGAATAAAATGAATAGAAAGTGTGCATTCGTTGTCGTTTTATACCTGCAACTAACGATGCTGATATGATTTTTTTGTCGTGGTGACTGGGCTGGTAAAGTTGAAGAAAAAAATGTGCATACGGCCATACTTAATTGCGAATTGTGCATTAGTAGGCTTTTCTTTTCTTAGCATCGACGGGAGAAATAGGCGACCGCACTACACATGTTGCAATAACTTCCGTTTTGGATATACGATATATATATATATATATATATATATATATATATATATATATATATAGAGATATATATATATATATATATATATATATATATATATATATATATATATATATATATATATATATATATATATATATATATATATATAGAGATATATATATATATATATATATATATATATATATATATATATATATATATATATGTATGTAGTGTAGTGCGGTCGCCTATTTTTTCCAGTCGATGCTAAGAAAAGAAAAGCCTACTAATGTATATATATATATATATATATATATATAGAGATATATATATATATATAGAGAGAGATATATATATATATATAGATATATAGAGATATATATATATATATATATGTATATATATACATATATATATGTATATATATACATATATATATATGCATATATATATAAATGCATAACTACATATATATGTATATATACATATATACATATATATATATAAATATATATATATATATATATATCTTTAGATATATATATATATATATATATATATATATATTATATATATATATATATATATATATATATATATATATATATATATATATATATATATATATATATATATATATATATGCTTTCATCACTATTATATCTTATATAATAGGTCAGTTGATATATCTTCATCGTGGTAAATAAATGTCTTCCTGTCAAAGATGCCCACATCAATTTCGAACAATTTAAATAGCAACAGTCAACCGACTCAACACAAATTTCCGTGAACATGCAAGTGAATAACCCACTTAACATCGCAGCATTAAGGGCGAGTGCTAAGCCATATCTACGCTATAACGGGCCCATATCTAACTATGCAGTAGTTAAATTTTTGTTTGAATCGTATGCACATAGATAATTAAATGTAAATACTTATATTGCATCAAAAAGAAGGTTGTAAACACCAATCATAATACGTTTTCAATCAGTAATAGATCTGTTCAAGCGAATAGACTGTTCCATTTTTAAGAAATCAACACATACAATGGTTTATCACAACATAATTTTGAGTCTACCATCTTTCAGGCATCCACCGCGATTAATATGTTATTAATTCGATGTTACAGCTAATCGTTTGTTAATCATAAAAATACCAAACCACTATTATTTATTAAAAATGTGTCGTTGTGTGTAGATTAGCCGTCTCGAAGCTGAAGGAGGATTAAAGAAACTGGGCCTTGTCATTTTGCTGTTTCATGAAGTCATAAAGGGAGTTGACTCGTTATCAGCCATAGTAACATGGCTGTGGTACCCGCATGGACTAAATATAATCCCAAATCCTACATTCGATGAAAACATGCAACTTGACTCCCATCTTTCTGTTTCCTTCACTCAATTCTATTCAACGAATAGAGGTCGTAGTTTCTAAACGCACCTTTCCCTTGATTGTTCAGAATACCCATGCAGCTACATTAATGAGTTAATTTAATTCCGAAATGTAGCCACAAAATAATTGGAATCGGAATCTTTGGAATATTTTGCTCAACGCCAAATACACGGTTATGGTTTGTTTACCATTATTAGGCAATAATGACTACGAAATGGCGGCAGGAGGTCTAGCTCATTAACAGCGACCGTTGTATGGAAATAGCCAAATGGCCGTAATATAATACATGTACTTATATAACAATCTTACATCCATTATGGAAGGAAATAAGACCTTAAAATCAAGCTGCGTTTAAGGACGTGATTTCCATTAAAGGCCATTAAATAATCTCCGGTGGCCAGACTTATGAACGACAAGATATTTAGTATTTTAAAACAAATATCTATTCAGTTCAGGCTTGTGCAAACTTTTTGAAACATCCTAACACGTACAATTCCACTTTCAATCTGTCAGGTTGATCGGTGTATATCATCATTAAGGTTTTGTATATTCTGGGTACATCAATTTATGTCTGTCAGATTCAATATGATTAACCAAATAAAATTTTGGGTATTGAACCATCATTTAAAAGATCATTTATCTAAATTAATCTAAGGTATTGACATATTCTTTTCGAAATATAACTCTTGTTTTTGCATGCTTTCGCACAATATTTGATGTATACCTAGTCAAGGGCACACGTTATCTCTATCTAAGGGCAAAAATGCATTCAAATGATAGCAATAACTTTATCTTTTTTAACATGCACATATCAGTGTTTATCTCCGCTAATGACCAACGGGACGCTCTTTTCAGCAAATAAATGCTTCTTTCAGCACCAAATGCAGGGATGATTAAAGAATAATCTTTCATATCTAGTAGTTTTAAGTAAATGCGAATAATAAATGCGTGAGCATCTTTCTCTGGGCTTCTTTTGCTATCAGTCAGGCACTACGTTATTCGACATGAGGCTATGTTACCAATGGCACATTCAAGAACATGCAATTTGCCAACGGTGATGAGATCCATGTCAATTGCTCTATGAGTGGTTGCGATTCAACCTACATTGAAAATGCCGGTAAGCATGAGATACTTTTACAAATACTTAATATATTGGTCACAGTTATGCGGTTTAACGAAGCGGGGCTTCTGATGAATTCATTATGATAAGATGTAACTTAAGCCTAAGCATTAAACGAAGGGATTTAATACCTATCGAAAAAAATATTACTGTATTTCTATCGATTACACATCGAGAGCAAAACAAGATGCCTCGTGTACCTACTGACACTATATATATATTTTTTTATACTTTCTAGAGGTATATGATGCACCTGCATGTAATTTAGTGATACACAATGATGTTGAATAATTAGGCTTTTTTATGTAGGATGTTTCGACGGCTTGTATGCTAACTAAAGGAATGCATACGTATTTAATGAATACGTATTTATTTACCCACAGTGCACCCATAAATTATCTTAATGCTCTGCGTTTTTCTGTTGAAACTTTATCAGATACTTAGCGGTTGCATTGAACGAGCCTTACAATCACCGATTAGAATTACAGTCGCTGATATTTTCAACATTTGGATGGTACGTCAACAGCAAACTACATAGGTCACCTCAGCTTATTGGCGTTGTAATGATATGCCAACATAAATCCTGCCATTATTAAGGTTGGTGATGTGATGACATAATGAAAACTACTGTGCAGAACAACGTGGTGAAGATAGCGGTCTAAATCTTTATCACATAACCCATGCATATTATGCTCCATGACGTAACATGAACATAGTTGATATCAATCTAAAGCTGCTATGATATCAGTGCAGCAATAAAAGTACAATTACATCGCTTATGGCTATCAGCTATGTCGGGCGGACACATGATTAAAACATCCCCAAAGACTGATAAATAAATAAATCGTTATAAGCTGGGTATTCTTCTAATTAATTATGCTCTGTCCCAGTGTAATAATTGTCAGGTGAAGGTGACTGCACTATAGCTTCTATGGTACACGTTTGATAAGCACGCATTGTGCATTCGTTTACAATGTGAGCTGCTTAGATCTCGAAGGCCGAATCCACTTCCGTGCAATTTACTGGGTCTTCCTCCAAATTATATGCTGTCAACTTGCGTCATACAGTTTTCATGATTGCTTTGAAAGGCAACTGACATTGTCTGTGGTTTCCATGTTTGACAATTTGCCACCAACACCCTTTGTAAAATACTAAGTAGTATTGCAGTGCGGAATGAATCGTTTGCAACGTGTAGACGGTAGCAAGCTTGTTTAGCTGGCTGCTTGGTCTATTGTTAGCTTGAAATAATTCACATCTAGGTGTGTAAGTAACTAAATCTTATAATAGTGATTGTATTATATCTATGCAACAGATAGCGTTGATCTAGACCATTGGCCTATACGGGTATGCACGGGTATGTACTAATCACTGCGAATTTGATACCACAAATGCAAACAATATTTCTCCTATCTGTTACGACGCTTATATTGATTGTTCGCTGGGTATGAATGCAGTAGGATAGGCTATAATATAGTGATTTGAATG
This sequence comes from Urechis unicinctus, assembly GCA_034190875.2. Lineage (NCBI taxonomy): Eukaryota > Metazoa > Annelida > Polychaeta > Xenopneusta > Urechidae > Urechis > Urechis unicinctus. The sequence goes on from CM067343.1 coordinate 30,320,614, forward strand.
TCATCTAACCTGAGAAAGCTTTACTCACAGAATCGTAGGGTCAAATACAATGACATCGAGCTGGCGTGAACATATATACACGTTTATTAAAAGGAACACGTAGCTAGAAGCTAAAAAGATAAATCTGACAAATCACATGATATCACTGGCACAGAAAGTCAAAACGTTTGTCCATTCTACTCAAAGTTGCATAAATCATTTCCTTGTCACTACGGTGCAAACGGCTTATCACCTCGTTATTTAACCGTCGGCAGCCTAACGACGAAGTATTGGGGGAATATTAACAATCATCATCTTCACAAATTGTCCTTTGCTCTCATCATGAAATACACCGCTGCATGTGTCCGCCTATTTTTCATTGATATATTGTAGGTCCATGTGCAGGAGAAATGCACGGTACTAGCTAATATGCCTCTCTCATTACGTCGTCATCAATTAGTGTAACGCGTTGTCGTGTTACCTGATAAACAGTGTTGTGTTGGTCATACACATGACAATATGACACGGTGCTTTAGGTAATGAACGTAAGCATTTGATTGTTTATGTTTCTGTTTCAAATGATGTATGTTATAATCGTTTTGAATTCGAGATAAGAGCCCAGTATTGCGCTCACCGAATGATTTCGGCCTGGACAAGCATTCAGTGTAAAACAGTGCATCAATCACAAGAAACATGCTGTAACTAAGCGCTATAGTATTGCAAACGGGATATTTTTAAGGGTTGTTATAAAAGGGCATCACTATATATGTGCGTTCAGTTGCTTCTGGAAATGGATTAAATCGGCTCGTTGCTATTACGAAGTTTTGGTTTTGTGTTGGCAGTTACGTATAGTTTTCCATAAATGAAGATTTAGCAAGCGTCAAAGTTAAATGCATTCGTCTATTCGATCCAAGTATTTCAGTGCAGTCAATTAGGCCACCGGGTTATGGCTTTCTTTTATATCGCTTTCTAAGCTCAGATGAGGAATTTCATCATCCAAACCATTGCTCATGCAATAAATGCTTGATCGAATCAGCCATTTGCATATACGATATGGATTCCAGTGAAAAACACAGGTTCAATGCGTTTGCGTAGAATAATCCATCATCTGGAGACAATTAAATCGGTCTCATAGATAAGAGGAAGTCTATACATATATGACTTGGGTAGAACGGTACATTAAACAGACAGATCACTAGGTAGAGTATGGTCATTTATTACCAGCTTCCTGTGTCAGCCCCCGTTCATTAATTATAACAGACCAACAATGGTTCTCACTAAAACACACTACAGTGTCACTTAACATCGATGTCACAAAACTGTTTTGCGCAAAACCTACCGAGGGACAATGAGAAGACAGTCATAGAAAAAAGATGAAAACAGTGCCGAATATTGCGCTAATACCCTGCACTGTAATAATGCCATGGTCTCATATAAGTTTGCCTACATTTTGCTTGGATGATGCTGCGTATACCCTCGTTGCAGCGGATATGTCAGGTCCAAATACAAGCACTTTTAGCTAAGATATGTATTTCTTCGCGATTCTCCGAATATATGTGTGGTGGTATACTTCTGTAGCGATTTACTGTACTCATCATCAAACGCAATGCACTCTTCGTTAATCAATAAGTCAATTAGTTGCGCCATGGTCCCGATGCAGTTGATGTGCTGTTGGTATTAAATCTGTAGCACCAAAATAATCCATGCTTATAATACAGCAAATTCTTGTCTGACTAGGAAACAACTGGGTGTTATAAAGAAGGCACATTAACTGTAGTATAACGGTGAATAATAGTAGAACACACCCCCTGATCTATCGCAACACATACATGGAAGGCGAGGATTAAAGCACAAGAAATGATTCCGATGATATCATGTCATACATTGTGGAAATCGTGCTTTAATATTTGACAGAAAATAACGGCAATCGATAGTTAATAATTGGAATTTTCTATATTATTAATCACAACGACCAATGATCTATCCTTAGACTATCTATTTAAGAAAAAACAGATAAAGGTATTTGTCGTCCTCTTGCTGAATAATGTAACCACACCATATATTATATATATATACATACATATATATATCTGAGATGAAGCATTATCGCTCATCTGATCTTCGATTGGTTCGCTGAACTCGTAATATATATTTCTATCTATATTTATATTATATCTGAAAACATGATATACTGTAATGTTTTTGGAACATATATTTAATGTGTCTATAAAGAAAATGAACCATCAATTCCACTACAATCTGTCACACACCAAGCGTCTTATCGAAAATATTTACACACAATGTACATATTTCACCAACTGTAGATATTGACAGTATATTACTCTCAGTCCGCCCCGCAAAAAAAAAAAACACAACAATAGCGTTAAGTGCCTTCGGGATATAATCAACGCTTGTTCTACCGTCTACTGATTTTGCGGTACACAATTGGCGCACAACTAATCCACAAAATGATAACACCAACGCAAACAATTCATATTTAATGGAAACAAATGTGTAGGTTTATATACATGCGCAAAACAAAATTTGATATTCCGATGACGAGCAATAGTGCGAATGAGCTTGATTGCTGTCTGATTTTATCTGGTCGCATGCGTCCACTGGGTAAATTTACCCTGAATTATCATCCAACATGTTGTTTCATGCAACAAACGGTTGTCGTGCGAATTATTCAAGATACATTACGATGGTAACATGAAAGCTGCCTGTAATATGCGGTTAGGTTATCCTGTTAATACACTTTTTGTTGTTGTTCCGAAGAGTTTAAACTAGCGTCTGCATGCAAATGGAAAAGGTTTGACTGAAGCTGGTTATCGCTAACTCCCCTTCATCATTCACGCTAAACCAAAGCATCTCTGTTCATACAAATAGTGTCAGTAACATCAATGTATTCAAAGGGGAAATTAACGGCAATATTCTCAGTAATCAACATCACACCAGGCTGGTATGAACGACGACGTTAACACTGTTGACGACTGGTCGATGCTGTATACAGCTGCGATGAAAGTTGCAGATGGTTTTGAATGACTAGTTATGCGATAACATACCTTGACGCATATATTCTGTTTTTGTATCGAAGCTGCTAAAGGAGACGATTTTAGCACCATAGAAATGACGACGATACTATATATAACCCTTCTCCCTTCACCATGACTGCAGGTTACTAAGACACCATTATTATAAATCATATCATTGTGCCTTAGTAGCGAAGCTCGTTTTGGCAATAATTCTGCATTGGCACCAATAGTCGAAGATAAGGGACATTCAGAATCGCAATGCTTAACGGGCAATTCAGCGTCAGAAACCACAATGTTCACAATACGACAAAGGACATTTGTTGAGGAGAACGATTTCATACTTAGCACTTAAACAGCATTTTTCCCAAGAAAGCGTTCTTAAAATTGCGCATGCTATCTTCTCAGTAGAGTACATAATGTCTAATAGACAATTCGTTATAATCAACTTTCATAAACAGCCATGCTGATTGTATTCCATCAAGGAAACAAAAGCATATTTCGCACATGAGTAAGTGGTATATGGATAGGATGGCAAGTACATGAATAGTTTTAGTAGCACCCACTTATAACTATAACGATAGTAAGTGAGGATCATTTCACCTAGTTGCGGAAGTTGTATCAATAGCCAACATTACTTTAACGGGTAGCAACAGTGTAACTACCAAAGCTTATAAGTCTAAATCTCCCAAGTAATTGCATAGCCATAGTTAGATGCTTGCTAAAGCCAATGTAGCATGAATTCGTATTCTTTATATTTAACTATAAACTTCTTTCCACCCTCATCTCCGTTGTAAGTTAACAATTTAGGAACATGGCGAGCTTTCGTGTGGCTTCATTAAGTCCGTCCCCCTTGCCTTCTAAGGATCAGCACATTTCTCGTACGTTATGATTCCAAACATGCATGCCCCTAATGGGGCAGTCATGACATCGCGCATCCCTAGTGAGTAGACTAAAGTACGCTTCTCAATGAGAAGAAAAGATCGAATTCCAGTGCTGGGGTATTCTGTAGCAACAGGCAAGACACTTCTAATTAGTGATTTGCTGGCATTGAAGCTACCTTTAAACCAATTACAAGCACTCCTTACTATGCCAGTAGTACAAGGCGAGTGAAGCTGGCAAGCTCTCAGACAACCTATATTCACACACTCATGCGATAATGTGTTATCAAGATACTAGCAACAGTAGCATAGCAATACTGACCTGACAATCATGTCATTCCAAACAACCTCCAATATGATACGAAAGCATAAATAGGGATGTTATATTTTGTACATTTTGGCATAAAAATGTCTCCCAAGAAAAATCATCATCAGCTGCATTTAGACTACCACACCTATTCATGGGGAAAATAAGTTTTTAAAAATAAGCATGGCTAATCAGAAAAGAAATAATTTAGCGATCAGTTACATCTATACGGCGCTATCAACGAGAAAAATGTGTCATTAATAATGTACCGGTCAATATCGAGAGTTACCGCAAATTCTCATACTTCTTATGGTGCATTAGTCAACAATCGCTGAAATTCCTAGCGTTTAAGTTTTAAGTGCGGTCTATTGCGTTTACGTTATAACTGTATACAATTTCAACTGCCTCAAAAGCTGCGTTATACACAGTGGCTTGCACGTCAGTGTTTTGGATATAGCAACATTCTAAGAAAATGTGAGCGCTACATAATGCTGGACCGAACATACTACTCACCGACCTTCATTGCACAATAAAAAAGGAAGCGAAAAATGCATGCATAACCATAGAATGCCACTCGTGTCATCGTCGTAATCAACAAATACATATATCGAATTCAAAAATGTATTGGGTCGGATCGAGATAAACCATGTATTCAACCGGCGATGTGTTTTAAGAAACCGGTCTGTTATCAAGCAATCGTGCCAGTTGGTGTTTTAAATGTCAGCCTCTCATTTCGATGTAAGAACCCAGCAGCGTACATCAATATTTCGGCATTTAGTAATGGAACGGCCGGCAGCCAAATCCGTAATTTACATACCGTTAACACGATAATCATGGTGCTTATGCAAGTAGAAATGTGATTCACGCTTTCTCAACAACAGTTTGCCATCCAATTAGTGGCAAGTGTAGGTCTGTGCATAAAACCATGATATAAATCGCTAAATAAAATAACTGTTGTGCCACTCTGTGCCGCAAATTTTTTGTCAATGTGGGGAGCAAGTCTGTCTCACCACGAGCACCTCCGGGGATAGAAAATTTGATTACTTTCCTGTTGTTTCCTTGTCGCGTTAAGATCAATTAATGTCTGGTGTGTGGACGCATGCTGCATGCAATGAGACGATGCGACAGTACGCAGCGCGCCATCAGTTGGTTACTTCGCGATTAACCATCATTATAAACGCGTCATAGAAACCAATATCTCCATCTACAATGTGTTGGCATGAGACAAGTAGACATGGTGTGTACTAGCTGCTCCCCTTTCTGATATAATTGAATGGGCGGCCATAATCAAAGCCACGTCCAATCGTACCTTAAGTAGATAAGCAAAGCGGCAACAGGCTACTTTTGCGTTAATTAGAATGCATGCCGTCGACATAGGTGAAAGTCACAACGATACATACCCTCCTTGGTCTTTCACACAAACAATATAGCACTAAATCATCACATTATCACGGCCTGACTGCTAAACATGCTGACAGTACATAATGTGTAACAATCACCAGTTTTATAGGGTATATAAATAGTAAGTGTATGTGGACATTAGTTATATCTGTTAACGAATGTCTAGATTTGCGGAACGGAGCATAGAACAACTGAATGAAATGCTCATAGAGAGTAGGAAAGTGCAACCAGATATACAAAACAAGCTGCGTTTTTCAGCTCCTAGGCCTTGCCTTCTGTATTATGCATTGCGACCTAGATGATTTTAGCTGAAATTGACGTACAAATCATCAATCAATGAGAAATGCGGCACATATTCCAATGTAGACCACTGACAGGCTTTTATTGCAGACTTATTTGAATTACATTCTTTCTATCTCCTCTGATGAGCAACAGCATTGATCGTTTAAATGGAAAGCGCCAAATGGCTTTGAACAATGCATAACAATTATGGCGAAATATATGTAACTATCACCAGTTTTATAGATTATATAAATAGAAGTGTATGGGGACATTAATTACAAACGAAAAGCGTAATCATGACATTGTTGACAGTTATTAAACGCTCACAACAATGTTGCTTTACGGAAAAAGCATCGCAGAACGCAAGGTTTATGGGAATTGAAGATTTATAGCGACGCTGACTTTCTCATAACGAATATCGAAAGTTGTGGGACGAAGCATATGGCAACTGGATTAAAAGCTCATGGAGAGTATAAAAAGTGCGACCAGATGTATTAAAAAAGCTGTGCGTTGTAGCTTCCTAGACTTGCCTCCCAAGCGAATGGCTGTATTGTGCATTGCGTCCTATATGATTTTGCTGAAATTTGATCTAAAAGCAATTAATCAATGAGAAATTTGGGCAATATCAAAGTGGCGTTCAGAATTTGGTACATATTCCAATGTAGACCACTGACACACTTTCTTTGCAGAATTATTTGAATTTCATTCTTTCTATCTCCTCTAAAGACCAACATCGTCGATTGTTGAAATGGAAACAGGCAAGTGGCTTTGAGCAATGCATAACAATTATGGCGAATATAGTATGATTCATCATTCAACACACCGCCGGGGATTAATATATAGCTGATATAGCGTCCGGTCTTTGCACCCGCGCATAATGAGTTCATGAATGATTAATGGTTTCATGCAGGTTTCATGACAATGTTGTAGACGTACAGTTGTCGTACCTATATACGAGTTATTTCGTCGTTTCATGTCGATTTAAGTTGATAAGCCATGAGCTGAATAGCAAGCAATATATACTGTATATACTGCACATGATTAGTGGCACTACAAGTGTAACTCTAAGTGTGAGCTGACCTGACTTGTTGCATGGTTGAAGAACGCGCTGCTAAAGCGCATTTGCTCTAAGATGTAGGATGGACATCTCACAAACAGAAGATGCTGACGATATCATATGCAAATGTGATGATGCTCGTTTCCAATAAAATAATTGCTGGAATGCTTAACATGCATTTAAGCTTGCCACGATGCTCAGCAAGTGCTGGCATTATACAAATGGCTGAATTTTTGCTGTGATTGTCGGTAATACCTCACATTATTACAGTCCATCTATGCAAGAATACTTGGGAATACAGCGACAGCATAGCATAGCCACGTCAACATGAAAATTACTCTGCCACACTAATGTATATCCACATATTTGTTACTAAAATGCCATATATAAAAAATGTTCGCTGTGCGATCAATGAATGCGTCCTGACACAAATGCATACAGAGGAATAAATGAACCAATAGAACGATGCATTGAACAATGGAACTGATAAGACAGCCTTAACTGAGTTATCTTCTCGAGAAGAATTCTGCCACGCTAAATCACGTTCGTGTATCATTTGATGGGGCATGGCTATAGAATCAGCGAAGAATAAGCCACACGTTAGTTTATTACATGCACCAACTTTCCGTGTTTTACTTGCGGATACGATGAGTACTTATCTTTTGTGCTATATTCAGCTAATACGAATGTGAATAATATTGATAGGCACACGAACAATGATGTCATCGCCAATAGAAAAAAAAACGACAATAATATTTCTTCAATTCGTTGACCTTCAACATAACCATTGCAATTATGACATTTTTCTCCCATAAATGAAAACACATTGCTTAAATATTCATCATAACGCAATAGTTTATCTGACATGCCATTTAGCGACGCATTGGTATTATGCGATTCTGTCTTCAACGGATGATTGACCATACGCTGGTGAGTACTGATAGATACGTATATTCCCGCATATCTATTGGCGCGAGTACAAATGTTTAGAATTGATACCTGTTAGTAGCCATTTCACCTTAAATGAGTCATTAGAGACGCACATACGAATAATAATAATTTAGTAATTCACTGTTCATACTAGGTCAAATTAGTTCAGTTTGATGAGAATAGTATATTTTCTAGTCACCTTGTTCTGTTTCAACATAGAAAATCCTGGCCGCGTTTGACCTACTTAAGGAACTCGGTGCTTCATGCAGGCTTATTCTGAAAGGTACCACGTCAGCGGTCTCAACCTATTTTCGTGTAATGGAACTCCGAATAACGCATTAGATAGAATTACGGGTGACTTAGGGCCATAAATTTGATAACAAAGCAATCGAGACGAATGCCAGTTCATTTGAAATCAGCCCAAGTTTGTCTGACATCTATCTTGGTTCAATTAACCTGCAATGAATACCGTTAGGGATAGTGCTATGTAATTAATCAGCAAATTGTTCTGCGCCAGGATTCGACCGTGGTGCTGTGATTGGATCCCCAAAATTGCGTGCAATTATCAGGGAAGGATAAAATTACAGTTGACGTTAACTTAAGACAGTGAAATATGCTGCAAATACTGGCCTTCATTACCTACCAAAACACCCCTTGGCGATGTTTCAATAAACCAAACCATTCGAGGTACGTTTGTATCTGGTTAAGACAGGTTGTCATGCCGAATTAAGGAATTGATTTTACGAGCGTGCAGATTCATAACATTTCTGGTTTAAAATGGCCTATAACACATCGCCTGGTGGTCTTCATTGCATAATGGTACTTACGATTACATTTTGATAAATAGACTCAAAAAACGCATATTTCCTTGGATATTAGATCATATTAAGTTAACACATTTAACAGTGATCAAATGAACAGTAATCAGTGGAAGGCACAAATTTTTTGTAAGCAGTCCGTTTATAAAGAACTGCTCAGAACCAGTGTTGCCTTTGAAGTGTGGAAGAAATGGCATCTGGTCAGGCTCATATAATACAGGGCATAAAACGTTTACGTAGTTGAAATATATTGACAAAACTGAGCACAACAGACCACTATGATGCGTTATGTGAGATTTAGATCTTTAAAACAGCATGCGTGCACTGATGCTGCGTAACAAGTATCAATGGGTATAGTTCAACAGCCATGTAATTGCCTTTCGTGCACCACAGCGAGCAAACACACATATCTGCTAAGCGAATAAAGATAAACTAGTGCTGCCCCCTACCAACGAGGTGCATATGAATGCAAGCAAGTATTTTTTGTGTGCGTGTGTTGAAATGCTTATCTACACGTCAAGTTTTACGTGACGTTACGCTTACCGTTCATTTGAACACATTAAGTGTATTTATGTTACAACGTCTGATATTATTAGGAGATGATTTGTGTTTAATTCAACGTTTTCTGTCTGCTGAGGCGTAACCCATGTGTCGCTGTAGAATGCTAAACACAGATGGAATAGCCCCTTGATGAGACTTTAATTTCGCTTCGTCATAAGGTGTTTTTCTCGGCCGTTGCTTATAGTTTCTTTCCAAAATAATTTGTATGCCGCCAGCGTTCATCGTAAAACAAGCAGCGTTATTCTTCTACTGGGCTTTTACAGTTTCAGCCGCGAGAAGTGGACAGTGCGTAGGATTGCTTGATTATAGTTTTGCAGAGAAAGCAATACAATATTTTGTATTGCAATCGAATCCAGATGACCGATTTCCAAAGTGTAATTGGTGTGCAGAGAAACATTAAGCATAGCTTGTCTGTGTCTATCTAATCACATGCTGGATGCAATATGCGCTATTGTTACATGCTACTAGGCAATTATCCTCCTTGTGCATGTGCTCATATCACGAACACGTAACATATTCGTGCGTTGTACTGCGTTGTTAATTGCAAAAGAATAAATATATTGTATATTACAAAAGCCGCTATGCTAGTCAATCGAGTGTTGTGCTAATGCATAATTTTTTATATGGATTTTATAAAACAGAAATTGAACGATGCGATGATTATTTTCAATGTACTATCTGAAATGTCGGATACGGTGGAGGATGATGAGGATTTTGACAGACCTTATTTAGGCGTCACAATGTGATAACAGTGATGTCCAACACAATCACTAAATCAACTGTTTTGAACGATATTTGCTGATTCAGCCAAAGTGGATATCTACTATCCAAATCTACTGACAAACAAGGGAACGTCTATAAGCCCAACTAAAAGTGCAAAATAGTATTCAATGTCTCTCTATTCTTCAATGCGGCACTACGGAGTGCTGAAATAGAGACTAACAATTTGAGCTCATTAATAATGGCAATGATTGCTACTTAGAACCATTCCTTTGCGCAAAAGTTTGATCACACACAATCGCACATAGAGACATCAGCACAAGCTCACACACACGCAGTTAATATATATATATTTGTATATATATATATTTATATATATATATATTTCCATATATACATATAAATATATAAATATATATATGTAAGATATAGATATATACATGTAAGTAGGTATATATAAAAATAAGCCTATATATATAATCATACATATATACATTTATATATGTGTTTACATTTGTATATATTTATGTCTATATAAATATACATATATATATATACATATATATGTATGTATACGTATATATATACGTATATATACATATATATGTCTATGTATACATAAACATATGTACATATATATATATACATATATATATATATTTATATATATATATACATATTTATACATATATATGTCTATGTATACATAAACATATATGTACATATATATATATATATATATTAATATATATATATATATATATATATGTATCTATATATACATATATGTAATGAATACATGTTATATATTAATCAACAAAGTTATGGTACAAACGGCCCGTAAATAATAACATAATGCTTTTGGCGAACATTTCGCCTCAAACATCGCTCCATCCTGCATAGTGAAGCATACCGAGTGTCAGCCACTGTCCCCGAAGCGCAATAAACAAGACACATTGCCGCCCATAAAAGGGCTATATGGTGTTTAACTCTCCCCATTGTCTTGTATGTCAAGCAGAATGACGATGCCGTTAATCCATGCGGCAACTCTGAGAACTAAATATAACAACAGTCTGTTTCTGGCAGAGCTCTAGGCTTTGGAGAACAAGTTGATCAGCAGTAAGTCTAACAACCCCTATCAAATTTGTAGTCAAAAGACTCGACATGACGACGGGAAGTATTTTATGGTATATGTTAAAACCTACATCAAAATTGATGCCTTCTGACAATATACATTGCATATAGTAAACACCCATCTAGCGTTATCACCAACAATAGCACCAAAAATAGACCAGTGTATGGCTAGTGCTTGGTAAAAGTAAAATAGCAAAAGTGTGGATGACTCGTGCTTGGTAACATCAAAATAGCAAAAGAGTGGATCGGTTCTCTACGCTGATTTCTACGGAGTCTAATACAATTCACACAAGCCGCATTTTGCCTTGTAGACGACATTTTACTATTTGTGAGTATGCTTGCCTTTCATTGACACCTGTCATAAGTCAAGTTATACGTGAATTGATTTCTGAAACCCGATAACCTTAATATCCCCTAAAGAGAATAAATTGGCTGTAACTGTAAATGCGCATGTAAAATTGTAAATCATGGTGAGGTACGAGCTCTGATAAATATACGGCAAGTCCATAGCTCTATAGCTGAACGTTTGGTGCGCTGTGCATGTCATGCGATGCACTATGTATACGTATTGAGAGGATATGCATGAAGTGTATTAACATTATGTAGTTCTGCGTTGACGCTTTACACTAAATAATAAAGCAACACATTGCGGTGTTCATACAATTGCATGTGACAATTAATGCGTTCAGTCGAGTAAATACGTTAAACAAGTCGACAAAACATTGGGGTCGACTATTATTATGTGTACAATGAATAATATGGGGGTAAAACGTAACAATATGATTTGCACAATATAGTTGGAGATGAATAAACAGTCAGTTTAGAGACGTTATACAATACGTGGTCAAACAATTAGTTGCAAATGATAAACAGAAAAGAAATTCAAATAATTAGTTATGCGGTCCTGACCGGTTTTAATTTAAGGCTTTGGCGCTTCTAAAGACAAATGTAAGGATGGACAACATAGTGCGGGCTATAGAGGGGGTCTGTGCATTAATTGAAGGCATAATAATGTCTGACGTTCATTATTCTTGCATAGTTTGCAATTAATTAAAGCAGGCGATGATAAAGCAATCAAACAATACGTTTTGCTATTATTAGCTACACAGATATGAGTATATGTACAAAGGTGGACGAAGCACTGCAAGTTTGAATGCAGTAAGATAACAGGGCTCAATCTCTGGATCACAAAATATGCACATATTTTGTGATTCAGAGTGCTTTGGTCTTGATATTTGACACTCACAGAAAGTATAATCAAATAAACATAGCTCCGTCACTCTATATATTGTAGGTGTAAATTTATCTTATATCCTTGCCCAGACCGTAATCTAATGAACTGAACACAACTTAGGGTGGATTTGGGCGTTTCATTGGACAACATAGAAATCAAGGCGAATGCAATTTCATCTGAAAACAGTGTTAGGTATGCGATAAATCTACCGTGGTCAAATTACCCGGCAATTAACACCGTTGATGAGTTTGTGCGGCTGTTGATGTCGACTTGGTGTCAATGTAATTTTTATTGAAGCCCCAGCAATCAAGTCCAATCAACAAAATCAGGGTTTTCTACGTGATAGATGCATGATGGAAATACATTCCATTATTGGTCTCCAATTCTTCTCTAATACCAAGCATGTCTCAGTCAGTGGTTTAGAATAGAACTTAAGAAACCTTTACATCTGGTTATCCGTTTTTATACGCCGGTGTTGAATTAAGATTTATCTGGTCTAGTATGACTTATAATATACCGTGAACCATGATTAAAATAAAAAGCAAAGGAATATGCTTCTTGGTGGCAAAATTTCTGTTTTGCAGACATATGTAGCATATACATATTTAGACCCATATCATATGGGTTGATGTTAAGACTCAATATGTGATTCCACGTGAACAGTTATGAAATAGTTTGCTGTTCCACTTTTGAAATCGTTCATGAATAAAAAGTATCAAAGCAAGCATGGCGATTTTAACGTATGAGAAGGGCTAGTGTGTGAAACAAAGAGTCTATAGTTGTTTTAACATATACTTATTAAATGTGTTAGCCAAATACCAGCTGAAAAGTAAGTCGTAAAACATATACTGGTAGAGAATATGTCTTTAGATAAGTAAAATTAATGCATTTGCTGATGATCTATAGTCGATCTGAGTGCTCTCTCTTTCATTGTAAAAACATTACAAACACGCAATCATCAGACGTTAAACTTTATTCAAGCGCCAGCACTCAAGTACAATAAACAAAATCTTGAATGCTAATTTGACTACTCAAAAGACCCGGAGCTTGGAACTGAAAAAGCATATCAAGTGGTAATTATCGTATTTTATAGGCACACCACAGCTGTTAGTCCATCTGGCCTTATTTACAAGAATTGATCAATGCAGAATTGTTTTGCTATTGTACTGAGCAGTAGATTTGGGTTATAGTCACAGTTGGAATATTTGTGGCCATCGTATAATATTGCAACGGTAATGTATTTTAATCCTACACAATAAGATTGCAGGACATTTGTTAATTACCAAGCAACAGTGTTACAGCGTCAAATGCTGCCAATACGACAGGCAAATGGATCTAGACTTAATATTGATAGATCTCACTTTTGCCCGACGCGCAAGTCATCTATGTTGTTTGGTATCCATTAACGTGGCAATGACGTTTACAAATGTATACCATAGCATATCCTGTTCGTCAAATCGATTGTTGCGTTTCGAGTTAGTTGCATGGATAAAGAAACGATATTCAACGACTATTTGCAAACATAGGCTCTTTGTTTCTTACATTATCACCTTAATGCTGAAATAATATTTCTTTTAAAATTGCATACAGACAAAACATACTACATCATGCAACAGTGATATTACTGTAATTACAGAAATTCGCACTAATTTTCAAGGCTGACTAAACCAAAGCAATGTCTTTATGATATTTGCACTCACTACTCGTCTATGATTAGTTATTTGGGCTAAATAAGGATAGGACATATCATTGGGCATGTTCAACTTATAAAATGAACAGATTTAACAAATTGCCAATGAAGCGTTACTGTCGGCCGCACTATGATAGATATGCATTTTCTCAACTCAAGCGAGGTAACAATCATGCTACGGATTATTATTCAAAAGACTTGTCTGTTTTTTCATATGTTCAAACCCATGGGCGTTTGCTTGAGGAAGCTGGCAACAGAACTTTTTTTATGTTTTGAATATTCTGAATAAAACAACCTTAATGTTTCGAAGATCTACTTTGAGGTTAACATGGTCAAATTAATCAAATTTTAAATGGCCGACTATCTTCGCTGTCCTACGTACATTTTGGCCAGCAAACGCTACAAACTTCAAGGATTAAACTTTTATGGCTAACAACGATGTTTATGCTGCCATAAATTACATGGCTACCTTCTAAGACTAATACATGCGATAAATAGCATTATGCATAACATTTTCAAAAAGTCTGGTCATATTGCTCAACAGAAATTTCGAACATTATAGCATAGTACTTGCAGTTATGTGTGGGCATAATAATGGAAATGGAAATAGTGTTTACGATCTCCTCTCTTACAAGATGTCATGGATGAATTCACTGGCCAAACTCTCCCAAGGTTCACTGTAGCACAGTTTGAGAGAATATGTAATATACCGCTTTGTTTGATCAGATGCGAATGATATATATTATGACCAGATAAAGGTGGGAAGATGTGTGTTGTTAAAAAGAATTGCCAGCTGAAGATCTGTCTGAATCCAGAGAAGGGAATTTTGTGGTTGAACGCTTGCCATCAAAGTTTTACCGTGTAGATCTAGATCTAAGTTAGTGGTGCCTGAATGCAATAGAAAAGGGAAATAGAGATAATGCAGTGATGTTAGGAGACCCAACTGTCATAAAGAGAAAAACATTATCATTCAGTCAGGGATCCCGAAGTGACACTGCAACAAATACACTGAAGTGTCCCTCGTTTACATAGTCCTTATCCGAGCGGCACTCAACAATACCGTACATTGTCCCCTAGGATATATCCACTAATGATTGCCAAACATCGCATATGACAGTACATCAGCATGGCCAGATACATTTCATTCATTTTGTTTGTACTTGTCGATGACACGTCCGGGAATTTGCTTATCAAATGGAATTGATTCAGTATTGGGTTCGGTGAATCCGCCTCTTACTTACACTTGTATTATTGCCTTTCTAATAACTGAGTGTCTGCTAGAACCATGCAGGGTGGTGCGGATTCAATGACAAGGAAGGTGACTGTTATTATGTACCACAACACATATATACATATGAGGCATCGGTTTTCATTGATGCATGAGTGTTATCGGTTTTTAAACACACTGCAAATAAGAATATGAATCACACAAAGCCCTCTATTTATGTCATACATTGCCATTCATCGGACACATCTACATTGGCAATATATCAATAACATGTTTTAGATCGCAGCATGATTTCTCTTTATGCACACGCAGGATGCCGTAACTGAATATATGTACACGTTTGTGTAACACCACAAGAATATGTTTTAGTGTGGTGTCGGTTTATAACACAGCATACATCATTGTCATGTATGTAGGAACATGGTACTTGTCATAACACCAATCAAAGTGGCTTCATAAAATAGCAATTACAATTCATTTAGATCAATTTTCTATAGCATTAATAGGCCAAGATGTGTGCCAATTAGCGGTCAGGTTGATCATGGTAAAATCACAATACAGCTTGACAATATTGTTGAATGGATTCAGCATATCCCACAAATATGTTGCCGAACTTTCCAAACAACAAGCCCGTTAATTCCTTTATATGCATACATTTGGTAGCAGTCAATAATTCATCAGGGTCATATGTACTGAATTGTTAATCTTTTCTTTGTAATTATTGAACATTGTACCTCATCTAACCAGATAGCACTCCCAAGGAAAATGTCTAATGTATAGATCAAATCTTTTATAGCCAAACTGATACCGCCGGTTGCCCTTTAAAGTTGTTATATAGCCGAAACGAACTACATTTTTAACCCGAAGGTTAATTACACTACCAAAGGATGTTAACAACATGTTTCTGCCCAGCCAAAGTCGCCTTAGTTCTTAATGGCAAGTCGCCCTTATTACTTGAATCTTGGCGCACAAATTTTAATTAAGTACATGATCTTTTAAATTATCTGCCAAATTAACCACAGCCCCAATTCTGTAAAATTTACTTAATATCTTTGCGTCGCATAATTATTTACGCAATCGTAATATTTTTAAGATCACAAGTAATGTCTGACTATCACATTTTTCACTCGAATCAAATTCCAGGTAGTTCCCTTCAGAATGTTGTCGCATGACAATCCAATGCCTGACACGGTTTATTTTATGATTGCTGACTTGAAATAGACATTTCTGTGTACAATTGCCGTCAAGGACACAAAGTTAAATGCAGTCAACACGTATGTTGTCCAACGCTTATCAATCAATACAGCTGGTAAAAGTGCTGCTGCATCAGGTTTAACAATAATGACAGCGCAATGCTTATGGCCAAAACAATTCCCATTGGATAAATAGCATTCTACTTGGTCTATACTGCGTTACAATTAAATGCTTTATCTCTTGTTGTAGGTTGGCCAATAATCACATACCTAACAGAACTTCTTTTTGGACGTGTACTCTCGATGTGAAAGCAAGGAATCAATAATGAATTACCTTTTTAGACGACTGCATAATGTCATCCAAGCGATGAATGCAAAAGAAGCGTGATGTGTGTCACTGACCATCCTACAAAAATTTAACCATTGACGCTGAAGAAGTATTTTTCATCCTCAACCTCGGATGTGAACGGACCTCGACACGATAAAGCGCTTGCGTGGAGCTCCTTGTTAAAATATACAGGACAAGACGAAGTCAGCCGTGATCTGAACAAGCAAATGGGTGACACCACATGGTGAATGGAAACACACTACTGAGTATGTGAGAGGTGGGGATAAATCGATATGGGCAAAATTAAACTGATACTTGGCAACATTTTGCAAGTACAAAAGTTGACCCGAAAAAGAACATTTCGTGACTCAAAATGTGCGGGTAAATAATAGGATATAAATAAAACTTATAATGAGGGTTCACATGTGAATAATGCTGCGCTGTTAAAGTCTTAATTACAATAGATATAGAATGTGTGACTGCAAAGCCTTTCCCAGCGCACGTTGCTGAGATACTGAATATGTTATTGATTGTTACATTCCTGTTGTGGCGATGGCGAGCTAGCAACTTATAATTCCAATTACGTCACTTCATTTCGAGGAAACCAAGAGGTTGCAAGCAGAAGCAGACCGATCATAGGCAGTAAAAAGGACAGGAAATTGTAGCGCAGTTTTGTAATGTTATATATTTCTGCTGCCTAAGTATCGGCCGGTGGATATCAATGAACAGCAGGATGAAACTTTACCTGGACACATATAGTCAGCAGTTGCTCTGACAGGAGAGATACCAGAATTACCCTGTCTCCCATCAGTAACTCGATTTGCTGCTCTCCAAATTGCTGAGTGAATCACGATAACTGTCTGTTAGATTAACATACAGCGTAATAACGCCATTATTGGCCATTACCCATAAACCACTAGTTGAGAGACACCAGCGTGAAAGCAGGCGATTACGGCGGCATCCATTGTCTTCTTATCATTATGCTACCTTGTTGATGCTCTATGTAAACATATCATCGTTCCGGTAGAGACTGCTCTGACCTGGTCAGTGTGCCATTCAGGTTTGTGCAAGCAACTTCTCTTCAACCGCACATATATCCATCAGATGGATGTTATTCTGGACATTGTCAAGGGAATCAGATTAGATGAACTGGATATAAAGGCTTAGCAAGCTCTTTCACAGATATATGCTATGTAGCTCAGGATACAAAGCATGATTATGTAACTCATTAATTAGATTTCATGTTGATCTTTGCCACTCGTTTTTTCATGTGAAATAGTCCGTCTGACCCATAACGTGTCGCATTGAAGCGTCGGTTAATATTTTCATGTTGTTTTAAGTATTCATCATTATAAACTGTTCCAGTACATCAACAAAACACAATAGCGCTGTTGGTTGCAATTGAATAAACAAGTGAAAGGTATTCCTATTAGATTTTTTTATAGAGGTTATGGTCGGAATGTTACTAACGATTGGCCGACATAGCATAGTATTCGGCTACGCACGTGCTTCCAGCGCTGTGGATCGTCAATCATGATATCAGGAGGGCATTTGTCTTAGTTGAACAAACTCCTACTTCGCAGGAGTGAGATGAATTAAATCCGTTGTCAGTGAGTATTATATCCCAATATAACGCAAGAGACGGTTATATTATACATAAGTTGCCACCACATTGGACATTAATTATGACCTGTGGGTACAAACCGCCACAATTGTGTTCTATGGTGGAATGCAATGTATCGATAAAACGGTTGAGCAACATAAGCATTACAAAGAGCCCGTTACGGTGGCAAGGGATGTTGCGGCAAGCAATCGTCGCCATATATCCTAGTACCGCAGTTGCTATATTTTTTTGCCTTCCTGTCTGCAAAAAAGGAACTAAGAGACTCGTTCAGCAGGTTAGGAACTGCTAGTACTAGAATGGTAATTAACAAATATCCAATAGACTAATACTCTTCTCACTCTTGAATAAATAACATCAGACGACCGCAATATACAAACGCCAAATCTGCTAGCCTTCCTAATTGGACATATATGTGGTGTTTCCATTTGTTAATGTCCGTGCCGCGGACGATAAAATATTGCTTTATTTTCCATTCTTCAACCTGCGATGCCAAGACTCATATATATTTACACAATAACATTGTGTGATCATTCACAAAGGATATGAATAAAACATATGTGTGAAAGCAGCTGTAAAGCGATAACGAAGGGATGATTCACTTCAGAGGAGTCGACGCAATCGCCATTGCAAGTATGCAGTAATAAGCTGCCGTGTATGAGTGAATAAAGAAGCTCAGTTGCGGTAATTCAACAGATGCCTCCGATGTTGCACTATTAATATGACGATCAAATTAATAAATATGAGATGGATGTCTGTTCGTTGTAAAACATAAATAAATCGGTTCCACAATCCTCTTTCAGCTGTTGCAGGTTAGCTGTTTTGTCAATTATTTGATTAGAAGCACCAACATTGCGGAACATACAAATCAAAAATCCCTTTAACTTGCAAAACCAACTTATAATCTTTGCATTGTTGATGAATGCTAGGTGTATTTACTATGCCATTTAATCTCGTGCGTGCAAAGGCCATGTCAATTACTCTTAATGATTTATGACCTTAGCGAAATCGGCAAGCACGACCTATTCCTATTGCAGCGTTGTGCATGATTGATTACAATATCACAAGCACTGCTAAAATACCACAGCGCTGTGTCACAGCATACAATAATGACACCTAGAAAGACTTCTATTGGCTGTTCTCGCTCTGTAAGGATACCAAGATTATTGTTACCGCATGAGTTGATGGTCTTCAATGATTTGACGGTATTCACTGGATAGGAGCTGTCGTATTGTTTCTTCCCTTGTTCTATAATTTACGTCATGGTCCCCACCAATCCTGATTAGAAAGCGTTCGGCTCTTAAAGTAAAAGCATTAGTTTAGATCGTCTTCAGATTTGTATTATGCCATCCAAATGCACAGACGTGTGACAAATGTGCATATTTAAGGAGGGCTTTGGTCAAAATTTCGCTGCGTCTAATTATGGCTCCTTGCAAAAGATCGATGAATACAAAGACCATTTCTGGCTAAATTGTTGCCATGCAGTGAAGCAGACAGTCATATGAAGCACTAACGTCTGATCCAGACAGCGGCGACTCTGACGAATTCCGAGAATGGGTCAGGAATACACAATAAAGTTGGTGTGGACAATGTGGGTTGATGCCGACAATCGTCGATTGTTGCTGTTGCCCGAATTTTGTTGAAACAAAGGTAGCTTTAGGCATTGCATTACGATGTTTATAAAATTTATGTCTCAATCAAGACGTGCTAACCATCAGCCTCCTTATTCACAATGCATTGTACAAGGGTGCACACAATGACCCCATCCAAAACAGATGTATAGGCCATTCAATATCACATGATTATAATGTACCTTAGTTTTATTGAAAGTGCTAAAGCTTGCTTACAACGGGATACATCAAATGTTAAACATTTTAGGAATAAGATCAAATTTATTGTCGCAATTCTATAGAATATATGAACAACAACAGCGATGATAGTCTATGCAACATTGCAGGCATACATATGAATCATTGCTCTAAATCTCTGCTACATATAATAATTACAATAAAATACTTTTTAGAGCCTAACGCTTGGCAGCTTATGAGCATATCACCTACTGTTCTTACAGAATGCTGGGAGCCTAGTGATGTATTCCTGTTCCATTATGTGTTGTTCAATATCTTCTTTTTCTGAAATGACAGGCACAGGTACAGGCTTACATATATTTACATAATGAACACATATGTAAACAGACGATTTACCCAGGCATATAGCAGCCTTGGGGTCTGAGACTGTATAGAACACAACAAAAACCCTGCCATAAAAAGTACCATTTAATAAAACCGGACGAACATGTCTGTAGCTGTGAGTATTGATATACACATGTAACATGTAGGCATTGTCATGGCACATGGTTACATACATCTGGTAACTGTGGGTGAATTATATACATGTTATTTCGTTGGTTATACATGTATCAAACATAATATAATACAATCTTGATACCAATCATACAAACACTATACAAATACAACCAGAGGTTGAGATAATTTGCTGATCAAATTAGTGTACGATTCAATTGTTCACAAAATGAGACTGGGTATTGCTGGTGATAAGCTTATTGTGGGGTTTGCCAACAGTTGTTATGTTTTGCAGGATGCCAGCAGACAATAACAATTATTTGGGTCTTAAAAGAGCCTTGTTTACAGCCAGTCTGCTTGGCCTTCAAACAAGTCTTAACACGTGCGATTATGGTTTGGCGACCCACTCTATGGTACATGCTGGAAAGCAACCAGCATTGTTGATGTGGTCCAAGTTGGCTAAATCTGTCGGAATAAACATACTTTTAAAGGAGAAGCTTTGATTCATGTGGCAGTATGTGTTCACCAGAGAGTGAAACACCTCACATGCACTAAGACGAATGAGCAGTTTTGTTTGCTGGATATCCGTTACCATGGTCTAGTCTAGAATCACCCCATTAGCCCCTGACCCGGGGTTAAG